>OY728153.1:154681730-155931730 GCA_963277665.1 Viscum album
AAATTCATAGTGTCCATATCTCATTGAAAATGATTTTTTTTAAAATGATGTCCCTTTTGATGCATAATTGATGTCATCTTGATCAACGGTAAATCTTATTGAATTATTGATCTTATAATAGATGATTGAGTTATTTGTTGATATGGGTTGAATGATATATATTCACAATTTTGTTCTTATTAAGATAATTACAGTCAATGTAATGATGAATTGATCCATATTTCTTTATTAATAGAGAGGAATAGTTATCCACAAGATAAATCACTATGGTGGATGAATCCATGCTCCAAATTATTCTTTATATTTTTATTTAATTACTCAAAATAAATATAATAAAAAATTTATAGACTCATTGAGACAGGAATAGATCCATGTATAAATTTATTGGAGTACTCAACATTACAATGTGAAGGAAGACCATGAATTTTATTGGGTTAAACATCCGTATATTCCAATCAAATGGGATTTCTTGTAATGATGAATAACAATATAATAATTTAAGTTTGACATCCCTAATTGTTTGGGTATCATAACATATATTATATAATTTTTTTCCAAGGTAATATCATCCTCATATTGAAATGTGAAAATTGGATGATCTGGGAGAAAATGTGATCTCTTTATCATAATAATTGATATGTGAACTTTGTGGAGAGAGCCAATCCATACTGAATATTATGTCAAATACTAAAATATGGAGAAAAATTAGATCTATAAGAATTATCTTTTTAGAAATTTTAATTAGTGAGGGTTTATTTTTATTATATATTGCATAATTGTAGTAGGAATTTACAAATTTAGTTTAATGTCAATTCCATGGTTAGAGGATTCGATATTTTTAGAAAAAATGTGTGATAAAAAAGACAATAAAGAACCAAAAATCAAATAACACATTTATATTTCTAGAATTTATATTTATTGTAACTTAAATCACATCCCTATCATGATACACTTTAATGGTGATGATTTTTTGTACTCTCTCTTATTACTTAGTTTTGGGATGTTACTGGGTCTACTATCTTCATTCGATTTGGGGTGGGTAATTGAATAGAATAATTCCAAATCATTATTAATTTGAAAATTTTAATAGTGGGAAGGGAATTATCTTACCCAAAAAGCCCGAGAGCCAGGAGGCCTGCTCCCATAAAATTAAATAAAAGTTAAAATAGTACAAGCCACTCAGAAAGGTGGAGCCTTATACAACCTTGTAAACACAGTACCAATCCTATCATTGTGAACATAATCATTGCAGTACTCAGGGAGAACAAAGGACCAGCTAGAACTCACCTCATGGATTGCTCTTTTTGACAATGCATCCGCCACTTGGTTCGCTTCTCTGTAGACATGAGAAAACTCAATAGAAAACAATTCAGCAATTTTGAGAGCGCCGATCCAAGCAGGGAGCATCCTCCATGGAACCATCCTAGACCACTCTTTAAGAACCTTCACAGCAGTAGAAGCGTCTGATTCAATCCACATCTTCCTCCAGCCATAACGAGCAGCATACCTTATAGCCTTTATCATCGCCCATAACTCCGCCTCAAGAGCATAACCGTTTCCAATGTAATGAAAGAAGCACCCCTTTACGAAACCTCGGCAGGTCCTGAAGACGCCACCATAACCAGTAGGCCCGGGCGCGCCAGAAGCTTCCCCATCCACATTCACCTTCAAAAAACCAGCAATTGGAGGAATCCACCTAATGTGTTTCATCACCTTCGGCTTCCTCTCCTTGCCACAAACACCAAGAGATCTTAATAATATGAAATCAGACATGTTGTTGTGCATGCAGCCAGTTTGCTTCTCCGAAGCAAGCTTGATGTTTCGGTGAACCGCCATCAATCCCTCTTTGAAGAAGGGTCTGCCGCCATTGAACACAGTATTATTCTGAGCAAAGGTGTTGTATGGGTAATGAGGTATAGGGCTGGCCTGCCCACCTGCGCACCGCACGCCCCCAGCTAGGCCCAAGGTGGCCAACCCTTGGGCTTGGGCCAGTTCCCACGGAGTCGAGGGGACGAGAGGTTCGCTGACAAATGGTGCGCGTTTCCTTTGTGAGGACTCGAACTCGAAACCTCAGCGACGGGTCGCCACCGCCTTGAACCAACTCACCCAGCCCCTGCGGGATGGGAAGGGAATTATCTTGTATATTATTCTATTACATTAGACGTTTTTTATCCTTTTGACATTCCCGATATTTACGGATAGATATACCATGTTTAAAACATATAATTAACAATAATAAGAAATTTAATAACAATTTCATCCCACATTTCGTGCATGGATATAGTTGAATATTCCTTTTATACTAATATATGTCATATAAGTTTATCTAAAACTACATATTCTATTTATTTACTCTAGATAATTTTTTGAATTATACTTCATTCTATAATTTATGTTTAAATCATAAAATATTGTAATATATACAGACGTATATTATAAAAAATTCACATAAAATACTTGATTGAAGGACATCGTTAAATCATTTGATCATACTCTTAGGATTCTCAACAAATATAGAGGCATACCTTCCCTTCCATGTAATATTTTCTTTGTATGTGTCGATGAATTAGTCATTATTTTCTTTCATCTTCAATAATTCTCTAAACATTTTTAATTAATGATTTGGCGTAAAATAATTTGTGAATATCACTTTCATGAACTCTTCCTATACCATAGATTCTGCATCATCCTTCATTTTTTACACTTAATCATAGTCCATCGTTGGTCAAACATTCCATTGAATATATAAAAAATCGTAAAATATGTAATATTTTCAATGGGTTAAATGAATTTTTTTAATTAAATATGGAGAGAAGATGTCATTATGTTTCGATTTTATATGTGATTATTTTTTGACTTGTTATTAATTTAGAAAACATGTCTTGTTGGTTATTTTAATTTACACAATATTTACAACATTATAATAAGGCATAAAAAGGATGTTTATTTCACATGAAAACATTATTTTGGTTTTTTTTGTTTTGATATAGTTAGATAGGTTTAATTTTAACTTATTAGGGATTTTGGTTATGTATTTAAATTGTTCACATGTTAAAAAGTATCCTTTATTATTGGCCAGTATGAGGGACCCGAACTACTGATGAGGTGGGAAGGTTTATCCTTGCCCAAGCTAGAGGGTATCATGTTATGCATATGAGTGTCCACCACATGAATATGGGAGTGGCATAAATCCACCATGATGGACTCCATGGGGGTATATCCCGTTACCAACAAGGGGTTATTCCAATACGATTAAGGAGATCTTCAAAAAAAATTCTACCAGTCTGAGGTCACACACATTAAAACAATGTAGTGTGCAAACTATTTACATATCTATGTGGGAAAACAACTTTTACTCTCAAACCTCATTACAAAACAATAGATAACTCAATATCTTATGAACTAATTATTTGTGACTTCCAATATATTCTGAGCTCCACTTCTTCATTGATCCCATCTATGGATTTTTTTTCTTTAGATGATATCCATATAGAGACAATGAAGAAATATCAAAAGATGACTTATGATATCAACTTAATTAATATGATGATTAACATGTGAAATAAATCATAAAAAAACTTTATTTTCATAATATAATGATGAAAACTTATGAGAAACAAAAATTATGTTACTTGTTTTTCAGATAATGGTAATATATGTGATCGCAAAGCATAAGTTAAGGAAATATTTTCTTGAAGTACGGTTGTGTGGATGCATCGATTCTATGGAATGCTGCATGTAAATATTTATGTATGAGCTCATTTGTAGGTATGGGTTTATCACTCAATCGAGGGAAACAATGAGATGTTAAGGGAAAAATTGAGCACTATATAACAAGTGTTTCATGAGGAGGAGGTTCTATGAAGATTTTTCTTATTTGAAAAAGTCTATGAGAGGATGATCAATGATTTTCACACTCATTTACTTCGGATTGATTTGATCATAAAAGTAAATAGTATTTTGATATATTCATATCCTTGGGATTTCAAGAGGTAGACTAAGAAACCACGTTCTTCATTGCAAAATTGAATGAGACACTATATACTATTTTTTCACATTTAGAGGAGAAACTACATACTATAATGAGAAACAAAATTTCATAAGACAATTATTGATTATTCTGTTAAATGATGAAGAATGATAATGTTTCATGAAAAAATATTCATAAATGAATGTTGTTTTGAGTTAATGAAGGTTGTTTTGGGTTACTCAAACATACAATGGTTTCATAAGTGATGAACAATGAATATAGTGGATACTTCATTGTTTCTCCCAATGGATTACCAGGTTAAAGTAAGAGTTTTTTTATTCTATCATTTTTAGGTTTACAAAAATGATGGATGTAAGAAGTTCATATGTGATATAGTGAATATGTGAATGTACATACATTGAGAAACAAAAAATATATGTGTGATAAGATTATGAGAAGGTTGTATTCATTAAGAAATTATTATTCAATATATGAAAGATTCTATGAATACACATTCATTGAGTATCAATATAATATACAGGGTGTGTATGATGAAAAATATTTGATTTAGTGAGAAGTGAATTCAAAGGTGAACTAATCACTACTTGATTGCACATTGACTGTATGTGTGGATTCATTATAAAATACATACATGAACATGTAATAGAACATTAATAATGAAGAATATTGGAAATACCATGAATTTTTTTAATCATGAATGCTGATTAAGAAATGACCATGAAATATTCATTTCATAGTCAATCAGTAGTTCATTAAGACTAAATCTAGAGCCTTACAATTTCATAATAATTTTGTATTTGAGTTTTTTCATTATTCATTGTGGCTAGTTATTATGCTTAAGAAATAATTCATACCCATGTACTTCTCTACTTAGGTAACTAATTTTATAATGTGATCAGATAATATGTGTTGAATTCCAACATCTTTGAAAAGGTACGTGATGTTTTAAACAATACATTAGGATCAAAAAATAATGTTGAAGAGGGTATTCAATTGATATTTCTATAGTGAATCAATCCATCAAATATTGAAGGATACAACGCTGGGGATCTAAATAGTGTATGAATTTTATAACTTGGGGGGGGGGGGATTCTAACCAATCACTATGAAGAGGGTAAATTGGGGGGGGGGGGATCTAACCAACTATTTATGTATAATTATAACTGGACCATATAAACAGTTTATAAATGGGGGGTGGGGTGACAAAATTATATTTTTAATCACCTTCTAATATAGTGTATAATCCATATTGGAGGGGGGGGGGGTCTAACCAAAGAAAAAAGAAGTATGTCTTTCTAAAAAACCCTATAAATAATTTGTGCTATGTTTTCTTTATTATTATTAATTAAAGGGTGTGTTTAAGAATTTATGATGATCGATAAGGAATTTAATCAGTCACAATGGTTGAATCAAGGGAAAAATAATTTTTAAAATTGTATACCACCGATCAAATCACTTCTCAGTCATACATTACCAATCCTTGGACACATTAATTTGTTTTAGAGGAAAAGATACACTATTTAGATCCAGAATATTTTTTGATAAATTCATAATTTTAATTAAATAAACGTACAATGAATTTATACTTTTGATGGAATGAACTATCACAGTTGGAGGAATATTAATCCTACTTACATTATTTCAATTTAAATAGAATTAGTATAGGAAGAAACATTGGTTTTTCCATCTATCAATGAGGATTTTTATTTTACTAAAGCTAATAAAATAAATCTAGTAGTATATGGAAGGGCTTAAAATGTAATCATGATGTCATTGTTAGAAAAATTATACAGAATGTGGTGGGTCTCCAAACTGCCAAATAAATTTGGGATAAGCTAGGATGTAGTTATGAAATAAATAAAAAATTTATAAAATGCATGTTCTAGATCTAGATATGTAATTTTGATATAAAAATATTTGATTATGAATCTATCAATGACTACTTTACATGATTAAATGAGATTATAAGAAATATCATTGGATTTGTTGTGAAGCTTGATGATTATACAATTTTGAAGTAGATGAAGAGAAATATCCCATAAAGATTCGACATAATTATTTTAGAAAAAGAAGAGAGAGAACATATATCATTTGGGGAACATCATAATACTATAATATCAAAATGAATGAGAAAATTGTAGCTGTGAATAAAAATTAAAGAGATGTTATGGTCTTTGAATCAATGATAAAATGTAAAAATAAAATCAATGAAGAACCCGAATCAAGTGATCATGAAGATATAAATGATGATCAGGGAATAGTAATATGATGTCTTTATTTACAATAATTCTTAAAAGGGAAATATAGGTAGGAAATGGTAAACAGCCATCAATGTGATGGAATTAGAAACACATTGAATATTTTTCTGGTAATTTTCTATATATCATGGTTGATGAAAATGACTCAGGTGAAGAGGAAAAGAGGTATCAATAAATTAAATTGAATATTCATAAGATTAGTTTTAATTCTAAAATTTTTTATATAATGAGTAGAAAAACTAGTGAATTTACATCATCATGTAGTGAGTCTAGAGATTGATTCAAATGTCCCTTTTAGGTAAATCCAATAAGTATTGAGTGTAATTTGAATTTGATGGAGGTGATGATACATACTATTGAGAATATATGTACATATAAATTTTGGAAGCTACTCTTGAGTATAATATTCAACTAATTAATGTAATGTATAAAATGAATAAAGAAACTGATGATATATCTATTTAAAAAAAATGAATGTGTCAATCATGATGAGATTAATCATAATGGAATACGAGAATAGAAGATAATGATAGTTAATCTTGAAGGATATATTAAAACATTTGTCAAGGGTGATCTTAATAAGTTATAATAATGGTTTGTAGAAGATAATAAAAAAATAATTTGAAATTAGGTGAATTTGAGAAGATGGTTAATGACTCTGATTAAGGTCTTGTTTGTAAAGTGGAAGAATTATATGAAACAAAATATATTTTCCTTGTTCATTTATTTGATTTGGAGAATATAAAATAATAATTATCCAATGTTTTTTAGATTATGTTTCAATCATCATAAACTATTTAGAACAAGGATAACAAAAAAAATTATTCTAAACCGAAGGAATCTAAATTTATATTTGGTATTTTTAACAATGATGGTCTAAAAGAGAATCTTGAATCTAAATGGACCAAAAGAGAAAAACGAGAAAATGTATTCCACAAAGGGAGTATAATAATTCATCCAGAATATTCTCTCCTAAGAAGTTATAACCACAATCAATCAAATAGAAACAACTATAATATTCATATAAGAAATATTATCACTCATGAAGATGAATATTCAAAGGACATTGCTGGTGTTGTAGAGTGCTTGATCATGCTCGTATAATATGTCACTACAACAGATAAGTCTTGAATCAATGAGGAAAAAATTAAGAGAAGATCATATAATATTATCAAGAAGTGAATATTTTGAAAATGATATTATAAACATTTTCAATTTAGAATATATACGAATATATTAATGATGTTCGTGATAGATTTTTTCTAATAAGAACACAAAGATAGTAATAAAAAAGTTTATTTATGAAGTAAAATTCTACACAATGAGTATTATAGGATAATTTATATTACCAATAATGATACAATCACCAAAGAATTGTGTGATAAGATAAAACAATTTGAAAAAGATCAAAGCCTGTCAATGGTAATGAAAATCATATGGTGAAATTTGATGAATTTAAAGATAACGAGTTATCATCTACAAATGATGACTTGGAAATTATGAAGTGTGAAAGTTGTGGAAAAATTTGGAATGACACCAAAAATTTCATAATACTATTATGATTGGAAGAGAAGAAGGAGAATTATTACAATGAAATGTTTAAAACGAATAAAGGAAAATAAATATTAGAGGAATCTCTCCCCCCAAATTCTATTTATAAGAAAATAAATAGGTTTCTCATTATTCCCTTATATAATTTCTTTTGTTCTGAAATGCAATGAATTTAAGTATATGGATGTGTCCCTTGAGGCTGAGAATAGTTGATTTGATGCTGCCAAATATTAACGATCTTGTGAAAATGATGATCACTCTCAAATTTGTAGTCTAAATTTTTAATAAAACTCTTATCTTTGAAAAATTTATATAAATATAAAAAAGGGGAGATATATGTTCTTTCAATTAAAAACTCTAGTATGTTTGTTGAGAAGTGTGTGTGAAATTTCATAATTATTTTTCTTAACTATCATATTAATAGAGTTATTTAAAAAAGATTGAGACAAGTATCACATTAAAAAAATTAAATAATCGTTATAATTAGGTTAGATAACTATTTTTTTACACCATGCTTTCCAAAATGGATACATAGTTGATTAAATGAAAGATAATTATTTTTATAGTGTGGTTACATTCTTTTAGATGAAATTGAAGTGGATAAGATGTATGATATAGATTGAACTTAAAAATCCACCTTTTTATTCATTTTTATTTGTATATGAGAATGAAAATTAAATATATTGGCACCATTTGAGTATATAAAAAATAAAAAGGGAAGATTTTTTTCTCATAGAGTAAATTACATTTTTTCCACTATTGTGGGTAAGAAGATATCAATATAGATTGGTTTCAAATGTGATGATTGTTGAAATTGTTAGTAGTTCAAAAAACCTGTTTCTTTAGTGATTTGACATGATTTTTATAACATTTTATGAATCCATGAAAAATGATTTTTATTTTTCATTATTATTTGGGGTTGGTTGAAGTTTTGTTTCAAGAAGGTAACTAAGATTGGATTTGCGCTTCATGTGAATATTCTCTATGTATTTTTTTGGATGATAAATTATATCATACCTTTCTTGAAAACATGAGGAGACCAATTCACTATTGTGGATGGCAGGTGAGACCTCATTCAAGATTTTAGGTGTCAGGGTGTGCATAGAGTCAACCCCAAGACTGTTATGGGAGTGCAAGAAAGTAAATTTTTTGGGTGGCATGGTGGCCGATAAGGCGCTGACAAGGGGTCAAAGAAGAATGACATAAGAGTGATTTGAAACCATTTATGTCAGGTTGATGTTGTGACTTTTAATATAAAGGGTAGTAAAACTTTTTTACATTTCAATGTGGGACAATATGTGACATAATTAATCTTATTCGAAAAAAATATACAAAACCAATATTGTCTAATCTGATAATCTAGGCCTTCAAATATATTCCAAGATCATCTTCTATCTAGAGAGAAGATGAATAGTTTAGTGCATCAAAATATCTCCATGCATTGACATTTAAATATGATATAAAAATGGCTCCCAATCCACATTTCATCATTATTATGATTCCAATGTGATTTGAATTATAGTGAAACTTCATTTTAATAAAATAATAAAGAAAAAACTGAACTAAAATCGAAATGAAGAAAATTGTTTTTCGAATGAAGGTAATTTCTGCATTCATGAATCATGAGGATAAGAATGGTATACTTCAATTAACATAGTGTGAATGAATCTATTAAGTGGAATCATGACTATAATTTTTGAGGCCAAATTCAAGAGAATCTTTGTGATCTTGAGGGATAAATAGAGAACTATAGAAAAGTTGTTATTCATGGAGGTTGTTCAGTGAATATTTTTCTCAAGGGATGATGTCCATAGGAAGATGAACTGTTCTTTTCACCCTCATTTTTATTTTGAATTATTTAATCTATGATGAAAAAATGTTTGTGCTATATAAACCCCCTTTGGCTTTCATGAAGTACAATGAGATAGAATGTACTTATTTGTGAAGTGGAATGAGGCATTGAATACATCTATTTGCGATGTCGACGTAGAGACCATAATATTTCTATATGATGTATAATTTTAGACGAGGATTATAGAGTATTTTATTACACAATGATGAATTGGAATATGAAATTAAATAATATTCTTTTGTGAATTGTGTTTCACATGTAGGAGTTGCATCTTCTTGTTTGAGTTATGTGAACTCATTATGGTTTCATAAGAATGGTGTAATGAATATATTGTATGATTAAATCTTTCACAAAGTGGATTATCATGTTTAATGAAGTGTATTTTTATTTCATCATATTCAGGTTTACATAAATGATAGATATATGAATTCCAATCATGTTCTTATGCATATGTTACTGTACATACGTTGAGAAACAAATAGTATGTGGGTAAAATGAATGTGAGATAAATTTAAACATATTAAAATTAGTATATTGTATAAAAAACCATCCATGCATACACCAGTGATCATTATTAAAATAATTCATAGTGTCTTCATGATGAAATATATTTGAGATAGTTTGTAGTGAATGGGAAACTGAAACAATATCATAATGTATATATAGTGAGTGTATTTGTACATTCAGTGTAGAATAAATATATTCATATATAATATCACATTCATAAAGAAAAATATTGATAAGTCCATGTATTGTTTTACATATGATAGGGGATGAAAAATTTAACATTCAATATCCATTATATATTCAATTAGTAGTGTTTTGAGACTAATTCAAAATAATAATAGTTTTAGAAGAATTTTTTTGGAGTTTTTTAGTGTTCAATGAGGTTGGGTCTCAATCAAAAGAAATAATTATTTACATGGTAATTTTTTACTAAGGAAGATGATTATATATAGTGGTTATATATTATTAGATCATTTCCAAAATTGGTGAAACAATACATGATGTTTTAAAAAATCTATTGTTATCCAACAAGCTTGTAGGTGAGGAACATTAATTTATATTTTTAAAATTGATTAATCCATTTGAAAATGAAGGCTACAACATGGGTGTTTAACTAGTTTCTAAATATTGTTATTTAAGGGTATTGAAAATCATTATGAAGAAGGTGCAATTAGAGGGAGGAAGACCAACTTTTGAAAGATGGATAGAAATGTGGGTATAAGAATTTTTCAATGGGGGTATAACTAATTAATATTTAATCCCGTTCTAATATAGAAGATAATCAATGTTGGGGGGTCAAACTAAGACATAAAAGAGAAGGAATTTTTGCCGAAACTGGTAAATCCCAATGTGTTGTAATTTTATTGTTTTTACTAATTCTATGGAAACCTGAGTATTAATGGAAACAGATGGACACATTAATTAGTCTTATAAATTTTATCAAGATAAAAATAATTTCTAAAAAATTTTTATCATAAATTTGCCCCCCCCACTCATAATGGTACATTATTGATCAATTTACATTAAAAACAATACATGTTCCTAGAAATTGATATTGAAAAATATATTTTCAATCAAATTTACCAATTTCAGAAAAATAAATGGATAAAATGATCCATAGGAAGATGTTATATATTTCCATATTAATGACCTAATAACAAGTTACTCTTTCCTTGATTTGTTTGGGAGATCATCAAGATTTATGATTTCATTCGTAGATCGTGAGAGTAAAATTAGTATTTCCATGGGGTTTCTTAACTATCCCTCATTCTATTGGGTAGTTATTTTTTCAATTTTTCTCATTTTCCCTCATAGTAAATATTAATTCAGTTCCTTTTGGTTCAATCCATATATATATCCAAAAAAGTTTAGCATGAATTATTAACACATAAAATCATATGGAGAGTATCTTAATTAATAAAATAAAATAGAATCAACTATAAAATATTTTCCCCTTTTATATAACCATGTAATCCTTTAATTCCTTTACCTAAACCTATATCGATATTAGTTTTACCAAGGTTACATTATATTAGGTTATCTTGTAGTTATCAACATAATCATTTATAGTAACATGGAAATAAATACATCATAGAAATTTATAAAGAACATATGATCAACCAAATAATTTCCCTTGATAGTGTCTAACTATGTGCTTAGTGTTAGTCCCACTCATTTTTTAAGAGTTTTGATCAATTTAATACTCAACAAACAATTTTTTTGGGTGACTAATCGTCTGTGAATCTATTCATTTATATAAAAATATTCCAATACCTTGATAGGGATGTATTAATATGAAAACAACCTCGTCATGTCATTAATTTTTTTCTGGTATAATTCAATATATTTAATCACCATTAAGGTATTCACTAAGGTTCTCTAACACAAATAACAAATCTCACCTAAACTAATCTCTTAAAATTAGCAAAACATTACGCTAATCAAAACTGAGGTTGCCCGAACTAATGATTCCTTTATTTTAAATCATTTCTACAACTAAAACCTCACATTACATAAAAAACTCAACATCCAAGGAATCAAGAGGGTTAGTGTAATTTTGGAATAGTTATATAAGAAACTTATGGCATAATAATTGTATAAATTTTGCAATAATTTCATTATAATGCATATTATTTTAATCAAATATCCTGGTATACTCATCAACATTCTCTGTTAAATGGAAATACAATAAAGGGTTGAGCTCATATTATATGTAAGGGAGAAGTAAACACAAAAAAATGATACATGAGGTGAAATTAGAAACATATAAGAATACATAATTATTTAGGAAATCATTGATTAAAATAACATGGAGTCCTAAAAATTGTTCATATAGTAGAATAAGAGAACAAATAATCACATATGTTAAAACACACAGCATGGTATAAAGACTAGAAAAATATAAAAATTAAATCATTTTCATGGGATTATATCATAGTCAAACATTGATGGTGATTTTCATTGACAAAACCATAGAAACACAACATCGTGGATTAAAAATTAGAACATGTTTCCTATAGTGGATTTGTACTATAACCTATTTACCATTTTTTACCCATCAATAAAAAATATATCATATTGAAAATCAGAAGTCAAAACCTATATCATGTTTTGGATTGACTATCACTACTCATTTCACAATTATCTCATGATTTGGAACACATTTACCAATGAATTGGAGGGTTATATAAGGACCACCTATCACTTAAGGATTAACCATAAACACATTCCCCATAAGAAACAAATCTTATAATCATGTCACCAAAACACATGAAAAAGAATGGGATCAAAATTAAATTTCAAAATGAAACTCATAAATAAGTTTATAAACCATATTAATTGATACCAGGACTAATATTCCAATAGAGGAACTGAAAGATATAATTTAGAGGGAGATTTATAAAAAATAATGGAAAACATATCCCTATTGAGACAAAGTAAAAAGTAATATCAACATCATAAAATAGAAAAACACATATTATATTTAAAATGAAATTATAAAGATAACATTAATCGATGATTATTTGGATTATAATGTCAGAAAGGATAAAATGCCAAGTATGTGAAGACATATACCTAATAGAGAGTTATATTTTAGAAAAATAACCAAAAAATAGGATTTCAATAATTCAATACATATTCTTATTTTATTTAAGTTAAAATAATTATGGAAATGGTATTTTAATTATTAATTAATTTTAACCAAATAGATTAATGCGGTGAAAATATTTTAAAAGAGAATAATTTAATATTGGTTACAATGAATGTCGAAGTTAAAAATTAACAGAATAAATCAATGAAATAAATTTAAGATATCAAATTCATTTATATTAACTCTTTATTCCTAAAGAGGCAATTTAACCACATGTATCATAAAGATAAACATAATATTTAAAAATTTAAGAACTATATTTATTAATATTTTAATCTATATACTTTGAAATCATTCAATTCATGTAATATATTTTCATAATCTATTTCATACTATTTTTAATAACACTAAAAAAGATATAACACCTTCATATTTTAAAATATATTTTTCCCATTTACATAAATTTCATGTGTTCGATGACATACCTTACACGAAAACCCATGTTTAAATTTTCTCTATAATAGTAGACCTATATAACCAAGATTTTGGATATAGAGATAAGAATTTTAATATAATCACTATGAAAATAATCATAATAGTTTTAAAAAATTCAAATTAATTGATCAATTAGAAATAAATAGGTAGTCAATTTTCAATAAATTCTTTTCATTCTTCAAGAATTATGTTTTTATCAAAAATTATATTTATTTAATATGTGCATAATAATTATAAATAATTTCAACCCTTGTTAGAAATTTTAATTTTAGAAAATAAATAAAAAATAATTATAATTTCAATATCATTTTATTGTGAATTTTTAGTAGTGTTATAAAATGATTTATATTTATATGAATAGGGGAAAATAGAATTTTTTTTTAAAAAATGATCCTTAATTTTTGTGTAAAACAACCATCATATTTTTAATTTTATATTAATATTATATATATCCTTCCATTGTAAATATTACATTTTGTTTCATTAGAGTCATTACAATACATTATTTTGGTGTAAATTAATTTTTTTGTCTAAAAAACTAATTTTTTTCTAAAAACATAATTTATACACGCTTTGATTTTTTATTTAATTAAATTGAATTAATATTTATTTACTAATTCTTTAATTAAATTTAGATATTATATATTTTATAATACAATTTTGGAAAAATGTTATTATTTTTACTATGATATGTAGGTAAGAAATTATTTTTTAGGATTAAAAATTCATTTTTTCTGAAAACATGTTCATTTCATTTTTTCATGTTTTTTAAAATAAAATTCAACAACATAGAAATATTGAATAGAGTGAAATGGATACCATATTATGAATAATAATATTTAATATAGACTAATAGGTTTAATTTTATTTTTTCATAGTGATTAGTAAAAACAATAAACATTCATTACCATGGTTAATGATAAAATAGGTTTGCCAGGGGGTGGGGGTTAAACCAAGAGATTATGATAGGATTGAAAATAAAACCCATATAATTATTATTTAATGTATATATTTTATCCTTATAGTATAATTCCTTCTAATAACAATCCACTTTGATGTACTTTCCTAAGAATGTGAAATTATATAATTTAATTCATTTAAGATATTACATGGGTTTATATTCCATATCTTATAGAATAAAAACTCTTATAATTCATTATTCTCTCCATTTTTGCCTTACATCTCAAAAAATACCATCTAAAATTAATTTCTCTAATATTGACCGTTATCCTAGAGATTTTTTCTAATAATGAAAGCAATCCTTTAAGGATTATAGCGTAATCCAAAGGAGGTCTCTCAAGGATGAGGTATAAATCTTTACTATGATATTTCAATATTATTTATTATTAAACATTATATAATAATGTTTTATCCATAAAAACGATTCATATAGTATCATAAATATAATAATATTTTGTTATTATAATTTCACAAAAATTTACCACCTCTTCTCAATTAAATGGCAGATGAAATATCACTCATGCGTACGTAGGGACTACCACCTCCACAAAGTGAAAAAATTAATTTCCCAAAAATAATTATTCATTGATTATTATTAGGATATATTTAATGTTTATAAATTATATTTATTACATGACTATTCTTATGTAATTAAAATATTAAATATACCTTCCAAACCTCCATTTTGGTAGTGAATAATAATGTTGCTTGTGTTTTTGTGTGGACTACCGCTCTAGGAAGCGATGCAATTTTCATATAATTTACTTACGACATTGATGGTAACAAGAATATATTTTATAAAATATATTTTATAATAAAGATTTTGAAACTTTAAACTATCATTTATTATTATTATTTTCTATCCATCACAATGTGGAAACATCATGCATGTGTACAAAAAGATTTTCATATCCATGAATTGATACAATTCATCTTCTATAACCACATAATACGAATTGTTATAAATATATAGATAATTAATATATATGATATTTATTTCATGATTAATAATATAGAGATATAAGAACCGTGATTAGTGTTAATGGAACATAAATGCCGAACTAAAACATAAATGAAGGATGATGTAGTTAACAACCAAAATGATGACATTCATAGAGAATTATTAACAAATGGGTATTGAAATTTTATAACTCGAACATATATTCTATTTTTAGTATAAACAATGTTCTATAATGTAATTATAATAAATATAAATTCATTATAAATGGTTTTATTAAACTTATGAATCAATTTTAATATAACGAAAGGGTTTTATCCCAAATTTCTCACATTTTAACATGTTTTAATGTTATGGAAGAAATTTATTATTTATATGGTTTATTCACATACATTTAATTTATTATTTAATAATATGTTAAATAATTAAATTTATTTATAGAAAAATCTATTTTTATTTTTCCTTTTTTTCGAATAAAAATTACTATAGCCATAGCGGTTTTTTGTCTCAATTTTTATTCATTATGGCATGTGTGATGTTTTACATCTATCATGTTTTTTTGAGTTGTATTGACTAATACATTGAATTTTTCTGTCTCGAATATAATCATTTTTATGGTATTTATTGGTTTTGTAAATGTCATTTCTATTGTGGGGGTTATGATTCAAAATTTTCTACAAATGTAAGGATTTCTCTTACAATGTCATTTTTACATGGATTTTTTTGTATAACTTTTAAAATGATTAAATTATAAGATCTATACATCCAAAATAAAATATATTTTACTCTAAAATGGTTATTATTTAATATTAAAATTGATAACTTCAATTTTCTCTCTTTAATTACCCAATAGTCTGAAATAATGTTTTTATGGACAACTGACATTATTTCTATCTTTAGTCAAGGATCGTTTCTTCCATATCAATAGTTTATTTAAAAACATTTAAAGAATTATTTTAAATTTCTAAAAATATTATTTTGATATATTTGTTTGAGCATATTTTAATATCATTACAATATTTTAGAAAGGAATATTTATATGTTTTTTCAAATCTGGTACTTTTGACTTTTTACTAAAAATATGAAATGAATTTTTATTTTAACAAATACAGCATAAAGGTTTTCACTAAATTCATAAATAATACAATAATTAAATATTATATTATATTTTTACTTGGAACATTTACAATTAATTTGTTTCCTTAATATTTTATAAATTTTTAGATTTTAAATAAAAAAATATAGAATGGGAATTTATTTTTCTTCAAGAAATGTTCCACTGATCTTTTAAAGGGACTTTTATCTATAACAACCAACTTCGATGTTTTTTATTTTAAAAGGGAGAGATGATCCATTGTTAGCATATTTTTTCATTATTTTTATCATTTATATTTATAATCATTAAATTCTTATGAAACTCTTCTCCTTTATAAGGATAATGATTTGATGATATAATGAATGTCATATAAACCTTTGGAACATATATGTATAATTATCATTATGTCATGGGGGGGAGGATAATTATATTTCCATATATTTTGTTGGTAAATTATTGATATATCATGTGATTAAAAATACTATAATGGATATTTAATCTAGCCTTTTAGGTGATTTTATCCAATAAGATAGTCTTGGGAGTGAACATCGACCAAGGAAATGATGGAATTGGGAGTGAACCAAATATATTATGATAGTATTGTTAGTTATATCTGACTAAGGAAAATATTTCCTATGATTATGTTCATTAATGAAACTCATATTTAATACTTATGATATTTTATCAGGGATCATGGTTGATTATTGGTGATTGTATACTCGTATGACTTATGTCTTATGATAGATACAATTTTATGCCATATTTCATGATTAAGATATATGATTTGATGGGTATGACTCTCTATAGTTAATATCATGTTTAAAACCCTAATACTTATATTATTCTCACATATAATAATTAATTTATATCATTGATTTTTACTTTTACCGATCATTTGAGATCGCCCTTTCTTATGTTTCACATCTTGAGGTCATAAAGAATGGTTTAATCTGATTTATTTTGGGGAAGGGTTCTATTTGTGAATAACATATTGATAAATGATGTAGATAATTTATGTTTTAATTATCATGTATCCATGTTTTGAAAGAATATAATGATTTTTGGTTCTTGTGTGGATCATATTGATATGTAATGAATGTTTTTAGTAATAATATGTTGAATTTTTTAATGAAAATAGTGGGTAACAATGATAATAATTTAAATTGTTATTCCATCCTTCATTTTAATAATCTAAAAAACATAAAATGTGTTAATATATTTTTTCATTAATATATTATAATGTTATAATTCCCATAAAGGATTTTTTTGTTTCATGAAAGAAAATATTGGGACAAACTAGTATATGGTTATTCCTCCGTATCAATGGATTTCTTCATAAACAACATTAATTAATTTTTCTCCATTAATATTTTAATTAATGGTATATAATTATAATAAATATAATATTTATAAATTAATTATAGAAAACTATACATGAATTTGTTATATAAAAATTGAATCCATCATTTCATTAAGGCATTACTCTGTGCGTATCAAGGGATGCTGATTTAATTTTTTGTTGAATAAGAAACAAATATTTCACATTATTGAACACTTTTAAAAATTTCATATATATCAAAATAAATTTTTTAAATGACCATTTTAGACCATAAATGTTAGTTTTTTAAGGAAATAGATCACATCCCGAGATCAATTTTAGGTACAAATATTTTTCATTTATGATTATCTTTTTGATTTAATCTTTTCATAGGGTGTTTTGGATAAAATTTTGTAGCTTTTTATGTTTTTTAGGACATTGAACAGTTAGGTGTATGATTAGGGTAAATGTTTGGATCATAAAAGAAATGTTTTCAATCTATTATAGTGTTATAGAGAATCGTTTCTTGTTATGGTTTAGTTTAATCAAAATACTTCATCATTCTCCATTAACCATGCAATATAGGACATCAATATTTAAATTTGTCACAAAATGAATTTTATGACCATTAATATTTTCTAGTAACATATAAAGGGACACACATTTGGTGATTTATTTTCCAAAATGTGATGATAAACTAGGGGAAATGTAATAATTTATTATAACCCATTCCTTTTACACGTATTATTAAATGATTTCAAAAAAACATCCATTAATTTGAACACAAACATGATGAGGCATAGTGACTTTTTAAGGGTAGGGTATTAATAAATCAATCAGAGTATAAAATAAAACATAATTAATTATTCTTCTTAATTATCTCTTAAATTATAACACCCCAAAATTTCAGAACTGAAAAATATTTTTGATAGTGTATTCGATATGGAACACCGAGCATAAATAACCCATGAAATATATACATATTATAACCTATCATTTAATTAGATGGTAGTAATTGAATTACGTAATTTGTGAGATATATATATATATTTACATATAAGAAAACTATTCTTAGATAAATATCAAATAAAAAGTGATTTTTTAATTTAAGTATATTTATTCTTCTAAAATATGATTTCTTTATAAATGATTTCTATTTCTTTTCATGAAAATTATTAAAATTTATTTTTGGAATATTTATAAAACGAATTTTATAAAGTGAAATTAATTTTATAAATTGAAATATAATAACTTAATTTAGAGAAATATTGGTATTTAAAAAAATATCGATTTTTAATGAATAGTGAAAATATAATTTGTTTTGAAATAAATGTCTTTTATTTTAAATAAATTTATATATTTAATTGTAACAAGAGGTTAATAATATGATATACTAAAATATAAGCATTATTGTATTATATTTATTCATCTTAATTTTATTTGAAACTAATTAATGTAGAGATTGTTATTGGTCTTTTTTCACATTAAAACGTCTTTTTTCTGAAAACCATTTTAAAATGCATAAAGATCCTCCATTGTAATAAATTATCATAATATATATTTATAAATGATTTAAAGAAAATTTATATATTATAAATAAATATATATGTATTAAATTTAATATAATGGTTATTATTAGTCCTAAATTTGATATAAAATTGTCTTTTTCATGAAAAATACAAATCTTGAAAACCCACATTTTCACCAAGTTTTATGTTGTTGTTATAAATTTTGTTTTCCACTTTTATAAATTGAATTTTGAAAATTTTAAATATTTTGGATCATAATATTTTATATATTCTAAAAATTTCAACTAAATTATTTTTCATAATGAATAGTGAAAATACTAGAAATTAATTACCACAATTATGGTAAAATTGGGTTACCAAGGGTTTAAAAAAATTGATAATAGTTTATATGTACAAAAAACATTCCTAAAATATATTTTATTTCCATATTTTTATTTTTTAATGTCTTATTTTTTATAATACATTATTTTCTACCCTGGTGTCATGTGAAAAACAATTGTACACCTTTTTATTTCCTAAAATTACATCTGTTCCACTCACCTCACTTTTAAATGGACACCACTATCCTCTACTATTTAATGATTAAATCAAATTATTTCGGTAAATCCATGAAAAAATAATTTAACTTATTCAATTATATCATCATATATACCTATTTTGGTCAAAAATCCAACCCATGAATCCTTTTTGTATAAACCAAAAGTTATTTCCCAAAGAAAAGGTAATGTTATTCAATCATATTTTTGATTTTTTTTCATTCACCACCATAATTAATTATTCTTAAACCATTAATATATAATAATATT
Source organism: Viscum album (assembly GCA_963277665.1). Lineage (NCBI taxonomy): Eukaryota > Viridiplantae > Streptophyta > Magnoliopsida > Santalales > Viscaceae > Viscum > Viscum album. The sequence continues at coordinate 154,702,143 of OY728153.1, forward strand.
ATTATATTTAATATAGTTATATGATATTCTGAAAATTTCAAAACCTAAATCTTTCTCATCATCAATCAAATGGGGAATGAAATAATCATTGGTGTGTAATGTGGACTACCACCTTGTGAGAATATATAATTCAATTCCCATTATCACCTATCATGGTTGTTTATGATGATAAATATAATGTATAAATATGATATTTATAACGTAATTATAAATATGTAGTCATTATATCATATATATAACTTTTTTACTTTCCAATTTTTAGGGGGGAAATAACAATGAAGGTTTGTATGATTGACTACTCCCTCACAATGTGGTGTGATTTATTTTCTCTAATGATTTATATGGAATGTAATGAGGGTAAATATAATAAATATATGTGATTTAAATGAAATAACTATGATATTAGTGTCATATTTTTCATTCTTAAAAAATAATATATCATCTTCTTTCTTAACTTTTCCATCACTAAAAATAGTAGTATCTTTTTAAAATTTGTAGAATACCACCTTCAAGAAGCGACGTGAGCCTCTTTTAATCACCAGACCACTTTGATGATATAAAATTTAATATTCAATGAAATAATATGGTATATATGATATTTATTTATTTATTTATTGATAAAATATTTCTTACCTTTTTGTGTCATGATCGTTGAAAAATGGAAATGTCATCTTGCATACCTATGACCTACGATCACAATGATCAGAACATACTTCATTTCTGAAAACCATATTTAGGATTTGTTTTAATATTAGTATTTATATATAAATTTTATAATTAATTCATGGTTATTATTATGGTGGTTTTTAAATAACTAATTCTGTAACCATGACCAACACACTAAGTCCATTTTGAAACATTGTACAAAATTTTCAAAAATACCCAACATAGATATAAATGATAATTTTTTTGAATTTTAAATTATAGGTAAATTAAATTAAATATTTATATATATGTTATTAAATCAGAAAAAAAATTTCAAGAAATTGTATAATTGATTTAAAATTATAATATTGTATTTATTGGTTATAGAAGGAAATTATAAGCTCAATGTAAGTTATTTTTCATCTCACTTTTTATTTATGTGATACATATTACCCATTCATAATTTATATTTTTAGTGGTGTATATATAGATCCCCTTATAAACATAATAAAATTAATAATTCATAAATCATGGTATTCTATGTTTTAATTTTATATATTTAATCCAAGTGTATTTGACTTGAATGTTACAAACTCATAAAGAATTTCATAACTCAATTTATATTTATTTGGTTATATTACATATTCATTTTCTTAGATATTATAATATTATGTGGGTAATAATTTTTTATTATCTAATGATCAATTTACCCTAATTATATATAGATTTATATTTGATACCCAAAATTAATTCATTGATAAATTCTCACTTCCACATTATGATCAATTTTAGGGATTTTGTCTCAATTTATTTTAAATTCGTAATATTTTGTTGTTAGATATCGTTATTTTATTATTTGGAGTATATATAGACCCAGTGAAATTTATATCATAAATATTTTTACACTCATGAGAGTTAATGTTTTATATTGTTATTTTTTCATTGGTATTAAGATTAAAATGGTTATCAAGTGTCAAAGGACTCTCTTTTAAAAATATTATTTCAAATTTCCCTTTTCAAATCTCTTAGAAAATAACGAATTTAAAAAAACACAACATAAAAGGAATTTCCCACATCCATGATGTGTTAATGATTTTATTTTTCCTTTATATTTTACAAGTTTATTTTACATAAAATATTCTTCCTTTTTATCCGCATAGTTTTTGGTTTTTAGAAATGGAATTTGAAAGGAAAATATTTTTATAAAATTTAAATCCATTTTTCTATTAATTTTAAAATAATATTTCTTTTAGTTTTTTCTATAATTTATTCCAATTATATTTTATAATGATTCCTTAATTCTATTTTAACCTATAAATGTAACATTTACAAACGAATTTATGAGGAATATTCGAATCATTTTACAAATAACGATAGTTTGGATTTTATTGAAAATGTTAAAAGGCTCTTATTTTAGTGTGTATGACTTGAACATATTTTATCTCCATCATTAATATTATTATTTTCTAATATCAATTTAAAATTATACATTGTTATTTTTGAGGAAATTTTTTTCATAACATTATATGAAATGTTTGTTTTTAATAGTGATATTCAATGTGAAGATATTATTTTACTCAAGAATGTTTTCAAAGAACTTTAGTTGTATTTAAATTAATCAATGTAAAAAACCCTTCTTATTACTAATCCCCCATTTGGATATTTATTTTACTGATTCAATAATCATTCTATTGCTCTATTTATTATTAATTTTTCCAATAGATTAACCTGGAACCCTTTTTCTTTCAAGGGCTTAATCATATTTCAATGATATTTTTTATGGAACCCATTCATTTTCTATGGGTTAATACTATTTAAAAGAAATTATCATAGAACCAATTTATTTTGAATTATTTATTCATGTTCTAAATTGAATAATGGTTGTCTCTATGATTTTATGATGAAATGAATGGTTTGTGTAATTTATTCATGATATGGTTCTTGGAAATTATATAAAATCAGTGTGCCTAGATAGTATCCATTGAGCTTGTTATATCCTATATTATAGGTGCACCTAGATAGTGTTGGTTGATCCTAATATTTTTTATACAATGGGTGTGACCAGATAGAGCTTCAATTCATTGAGTCAGGATTATATTATTTGGACAATCAGATTCAAAGTCGGTCGTATGGTTATTCAAAATATAAGGGATCTATATGGTTTATATAATGATTATTTTCCACGATACCAATGTGATTTATCTATTCCATCTATGGGATTATAATGTTTACATTTTTTATGATTGATATAAAATGTCTCATGGGTATTTATTCTTATGAATCATTCTTTTGTTAAAGTCTTAGTCCGTGTTTCTTGATTAATGATTCATGTATTTATGGTTATGGATTAATTTTTGATTCACCCCAACAATCTGATGATAACATCATACCCTTATTCAATTCCAATTATCTGTTATGAAAATCCTTTGTTAATTTTCCTTTATACACTTATATAGAATTTGATCTCACCCTTCTTATATTTTATTTAACCCTGGTTATCAGTAAAGATTTGGAATGAATTATATCCATAAGGTTTTCATATGGATGATTATGAATACATAATGTTAAATAAGAAAATATAGTTTCTGTGGTACAAATAGTTGTTTAAATACATGATAATTTTTTATTTAAGACTTCTTCATAACCTTATAAAAATATATACCTATAAAGTCTTTGAGAATGCAAGGGATTCAAATTTTTCATTGGATGTTTAATTCATTGCATTGAAAAAATTGGTTCACCTTCATTAGTGTGTAATATGAAAATATAAAGTTAATTTTTTATCATTGGATCTAAGAGGGCATGTTCTAGTCCATTCTAGTTAGTTTGAGATGAGTTTTGAGATAACTTTTATGATTATTAATTTTTCTTGGGAAAATATATGAATATTTATTGATGATATACAAGTTCTAATAGATTAATGATGATCATAATATTAAAGTCATAGACAGCCCTTTTTGGATTTAAGTGATGATATCTTAATGTTACTATTGAAACAATAAGAGATATTTTATTATTTTTATGTATATGTAATGATTTCAATTAATGTGAAGTATTACATTACATTTTTTGGAAAATAAATTATTTAATTAATAACATTTATGGTTTATAAGATCTTGTAAATTGAGTTAATTATGGGAATATATGTTTTATCACATATATAACCATAGTATTGAAAAGTAATTTGGTGACTATGTGATTAATTATATCATCATGTTTTTCTTCATGAATTATTAATGGTATGAGTGACTATTTAAGGTTAAAAACTCTTTGTTGTTGATGAAATTTAGTGTATTTTTAGGTATTGTGTTATTTATTTACATAATTATTTATTGTTTAGATTTGGTATTATTGTAAATTTTTTAACACTAATGTATCATATTACAGATTCAACATTCTAATAAATATCTTACCATTTCTAACCCTAATTGTTTTGAGTATTATATAATGATAGTTGGAATGTATTTTTATAGTATTTTTGGTTATTTTGTCTTTAGATGTTTATTTTAGTTTTATGGTTATGAATATTTGATATTTAATAATCATTGTTTTGAGAAAAATATGAGATTTAGGTGGAAACTTAAAAAATCATCGAATTGTGAACATTAAGTATGTATATTTTCTAATTTTCATTGTCAAAAAAATACACTTCTTAAAACACATTTTTTTCACATATCTTGATTCTGTGTTAAATATAAAATTTCAAGTTATGTAAATCGAATTTGGTAAAATATATTCCATATTTGTAATTATCATAATTTATATTGTCCGATAATTTCACCTTAATCTTAAATGATAACAAACAATTAACAGATAACAAATTATTTACCATGGTTAAGGTAAAATTGGATTACTAGGGGTTAAACTAAAATAAAAAGGATAAAAATAAACTAAAAAGGTATAAAATATATTTAATTTTAATATTTAAAAATTATACATTCTATTTATTTATAATACTCCATTTAATACCATAGTTTTGTGAAAAACATGGTTATATATTATTCTTTTCAAAAATTACTATTGTGCACTAACTTCACTTATAAAAGGACACCCACTCTCTTATCCTCTCAAAAAATTAAAAACCCATTGGTTCAAAACATAAAATCCAGATAATTTACAATATTTCAACATATAATCTTATACGACTTATTTGGTCATAAATACTTCATAATAATACATTTGGTGCAATTAGAATGTTGTTATCCGAACATGATATAATGTTCTTAGATGATTTATTTTATTTTATTTATTCCACTATTCTAATCAATTCATATAAAAAATGTGTATATAAAAAAATATTCATATTTTATTATGTTTATTAAATAAAACTAATAATTCCCCTCTTCCCTAAAATTAGTCATGAAACCACAGTTATTGTGTACGGGGGACTACTACCTCATGAACAAATGTCATTCATTTCTCTATTAACACCCATCATGGATAGGTATGATGAATGATATAAATTAGGAATATATATATATATATAGCATACTTATACCTCTAGTGTCATTATATATTATATGTATTTTCAATTTCTATTCTTTAAGGGATACAATATTGTCTCTCATGTGTACGAAAGACTATCACCTCTCAAGGTGATGTGATTAGTTTTTTCCTAAAACATCTCATTAAAGGAATTTTGGGTAAATACAATGAATATATGTGATCTAAATGAAATATGATTCATATTAATTACATATATTTCATAATAAAAAGATAATTTATTATTTTATTTTATTACTTTTTACTCACATAAAAATAATAACACCATTCATGAACGTGTATACTACCTCCTTCACGAAGCGATGTGATACAATGTTCATAACCACACCACCTAAATGAAATATATATTTATACTAAAATAAAATTATGTTTTATTTGGTATTTTTATCATTCTATAATCATAAAATATTACTTCCCTCCTTTTTATAATGATCATTAAAAAATTGAATTGAAACATAGGAATACATACGACATAACATTTTTAAAATTGTAACATAAATCATTTCTCAAAAACCTAATTCTTAATGGGTATTAATATTATAAGAAATGAGCAAATATAGTAAATATATAATGATTATTTTTCTGGATATGTTGAAATATTTACCTATCTCACTACATCCAATACACCGATGCCATTTTGAAATAGTGAACATATCATTCTCAAATATCCTAACGTGGACATAGCAGATTAATTATTAGAATTTATAATTATAAAAAAAAGAAAAAAAATTAAATATAATATATTATACCCCAAATAAGATTTTATAATTTAAAATTATTTATTTGAGATTTTTATACCAGAGTTAAAGTGCATACATGTAATGTGTGGACCCAAGGAAAGGAGTTTCTTAGCTCACATTGTATTTATATGAGATATATTCCATATTCACCACAAATTTTTACTATATAGTTTATATATTACTAGTTATAAATATAATATGATAAATAATTCATAAATTTTTTATTCTATGTTTCTTTTTGAATTATTTTATCTAATTGTTTTCAGCATTAAAGTTACAAAGTGTTAAAAATATTCATAACTCAATTTTATTTCAATATGAAAATATTGCATATTAATTGTCTATGATTTAATAAGAGTATGTGTTCGATAAATTTTTATAATATTATTCTATATTTACAATACGTTTATATGAAATTAAATTTCATACTCATAATTTATTCATTGATTAATTATCACTTCCACGTGATGATCATTGTAAATGATTTCTTCTCAATTTTATTTTGTTATAGAATATTTCACTACGGGTAGAAAACATTACAACTTCCATTTTTTTTAAAAATTCTGGATCTAGGAAACCATTATTTCTATGTGGAAATAATTTTGAGGGTAAGTACTTATACACAAATTTCACCAAAATATATAAGTATAATTTTCATAGAAGAAAGACATTTCACGAGAAGGATCTATACCCATGGTTCTCCAAAAACCATGGGTATATGGTCACCCCTATATACATGATTTTTTAAACTGTGTAAATAGATTTCACATGGATTATAATTTAATTTGATGAAATAATTCCCACAATTTTATCAATCCTTGGTTATAAAAAATTTTCTTGGAAATATATAACAATGTTTGGTGTAAACCACTGGTATAGGTCAACCATAAAGAATATTTTACCAAACTATGGGTATAAGTTGGACTGTTTTCTTCCACAATAATAATAATATCCATATATATTTATATAAATTTATAAATATTATATATATATATATATATATTAATATAAGAACATATAATGTGTTATAGGATAATGGAAATTTTCTTGGAGTATATGAAAAAGTTGGTAAGTTCAATTCCCATTGGAGGATTTTTTTTAATAAAGTACCTTTACCCATGTTTTGATCAAATAATGTGTATAGTTTTAACAATTATTTGTTACATAATAATAAAAATAAATAAATAAATAAATATAAATAATTGATTATATATATATATATATATATTTCAATATAAGAACATAAAATGTGTTATAGGATAGTGGTAAAGTTGTCTGAGTATAGGTGGAAGGTGTTGGGATCAAATCCCTGTAGTGGATGTTATTTTATTAAAGGACCTATACCCATGGTTTAACTAAACCTTGATTATTGGTCAATACCCGTGGTATACTCGGGTAAAGGTATTTTCATTGAAATTTCTTACACCAATGGTTTAAGTACCATCGCTATAAGGTGTATAAGTACAATGTTTAGTCCAACTATAGGTATAGTTCAATCCAAACAGCTTAATAACCCAGGGTTTATAGAACCATTGGTATAGCCTATACCCACAGTTTTGAACTGTGGGTATAGTTAAATATTCTAGAAGTGTTTTGATGTTATTCACTAGTATTCTATTATGTGGTTCATATATATACCCTTTCAAATGTTATATCATGAATTTCTATATTCTATTGATTTTTATCCTTCAATTAATTTACATGGATTTTTAAAAGAATGTTTTTAATGTGATAAAGGAATTTCTTAAAAAAAACCTTTTTAGACCTCCTTTTTCAAAAATTTGTAAGAGAAATGTATTTTCTATCAAATATAAAATGAACATAATTTCTTATCACCATGAAAAATAAATGATTTTTTATTCTCAATAAATGCCTAATTATGTATTTTCAAGGGAATTTTTTTATGTGTGTTTTTAGTATTTTAAAAGTCATTTTTCAAACAATAATATTTAAGAAATTCTGACTTCATTTAACTCTTCCATTTAAAATACATTTAATTTAAAAATAAATCTTTTTTTTAAAATTTATTACTTTTTTCATTGATTGTTTAGTGTAATTTTTACCTATATGTTTCTTTTTTTAAATAATTTTTCCAAATTATTCTTTCTATTGTTTTCCAAGCATTTAAAGTTGGCATTATTTTGAAAATGGGAATAATTTTTTTACATGTACAAAATGAAAGAATTATCGCTATTTTAACACCATGAAATTAAAAAATAATATCACTATAATAGATTGTGTATGTGAAAAAAAACATTGAGATTTTATTGAGTTATACACAAGATTGAGTTTCTATGAAATTTTTCGTTACATGAAAGATCGAGTTTTACCAAATAATAATATACAATTAATATTATTATATAATATAACAGTTATTTTTTAGAAAATAAAAATGATATTATAAATATTATTAAATTACATATGTAAATATATAGTTTACTCACTTTTATTACCAATCTACTTAAGTGAAATAATATAAAAAATGTTTAATAGAACATTGGATATTTTCTGAAATTTTTTTTTTTGAAAAGACGGTCAATTCATTATATTCAAACATAATATAAAATTAATTTATAATAATATCAGAAAATTAATTTTATTATATAAAAATAATTTTATAAATAAAAATATATAAACTGTCTTGAAGTGTATTTTTGGGATTTTTCTAAAAAAATATTAATATTCTTATTAATAGTTAAATTTAATGAATTTAAATTATGAACTACATTTTATCATAAATAATTTAAAATGAGTAATTATATTTTGAATTATTTTTGATTTAAAATTAGTTCACATTTATATCAATTACTTTATTTTAGGTCATTAGAATCATTTACATATTGAATTTATATATAAGGAATTTGTAAACATTTCAAGATTTTAACTTCAAAAAATTTCCTCCTCATCACATATGTGAGATTGTTTTAAAATTAAAAATGTCTAATTTTGTGATTTTTTTAACACCCTAGGATTTGGAGAATTATTTTTCCTGGATTAATTTTTCTTGTAAACAATTTTCAATTCATAAGAAACAAGAAATACTTCTTTATATATATATATATATGTATATATATATATATATGTATATATATATATACTAAAACACTATGTCAAAAATTCCTTTAACATGAAATCCCAACATGGTTTGTGCTACACGCAATACCATCTTGGCATGCACTACAAGCAACACTGACTTGGTCTACGATTTACACAACATTGACTTTATAAGAATCATAATTATATATATATATATAATTAAATTTTATAATTACAACCAAACCAGTCAACATAGTTTTAGGACTAGTAATAAATGCTTTAAAAATAATTTTTGTAATTGTTTTATATAAATAAAAAATATTGATAATGGAAGAAACGATTTTTTGTAATGTCCTTCTATATTTAAAAACACCATTTTCTCGAATGAACCACTTATAAAAATAAATGTAATTTTAATATTATTAATAAATTTAATTTCATAAAATTTAATTTATTTTTGGATTAATAATGTTGAAATTATCCTAGGAATAATTATTGGGATTTTTTTGGGAAACATCATTTTGTGATAAATAGTGAAAACTACATCTTTTTTACTTAAAATTGCTTTTTTGTCTAATTAATTATTAATAATAAATAATATTATAAAAAAATTATGTTCTTATTAGATTAAAATGACATATATTAATATAATCTATTTTAATAGATTCATTTTCACTTTCAAACTAAATATAAAAATGTTAACAAACTTTTGGCCTTTTTTACTTCTTTAAAACCCTGTTCTTTCATCACATCTCTAGGATTATTAGTCATAATAATTTTTACACTTCTGTGATTTGAATTTAAAATATCCTAAATACACTATTTTATTCATTATAATATTTTGAGTCTAATAATACCATGTTAATTTTTGAGAAAAATGATTAGTAGATCTGAATAAAATTTATCATAGTAGTTAAGGCCAAATTAAGCTTAATTAAGGACTAAAACATAAACTTAAGTGCCTAAATGACCTAAAAACCTATCCAACAGGAATTGGTTATCCATAGATCTACAACACACCTTCCATTATTGAGTTTTTTTCGTTTTTCAAGACTTTTTTTATGTATGAACCTGTGAACACCAAACTTTTTGTAGAAATTCCAAATGATTCGTTATCCTTCCCAATAAAGGGCCACAACCTCTACCCATTACTAACACCTCTCAAACATTTAAATCATGTTCATTCACTTCCCATGTAGCATCCCAAAACTCCTCCCTTTTACCATGAATCCATTATTTGTGAATAAAGCTTCTCAAGGAAGCCTTTTTAGAAAAATAAAAAGGAGTTACCTAATTTAGAGGTAACTTCTTCTCTTAAGTTCAGTCAATTTATATCCCTTATTCTCCCCTTCTACTATATTTATTACATTCTTGTGTGAAATCACCAGTATCCTCTATATTTTATGATATTTTTATGGAAAGGGTCTTACCTACACTTATAAACACCTCCATCTAATGGAGTTGAACATACTATTTCTTGGTATGGAGAACTACTGCCTCATTAAACAATGACTCTTCATTTATCCATTAGAACCAATCAAGGTGGTCTTTTTGAAGGAAACTCTATTTATATATGTGGTATATTATATTTATTATTTCATTATGCTTATTTGTTAATTTTAAAATTCAAATGTTTTTACCTTCTATTTGGTGTTAAGATAATAATCTCATTTGGGGAAGTGTGGACTTCTGCCTCCTCAAAGCGATGTGATTCATTCCTACACAAAATAGAATGATTTAAAGATGAGTTTTGAAAATTTTATGATATATATAATATATTAATTCTATTCAAATAATGATATATTTATATATATAAATAAAAATAAATACATATATATCTATATATATATATTTGCGTGTGTGTGTCTTGTTTACAAACTTTCTTTCGATATGACAATAAAAAGTGAAAAGATCATCTATGGGTACTAATAGAAAACTATCTCCATAAAAAGGGTATTCCATTACATGCATCATTATGACATAGATTATTATAACATACATATAATGTATATACCTAATATTTATATCATTTTATTATTTCTGGAATCATTATATAAGTATAATGATCAATGAAATAAAAAAATATGACGCTTCTAGAGAATAAATAAGACATTTCCCAAAGCTAAACCATACCATAGGATCATTAGAATGTGGGTAATATATGGTCATAATAAAATAATATATTGTAATATATATAATAATAATATTTTATAAAACATTTATCATAAAATTATATTTATTATACAGGAACCTTCTATGATTATGGTGAGAGTCAATAAACAAGGTAAGGGGGTTTCATCTCACTTTTGAATTTTCTATGATACAAGATATGTTCACTAGTTTTTTGTGGTGTATAAACTCCACGTCATTGTATTATATGTGTATTTTAATTAAATTTATGGGTATTAACATTCCAATTTGACGAACCTTCTTTCATGGGGTTTATGTTTCAATGTTTTACAAATCAGTTAAAATGTTTCGTCTCAATTTTCCTTCTTTGAGACTCATGTTATTTATACACCTAAACTCTTTTTTAGAGGATCATATACATCCATTTTACATTAAATGTCATGAATTTCAATATTCTTATGATTTTATATTCTTCATGTAATATCATTTACATATATTTAGAGCATGATCTCAAAATACAATAATATAATAGATTATTAAGACAATCTATTTGATTTTCAAGGTTTTTTGTGTTTATGCTATCATTGGTGAAATATTATGATCCAAATCTCCAGAGTATTCGTGATTTTCCAAATCCTCTATTATTTCCTAAAATACTCATGTATTTTTACCTTTTTCTACTCTTTGGAACATAAGTTAGTTATGAAAGTGTATCTAGGAAAGCATGACTTTACCCCCACATTGGTCAGATATTTATGGTCTACAAAAAGAGTTTCCAAGAAAAAAGAATTATTTTTTACCTTTAATGACATGTATATATTTACTATAGATAATTTATTTGAATATTCAATGCATTTATATAAAGATTAATCTTTATAAAAATATTTTTTGAAATAAATTTTCATGGAAAATTGTTTTCAAAATGGTTTCATACTTATTTGATATGTTTTCATAAAAATTTGTTTTCAAAAATGCTTTCTTTTCTTATTTACAAGTTTTCAAAGTGCATCCAATGTAAATTTTTCTAAACATTTTCATTATTTTTTAATAATATTTAATGATAAAATATTTTTAAAATGTTTTCATGAATTGTTTATATGTTTTCAAAGTATTTAAAATAAAATGGGTTTCAACCATGTTTAGGATTTCTGGAAATGTTTTCAAGTGTTTTCAAGAAAAACATTTTTATATTGTTTTTGTAGATTATTTGAAAAAATTTCTCGGAAAATGTTTTTAAAAATTATTTCATTTAATCTTTAAAATTTTCAATGTATTTTAAAAGAAAATTATTTTCAAATGCCTATTTATATTAAAAATCCTTTATCAAACAACAAATGATATTTTACTCACGAAACTTTTTTAGAGTATGTTTTCATATTAGTTTCTATCTAATATAAAATCTATTGATGTTACTCATGCCTTTCTAGGAAATTATATAATGGTTCTATTCATATCCTTTCTATGAATGAGTTATGCTTAATGTTATGGGCTTTATAAAACCCATTTCTTCTTCATGGGTAATATGTTTATGAACCCCTTTCACTTTCATGGGTAACAAGATTTTGAAGCCTTATTATTTTTAAGGTTTTTTTATGATGAAATTGTTATGAAACATGTTTCATTCCACAGGTTATGATATGTTTACATATTTATGATAACTATTTAATTTCATTGTTAATGATATGTTTATTTATTATCGTGTGGTACATGTTTGTATTATTGAAATATGTGATGGGTGAAAACAATATCTCCCTCCAATTATTTGGGTAATGATTTATATCTCATGAGATAGACTGGGATGCAATGATGGTTTAATCAGTTTAGTAATACAGGTTTAGAATGGGGAATTACTTAGTTCAACAATATAGGGCTGGAATAAGGGTTTACACTATTCAGTAATATAGGGTTGGAATGTGGGTTTACTCTATTCAGTAATATAGGCTGAAATGGGGGTTCACCCAATTCAGTAATGGACATTGTCAAATAATATGGTATTGTAAGTGAGGCCTTGGATTCTATGTAAATCATATTATATTCTTATATGTTTCCTTTATTCAATGTTTAATTCATATGTAATAAGTTTATGGATTATAAACTCTATTAAATAATGATTCATGTATTATGAAAATCAAATCATTATTCCATGATCTTTGTTATGATATTTTATAAACATGGTATGATCATCTATTTTAATGATCACATTCACACAACCTTATTATAATCATTATTCTTACATGTATCCCTTATATACCCCTACTGAGTATTTGATCTCACCCATATTAATTTTCCTTTCCCCTATGTTATGATGATATTTACTATGTTTTAATATCTCTAAAAAGGGTGATAGACAAGAAAAAACTAATGGGAGATGATGTAGCTCAAAAAAATACTAGTGTTTATGTTTGTGTTTTTTCAAAGGAATTGTACCATCTGTATTTTTTGGGAATTTATTTGTATAATGTTTACTTATTATACAAAATTTATGTAATGTTTATGTTTTAAAATGTGTGGGTTACATTACATTTTATATGGAAATATATATTCCATATTTTTAATATTAAAAATTAAATTACTTTATGTGTTTAAAATAATGGTTTACCATAATTATTTGTGAAAAAACTAAAATTTAATTTCCATGATTAAGGTAAAAATGTGTTTATCAGATAGGGGTTAAACAAATAAGATTAGGGATAAAATTATCTAATAATTTGTAAGAACCCTATTTAATGACCAATATTCGATACATATTATTATTAGATTGATTTTTATGAGTTTTAGGTAAATTTTCACTAATTTTACCTATTTTAATTATTTATGTAATTAAAAAGACAATAAATTAATCATTTGTTCAATTGACATTTATAATTATTTGGTATTGGGAAAAAATCTATAAAAGATCAGTTATAAATGTTTTTTAGAAAAACAATTGATTTTTATGTCATTATAATTTATTTCACTTTTAAGATATAATATAATTTTAGAAAATTCATAAAAAATAGCAACACTATAATTTTTTAGTTAATTATTAACAAAAAAATTGATTAAAAAATATTAAAATTGAAGTAAATTAAATGAATCCTTATTTTCTATTAATTTTGGAAATGAAAATATCATGTTTAATAGGTGTGACCATAATATATTCTGATTCCAGCATTTTCATTATTTTTTATATTTAAATTTAATGGATAATTACAAATTTGAAATTAAAGTTATTTTTTAATAAGTGATATTTTATGAAATGATTTTAAATTACCATAAATCCTATCTTATGCCAAAAAAATTAGTTTCAATAATTATCAAATAGGATCCAACTATGGAACAATTTTTTTCTTCTAATTACTATATTGACCAATAAATTATAAAAACATAGCTTGTGTGGTTATGTTAAAATAAGTTTTCAACACATATATGATTTTTATTTAAAAATTTTGATTTCAAATTTATAATTATTGAGTAAAAATTATCTGATAAATCTCATTTTGAACATAAATGTTACATTAGCTAGGTAAATAAAAAGATACAAGTTTCCCTTATAAAAACTAGAAGGGAAAATAGATTAAACTTAAAGAGAAAGGAATTCCAAGATAGAATGCACTTATTTTGTGTGGAACAATTATTTCTAGACCACATAATCCATCCCCTCGATTAATATTTGATCACATCCCATCTCATTGGGGCCCTTACCGTGACACCCAATGCCCGCCTCCAATAATCCAGTTGCTGGTGACTACACCTATTAGTCGTATCACTAACATAAGAGGAATTCCCAAAGTACCTATACAGACACACCCATATCCAAGCACACACACCTCATAAATGTAAAAACCACTATGTATACAATGAAAACATAACTTTATATCTGAACCAACAAAGTACATATGTAAACTAAATAAAATTTATTGAAATTGGGCTATTTAGAATCCCACCAATAGAAGTCTGTAACCACAAGTATAACATGTAATAAAAGGTACTGGGACTGATGCCTGTAGATGTAAGAACATAGGTCTGCCTACCAGATCTCACAAGGAACTACATAGTCCGAGTCAGACTAGGACTATATCAAATGGTTTCTCTCCTTCACAAGACGCAACGTATGTTGGGAAATCCTGTGAAGGTGTGTGTATAACAGAACACATAAGGACAGCCAAAACCACAATAAAATACAAAAATAATAATTATAGTCATCTCCACATAAGTATATGTATAAAACACATATAACAATATCTAGATATACTCAATCAAAGGCATACAATATAGTGGTGAGTCATAGTTACCAAATACCTTGACTAGGGATCTTTCTTGAAGATTCCATGACGCACTCATCTAAGAGAACACACTCATGATTATGATAGTACATATGTTTTTTTAGATGTACTAATTTTCATGAATCATTATCACATAAATATGATGATAGATCAGAATAGGGATACGATACCCAGAGGAGGATCACTGCATGGGCCTTGGAGTGACACCAACAACTCAATCTTGATTAACCCTATATGTAGAAGATCAATGCCCTCTAAAGCAAGTCACATAAAAACAGAAGACTTTACATAGTGAATTAGAAACTAATAGATAATCCCACTTTGTGTATCTCGGGATATTAAAAAACACTATCCAGAAATTAATGTTGAAGGTATCTTAGTCATATGAGTAGGAAATTATTCAAACGTTCATTCAGGGGAATGATAAAGGGAATGAACCCAAAAAAACATGTTCATGGTACCGAGTAAAATGGAATAATGATATATATAATGGGCTACATGACATGCATTAGGGTCACACTCTATATCCCTTAACCCAAGGTGATTCCCATAAATAATCACTCATGTCTTTAGAATGTTTTTTGTAGAAGATGGGTATACACCATGATAAAGGAGTCGGATATCGCATCCTTCTATTTGGTGTATAACCATGTGCTTTGGTCATGTCCTAGTATATCGTGTAAAATATCTTGTCTCTTCCAATTTACTAGTACATTGGGTGTCCATGTTATTAGTCCTTACCAAGTCATGTGGTGGGAAACATACCATGTAGGCAACCCATGTACTCAACCCTATGACTGTGTATATACCAACCCACATGCTAAGTCTTTAAGAATTACCTATACTCTGTGTGACTAGGTTCGTACACTTTGTGATATTAAAAAATTCTTCAAAACTCTATCCACCACTCAGTTAGGGCCACACACTATGCTACCCTAGGTTACATGTTGTGTTCATCGGGTTTCATCCGAATGTCATGTTCTTCCTACGCGCGCCTCTTCCGATCTTATAGATCTCATTCCAGTAATCCATTCACCATGGAACACTAGATCAAGGTTCGCTTCACCACCCTAACACTGAATCTATGTGTTTCGAGCATAAAATTGCTATAGGAATCCATTTAAATCTATCCAATGGAAACCTCTCGATGAACTATTTCTTCTTAATTGATTTAGTTCATCCTTTTCTATCATCACCGAACATTTGTTTTGTTGTCCCTATGATAGATCTATAATTTCATATCATCGAACCAAGAAACAATGGTCGAATGATCGATTTTTCCTGAATGCATTGAATAATGAATAAAACAAAAAAAATAATGTTGTAGAAAATCACAATGAATTAATCCAAGGAACGGACCTCGGTCATTGTTCATTTTGTCCTCAATATGTTCCCAAAAAAATGATCAACAATAAACAATAAACCCACATAAATACTAAAATTAAAATTCACCCAGCTAATCACGATCAAACTGGGGATCAACCGATTCATTAGTTGGACTGCATTCATCACTGAATCATAGAATGGGGAAGAAAATAAAAAATAACTCATCGTATAAGGGAATTGGATCACCCTCTATTGAATATAGATATCTAGTGATGAGATCCTTCAAGAACTTCATTCGTCAATCTTTGATCTAGAGTCTGTTCATCTTCTAATAGGAGAAACCCTTAGGGATTGATCTCCAGAGCCTCAAGGGAATTGCATGGTTATGTGCTTATCCATGGATCTATACATAATGGTTTATTTAAAATAAAACCATCATTTCATCACTATGTTAATGTAAAAAGAAAAATAAAATAAATATTTCAATTTATTTTAATTATTAAAAATGCTCGTGATAAATTTTCATTGGTGACTCGCACTAGCTAATGTTAGGTCACGACTAAGGAAAATACACTACACTATACACAACTGTGCCCACATATTTTGGATCAAGGAACCCATATAGAAGTTATTTTTTTTTTAGAAAACCTTTACCTCATTCTATTTAATATTTTAATATATTTAAAACATTTTTTATGGTACACAATGCCTTAAAATCGCCCAACCTCTGAGCACATGGTATCTAAAACAAGGGATACTCAAATAGATTTTGGTAATATGGTCGAATCTGACCCTTTTGGTATAATCAAAACTATGAATGATTCAACTGTTGTCATTGGACAAGAACTAAATGAATATTTCACCAACAAAGGATACTCTCTTGTCCATCATCGATCTCCACTGGGTACTCATCAAAAGTCACTTCATCCACCAAGTACAGCTTGCCCAGTTGATAGAAGTAAGATGTCATGTACCTAGTATAACTATGGGGGTATATTTGAGTAGTAAACCACCTCACTAAATCAACATGATATTGGGAAAATCCAATAAAACTCAAAGATAACCTACCTCCCCAACCAAATTTATGTAATTCAAATTGAGGTGAAACCCATAGAAATGTGATGTGTACTTCTTAGAACTTAGAAGGCCTATATCATCATTCAGAATAAGACTTAAGACAACTCTATTTAGTCTTTATCAACTCCTGCAAAATTTTCACCCTCTCTATAGTAGGTTGCAGGCCCATGACTGTTGACTCTCAAGGTTCATTCCAGCAAAGTAGTGACATGTAGAGTATCCCACAGAAGATATGGAATAATACCATACCAATGGTGGAATGGTAGTTTTTGTTGTATGAAAGCATCAGTAGTGGTAGTTGATACAACAAAAAATAGAAAAATTATAACAAGAAATCTAAGAACTTGTCTTCCATAACATAAATATTTCACTCCATGTGTTCATATTTCTATGGGAAAAACAATGTGCTCAATCATAAATGACTCCCAAATAAAACTTGTAATACCTTCCACAACCAATATGTAAGAAAATTATCATGATTTGAAACTATTATTGATGGGAATCCATGGGGTCAAACTATCTCCTTCTTGTAGAGGCATCCCAAGCTCTCTACTGATTGATTATCATAGATAGATAAGAAATGGGCCGACATGGCGAGTCAGTCAATGATCACCTAGATGTAATCATGTAACATGGACGTATGTAGTCAACACACAATGAAGAAAATTGATATCCCATCCCTCTTCTATTCTGGAATCCTAAGGGGTTTAACTAAATGCGCTAAAACCTGTAGCTCGGCCTATACATGCTGACAAGTATGACATCAATAAAGAAACATTGTAACTCCTTTCATCATTCAAGGCCACAAAAACTGATTTCATAGGTCTTGGTACATTTGATCCCCACCTGAATGTACCAATAAATGGGATGTATGAAAATCACTTTATCCCACACCCCACAATGTTACTTGTACTACTATGTGCCTTCTAAAAAGAACAATGTTCATTGAACCTTGTGCATATCTATCAGGAGAATACCATGTAGACATCCCATGACGTAATGTATCATATTTTGTATCTCAAATATGTTTCTCCATAAAATTATGTTAAATACATGGAGGTTGTAACACCCCAAACATCCATGGTATGCTTTTCTTCGAATAAAACAATAGCGTGTGTTATATGAAACTTCGAGTTCTATCACACCACTACCAATCAAAATATCCGCTATGAATAGTAGTACACACTTTTGGAAACTTTATAAATTTTATCATTCAAATTGGACTTTATTTTTGGATTCAGAATATCAAAATTATCATAGAGTAATTTTTTGGTATTTTTCTAAAATCTTCCAAATTTTAATGAATAGTGAAAATTACTAAATTTTATTTAAAAACAACTTTTTTAATCGAAATAAATAATAGTGATAAACTATGAATTTGAGTGGTTTTAAAGTATAATTAGATTATATTTTTACCATTTAATACAATTTTGATCATTGGACATAATTTCACATTTAAACTGGACATAAGCATGGGTCAATCTTTTGATAGTTTTTATTTCTTTAAAACACGCTTTTTGTTTTTACAACAGAAATTAATTTTAAATTAATTACTGCCACTTATGTGTTTTGAATTTAGAAAAATGGATACCATATTTAGAATCATGATGTCCAAATTGTTCAACTATGTATCTTTTATTTTTAGACATTTTGAATAATTACTTCAGTAAATATTTTATTTGCCATGGTTAAAGGGTAAATTCGGTAAATAAGGGTAAAAAATAATATTATAATAATATTAAATCTCCCTAAAACGTGTAATATCCATATTTGATAACACATGTCTGACCATGGGAATCTTGGGGTTGATTTTTGGACCCCCTGGATCTACTTGTAAGTGATAATCACACTTTATATTAATTATTTTAAAGTAAATACTAAAATGACCTTAGCATATGTCTTTTAGAAAAACAATTTTTACATAGGGTTATATATGTTATATTTTCAACTATAAATGTTAATTAAAAAGATAAAACGATTTCCTATATAATGATACTTTATTTTTAATTTTTATACCTTGAATAATTAATTTTATTTATGACACAATAATGATGCACTATTTTCCTTATTAATGAAAGAATCAAATAATTTGTATTATAAATGTTAAAATAAATATAATTTGAATGTGTCGATGGAATCCAAGAATTTTATAGGTTAATATGAGATTTTAGGATTGCATAAATGAATTTAGATAGTATTAATAATGTTTTTATGACTTGAACAAAAATCAATTATTAAATTGGGTCAAAATTGACATAAAAGCATTTTTCAAACAAATATTATATTATTAATTGATATTCTATTCCTACAAATCTAATGTTCGGCCATAGGACTTATATGATGACAGGTATGTCATTAAGTAACCACTTGGGGTTCTCTTGGCAGTTTATAGTATGTTTACTAACCAAATAATATAAAAATACAAAGAGACATGGTAAATATCAAACTAATTAAGAGTTAAATCTAAAAGATAAGGTTCATATAGTAACCCAAACTTGTCAAAAACCTATTAGTTGAGTGGATTTCGACCCATCCCCACATTTTATTTAAAATAAATCAGTTTATATCAATTATAAATCGAATATTAATTTATTATAAAATAATATTTTATGTTTTTTCTAATGTTCCCCTAACCCCTATTATAAAAGGGAACTCTCCCTTTTCTCAAATTAATACCTTCAAAGAATTTTGGATCGGCCAACCCCTGACCAAATATCCTATAAACATCCCTCAATTCAACCTAGAGGCCTTAATTTAGTCAGAAGGCCTTTTTAATGATCCCTTTTGATCAAATCAAAAGGAAGAACCCAAAGAAGAGGTGAATATTTTTCATCACCTCTTTCAAGTTCCATTCTTATTTCACTTCCTCATTTTTTGTACTTTACATTTTAAAATAATAACCCCAGTATCTTCTATATACTGTGATGTTACTATAAATATGGTACAACCATATTCATTATTCTATCCATCCTTCGAACGAATGTCACCATACGTGCATACGTACAGCTTAGCGTCTCCACGTCATGGTGTAATTGTTATTCAATACATTATTATTTGGATGGGTATAATAATGATCTGTAATTGATGTAAATAATAAATATAACATGATAATGATTCTGTATATATGATATACCATTCAATTATATATAATTTTAATATCCACCGAATGATATTTTCGTTCTTGTGTACGTACGGATTACCGTCTCCACGAACGCGATGAGATTCATTCCCCATCGTATACATTAAAGACTAAATTCCATTATATGTTTAAAAATAATGTTTAAATACTTGATATAATTCTATATATTAATAATATACATTCCATCCATAACAAATATGACTCACATAACAAAGAATATAAAGGAGAACGAATTCGTTAACACCCGAAACAACAATAATACCAAGATATTATTAACAATGAAATATCAAAATATCATATATGATATCATATTAATGTATATGATTCTTGTATAATTTAATAAAAAAAATTCACCACTATAACGAAGCTTAAACTACCCTTGACCAAGGAAATGTACAAGGTTAGGGGTTTTCATATCACTCCTTATTCCTATGAGATTCATGACATATTGCCACTATTACCTTTTTTGTAGTGTATGTACTTCCCATAATTGTATTATTTGTGTAATACACTTTAATTTATGTGTATTTAAATATTCATTTTATGAATCTTCATTCATTGGGTGTATGTTTTGTATGTTACCAAATTGGAAAAGGTTAATTTCACAATCTCATTATTATCCGAGGTTGTTTTTAGGTAAGTATCAACTGGGAAATATTTATTATCCATGTCCATGTTTCATAAAACAGTTTTCATAGGGATTCGATTTAAGGGAATTTTTACTAAAACATCATTTTAAATGTTCTAAATATTTATTCTTATAAATCATTCTCATTAATATCCATGTTTTCAAATTAGTTTTAAAGGATTTATTTATATTGACATGAATGTTTTAAAAATGTTAATTCCTTTCAAAAGTATCGAAGTGGTATGGGACATGTTGATTCAAAAATTTCTTTAAATGTCTTCCTTTATAAATTGTGTAACTTTTAAATGTTTTCATGAAAAAGGGATATTTCTCTCAAAGCATTTTACAAATCATTTTCATTTATGTCAAAATCCATTAAGGGATTTAAACTTGTTTGAAGTTGATTTATTATGATAAAAATCTTCCATATTTTATTGAAGTTTTTGTGATATGTTTGAATATGGATGTGTTATTTTCATACCATTCATGGTTTATGGTTAAAGTATTGAAATATCATATGCTAGTTTTAATACGAATGTTTAGGTAATGTTTCATCCTTTGCTTATAAAGAATATATTGGACTTAGTATGTGACGGGTTGAGCCCGATATAGCTCTTCGATGCATCGGTAGGTCTCATGAGACAACTAGACGTGGAATTGGTTGAGGACCTTTCCCAATTTGATATATGGTTTTGACAAGGCCTAAATCATTTTTATAGTTCATGGCTGAGGCTTTGACAAAATGTTTCATAATGTCCGACATTATACATTCCCTCATTATGAAAATAATATTGATGGTTCATGTGGTCATTTTACTAGTTGAATACCCATGATTATGTTTTATTATTGAATTATTTCCACATCTCATATTCCTGTCATAAAATTATTCATGTTTATTATCAGTAAATACATGTGGTTTCAATTATTCACCATGCTTAATATTTATGTTATCTTCCACTATATTTCTAACCATTACTGTGTGATTGAGCTCACCCATTTCTATATTTTATTTTTCCCAGGGTTCCAAGAAGTTAATTATGATTGTTACGCATGGTTAAGATAAAGAGAACAATGAAGTTCTCAAAAGATTATTTATGATGTGTTTTATGTTAGAAAGTGTAATGTAACGTTCATGTATATAATTTATTTTCCAAGACTGCTCAACTGATCGGTCCTTCGAGACTTGATTCATTGAGATCATGTCAAAGTATTAAAATAATTCACTAACTCTGGGAAACTGGGTTTGGGGCATTACAGTTTGTATCAGAGGGATGTTTAGTACAAACCATGGAAAATAGATTTAGATAAACTCTCATTATAGGACATATCCCTAAAATTGACTTTGAGAATTAGAATAGAAGAACTTCCTAGAATTTTGGTATTTTAGAGATTTTGTAAGTTTTCCACGAAATACATCCATGTCTGGATATGAGCAGCTAGAGGCAGTTCTGGAATAGATGTACCTATGGATAAAACCCAAAAACACCACTTTGAGTTAGACTCGAACAGGAATCGGTGCACGACAACGGGCCTTGCTGCACTCTTGGTTATGACACTATCAGGGGATATGCTTAGGATAATTCTCATTTTTTGTATACACCCTTTTGAAGGGTTTATCAGTATATACTTTTTCAACGAAAACATTTTTATTATTATGGATTATATCCATAAACTGTTCAATTTAGTTTAGTTATTTAACATGTTTGGAATTATGTATTTCAATTCATAAACTAATCGAGTTTATTCCATTGTATAGAAATGGAACCTAGTGGAAGGAATGGAAATCGTATCTACGCATGTACTCCATGAAGGTATTTCCCTCACACTCAGGATAATTATACTGGAGCAGGTGAAAAAATTGGTGTTGATCAACTTATCACCATATTGGGACAACTAACTCAGGTTATAAATAATAACCTTACCCGTATGGATCACCTAGATCTAGAACACAGAGTATCAATTCAAGATTACTTAATGAGGAAAAAACCCCTAACATTCAATGGGAATACAAATCCATTGGTATCTGAGAGATGGATAAGTTCCCTTGAGAAACTATTTGAGGATTTATGGAGTAGTGAACCAGAAAAAGTTGTCATGGCGGTTTATTGCCTCACTGGAGATGCTGATCAATGGTGGTCATTGATTCAAAACAAAAAGGAGGATGAAAAAGTGTCATGTATGTGATGGAGGGATTTTAAAGATATTTTTATAGAAAAATACTTTCATCATGTCAATCGAGAGGATATGGAAATACAATTTCTCTGTATGATGCAAAAGGAGGATGAGAATGTTTCAATGTATGAGGCTAACATTACAATGTTAGCAAGGCATACTATAGAATATATACACAACCTAAGAAGTAATATTGATCATTTCTTTGATGTGTTAAAACCATTTCTCCTTCAAGATTTATTATCGCGATCATTCTCTTCGTAGGAAGATATTGTCTCGTGTGCTATCAAGATAGAAAATGAATTCTCTAAATCTTATGACAATAAAGTAAAGTAAGAGAAGAAGAGAACGGCGGAGAAAGATACAAGTAAAGGGAAAAAAGGAAAGAAGGATTTTCCATTATGTGATAATTATGGGAAGAAAAACCCTGGTACTTGCATAAAAGGAATGAGAGTCTGTTACGAGTGTGGTGAAAAAGGCCACCAAGCTCATGATTCAATGGAAAGAAAGTTACTATCAACGTTGAATCCTATAATTATAGAGAAATGGGGCCTTATGAAAATTAATTTCATAAGTTCCAAGGAAAATTACCTCCTAAAATGCCAAGGGAGAAAGTCCAAGCTTATGTTGTTACTACAATTGATGTTGAGTAATTATTGTATTTGTGTATTTGGATTCAAGAACTATATTTTGGTTATAAGAATAATGTGATATATATAAGGATTTTACTGCAATAATTGTTGTTTTCATTAGGGTTTTAATATGACTAAGGTAATCATATTTTCAGTATGTGACAATAATATAATCTTTAGTCTTTTTGGGGAATCTGATGTTACAATTTATTTTGGAATTTAGATACCTTTTACCGAGAGTCTGGATAGAGGAATGTTGGATAACTATAATGTTTGTAATTGATTAAGTTGATATTTGGATAGTATTTTTTATAGATAAAAGAATTAGTATGATAATTTTTGGAATATTATAATACTATTGTCTTGGGAAAAGGACAACCTACAGGTCGGGCGATAACCCGTCATGTTGGACAAAGCTGTAGGAATAGAACCAACAATCATAGTGTGACATGCCTTTATTACCTACCACTAGCCTACAGGAAGTCCCTGGTTGTTAGAAAATAATTTTCATCATTTAAATGGTATTGTTTATATTTGGAACCCTATACGATTAGGATAAATAGATTATTTTTGAGTTCTATTATGTTTTGGACTGAAATATGAATTTGTGGTAGGAATTTATTAATGGATAAAACTCTAATTATAAAGTAATTATATCTCATTATGATCTTAGAGAATCTCATAAATAAATTCCTCAACATTAATAAAAGGAACATAGAACAAAAACATTGTATGCTTAATTTTCCAAGAGGGTAATCAAATACTGTTCAACCCATCACAAGTTTGTGGATTTCAGATCGTTAACTTTATCGTAATAATATTCTCAATAAATCTCCATCAAAACATGACAATTATTTTTCTCTTCCATATCCATGTTTTCCTACATGGAACACTAGTATGTTTTATTTTCGGTAACATTCATACTTACCATTTTTTTAAAAATAGAGGATCATTTATCCATTTTTCGATGTGGGATTTCAACTAAGATATTTTGAAATGTCAACCCCAAGTTTCCAATACTGAGCATAAATTGCGAGGACTCAATTTATTGAAAGAGGGTAAATTTAACACCCCAATCTTCCATGGTATGCTTCTCTTTGAATAATAAAATATTGTGTGTTATATGCAACTTCGAGTTCTAACACACCACAACCAATCAAACTAGCCGTTATGAATAGAAGTACCCACTTTTTAAATTTTTTTAAATTTTATTTTTCAAATTTGACTTTATTTTTGGATTCAGAATATTGAAATTATCTTAGAGTGAATTTTTATTATTTTTCTGAAAACTTCCAATTTTTGATGAATAGTGAAAATTAATAATTTTTTATTAAAAACAACTTATTTAATAAAAATAATTAAAAGTTATAAATTATGAATTTGAGTGGTTTTAAAGTAAAATTAGATTATATTTTTACCATTTAATCCAATGTTTGTCATTGAATATAATTTCACATTTAAACTGGACATAGTCAAGTGTCAATTTTTTTATATTTATTATTTCGTTAAAACACGCTTTTTGTTTTGACAACAGAAATTAATATTAAATTAATTTTTGCAACTTATGTGTTTTGAATTTAGAAAAATGGATTCCATATTTAGAATCAGGAGTTCCAAATTGTTTAAATAGGTATCTTCTATTTTTATACATTTTGAATAATTATTTCAGTAAATATTTTATTTACCACGGTTAGAGGGTAAATCCTGTAAATAAGGGTAACAAATAATATTATAATAATATTAAATTACCTTAAAACATGACCTAACCTTATTTTATGATACATGTCCGACCATGGGAATCTTGGAGTCGATTTTGGGACCCCATGGAGCCACTTGAAATTGATAATGACACTTTATATTAATTAAGATAAAGTAAATTCAAAAATGACATAAGCATATATCATTTAGAAAAACAATTTTTACATAGAGTTATATATGTTTTAGTTTCAACAATAAATATTTCTTAGAAAGACAAAAATATTTAATACATAATGGTATTTTATTTTTAATTTTTAGCCCATGAATAATTAAATTTATTTATGACACAATAATGATGTAGTATTTGCCTTATTAATTAAATAATCAAATAGTTGGTATGATAAATGATAAAATAAATATAATTTGAATGTGTTGATAACATAAACTAATTTTATAGGTTAATATGACATATTAGGATTTATTAAATACATTTATTTTGAATTAATAATGTTTTTATAACTTTAACAAAAATCAATTATTAAATAGTGTCAAAATTGACATAAAAGAGTTTTTAAAACAAATATTATATTATTAATTGATATTATATTCCTAATAATATAAGGTTTGGTAAAATGACTTAAATGAGTATAGGTATGTCATTAATTAACATCTTGGGGTGCTCTTGGTAGTTTTATAGTAAGTTTATTTACCAAATAATATAAAAATACAAAGAGACTTGTTAAATGTCAAACTAATTAACAAAAAGTTAAATCTAAAAGATAAGGTTAATATAGTGACCCATACCTGTATAAAACCTATTGGTTGAGTGGATTTCGACCCATTCCCACCTTATCCTCGAAATAAATTAGTTTAGAGCCATTATAAACCGAATATGAATTTATTATAAAATAATATTTTACGTTTTTCCTAAGGTGCCCCTAACCCCTCTTATAAAAGGGAACTCCCCCTTCTCTCAAATTCATATCATCAAAGCCTTTTGGGTCAGAAAAACCTGGCCTAAATATCCTTTAAACATCCCTCAATTAATCCTAGAGTCATTAAATTAGTCATAAAGCTATCCTAAGGATCCCTTTTGATCAAATCAAAAGGAAGAACTGAAATAAGAGGTAATTATTTCTTCACCTCCTTAAAGTTCCTTTCTTCTTTCACTTCCTCTTTCTTTGTTGTTTCCATTATAAAATAATAAATCCAGTATCTTATATATAATTTTATGTTACTATAAATATTGTACAACCATATTCATTATTCTATCCATCCTTTGAACAGCATGTCACCATACGTGTGTACGTAAGGCTTATCATCTCCACGTCATGGTGTAATTGTTATAAAATACAGTATTATATGGATGGGTATAATTATGATGTTTAATTGATGTAAATAATAAATATAACATGATAATGATTCTGTATATAAGATATACCATTCAATTATATATTATTTTAATATCAAAATATTGATATTGTTGCTCTTGCGTACGTACGGATTACCGTCTCCACAAATGAGGTGAGATTTATTCCCCATTGTATCCATTCAAAAATAACTTCTATTAGATGATAAAAAATGTATAAATACATGATATCATTATGGATATGAATAAGATAAATTCCATCCATAACAAATATGACTCACATAACAATGAATATAAAGGAAAACGAATCCGTTAACAACCAAAACAACGATAATACTAGGATATTATTAACAAAGCAATATCAAAAGATCATATATGATATCATATTAATGTATAAGATTATTTTATAATTTTATAAAAATTATTTCACCATTATATAGTAGTTTAAACTACAATTGACTAAGGAAAATTACAAGGAAAGGTGTATTCATCTCACTTAATATTAATATGAGATTCATGTCATATTGCCACTATTACCTTTTTTGTAATGTATATACTGCCCATAATTGTATTATTTTTGTAATACACTTTAATTTATTGGTATTTACATATTAATTGTATGGCACTTCTTTAATGGGGTGTATATTTTGTATGTTACCAAATTTCCAAGGGTTAATTTCACAATCTCATTATTATCCAAGGTTATTTTACGTAAGTATCTTCTGGGACATATTTATTATTAATGTCCATATTTCATAAAATAGTTTTCAAAGGTATTTTTTTAAGGGACTTTTTACTAAAACATCATATAAATATTTTAAATATTTATTCTTTTAAATCATTCTCAGTAATGTTCATGTTTTCAAAATGGTTTGTAAGGATTTATTTATATGGACAAGAATGTTTTAAAAATGTTAATTCTAGTCAAATGTTTCAAAGTGTTATGGGACACTTTGATTCAAAAATATATTTAAATTTCATTCTTTCTAAATTGTGTAAAATTTAAATTTTTTCATGAAAAATGGATATTTCTCTCAAAGAGTTTTACAAATCACTTTCATCTTTGTCAACATCATTTGATGGATTTTAAACTTGTTTGAAGTTGATTTATTATGATACAAATCTTCCATATTTTATTGAAGGTTTTGTGATATGTTTGAATATGGATGTGTTATTTTTATACCATTCATGGTTTATGGTTAAAGTATTGACATTTTTTATGCTAGTTTTAATATGAATATTTATGTTATATTTCATCCTTTTCGTATGAGGAATATAATGGACTTAGTATGTGATGGGTGGAGCCCGCTATAGCTCCTCGATGCTTTAATAGGTATCATGAGACAACTAGACGTGTAATTAACTGAGTCCCTTTCCCAATTTGACATATGGTTTTGTCTGAGGCCATAATCATTTTTAGACGTCATGACTGAGGCCTTGAAAAAAATGATTCAGAATGTCCGTCATTATACATTCCCTTTTTATGAAAATAATATTGATGGTTTATGTGGTCATTCGACTAGTAGAATACCCATGATTATGTTTTATTATGGCATTATTTACTCATCTTATTTTCCTGCCATAAAATTATTCATGTTTATTATTGGTAGAGACATGTGGTTTCAATTATTCACCATGCTTAATATTTATGATATATTCCGTTGTATTTCTTACCCTTACTGAGAGTTTGAGCTCACCCTTTTCTACATTTTATTTTTCCCAGGATTCCAGGAAGTGTATTAAGATTGTTACGCTAGGTTAGGCTAAAGGGAACAATGGAATTCTCAATGGATTATTTATGTTGTGCTTTATGTTATAAAGTGTAATGTAATGTTCATGTATGTAATCTATTTTCCAAGACTACTAAACAGATCAGTCCTTCGGGACTTGATTCTTTGAGATCATGCCAATGTATTAAAATAACTCACCAACTCTGAGTAACTGGGGTTGGGTAGTTACAGAGGGTCATAACCCATCGAAAATAGGTAATATTATCTATCTACATCCAAAAAAGGTTAATAGTAACGATATAAATTGCTATGACACCTAATTTAGTAACTGTGAACTAGATCATCTTCATAGAGCTTCTTCCACCAAGTTCCCCTTATTATGAGTATATTCAATATCAATGCCATAGTCATAGAGGAACTCAAGCCATACCATCTATCTCAAGTTGAGATTATTATGAGATATAATATTCATGAGACTCTTGAGAACATATTAGAATATATAACACTCAACCATTAGGTAGTGTTTTCACATCATCAATGTAAATACTACCATTGCTAACTCAAACAAAATGGGTCATGTACTTCTTCTCATGTGTTGTCAACTATCAAGAAACAAAGGTAAACTCCACTCATATAAACATTCTAACACAACCATTCCTGATTCCTAATGCATCACAATAAAATATGTACTCAACACCGTCCAGTAATCTCAAGATCAGAGTGCTCATCGAACCATTTATCAACTACTTAAAATCTAGTTTATACATGTCTATCCACATTAAAGGCTTCCCATTCGATCAATTAATTCCTAGGTGATGATATCCGAGATAAATTTGGTAAGCATCTCTGGTGATATCATGTTATCCATAGGCAAATTTATACTTTTTGCACGTTCTTAGGAGGCTCCCATGAAAAAACAACATTAACCTAGTCTAGGTCTACTACCACTCCATCCGCTGAGATAAAGTTTCCTTGAAAGTGGACCACCTAAATCCAGAAATGGAACTTAGAGAGTTTCCTATAAATATGGTGCTCATGGAGTACATCCACAACCATATTTAAGTGTCTCACGTGCTCCTCCTTAGATTCCATGTACACAAGTATACCATCATTGAATACAACCATGACTTGTCCAATTAAGACTGAAATCTCTAGTTCAAGAGTTCCATGAAAGCTAATCGGGTGTTCATCAAGCCAAATTGAATTACCAAGTAATCAAAGTGACTATAAAGGTATCTAAAATTCATCTTTGGTATATCATCGTCCGTTCTCATGAGAAGTGATAACCTGATCTAAGGTCAACATTCAAGAACCACCATAACACTCTCAACTAATCAAAGTGGTCATTGATCCTCATTTGTAGATAAGTTTTCTTCATGATCACCTGTTTTAAGTTATAGTAGTAATCACACAACCTCAAGATCATATATTCCACTATGGAAAACAAAACTGGGGATTCCTAGGTTGAAATTTAGGGTCTCATAAATCTCTTCCTCTACAAGTCCTCTCACTGCACCCTCATATCACGAAGCTCTATGGGAACCATACGATATGCTAGTGTAGATAAAAGTGATGTCACAGGGTTTAAATAAATGAGCAAGTATATTTTATAGTGGGGAGGTAATTCTCAAACATCTTCAGAAAATATGCCCTTATACTCTGCCACCACCATAAGAAACTAGAAGCTCATAAAATCTACTTCACCAATGGTCATGATTGACATCTTTTGAGTAATCGGTTGTTCCCTCATATGTTTGAGTCCATCATCTACTCTTTGGGATTCTTTTTTCACAAAAAAGGAAAACCTCATTCCATCAAGATAGACACACCACATCCTTGGCCTAAAAAAGTCAATTTGTGAATGTACTATGGATAACCAATCCATACCAAGAATGACAACATAGGGCCTCGAAGATTCCACCACAAAGTTCTAACCAAAAATCTAACTCAAAGGATTAGGTCACATAGGTGTAATAGATGTATGATCAAAAAGTCATGTCCAGTAGGTGTCCCCAAGTGTAAGGGTCCATTAAATGGTTCAACCAGAATCTCAAGGTCTCGAAAAAGATATTGGAAGGAAAGGAATGACTAGAAGCTGTGTCTATCAGTAATCCAAATAAAGTAGAAAAGGAATATATCATAACATGGATAATTCTTGGTGGACCTGGATCATAGGAATTGATTATAAGAAGTTTTATCCTTCCTTTTCTAGAATCTCTTTGAGCCTTTTGTGGACCACCTGGGGTGGTGGTGGTAATAAGTCAAAATTTTGACCACCTCCTACTCCTCTCCCGGCTTCTTTTCCATGTCCACCACCCTATAGATCTTCTTACTCCTCTAATTGTCTCTGCCTAAATGGTCCATCCAAAGTCACTGTGTTAATAGCTTAGAATTTTGGATAGTATCGAGGGAGATACACCATGCCATCACATGAATAGTACCACATCTCCCATGGTCGATGGGACCCACCCAGTAAGCCTTGAACAATAGATCCTCTATCTTGGGACCTCCTACAAAAAATTGACCATGTACAGGTCTCTAAGTAAAACATCATCTCCCTGTATCAAAGGTCTCATCTTTGGATAATCCACTATTGACTATCAGTAGGTGTATCTGATTATCTAAGAAGATTTCAACCTCCAAAGCTCACTCAAGAACAAGAACATAAGTTAAATACATATAGGTACAACTCTTGCTCATATATTTCTAATAATACCTCCCTTGAAGGTATGAAACATGATGTATTGATCCCTATCCATATTTATCCAATACATGGAAAGGATGGTGAACCTTGATGAATAATCAACAACTATCATGCTACCCAATAGTACATGAATAAGGTCATGTATATGAGATACACTCATTGTAACAATTGAAAAATCATCCAAAAAAGATTCTACAACTCTATCCATGGAAGAGTCTCCTTGTAATTTGTCTTGAGGGAAAAAATACACCATCTCCCTACTAATTCATGTGGAGGGTTTGCTGCCTGATCCACCATCTGATCTACCAATGCCGGACTAAGTGGAAATTTCATGTCACCATCTCAAGAAGGTTCTCAGATGCTTTAGGTATGGTCATACCTCAGAACGTGAGGGGACACTTTATCTAAAACTATTGGAGTAAAATCAGTCTCCCCTCCTCATCAGGGTTAATTTGGGTACCACGTTCTTCTCAACAGATGTTGGTATAGTTTGTGCCCCACATAGAGGAAACTTTTGGTGAGTTGGTTTCTATATCAATGAATCATTAGTACAAGTGTCATCATCATAATTGGTCTACTGAATCCTAGATTCTTAATATTGTGGAGTCATAATTTATGAAAAATGATGTATGATGGTGAATGAGTATATCTAGGGAGATAAGTCAAGAAGAAAATGGAAACCATGGACCATTACTACATGATTAATGTACAATTATTTACCCTACAACTAGAGATTTACTATAACGATTCATAAATTAGGTTATTAGTGTCTTGGTCTATGGATACTTCAGCAACCCGAACCAACACTGGAGTCTCCATCACAAAAGATGAACTCAATACACTGAATACTATTTCCCCAAACCAATCTCATAGAATCTCAGTCCTAATGTAGAACCAACCACCTCTGATATGACTCTGTAATGATCAGTCTTAGTGGGGCCTATATTATGACTCCTCATGCTTACCTCTAATAGTCTAGGGGATAGTGCCTAGTACTGAGTAGAGATATCACTAACATGAGATGCATTGTCTATGTATCTATACACACTCACCCGTCTCCATCCCCACAAAATTATGAAATGTAAAGTCCAATAAGAAAAAAATTTATGCATACCACTATATCCCAACCAAAAGTGTACAATAGGAATGCAACTAATTTCAAGTGATATTAGTTAAAATAAAATCCCACCAAAATAAGTATATATCCACAAGTCAAACATGTAAGAATATGTACTGGGGATGTTTTCTGTAGTCGTAGGAACACACCTCATACTGCCTGATCTCACAAAGCACCACTTAGTCATGGTCCTCTAAGGGCCCTCTCATAAGTTTACTCATCTACACAACCCAAGACGCATGTTGGAAATTTCTTTATAGGGTTGACTATAATAATACTCACTTGGAAAGCCTGAAACTAGAAATCCATAAAAAATGAAAGTATAGTCAGTTGTATACATGTATATATCTACAACAGATATTAGAATATCTAGATATTATGAAACTAGGAAACACAATATAGAGGTGATTCCTGACTACCAAATACCCACAATAGGGATCAATCTCAATGATTCTACAGAGAAATTATCTGAAAGAATAGACTCCTTAGTCTGATAGCACCGATGACGTCCATTAGAGAAGTACTATATTTTGGAAACCATATTTAGATAGATACACTGATAGATCTAAAGAGATATATGATACAAAGATGAGAATCACATCCAGTTTCATGGGGTGATAACAACAACTCAATATAGATTAACCGACTATGTAGGGGATCGTCGCCTTATAAAGTGGTCACGTCAATACAAAAA
Organism: Viscum album; assembly: GCA_963277665.1. NCBI lineage: Eukaryota > Viridiplantae > Streptophyta > Magnoliopsida > Santalales > Viscaceae > Viscum > Viscum album. The sequence continues at coordinate 154,735,748 of OY728153.1, forward strand.
ACTCTACCTAGGGCATGAATAACAATAGAGGATCCCACTCTAGGCATCTCAGAAGATTATAGAACTCTATATATAATGTCTTGTAGAAGGGATCATATTAGTATGATTAGGAAATGATTTATACCTACTTCTTGGAGAACAATAAAGGGAACTAACCCAAATAAAACTTGTATAATATTTGAAGGACATGTGAATCAAGTCAAATAATAAGTGGTAATAAGTGTGAATTATGGTTACAAATAGTGTCCCTAGACCCCGAGTACTGCCCATGTACAACAACTTATGTCATTTTAACATGTTGTGTAGAATATGGGTAAACGCCGTTTAAAATGATTCATGCACTATGTCCTTCCATTCGAGGTCCGCCCATATACTATGGCTGGGTGTCAGTACATGGTGTCAACCCACGTATCTCTTCCTATGTAGCAGTACACTTGGTAGTCTATGTAAATAGTCCATGCCTTGTTGTGTGGTGTGGTATATACTATATAGGAAACCCATGTACTCCATCTCGTGTTAGTGTATCTCCCGAGATACATGATGAGTCTCTGTGGAGTACCAACATGTCGGGTGATTGGGGTCACACGCCATATAAAATTTAACAGATCCCCAAAAGCATAGCTACCACTCATATAGGGATGAATTCTATGTTACCCTAGGTTATATTACGTGTAACACCCCATGTTTCCACAGTATTCTTCTCTTTGAATAATACAGTAGCATGTGATGTACGCAACACCAAGTTCAAAAACACCATGACCCGTCAAAATTGTCATTTAGAAAGCCATTATAAATAGCAATAACCATATTTGGAATAATATATATATACCATATAATTTTAACATTTATATTTTTTGTTTATTAGACTTTATATATGGTCAAATTCAATTTTTCAGATAAAAGAGGTATTTTTTTTAAATGTTGTTTTATGCCTTTTAATGGAAAACAATTTTTAAATCCAATATTTGACACTTTTATATATTAAATTTGATTAAATTAAATTATTATTTAAAATCGGGACATAAAAATTTAGTTTGGATAAATACTTGGTGTCTATTTGATAAATTTCATATTTTAATTAATAGTGAAATATATTAAATTTTAATTGAATAGAACGTTTTTAATCAAAATAATTTATAGTGTTAAATTATAAATTTGAATTTTTTTTAGTATAAATAGATTATATTTTTATCATTTAATACAATTTTGGTCATTGGAAGTAATTTCACTATTAAACCAGACGTAAACACATATCAATCATTTGATAGTTTTTACTTTTCCAGAACATCCTTTAAGGTTTTTTCTATGGGAATTAATGTTAAAATAATTAATGAAACATATGTGTTTTGAATATGGTAAAATATAAATCAATTTTGAATTTGGAATATTAAAATTAGCTTAGGGTGAACTTTATGTGCATTTCTAAAAACATTTAATTTTTGATGAATATTGAAAAACACTGCGTTATTTTTTAAAACCTAACTTTTTATTTAAATATTTATTTATATCATATAAATTTATGTTAAGTAAAAATAGATAAATAATTCCAATATTAGTAAAATGTAATTATATGGAGTCATTTTATAATAAAATTTAATGTATAAAATTTTATTGAATTTTTTAACGTCTTTTACTCACCTTCTAGGAAAGTTAAAAAATTGGCATAAAGCATTATTTTACTACATCTATGAATTCAAATTTAAAAATACAAGATAAATGTTTTAAATCTGTAAGTAAAATGTGGTTCAATAAGTTGAAAATAAAATTTTATGAACAGTATCTTTTGAATTTTATTTACCGCTGTTAAAAATAAATAGGGTAATTAAAGGAAAAAATGATATTATAATTACACTAACACATGCCATAATTCTATTGTATAAGTTTATTTCGACCAAAATCAACACTAGTAATAAAATATTATCCTTTCGGTACACTAGGTTTAGGTTAGGACAAATATTATTATTTTATTTAATGAAATGTTAAAATCAAATTTTAATAACCAAAACATTTTAAATATAGTGTATAACAAAAGATAATTTCGAATATAAATATTCATTAGAAATATAAGAATATTTCTTAAATCATTGTATTTTATTTATAATTTTTAGACATTAAATAATTAATTTTATTTATGACACAATGATGATGCAGTAATTACCTTATTAGTGAAATATTAAAATACTTGGTATTATAAATATTAAAATAAATGTAAATTGAGGATTTTGTGGAATTAAATAAATTTTCAATGATAATATTACATTTTAGGGTTGATTAAATTTATTTTTTTCGATTAAATCATATTGTTATGACTTTCACAAAAACCAAATGCAAAATAATGTCAAAATTGACAAAAATGTGTTTTTAAAACAAATACTATATTATTAAATGATATAATAGTACTAAAAATATATTGTTCGGAAAAAGGACTTATATAATAATAGATATGTCATTATTTAACCACTTTTGCTTCCCTTGACATTTTATTTTAATTTATTTAACCAAATAATATAAAAACACGAGGAGACATGGGAAATGTAAAACAATTTAACCAAGGGTTAAATCTAAAAGATACGGTTGATATGGTGATCGAAACCAATATAAAACCAATTTCATGAGATTTTTTCAACCCACACCCATATAAGAATAAAAATAAACCCAAATTTTCATTATAAACTGAATATTATAGTGTAATAAAATAATTATTCAAGGTTTTCCTATGGTGACCCTCGCCTCTCTTATAAAAGGGTACCTCCCCTTCTCTCAAAATCACACATCCAACAATATTTGGAATATAAAACCCCTAATAAAATTACTGTAAAACTACCCTTAATTAATCCTATAGTCCTTACTTGGATTATAAATCCATCCTAAGGATCCCTTTTAATAAAATCAATAGGAAGAACCTGAAGAAGAGGTAATTATCTCATCACCTCTTTCAATGTTCTTTTATTCTTCTAGTTATTATTTCTTTGTTTATTCCATACCAAAATAAAAAATCCAGTACCTTATCCATATTGTGATGTTATTATTAGTATGGTACAACCATATTCATTAATATATCCATCCAATGAATGAAAAAGTCACCATACGTGCGTACGTACGGCTTACCGTCTCCACATCGTGGTGTAGTTTGTTATTCAACACTTAATTATTTGTATGGGTATAATAATGACTATAATTGTTTTAAATAATAAATATAACATGTCAATTATTCTTTATATATGATATAAATCTAATTACAAATTATTTCACCATCAATAGAATGGTATTGTCGCTCATGCGTACGTACTGATTACAGTCTCCATGAACGCGATGTGATTCATTCCCCATCGTAACCATTCAAGAATAAATATAATTTTATGATTAAAAACTAATTTTTTTTAATATAATATAATTATTTATACATATAAAATACATCATACCCATAAAAATGTCTTATGTAACACAACATATAATGAAAAATGAATCAGTTAACACCCAAAACAATCATACTACTGAAATATTATTCAAAAAACCTATTAAAAGATCATATATGATATAATATTTATGTATATGGTTATTTTATAATTTGATAAATATTATTTCACCATTATACATGAGGTTAATGTACCCTTAACTAAGGAAAAGTACAAGGTAAGGGGTTTTCATCTCACATTTTATCCCCGTGGGATTTATGCTATATTTAACACTATTTTGTTTTGTGTGGTGTATATACTACCCATGATGGTATTGTTTGTGTAACATACATTAATTTATGGGTATTTACATATTCACTATATGACCCTTCTTTCATGGGAAGTATGTTTTGTAAGTTATCAAATCAATAAGAGGATTTCTAATTACAATTTCCACTCATTGGGTTTTACACAAACTTCATTGTTTGTTTTACTCTAATATAATATGTCAAATCACTATTTATTTTATTATGTAGTAATTTACACTCCCCTTTGTGTGAATATACTTTTGATACACATAACCACTCCATTTATAAATACTCAAGTCATCGATATGACCTTGATAAGAGTAATATTAACTCAATTTTCATTCACAGAGTTAAACATCCAAGTCATTGGTGTTGTATTTTACAAGAATAAGTGTGAATGTCCTCTGATTTATTTACACTAAATATTCAATCATATTGTGTGTATTTATATTTTTCACACATAATAATGTCATTTATTTATCCTTAACCTAATGATACAGTCTTTATAAGGGATTTCATCTCAATTGACATTCCATTGAGACTTCTTTGTTGTTATGCGCCAACTCACTTTTATATGGTATCCATTATGTACTTTGACATAGTATATCATGAATCCCCTTAATTCTCATAATATTTTATCATTTATATTACTTGAATTATTTTTATTCATGCGTCTCTCATTTGGTTAGGAACTCTAACTAAAATATCATTTTAAATATTCTAATGATTTATTATTCAAAATAATTATCATTAATGTTCATGTTTTAAAAATGGTTGTAAGGATATATTTATATGAACATGAATTTTTTAAAAATATATTTTTTTACATGTTTCAATGTTCTATGGGACACTTTTATTCAAAAAAACTATTTTTAATAACTTCTTGATCAAACTGTACACTTTAAAATTTTATCAAGAAAAAGGGGATATTTCTCTCAAATATTTTTACTAATTATTTTGATCTATGTCAATATATTTAATTATTATTGATGGAGGTTAATAAAATATTCTATATGGTATTTATTGAGTTATGTTTTAATGTGGATGATCTATTTTTATACCATTAATGGTCTATGGTTAAAATATTGACATTTTGTAAGATTGTTTTAATACGAATGTTTAGATTATGTTTCATCAATTTCATATGAGGAATGAATTGGAATTTTATGTTATTGGTGGATCTTTCTATAGCTCCTAGATGCATCTCTAGGTCTCATGATATTAACTATTGTCTTGTAACAAGGCTTTGACAAAGTCTTTATTTGCTTTTTTTGCACGAGGTCTTGAATATGTGGTTATGAGGTCCAGCATTATGCATTCCATCATTATAAAATTACTGATTTATGTTACATGAGATTAATCGACTAGAAGAATATCCATGTGAATACCTAAATGGAATTATTTGATTTATATTTTCCATATTATGCTAAAATTTACATTTAAAAGGCATGTATTCTAGTTTTATACACTGCCTAAAATGCTTATGCTTATTTATGAATGTTTCCACTGTATCGTTATCCTTATTGAGCATATGAGCTCACTCATTTATATTTTTTATTCTTCCCAGTTTGTTAAGAAGTATATCATGATTAACTTATAATAATAGGCTAAGGGATATGATTGTGTTCAAATGGGACACAATGTTGTTTTTCTTTATTTCATGATGTAATCTATATCGTATGTATGTATATAGTATTTATGAGGCAACTAAACTAATCAGTCATTCAGGACTTGATCAATTTTTTTCATGCCAATTGTATGTAATAATGCACCGACTCTGGGTAACTAAGATCAGGGCATTATATTTGGTATTAGAGAAAGTTTAGTACAAACCGTGGAAACTAGATTTAAAAAAACTCTGATTAAAGAACATTACCCTAAGATAGACATTTGGGATTAGTATAGAAGAGAATCCAAAATTTTTAGTAAGGTAAATATTATATGGGTTTTATACAAAATAAAACCCGGTTTGGATAAAAGCAGGTAGATGTGGCTCTGGTATAGATATACCTAGGTGTAAAACCCAAAAACACTACTTTGAGATAGACTCGAACATGAACTGGTGCACGACAACAGGAATTGATGAACTCTTTGTTACGACACTCTTGAGGAATATTCTTAAGATAATTCACTATTTTTTAAAAAACTGATTTTATGGATTTTAAGGTATGATGAGAATAAATAACCTTGGTCAATCCTAAGGTGTTTTAGATTGAAAATATGATTCCATGCTATTCTTGAAATGATTTTATGACTACTGTGACTCACACAATTTATTTTGGTTTTAGTCAATGGATGGATTCCAAGGATGTCATTGTAACATTGGTAATGGTGCAAAAGGTGGGAACAATGGTGGAAATGAGCAATAAAATGGAATTATGATAGGGGTAAAAGATATAGTGTTCAAGTAGAATCTTTTTTCTAAAAATATGATCAAAAAAATATATTTTAACCAACTCCCTGACTCAACAATGAAGAAAAAGTTGGTGAATGATATGATCTACAGTAGTGGAGACCATGGAGAAAAGAAATCTTGATTTCCATTATATAAGAAATGTGGAATGAGACACCACTGAAATTATCTCAATGGAATAATTAAATTATTTATGAGCGGTAAATAAGGACATAATGTAATGAATTTTCTAGGAAAAATGATGAGTACTATTGAAGAAAATAATAATGATCCCGAAAATCCATTTATAGTCATTTTCTGTAAATGTATGGGACCTAGGCATTACCCGAGTCAATGTAAAATTCTATAGGATTACCACTATTCCAAGGAAGAACCTATGTGGAAATAAATGGATGTTGAAATGTTTAAAATAATTAGTTATCTTTGTTGTTGAGATTACATTGGAAGACATTTATCTCATATGTTTATCCATAAAGTTTGTTATGTGAAAATTCTATTCGAGGAAGAATTATCTTTTCTTTTTTGGATATAGTTATAAATAACCATTTGGGTTTATATGATCCTTGAATTTGAGGCAATTACAGGTTATTAATTTTTGGGATGAAAATGTGAGGAATGCGATAAAATTTGTGGTTAAATTATGTTATAGTTATTTAGAGGAATTTATCTAATTTTGGAAATGTTATTAAATATAGTTTTTGAAAAATTACAACATGCAGACCATGTGACAACCTATCGCGTCGGATAAAGCTCTGGGAATCGAACCCACAACTAAAGTGTGACTGGGATTTATCGCCTACCACTAGACTGCGGGAAGTCCCAGGTTAGTGTGACTAATTCTTTTTAATTAAATGATTTTATTAATCAATACTAAGTTGATTTTGGATCTTATCTTTTATCAAATGGATATCCTTAGTGTAGGAAAATGAATTTTGATTAAGTGATAAATGTTATTTTGGAAGATGTTTTCTCTTTTAGGAACACTATATGCCTACAGAAAATAGAATAATATTATATTACATTTGAGCAGTAATGGTGGATTTTTATCTATGTTTTTATTGTGTATTTATAGTGATTTGTGATATTTATGGAAATTATTAACCTATCATAGAGAATATGTGATAAGGATAATTACTTTTAGTTATTTGACTTTAAGAGTAGTCGGTGTTATTTCGAAATACAATTTAACATGGAGGACTACGTAATCAAATTATTCTGTGTTTTGGGTTTCAATCATAGTTTGGATTATATTATAGGATTTTAAGGACAATTCTTTATAGAATGGTATTTATTGAAATTTGGTTATTGTTGGTTTAATTTTAGAAATTATGATTTGTATTTCTTTCTCTAAAGGATTATCCTTTGTGGGGATCATCTGGTCTTATAATAACCATTTTGGTTTTGGTTAATATCTAAAGACATGTTAAATATATAATTCATAGTTTGGGTATTATGTGATCTTCTATATGTTGATTCTACAACTTCAGGTGTGACCAAGTCATCTTGAATACTCATTGTTTGGAGTGAAAGATGGTTTTGTGGTAGAATTTAGTTTAGAGGATGTAACTCTACTTATAATGAAATGTTTATATTATTCTATGAAGAAATTAATTCTTAAACCTTAGGTAAAGGATATTAAACCCAAAAATGTTTTATCCTAATACATAACATTATTTATCATATATTTATGGCTTTGAGGCCCTAAATTTTCCATTCACATGTTTTTGATTGATGACCTCAATCACTCCATATAAATATTTACATTTTCCTCCCATTATAATTGCCACCAATGTTCTCCTATTCAAAATCCTAATTTTCTAGTGACTTTTTCATTTCAATTTCCCTCTTCTTAAGACTAAATTTCATTAACCCTATTTATGGTGTGGGTTTTTCACAAAGGAAATTTCTATTTTATACCTTTTATTTATGCAGAACAATTTTATATTGTGAGGAAGAAATTTATTTATGGATGGAAGAATGTAACACCCCAAGCTTCCACAGTATGCTTCTCTTTGAATAAGACAATAGTGTGTTATGTACACAAAACCGAGTTCAAGCGCACAACGACATATCAAAATAGCCATTTAGAAAACTATTATAAATATTAATAACAATGTTCTTAATTTTATATATATCCCATATAATTTCTACATTCATATTTTGTGTTTCTTAGAGATAATAAATGGACAAATTCCATTTTTTGGATAAAAGAAGTATTTTTTTAAATGTTGTTTTCCAGCCTTTTAATGAAGAACCCTTTCTAAATACATCATTTGACACTTATATATATTAAATTTAATTAATTTGATTTATTATTTATAATCATGACCTAAAAATTTATTTTGGATAAATTTTTTGGTGTTTTTTTGATAACATTCATATTTTGATGAATAGTGAAAGATACAAAATTTTAATTAAAAAACATTTTTATTCAAAATAATTTTTAGTGTTAAATTAAAAATTTGAATATTTTTTTATTATAATAACATTATATTTTTTTTAATTTAATCCAATGTTGGTCATTGGATGTAATATCACTTTTAAACTAGACATAAACACATATCCATATTTTTATAGTTTTTACATCTCAAAACCCATTTTCTGGTTTTGACAATGTGAATTAATTTAAAATTAATTAATAAAACATATAAGTTTTTAATTTGATAAAATAAAAATAATTTTTGGATTCAGAATATCATAATTATCTTAGGGTGAATTTTTGGTATTATTCAGAAAAATTTCAATTTTTGATGAATAGTGAAAAACACTGCGTTATTGTTTAAAAATAAAATTTTTATTTAATTAATTAATTGTTTTTAAAATTTTATTTTAAGTAAAAATAGATACATAATAACATTATTAGTTCAATTTAATGCATCGGAGTCATTTTATTATAAAATTAGATATAAAAAATTTTATTGAACTTTTTAAGATCTTTTACCCACCTTCTAGGCACGTAAATAAATTTGCATAAAATGTAATTTTACAACTTCTGTTAATTGAATTTATAAAATCCAAGAGACATGGCTGACATCAGTATGTAAAATTTGGTTCAAGAAGATGAAAATAATATTTTTTGAATAGTATCATTGAATTTTATTTACCAAGGTTAAAAGTAACTAGTGTAATTAAAGGTAAAAAAGATATTATAATTACCCTAAAACTTGTCATAATTCTATTGGATATGTGTATTTCGGCCAAAATCAACCTTTGGAACAAAATATTATCCTTTTACCCCACTTGGATAATATTAGGGGATTTATTATTATTTTATTTAAAGAAGAGATAAACGTATTAAATGAAAATTTTAATAATTAAAGAAAATTTAATATAGGGTTATACATAAGATATTTTAGACAAAAAATATTCATTAGAAATATAATAATATTTCCTATAACATGTTATTTTAGTTTTAAATTTTAGACATTAAATAATTAAATTTATTTATGAGACAATGAGGTTTCAATAATTACCTTATTAAAGAAATATTAAACAAAATGATATTAAAAATATTAAATTTATTGTAAATTGATAATTTTGATGCATTCCACAAATTTTCTAGGTTAATATTACATGCTTGGGTTCATTCAATTTATTTTTTTCGATGAAATAAGATTTTTATTACTTTCAAAAAATCCAAATACTAAATAGTGACAAAATTGGCATAAATCAGTTTTTAAGCAAAGACAATATTATTAAATGATATAATAGTCCAAAAATCAATGGTTCAGATAAATGACATATATAATAATATATATGTCATTACCTAAATACTTTGGGTTCCCTTGCCATTTTATTGAATTCTTATTAACCATATTATATAAAAATACAAGGAGACATGGTACATGTCAAACTATTTAACCAAGAGTTAAATATTAAGATAAGGTTAATATGGTGAACTAAACCTATATAAAACCAATTTATTGAGAGGTTTTAGACCCATACCCACCTTATCCTCAAGATAAATCTTTTAGGAGATATTACAAACTGAATATGATTGTATAATAAAATAATATTTCAAGGTTTTCCTAAAGTGACCCCACCTCTCTTATAAAAGGGTACTTCCCCTTCTCTAAAAATCATACCTCCAAATCTATTTCACGTGGCCGAAACATGCTCAAAAGTCCTCCCAACTACCCTCACTTTAATCTATATTCCTTACTTTGATTACAATTCAAACCTATGAATCACTTTTGATCAAGTCAAAAGGAAGCACCTTAAAAGAGGTAATTATTTCATCATCTCTTTTAATGTTATTTTCCTATTCCACTTCCTATTTATTTTTTGTTTCATAAAAAAATAATAAATACCATGAATTATACATACTGTTTGGTTTTTATAAATATTATATAAACATATTCATGATTTTATCCATCATATGAATGGAAAAGTCACCAAACGTGTGTACGTACGACTTATCGTCTCCACGTCTTGTGTAGTTTGTTATTAAACACTTATTTATTTGGATGGGTATAATAATGAGTATAATTTATTTAAATAATAATTTTAACATTATAATGGTTCTATATATATGATATACAATCCAATTAGATATGATTTCACCCACAATATAATGGTTTTCTCGCACATTCGTACGTATGGATTATCGTCTCAACGAACGCAATGAGATTCATTCCACACCATAACCATTCAAGAATAAATATCCTTTTATGATTAAAAAATAATTATTAATAACATAATATCATTATGGATACAAATCTAATATATCCTATCAAAATCAAACATTACATATGTAACAAAACATATATTAAAAAAAGAATCAGTTAACACCCGAAACAATGATACTGAAGAAATATTATTATCAAAGTATTATTAAAAGATCATATATGATATCATATTTATGTATATGGTTCTTATATAATTTAATAACAATTATTTCACCATTATACAATAGGTTAACATACCCTCAACTAAGGAAAATTACAAGGTAAAGGGGTTTCATCTCACATTTTATCCCCGTGAGATTCATGCTATATTTGCCACTATTTCCTTTTGTGTGGTTCATGTACTACCCATGATTGTATTTTTTGTGTAATATATATAAATTTATTGGTATTTACATCTTTACTCTATGATAATTCTTTCATGGGATGTATGATTTGTAAGTTACCATGTCAAAAAGGAATTTCTAATTTCAATTTCAACTCATTGGGTTTTACGCAATCTATATTGATTATTGTACTCAATGGTTATGTTTGAAATCACAATTAATTTATTTATGAAGTAATTTCCACTCCTCTTCGTGTGGATTTACTTTTTATACAATTAATCTCTCTGTTGATAATGTCTCAAGTCATTTATATGAACTTGATAAGTGTAATCATAACTCAATTTTCAATCATTGAGTTAAACATCCAATTCCTCAGTGTTATATTTTACAAGAATATGTGTGAATGTCCTATGATTAATTTTAATTAAATATCCAATATTATTGAGATTATTTATATTTTTTCAAATATAATAATGTCATTGAATTATCCTTAACCTAAGGATACATTATTTATAATGGAGTTCATATTAATTTAGTATTCCATTGAGACTTCTCTGTTGTTATGCGCCAATTCACTTATATAGGGACTACATAGTGTACACTCACATAGTATGTCATGAATCTATTTAATTATAATGATATTATAAAGTTTTTATTACCTCAATTATTTGTATTCAATCATCTCTCTTTTGGTTAGGAAATCTAACTAAAATATCATTTCAAATGTTTTATAGATTTATTCTTCTAAATATTTCTCATTAATGTACTTGTTTTAAAAATAGTTTTAAGAATTTATTTTCATTGAAATGAATGTTTTAAAATTAAATTTACTTTAAAAAGTTTCAATGTGGTTTCAGACACATTGATTCAAAAATCTATTTTTAACAACTTCTTGATAAATAGTGACACTTTTAAATGTTTTCAAGAAAAAGGGGATATTTCTGTCAAATAGTTTTACTGATTATTTCCATATATATTAATATCATTTATTATATTTTTTGGGGTTGATACAATATTATATACTTTATTGAATGTGTTATTTTTGAGTATGGATGTGCTATTTTTATACCATTCATGTTTTTTGGTTAAAATATTTACATTTCGTATGCTAGTTTTAATACAAATTTTTAGATAATGTTTCAACGTTTTCATATGATAAATGAATTGGAATAAGTATATGATGGGTGTATCCCGCTGTATATCTTAAATTCATAGGTATGTCTGATTAGAAAAACTATTGTCTTGGCACAAGGCCTTCAGAAAAATCATTATTTCTAGTCATGGCACGAGGCCATGACTATGTGGTTATGATGTCCGTAATTATGCATTCTATCACTATAAAATTAGATATTGATATTTAATGTGATTATTTAACTAGTAGAATATCCATGTGAATATATAAATGGAATTATATTATTTATATTTTTCATATTATACTAGTATTTAAGTTTAAAAGGCATGTGTTTTAGTCTTATACACTGACATAAATTTTTATGCTTATTTATGAATGTTTATGTTGTATTGTAATCATTATTGATCATCTGATCTCACCCCTATCTATGTTGTATTTTTATTAGGATGTGAAGAAGTATATCATGATTAACCTGCAGGAATAGGATAAGGGGTATGAGTTTGTTCAATTGGGACACAATATTGTTTTTCTTTATTTCATGATGTAATGTAAAACTTATGTATATACCTAGTACTTCAAAGGATACAAAACTAATTAGTCTTTCGGGACACGATCTCTTGTGATCATGAAAATGATATGTAATAATTCACCGACTCTTAGTAACTAGGTTTGGGGTGTTACATTCCTGTTCATCGAGTTTTTTAAGAAAGTCACATTCTTACTTTGTGTTCCATGGTCATTCTTTAGAATCTCATTCTGGTTATCTGTTAGCCTCGAAAATCCAGTTCTTGTGTCGATTTTCCACCCAAATACTGAATCGATGATTCATGCCTTCAATCGACTCAAAAATATATATAAATATGATCCAATACAAACCACTTGACAACCCAACCCAACTAGTCCATTTTTATTTTTATTTTTAAGAAAACACTTTTTAGATAAGTGAGAACCATACATAATTTCCACATCACCCACACTTCCCCACTGACAAAACATACTACATTACAAATAAAAATTCAAAATCAAACAAACCATGATCCTTGTGCCACCAATTCCACCTTCCAAAAACCACAAAACTCAAAATTCAAAAATCAGCACCCAACTCTCCATGAGACTCCCTCAGGACTCTCATTACTGTCGTTGTGCACCACTGCATCATCACCCAACTCTCCACATTAGAATTTTCTTATAAATTTCTTTGATTTACCCATCATAAATTTTTATGCACCCCCATTCGATTTTCCTGATGTTGGGTCCCGAATTTCAGATTGTTCATGATTGTATCGACTAACAAAGAAATCACATAGAAATAACTTTGGATAAAATAATAATGAATGATTACATGAAATGAACCTCATCCATTGTATGTTACAACCATGATCCATTCCCATAAGAATGATAAATAATATAAACAATAATCAAACTCCATAAATCCCACAATTAAAAACCATCTAGTAAAGAAAGACTGAACTACAGATCAACCTATTCATTGTATGGTACACATTTGTCATTGGATCTAATAATGAGGAAGTAAATCCAAAATAATGCAACCTAACTGAGAATTTGATTTTTTATTGTTGAAGATAAATTGCTACTAAAGAGATCCAGTGAGAATGTACCTCATCATTCTTCAATCCCCAATTCTGTTGTCGTACGCTAAGATAAATCTTCATGGTCTTCACCATAGAGCCCCCATATAATTCAAGTGTTATGAGCCTAACTCTGGATTCCTACAAAATAATTTATTCTAAATAAAACCATCATCATGTCACTGCGTCGATGAACCCGAAATGGGAATACATGAATCAAACATAGGTTTAAGATATATAATGATGGTTAATAGATCATTCAATGACACAATGATCCAAAAAATACTATAGAGAAGACAAGAGATATGGTAGAAAGGTAATGTTAATATAAACCCAACTGATTGAATTTGGAGAAGTTTTCTACTTGATTTGATTCGCTTATGGATGGGTTTCGAGGGGCCAAAAAATAAGTTTGGGTGCCTCCATAAAAGAAGAATCTATAATGGGTCATTACTGGACCTTGGGGAGTTGAAAAGTGGGGATTATAGTTTTCAAACATAATTATGGATTAAAATAACATGTACGTATGGTTATCTTGGTTGGGCCACAATGTTCCTCCAAACTATGTGCCCTTATCTTGGACCACTTTAATGGGTTTCACATCTTCTCATATGTGGGTGCACAGTTTTTTAAACCAGTTGATATCCACGAAAAAACTAAACATTATAGTTTTTCATGGTTTTCACTAATATGGTGCATGGGTTGCGAAACCCATGTACCAAATTCGCACAAGCCCAAAATTTAGAAAATATCCAAAATTGATAATAAAACAACACAAAATGATGTGAAGCCTGATAATTATCTAAAGAAGCATTTCCAAATATTTTAAAACAATAGTAGGATGCTACAAAATCCCCCCCCCCCCTTAGAAAAATTCTATTCTATGAAATCCAACGAATAAGCTTTCATGCAAAAAGATGAGTTCATTTCTCTCTTTTCAGTGCTTGCCTCTCTAATGAATAATGAGAACCAGAACCGTGCTTCCATGGATAATGAACTAAAGTTATCATCCTCCCATGAAGAAACATGTTTTAGGAATCAACTTTTATTACTCGCTGTTTTTTCATGTACAAATCAGGTTCATCCTCAAGATCAATCTTATTTAGAACATTATATGTGTCCGATAGATAATTTTGGAGCTAATAATCATGGAATATGTTATTTATTTTCTTCATCTGTGGTGGAATTCATAACCATTAAGAAAAATTACTGATATTTTCAACCACATACATAGGTCTAACAAAATGAGCAACCCATTTTCCTTACTTCTCATGCCATCCGTGACCCAACCAGAGTGAACGCTTCATGAATAGTTACCCACCAACTGAATTTTACAATGGTCTGCAATAATGACTAGAATAAGATATATACCGGCTATATTCCATCAAAAACCTATGATGAATAAACTAAATCATTTCTATATATTCTTGAACAATTCATGGTCCAACCTGAGAACATTCACCAACTTCCAACCAATTTAATGGAGCTCTGCAAGACTGACTATAAAAGGCCTCCAAATGAGCCATTTTGATCATAGACTATTATCTATTATTATTATAAAAAACAACCAGACCCATTGAATAATCCCATTCACCACCAAAGTGGAGAAACAAAGAGGTTAGAATACCCTCAAGAATCTATATTTCTATTTCTTCCCAGCCAATAAATTGTGTAAGGTATGTCAAACTAAAACAAAAAGAAATCCTAGTGCCTCTTAATGGCCTCTCAAAAAAATGGGAAGTTAACTAAGGATTCCTATCAGATACTATATAATACGAGACTCTATGAAAATAAACTATCTCTTTCATATATAGACTTCTCAGCTCTTCAAATTTGTTTGTATCATGAATGGGTGTAAAGGGGTCCATTTAGTCAGCCGATTGACATCAAACCATATTGAATTATTTATTATATTAATATATGGAAACACGACCAAAAAGTCCATTGATGTATCATCAAACATTTGAGATGTCACTAGAATTGGTTGATGAAAACTCAAAGGATTTTTGTGCATAGACATGACATTTTTCCATATATAGAAATGACGGACAGATTCAGCAATGTCCCATTTCAAACATGGAAACCAGATTTTCCATCGGAAGTTATATAACA
The DNA here is from genome assembly GCA_963277665.1 of Viscum album. Taxonomy (NCBI): domain Eukaryota; kingdom Viridiplantae; phylum Streptophyta; class Magnoliopsida; order Santalales; family Viscaceae; genus Viscum; species Viscum album. The sequence continues at coordinate 154,751,708 of OY728153.1, forward strand.
ACATCATGATTCATCATTGAATATTCCACTAGGAATTATAAAAATAATCCATAACATCTTTTCTTAATTATAATGTCAAAACAAATAGATTCCATTATCATTGAATACCCTCTTTGGAGAATTAACACTCATGTATGATCTCCCCATCATAAAGAGAATCTATAATGCTACAAAAATCATCATAAAGATGATATTCCTGAAACATCATCATGGGAAGAGAAGATTTTATATAAATAATAGGCCGTATAACATCGACCATTGATTCATAGACTCCAATATGAAACTCTTTAAAAATATTCATCATGTTCCACACCTCCGAAGATACTTTAACGACATGGGTTGGATGTTTCCAACTCAAATCACCTATGATGAAATTACATTACAATGGGGTATAAAAATGGTAACAACCCAATGTTTTCAACAGAAATTTACCTTCTTATGAATATGTTATAACATAACCTGAAAAAACAACATAATTAACTAATAAGTGTAATGTTTTCTGTAAACATTAGTTTGTCACTTCTGTGTTTGGTATTTCAAAAATCTCATATACATGGTTGCAATGAGTAAGTTATTTAGAGTTTGATAAGAAAACATATTTTTTTAGTGAATAGTAACATACCCTTAGGAATAGTAACATACCCTTATGGATAGTGAAATAACATAATTAATAGTAACCCTACCTATGGTGTTCATAAAATGATATTCAAGTGAAATTATGATGTACCTATATATTTGAATAAGTAAATGAATGTTTTAAAACTCGTTCTTAATAATAAATTATGATTTTAATTAAATATTAAATTAATCATATTTATAAAATTATTTTCTAAAAATGAACTTAATTTTTGGATTCTAAACGTTGAAAAATTGTTATGGTGATTTTTTGGTATTTTTCTGAAATACTTGAATTTTTTATGAATAGTAGAATCCGATAATTCACAATAAATGCTAAATAATGAATTAATTGGGTCATTGATGATGATATGTTGATGTAATCCAATTTGGTTCGAAGCCATATTCATTTATTACAATTCTTGGTCATGTAACAATTACTATTATTTGTCTTGTGAGAAATAATAAACTAATGATTAAAAAATTATGAAAACCCTCCTCTCCTCCACTATAACCCCCCCCCCCTCACTCCCTCTTCTCTTAACTCTTCTCAAGCCTTGTACCTTTAAAATATTATTCCCAAATATCTCCCCAATATCCTACCCCATGTCCAAAATCTTCCTACCTCTTCAAAATACCAAAACCGCTCCCCTTAATAGGTTCTCAAAGGAAGAAGTCTCAAGAGGTAAATTTCATTTTTCAATTCTTTCTTTTCTTTTATATTCTTTTCATTTTCTTTCTTTCCTCAACCTACTTTAACTCAAATGGAATGATAAATCCAATAGGATAAATTTATTGGAATGATATTATTCAAATGGGATACATCATTATCTTCTCTCATTTCCTCACCTTTTGTTTGAAAGAAATGAAAGCACCGTTTTGAGATGTGCTAATTTAGCACATTCAAGGACAACAATTTATCAATTTCTATTGTCATCATAAAAATTCTTCATGAAACCATTTTTTTATGTTTGAACAAGATTATATATATTTAATATATCCTATTTTTATTTTGTAATCGTTTTTTAAAAAGTTTATTATGTTATAAAGAAAAATATGTTCTTTGTAATCAAACCTGCAAATTAACAAAAACAGTTATCACTTTGGTTTTATATAATTATTCAACTTCACCCTAAGTAACCAAATTAAATATAAAACCATTTAATCTCCTATATGTTCAATAATATCATAAAAAATCATTTCTAGACAACCACTTCCATCTTTCATGTTTATTCAAACATGAATATAAGTGAACTAATATTTTAAAACCAAGTAAACCAACTAGACCGAACAAAGAAATTGATCCTTATAACTAATCAAGAAGTCCTTTAATGAACTAATGAGGGTTATAATAAATCTATTAAATATTTGATAAGATTGTGAAATATTAATTAATATGCCTAATTTGATTATTTATGTCTTTAATAACATGTGTAAAACAGAGATGGATTTAAGGCAAAGGATCCTCTCCTTGTCATTCTTAATCAAGATTGTTCTCTATGATATGCCTTTTTTGTGTAATAACATGTGATGAGGTATGTTTTCTCACCTCCCCAATACTTCCCTACTGTTTTATAAGTCATTATAAACTTTTATATCTATCATCAAGCCCTCTTATTTACACTTGATACCATGTCGATAAACCATAATGGATTATACCCGAACTTCTTTTTTTCCTTTGGGTTGCTCTATCTTTATTTTTACCAAAATACAGTTGTCATTTATTTTTATCTAATACATCAAAATTCTGTTTATATGATCAAAAATCATGTTCCATTATCTACCTATCATTCTATTTAGGGGATATACATGCTTTTAAGTTAATCCCCCTTGATACTTTTCAATAAGCACACTCATTTTAAAAGAACATCCCAAACTTTTACACAATTTCAAGTGCACTCTATCCTCTGTTTTAAGAGAAAACTGTCTTTATAAAATCATTATTTTTATTATTAAATGTTTATTTGTTCAATTATGGTTTTATATAATAGAATGTCTTCTTTACTATTTTAAAAGATCTATAGTATATTCCTTAAAACCGTAGAAAAATGTCTTATTGATGATGTTTCTCAAATACATTTCTAAAATTTTGTCACATATATTTGTTACAACCTACCATGTTATATGGCTATATTACCTTCTGAGCGTCCATGCGGGTTCGAATCCCTTTATTTCAGGGAAACTTTCACGATACACTCATTGGTTATGCTTTCTGTCATGATTGTGGAACCCAATTCTCTCCATGGCTATCCTTATTTTTATGAAAAATTGATTATGTATGATAATTTATGTGGAATGAATATTTATGTGGAAAGAATATTCGCGAAAATTTTGAGATGTGTGTGCCTAGATAGCGCTCCAATGCATTGGGTAAAGTTAGGTCTCATGAGATGAGATGTGAAACAGGACTGGTTGTCAGCCTTGACCCATACTATAATGGGAAACGAGAATGGCGGTTAGCCTTGACCCATACCACAGAAATTTTTTATGATTCTACCATATTTATATGATTCTAGGTTTATATGATCTCATTCTTATACGATATAATTTAATATGTTCCATGCTTTGGATATCTTTATGTCATTCCTCCTAACTCATGTTCTTAACATGTATCCTTATGTTCATTCAATTTCTGGGCATTTCAGCTCACACCTTTGTTCATGTGTTCACTAGGGTACCCTATGCAGATGAAAGAGCTCAATGGAAGTTAGGATCACTTTATGGAGATTAAATAAAGAATGGTTTTTTAGCCCCATGTTTTATGATATATGTACCTAGTCTTCCAAGATATTAGACTTAACGATCCTTGTCTTGTACTGTGATGATTAACTATGCTTAAAATCATGTAATATTATATGTAAAAGGATTGGTTTGATTTAGTTGTTATCATAGGATGGTCTAGTTATTTTTGGGGATTAGGAATATAGCACCTTAGTGAGAACCTTAAGGATGAGGCGAAGTAGAATAAATCATCCCAAAATTTTGGTATTTATAGAGTAAGTGGTATATCAAGTAAATAAATCCCTGTCAAGATACGAGCAGGTAGAGGACACTCTGGCATAGATGTACCTAAGATTGAACACTCCAACAAAGTGTTTCGGGCTTGACTCGAGGTATCCTGGTACATGACAACGGGCCTTGCTGCACTCTTGATTACGACATTCCCGATGGATATACTTTGGTTGATTTATGAGCACAGTAAAAACCATTATTAAGGGACAAAAAATAATATAATAATATATGTTAAGTAATAGATAGAGGATAACCTAATTTTTAACCTAATAAATCACAAGTAAGAATGTACTTATTCTTTATATGTTGATCCGTTTATGTTGAAAGTTTGTTTTTTATGCTCAATAAATAAGTCTTCAAGACCTAAAATTATATGTTCTTTTTCATAGTTAATGGAGAGAAATACAAGAACATGTTCAAACATCCAATGTGATTGGAAATGTGAATATTTCCCTAACGATATGCCTGATATGATGGGAGCGGGTGCTCAAAACATCATAACAGTACTAGCTCAGCTGGCTCGAGTTTTGAATAATAACTTTAATCATGCGGAATTCCCTCCTCCAAGGAAAGACCATGTTGTAGTAGAATCATTCATGTGGCAAAGGCCTCCCATGTTTAGCGGATAATTTGAACCCCTCCTCATGGAAAAATGGATTAACACTGTTGAAAATAAATTCTCCATTCTCCAGTGCTCAGAAGAAGAGAAGTTTGTACTGGAAGTCTATCATTTTGATGGAGAAGCTGATCAGTGCTAGACACTGATCAGGAATTCAAATCCCCAAGAGAAAATTGATTCCATGGATTTGGAGGAATTCAAGAAGTGGTTTTTCAACAAATATTTTCCTTGAACCCTCCGTCTCAAGACAGAAAGAGAGTTCCTCAGACTGATGTAGAAAGAAGATGTGTCCATTAGGGCATATGAAGAAAAAATTACAAGGGTTTCAAGTTATACATTTGGCATTGTCATGAACCCCAAATCAAGGTAGATAACTTCTTTAGTGGACTAATACCGAGTCTATAAAAAGTTTTGGAAATTCGAGGCTTCAACATTTATGAGGATATTGTCCATTTTTCCCTCAAGTTGGAAATGGATATTGGAGAATCTCAGTGGTATCGTGGGCCCAATGACAAGAAGAGGAAAATGGAGAACAACATTGGTGGATCATAAAACAAATCCCATAATTAAAAGAAGTGTGACTTTTCCCCTAGAAAAAAATTTGGGAAGAAGAATCCGGGTAACTGTCTGAAGGGAACCAATAATTATTTCAAATGTGGAATGTTTGGTCATCTGTCCAAGAATGGATGAAGGGATATGAAAAATAACGCTAATGTTGACGAATAAACGAAGGATCAGATCAACACTCAGCATGTAGTGCAGTATTACAACTGCAAGGAGATTAGGCATTAAGCGAACAATTTCCCTAAGCTGAGGGTTGTTGAAGGCAATCAACAACAAACTCTAATGCAACAAGGGAGGTCTTATGTTATCACTTCTACTAAGGTGGAGTCTAACAATGATGTGGTGATAGGTACACTGGATATTCATTCTAGAATAGTGTATGTACTAGTTGATTTTGGCCATATGCATTATTTCAAATCATACAAGTTTCGTAGAACTATTCAAACACCACCTCACTATTTGGAGGACAATTTATTTGTGAGAACAGAAAATGGGGAAATCTCTGCAACCATGGTATATAACTCCTCCCTAGTTAAATTTTGTGGACTAAACCTCCTAGAAAATATCATCATTAATCCTTTAGTGGAGTTTGGAATAATATTGGGAATGGATTGGCTATCTTTGTACAAATCCTACAACAACTATCGAGAAAGGGAGATCACTTTTCATATCCCAAAGCATATTCCAATTCTTTACAAGTGTATGGAGGAACATGAGTGTCCTTTAGAACCTTCATATCAAATGTGGATGTTGATGCCTTATGAGAAATCATATCTAGCTCAAATGGTTGAGACAAAGGAGATAATCATGCTTAAAGACATTTCCATTGATAGGGATTACACTGATATATTTTCTGAAGAGTTTCTTGGTCTTCCTACTAACCGATAGGTTGAGTTCTCAATTGAACTTATCCCAGGATCAATGCCTATATTAGATACACCTTAAAAATGGCCACCCTACAGCTAGAGGAGCTGAAGAAGCAGTTGCATGAAAATATAGAGAATGGTTTTATATGCTTGAGTGCTTCACCGTGGGGTGCTCCAGTCCTCTTCATCAAGAATAAGGATAGATCGATGTGCTTCTGCATTTATTATCATGAGCTCAATAAAATAATTATAAAGAACAAGTATCCCCTTCCATGGATAGATGAATTGTTCGATCAGCTTCATGGGGCCTGTTATTTCTCTAAGGTGGACCTTTGTTCAGGATATCACTAACTAAATTTGAGGAAGGAAGATATAACCAAGACTACCTTTCAAACGCGGTATGGAAACTATAAGTTCATAGTGATTCCCTTCGGACTCACTAATGCTCTAGTAATTTTCATGGATTTAATGAATAGAATCTTTAGAGATTACCTTGAAAAAATTGTGGTAGTATTTATTAATGATATTATGATATATTCCATGATAAAGGAGGGACATGAGGAGAATTTAAAAACTATGTTAAATACATTGTGATGGGATATGTTTTATGAAAAGTACAATAAATGTGATTTCTGGATGGAAGAAGTATCATTCCTAGGGCATGTTATCACCATCAAAGGGATATATGTGGACCCTTCCAAGATGAAGGCAATTGAAGAGTGGCCCAGGCCAACTTCTACAATGAAGATCCGTAGATATTTGGGTCTACCTGGGTATTATCGATGATTCATGATGAACATTTCACGATTGTCAAACCCAATGACCAAGCTGACACGAAATAGGGTAATGTTTTTATGGATGGAATAATGTGAGGTATGCTTTAAAGAGATAAAGAGAAGGATGATCACTACTCATGTACTCACATTACCAAAAAGTGGAGAATGTTTTGTGATATATAGTGATGCTCCAAAGAAAGTATTGGGTTTTGTACTAATTCTAAATGAAAATGTGATAGCCTATGCCTCATTGTGGTTGATGATCCATGAGCATAACTACCTGACGCATGATCTAGAGATAGATGCCATGATTTTTTCAGTCAATATCTTGTGACACTACATTTATGGTGAGAAGTGTGACATATACACCAAACACAAGATCCTAAAGTATATGTTCACACAAAATTATCTCAACATTCTTCAAAGGATATGGTTAGAGATAATCAAGGATTGCAATTTCTCTATTCACTATCATCCTGGGAAGGTGAACAAGGTAGCTGATGCTCTAAGCAGAAAAGAACCTGCTACTCTATCCATGTTATGGATTGAGAAAGACCCTATCTTCTTGGATATGAAAAGGATGGATTTATAAACTATAAGGGCAAGGTATACATACTACCTTGACCAAATGTTTGTTCAACCATCCATTCAAGAGAAGAATAAATAAGCATAAAGGTATGATGTGTAGTTACAAAAGTACGTCAATGCAATAATGGAAGAAAAGCTGCAAGAGTTCCATATCAACAATGATGGTGTGATTTGGTTTGGAATGCAGATTTGTGTGCCTTCAACACCTGGGATAAAGAAATATATATTCGACAATGCACATTGCTCAAAATTCTATATCCATCATGGGAGTACCAGGATGTATCATGATCTCCTAGAACACTTCTAGTGGGATAACATGTAGATGGAGGTTGTGAAATATATATCAAGGTGCTTGGTATGTTAGAAAGTTAAAGCAGAGCGACAAAAGTCTAAAGGGAGGATTCATCCATTGCATATACCCATGTGGATGTGGGAGAATGTCACAATGGACTTTTTCATGGGTCTCCTGAATACGTCGAAGGGAAATAATGAGATATGGGTTGTGGTTGATCTAGTCAACAATACTGGAAATATTATCGCTATTTGCGATGACCTCTCTCTTGAACAATGTGAAAAAATATATGTGAAGGTTGTGGTGAGACTATAAGGTGTTCCACTCTTAATTGTCTTGGATCTTGATCCAAGGTTCGCATAAAAATTATGGAGGACGAGTCAACATGATTTGAGTACTGAATTAAATTTCAGCACGACCTATCACCCCCAAACTGATGGCCAATGTGAAAGGACTATTCAGACAATTTAATATATTCTAAGAGCCTTCTCTCTACAATTAATAGGTGGATGGGATCAGCATCTCTTCTTGGTTATGTTCTCATACAAGAATATCTTCCACTCGAGTATTCAGATGGATCCATATGAAGCTCTGTATGGAAAGAGATGTAGAACTCTATCCTGTTGGGATGAAGTTGGAGAATGAAAGCTACTTGGACCTGATCTTGTGCAAGTGATGACTGAGAAGGTTCAAGTCATCCAGAAAAACATCAAAGTTTCTCAATGTCAGAAAAAGAGATACGCTGACAACCGTGGAAGGGACTTGAAGTTCGATGTTGGGGATAATGTCTTCCTTCAAATATCACCATTGATGAGAGTCATGTAGTTTGGAAAGAAAGGGAAGCTAAGACCAAGGTACATTGGACCCTTTGAGATCATTGACCTCATACGAGTCATGGCCTATCGGCTTTCACTTACTCTGAATATTACTCGTGTTCAAGATCTGTTTCATGTATCACTCATGAAAAAGTACATACCTAATCCCCCGCTTGTACTGAACGCAGAGGTGGTGTACCTGAAAGATGATCTCTCTTATAAGGAGAATCTAGTGAATATTCTAGACCATAGAGATAAGGTCCTATGTAACAAGACAACCCACCTTTTCAAAGTGATGTAGAGGAACCAAATGTTTGATGAAGCTACTTGGGAACCGGAGGTGGCGATGAATGAGAAGTACCCTCACATTTTTATGGCCTTGAATGTAAAACAAAATTTCGAGGGCAAAATTCCATAAGGGTGGAAGAATGTAACGACACAAAGTTTTTAATGGAAATTTCCATTGTTATAAATATAACATAAAATAACATGAAAACGCAACATATAGAACTATTAAGTGTTAAGTGGTATTTAAACATAATTTTGTCAATTCTGTTTTTGGAATTTTGAAAATCTCATATACATGGTGGCAAGCAGAATGTAATTTGGGGTCTGATAAATTTTTTTTTTGTGAATGGTAACATACCTTTATGAATAGTAACATACCCTTATGAATATTAAAATACCCTAATGAATAGTAACCATACTTGTTATAGTCATAAAATAATATTCAAGTGAAATTATTATGTACCTATATATTAGAATAATTAAAGGAATGTTTTAAAACTGGTTTTTGAAAATAAATAATCATTTTAATTAAATATTAAATTAATCATATTTAGGAAATTATTTTTGAAAAGTGGTCTTAATTTTTGGGTTCTAAGAATTGAAAAATTGTTCGGGTGAATTTTTTGGATTTTTCTGAATTACTAGAATTTTATAAATAGTAAAATCCGATAATTCACAATAAATGCTAAATAATGGATTGATTGAGTCATTGATGATGATATTAGGATGTAAGGCAATTTGGTTCTAATTCACATGCATTTATTACTATTCTTGGTCATAGAATACTAGCTATTCTTTATCTTTTTAGGGAATAATGAACAAATGATTAAAAAAATATGAAAACCATCCTCTCCTCCACTATAAAACCCCTCCTCGCTCCCTCATTTCAACACTCCTCTCAAGCCTTGTGCCTTGACAATATTCTTCCCAAATCGCTCCCCAAGATCCTCCCTCACTTATAAAAATCTCCTAGACTCTAAAAAATATTAAAACCTCTCCCCTTATGAGGTTCTCAATGTAAGAAGTCTCAAGAGGTAAATTCGTCTTTCCAATTCCTTCTTTTCTTCTATGTTCTTTTCTTTTTGTTTATTTTTTCACTTCCCTTCACACAAATGGTATGATAAATCCAGTATCATAAATTTAATAGAATTATATTATGATAATGGGATACTTCATTATCTTCGGTTCTTTCCTTACCTTTTCTTGAAAGAAACGAAAGCACCTTTTGAGATGTGCCCATTTAGCACATTCAAGGAAAACATTTTATCAATTTCTATTATCACTATAAAATATGGTCATGAATCATTTTTTGTTATGGTTGAACCAGAATATATATATTTTATATATACTATTCTTATTCTGTAATATTTTTTTTCAAATGGTATTAATTTATAAAGCAAAATATTTTCGTTGTAATCTGACTAACCAATAAACAAAAACAGTTGTCACTTTAGTTTTTTATAATAATTCGAGTTCACTATATGTAACAAAATTAAATATTATACCATGTAATCTCTTAGATGTTTACTAATATAATATAACTTCATTTCTGTACAACCACTTCCATCTTTCATGTTTATATGAACTTGAATATAAGTGAACCAATGTTTTAAAACCAAGTAAACAAACGAGCTCGAACAAATAAATTGATCCTCATTACTAATCAATAAGGCCTTGAATAAACTAAAAAGGGTTATAATAAATAAATTAAATATATAATAGGTTATGGAATCTTTAATTAATAAGCCTAATTTTTTTATTTAGGTATTTAATAACAAGTGGTGAACACCAACGGATTTAAGGTAAGGGATCCTCTCCTTTTCAATCTTAATTAAGATTGTTCTCTATGATATGCCTTTTTTGTGTAATTCCAAGTGATGGGTTATGTTTTCTCACCTCCCAAATAATTACCTAATGCTTTATAATTGATTAAAACCCCTTTATATCACTCATCAATCCCTCTTAGTTACACCCGATACAATGCCGATAAACCGTAATGTATTCTACCCGAACATCCTTTATTATTTCGGGTTTCTCTTTCTTTCTTTTTACCAAAATGTTGTTTTATTTTTTTTGTAAAACTTCTAAATTCTGTTTATATTCTATTAAATAATCTTCTATGATCCATATCTCATTCTCTTTCGGGGATATATATGCTTTTAAGTGAATCCATCCGCGATACTTCCCAATAAGCACACTCATTTTAAAGGAACTTCCTGAACTTTTACCCAATATCAAGTTCACTCTATCCTCTTTTGGAAGATACCATTTTCTTTATAAAATAATTATTTTTATTATGAAAACCTTCTTGGATAAATTATGTTTTTATATAAAATAATGTCCTCTTTACGATTTTAAAATCTCTATATTATTTTCTTTAAAACTGCACAAAACTGTTTTAATGCTAATGTTTCCCAAATACATTTCTTATATGTTGTCTCTTTTATTTGTTAACAACTACCATGTTAAATTCCTATATCACCTTATGAACTTTCATGTACGTTATAATATCTTTCTTTCATGGGCACTTTCATGATTGACTCATTTGTTATGATTTATGTCATGATTGTGATACCAAATTCTATCCATGGGTATCCTTATGTTTATGAAAAATTGATTATGTTTGATTATTTATGTGGAAAGAATATTTATTCAGAAAGAATATTCATTAAAATTTTGATATGAGCGTGACTATATAGCGCTCCAATGAATTGGGTAATGTTATGTCTCGTGAGATGCGATGTGAAATGGGATTGGTGGTTAGCCTTGACCCATACTAGAATGGGAAACGGGATCGACGGTTAACCTTGACCCATACTAAAGAAATGTTTTATGATTCTACCACATTTATATGATTCTGTGTTTTTATGAACCCATTCTTATACTATATGATTTCATATGTTCCATTATTTGGATATCTTTATTTCCTGCTTCCTAACTCGTGTTCTTAAATTGTATCCTTATGTTCATTCCCTTGCTGGGATTTTCAGCTCACCCCTCTGTTCATGTGTTCCCTAGGGTACCCTGTGTAGATGTAAGGGCTCAAAGGAAGTTAGGATCTCATTATGGAGATTAAATAAAGATGTTTTTTTAGCCCCAAGTTTTATGTTATATGTACCAAGTCTTCCAAGTCAATAGACATAACGATCCTTGGTTTGTACTCTGATGATTAACTATGATTAAAATCATGTATTTTTATATGTAAAAGGCCTGGGTTTCTATAAGAAATTTCAAAATAATATTACTATAGGTATTCCACCTAAGGCCTTCGAAACAGATTCAAATATTTTTGAGATAAGGCATAAATCAATCTATTTTGGGACGAAAACAAAGAACACCATTCTATATAAATGTAATGCCACCAATTGTGAAGTGCGTGCATCACTGAAAAATAATCAAGGTCGTCGTTAGGATAATAATTCTTGTGTGGCATAAGTTTAAAACATCTATAATCAATGAAATTATCACATCACATAATAAATCATCCCAAACCTCAACCTGGTGTATCGCGTAATGTCACATAGCCCTGCCTGAACCTGAGAAGAGAGAACATCAACGCAACAATCAAATGAAGTTTCAACTCAACAAATATTAATATAAAATTTTCATCCCAATAAAACTATAATTTCTTATATTTTCTCAAAGTAATTATTGAATAAAACATTGATATGTCATTAATGAACCAATGATAATACCTTTCTAATCCCATGTATCATGTAATCTCAAAAAAAATTGTGGTTACTCATATGTCATAATAGATTTCACATTCAAATGATAAACTAAAATACCATGTTAAGACTCCACGTGTCCCACAAAATTAACATCCAAAATCCAAAAATCAAAATACAGAAGCAAGGAAAAAATTCTGTTATTTCTCAATAATTACAGAATTACTCTTAGATGATACACATGATCCTCCTCAGCCCTAGAGTAAATGAGGATTTCATCCACAAAGACGAAAATAATAGTATTCATATAATCGTGGTAAATCCTTATCAATAATTCCATACAGACTATAGAAGTATTGGTTAGACTAATAAATGAAAAGTAACTCATAATGGTCACACCAACTCCAAATAGAGGTTTTCAAAATGAAGGTTACCTTATTATTAAAGGATGTTAATGAAACCGACGATCAATATTTGAGAACCACTTCAATCCCTTCAACTAATCAAGTAGACTATAAATCCATGGAAACAAATATTTTATCTTTACCATGAATTTATTTTGTTTTCGGGAATCATCACATTCATTGTTTGGACCCACATATTGTTAGCAAAGGGAACCTGTTTCACCCATCGTGACACACTCTTGATAATAAATTCATTCACCACCATATCATTGAAATTATTCTTCATTTCGTTCATTTTAGTTAGATCAATGCGGTAAGAGGGAATAAACTCTAGTCATGAACTAGGAACTAATTTGATTACTCCCTTACCAATTGAAAACCTGAAAAGGCATAAGGAAAGATGTACGTGGACAAGGAGAATACATGAGGGATATCACCACTAAAGTATTCCCTATCCAAATCAAAATTAAGAACATATATCACATTCCCCAAATTTGGAAAAGAAGCTAAATCTTTGCTCGAACATGGGTCCCATTCTCCTTGGAAGACACATAACATACCCTTAGGTGTAGTGCAAAATACCTATCAAATATAACGATAATTCTAGGATTTATAATAAATGAACCAGTCCATACCAAATATGATTTCAGGTGATTTCATTTCGAGGACAATAAAATGCTAATAATGTTAAACTTAAGATGAAGAGAAAACCAAAGTGGGACATCATAGAGAATGTTCTCTCTTCATTACAAGGGTTATATTAATATCCATGAAATAAGATGAAGTATCAATATGAATATTTTGATGAATAAAAATACTAGTTAATATAAATTAATGAATTGTAATAGTATCAAATAAACCACTCACTAATGATGAATCTATAGTGATGTTACCTCTCATAGTCACTGGTCTCATATCCTCTTCCGTTGTAGATTATTCCACTATGTGATAAATATTTTTTCCAGATGCCTATGGATTGAACCCTTTTATATAAAAATCATGTGATTTTATTGATATTTTAGAATTAGATGATGATACTATGACACTTCACAGAGAGGAATAGGGATTGAAAATATTATTTTGGTGACTGAGAGACCATATGAATCAAATACCTTGCGTACCTCAGGGAAAACCCAATATGAAATAATTGGCTTGGCATCCAGGTAAAAAAATAAAAGGGCATCATCCTGGAACTAAAGGAGGTTTATAAAATCAATTATTATAAGATCCACTATAAGATTCATCACTCTTCTTATTTTCTTTAATGGAACCTACATCGCAACTAGGAGAGAAAAAAATACCAACCACCTCAGCATTTCAACTAGGCCAATTTTGACAATCTCTGATCTATAAAAAATAGCATAAGAAGATAGATTCAGTCAGAAACACTAAGAATGAATATCAAAATGATGTCCCTACTAAATCCTTCAAATAATTTATCATGTTATTTGATACCATCTCAGGTTATAACTCCACAAGATTAGAAAATCAATTTAGATACCCAATCATGGTCCAATTTTCTTATAATGTTTGAAAAGCTCCACAACCTTGACCAACAAAATTAACTATGGAAAGAACTAATCGGTGAAAAGAACATTTATATCTTTATACTCTAATCCCTAATACATCTTCACTATCACCATCATGTCCCACCATCTTCTTCTATATTCCTCATGCATGACAGTTGAACACATCACCATGATTTTATCAAGTGTCTCCATGAAGCCAAATGGGCTTTCTATACTTATCAATAATTTCTTATTCTATTGAGCATCATTTGAACCATCTGATTTCATTGTCTTCAAGAAAAATAATTCATGATAAGGCCTATGAGGTTCTAAATCTTCATAGAGAATGGGAATCATTGGTTGTGCATGTCCCCGATCATGGATAGTACACATGATATCCCCATCCAAATTTGAGTCCACAAGGTAATTTTCATACTGAGGTTCAGGAGTTTTCTTCCCATAGATCTGATTAATATGTATTATTGGTGGTGCGACACTAAATTATATTAGTTTACAATAAATAAGAAATCATATTAACACTCAAATTGAGTAACAAGGGAAATAAATCCTGACAGATATAAAAAAAAGATTTTTATTTCTATCCAACAAAATAAAAAGTAGGGAAAAGACTATAAATAATCTACAAGATTTCTTTACAAAATGACAACTGGTGAATTAAGATTCATTTAGTGAGAGAGTTCTAGGAACTCAATCTCAAAAAATTCCTACTTCCCAACATGAATATACAAAATCATAAAAATGTAATGTTGAGAATATCAACCTAAATTTAAAATACCACTTTATCACGAACCATCGTAGGTTTCTTAGTAATCCTTTTACTCAACTAGCTCAAACATAGCCTGATTTGAGTTCCTGATCACCACAAGTTGGTGATTAGCACCAAAGAACATACAATATCAATGTGGGCATGAATTATCCAAAAAAACTGTGAAACGAAGAAAAACAAATCAGTATTAAAACAAAATAACTATGATTGGAGAAGTATACCATAATACAAATTGGAATAAAAATACAAAATTAAAATAGAAATGTATGATAAAAAAAGATAGATATGAAATGTCTTTATTGACCCAAATCCCTATGTCTATAGATCAATAGCTAGAACCACATCCTAGTGGTTCTTTACCCCTTCTTGAAATTGGAAGGAGGAAATATAAGAACAATCAAAGGAATAGGTTGGGTGTGAGATAAAATACAAGAATTGTCTCACCAAGGATTCCATAAAATATTCCATCATTTAGTTGATCAGATAAAGATATTTTAATTTTTTAAAAATATGTTTGTTAAATTAAAAATAATACTATATAAAATCATACTTTAAATTTCAAATGATGGATATAATTAAAAAATCAAACATAAATACATATTTTGTAAAAAATAGTTTATATAAATTTAGAATTCATATGAAAGAGTTTAAAAATAGAAGATATTCATTTCTAATACAAAAAAGTGGAAAAAAATTAACTAATGCCTAAAAATAATGATAGTTCTAGGCTAAGGGACTCCACACAGACAAAGTGACATGAAATTAGGAGTATACACATGTCCCTTTGATAGAAAAAATGAAACTTTATCACCATCCTTTTAGGGATGTGATGTGATACATTTATGTTTTGGAATATTGAAAATAATATAGTCATTTATAAACAACTCACTAACTACAAATGAATTTAATATTCTTCAATAACAAACAATAAATATAATTAAAATTCAGGACTACGTAAAATAAAATTAATCTCATTCCCCATTTCAAATTTTCAAATTTTCCATGTAAAAACCAAAATTGGGTTTTAATAAAAACATTCCCTTTTCCATGATAAAACCAAAAGGTTTCTATCAAAACCATTTTAATATATTTTTCCAAAAAATAAAATATTTGAAATCAATTTCCATAAAACAAATTTCACAATTTTAATTCCACAAATTAAATTACAGAATGTCAATTGACCAAATTCCATCCATGTTAAAAATTTAAATTCAATAAGTTAAATTTCAGAAACATCCATAAATTCCATTAAAAGATCCCAATTCAATGGAATATCATGTTTTCTACATTTAATGACAATAATAAAATTTCCAAAACCAAATCGACCAATTAAATGGAATTTTAATTTTTAAGAAATTAAATTTCATTTGAATCAAATCCCACACATCAAAGAAAATAAATTTAATCAAAACATGTAATTTATTGTTAATTAAATTGTCAAATAAAAATGGAACCACTTACCTCAGGACCATGTGATGTCAACACTCCAAACCCAAATTTTGATTTTCTAGAAAAAAATATAAACAATAGGAATCCAAAAATAAAGACTAGGATTTGGATCCAAAATAATGTCACTATATTTTCCATGTACATAGTGATCCAAACAAAACAAGTTATAAGAAGAGTGATAGTGGGAGAAAGGGAAGGGGAATATGAATATAACATAGAGAAGATAGAACAAAATTCTCCTTGCATCGATTCCATTTCAGAAGGGTTTTTATTGGCCCAAAACATCTCTCAGGAGACCAAAAGGAAGCAGAATCCATATTAAGGTAATGCATGCCCATTATTTGGTATAATATAGAGGTTTTGAGATTTAAAAACAGAATTTTTGAAGAAAAACATGTCAACATGGATTTTTTGGGTCGGTATCACACGGTAAGAAAATCTGAGGAGACTTATCCCTACACTCCTTTAAATGTGTTACAGAGATTCTTTTAAGTGGGGTTTAATGTTTTTCAAACCATGAATTAGTAGTGAAAATCCCCACTATCTAGATTTGCATAGTTTCCACTAATATGGGGAATAGTTTCTGAAAACCATGTTCCAAAAATTCACTAGCAATGAATTTAACAGAATTTATAAAATTTCTATTGAATAATAGCAAATGAAATCCAATAAAATCCTGAATAAATGATGGGTTTAGGATTGAGTGAAAATAGTAACATGATGATACACTTATTATTACATATCCTCAAATGTGGATATTTTTTATTGATCTCATCCTCATTCATTATAAAGGTAGATTAATATTATTTTAATGAGATCGACCTGGGACTTGTTTCTTTTCCAAAGGTAAAATCCATTTCAATGATATTTTAATGAAAACTATTTAATTTCCATAGATTAATAATATATCAATGATATATTTGTGGAACCAATTTGTTTTATATGGTTTAATCATTCTCAAATATAAATAATGGTTGTTTTTATGATTTTATGATGAAATGGATTATCTATGCAGTTTATTAATTTTGTGGTTCTTGAATATTATATGTCAGTGGTGTACCTATGTATTGCTGTTTGATCCTATTATAGCTCATTCGACAAGTTCAATTAGATAGCATTGAGTAAAGCTGATATATATTATATGACGGGTGTGCACATATTGCACTCTAATTTAATGTGTAATGATTATGTTTTACAGAGAATCATATTGGAAGTCATCCATAAGGTTGTTTAATTTTTAAGGGTTCTTTTAGGGTTAAATGATAATGATTTTCCAAGATATAGATATTTTTTTCTATGCTTTACATGGTTTATATTGTTTTCATACAATTGTTTATATTTATTTTTTTCTTTAAGGATAATTGGTTCACCTCATTCATATGTTAACTTTTCCATAGGTTATCAATAATTATGTTAAATGAATTATTTGTAGAACAGGTTCATAACTATGATGATGATGAATTAATATTAAATGATAAATGATAGATTATGTTGGTCAAATTATTGTTTAATGACATGGGTATTGTTTTTGAAAGAGTTTTTCATAATTCCATAAACTCTTTACCTAAATATACCTTAATAATATTAGTGATCTAAATTTTATTTTTTATGTTGAATTAGTTGGATGAAAAAAATTGAGTCACCATCCTTAGTATCGATATAGGTAATTTAATGATTGTGTTTTTAGAAATGTATTTATGATTGTGATTTATTTTTTTATATAAATAATTTTCTCTAATACAACTTTATAGGACAACATGGGGAATACCTAAAGAAAGGGGTGAGCTAGAAAGTATAGTACATAAATAATCATGATAAGTATACTAATATGTTAGTCAATGTTGTTAAATGATATCATAAAAGAGAAGGCATATGAGTAACCACAAGGAATAATCACATAAATAACATGATATAATAAGATAATGGAATCATAATAAATGTGGAAGAAAAAGAAAACATGACATAAACATCCGTCCAGTATAACTACTTACCCAATTTCAATTGGAGGATAAAGTTCCACTACCGATTAGGTTTACTCCATAATCCCATAAATGGTTCCTCACCAGACTAATGATTGACCCAATGAATTGATGTGAAATCTAGACACACCCATCATAACCTATTCCATATTTATGTGTCCCACATAATGAAAATAAATGATAATGCATAAAATATTAATTACCCCTAGAAAAAAAATATATTTCATCATCTTGATTTGTATTTTAATTGTAGGAAAATCATAATGAATGCATTCAAGAAATGATCAAAAATAATTTATTACCCCATAAATGGATTTTTTAAAAAATGGTATATATATTAGAGACAAATATACAGAATTCAGAAGAAATCTATATTATAAGAGAGTGTTGTTATTAATAAATTTAAATACTGTCAAAATAATATTTTATGAAAATAACCATTCCATTTGGGAAAACTGTTGGAAGAAAAATAATTCCAAATATATATATATTAATGGTTTTATTTTAAAATAAAGATGGAAACTTATAATGTAATATTGAAATATTATATTTTCATGATGGCTGATAATACTATACAATCTAATTACATAAAAATAAATACTTCATTTTCATTTTCATAAGAAAATTAAAAACAGTAACACATTTTGGAAATTATAAGATGATTTATATTATTTAATTTAAAACATTAATAATTTGTAAAATTTTCATTAAAAATAACTAGATAATATTAAATAATTTTTTTAAAAACAGTAATGAAAAGATTTACATGGAAGAGAATGATTTTTTTACAGAAGAGAGAATGGATGTGGGTTTACCTTTTAAAATTATCAATATTATAAAGTAAAAAAGTTATTAAAAAAGAACTATTACTTAAAAAAATTCATTAATAAGTATATGAGAATAAAATTTAATGATTCTATAGGTAAATGATCAAATAATTTCATTTAATGTAATCTTCGGCATAAATAATCGAAAATAAAATAAGATTGAATCATAAACACTTACCACCCTGTTATGATTGAAATCAAAAAACCATATGAACTAAATTAATTAATTTTAACATAGAATGACATGATTTATTATGGATTCTTGATATAATATGTAATGGGTTAGTGTATAAATAATATAATGAAAATTAGGTACATATAAGAACATGTGTCTGAAAGAATGATGTTTTGAGATAAAAACCTTACCTCGAGCCCAAATCGTCACATGTGTCCCTTATATACCATAATAATAAATTTATTTCAATTATATAAATGATTAAATTTTGTAAATGGTTCTATTCATTTTAATTTATTATTGAACATTTTATTTTAAATTACCTATCAAATTAATTTCCCAATAATTGTTTTAACAATAAACGAATCATATGTTCAAAATAACATTGGAATGTTGACTAAGGTAAAAGATATTTTTATTAATTCAAATACAAAATAATTATCATAAAACAATTATCATTTCTAAAAATATTTTTTACTTCATAAACCAACCATGAAAATATGTTTCTGATAAATAATCTATGTTACAATTGTGGAGACAATATGGTGTACCTACGAATGAGTAACACTTCCATTTTTGAAGATTATAACTGAAAGAAGTTATGTTTTATTTTATATAAACATTATAATAATTATACCATAAATATTATATAATTTTTTTAAATAACTATACATATATCATCCATGTGATGCGGTAATAAAAATGAATAAAATCACTTCAAAAGGCAGTAGTTTACAGTACCCATGAAAAACATTATCATTTATTGAATGAATTGTAAGGTAAAAAATATAATGACCTATTTTTTTAAAATAATTAACAAAATTTAATTAATATAATATATAAATATAAAATAAATTTTTATTACCATAATTGTAATGTGTGGGTTAAAAATGAATCACAATTCTTTGTGAGGTGGTAGGTCACCGTACACATATGCAACATTATTATATTTGTTATAAAATGAACGTTAAGAATTTGTATGTAATATTGTTATTAAATAATTATAATAATATCACAATTTTAATATATAAACTTTATATAAATAATTATTTCTAGATGTGTGAATTGGTGATGGAAAATGAATTACGTTAGTTCACAAGGAGGTTTTCTATCAAACTCATGATGAATGGTTTTAATACCATTTGATGGAGGAGGTAAATGATGTAGGTCATTTACAAAACATAACCAAATTAATTAATATTTATGATTTTGAGTATATTATTTCAATATGTTTTATTTATATTTGAAGTATGAGGAAGTTGAAATAATACAAAATGGTCTGTTAAGATAGATATGTATTTTTCAGACGACATAATGTGGTTTGAACAAAATTACATTCTTGGATTGGTTAGTGATAAAAGATTCCCTAGGGATGTTGGGAGGATATTAATTAATATATTTGGATATTGTTTTCTTAAAAAATGTGTTTTATGTGGTTAATGACGAGGAGAGGGGTGAACATTAAAAAGTGGAGGAGAGGAAATATTTAGAATAATTGAAAATAAATAATTGCACACATGTTTTCACATGAAAAGGGGTAAAAATTACAATTTTATATCCATAGAATATATATTTTCTATATAAGAATATAAAATAATAATTATAAAAATTATATATCTTTTTCAACTTATATTTGTAGATTAACCCCTCGATAGACCCGCTTTTTACTATAATGAAAATAATTATTTTCAACAGTTTTCACTACTCATTATGTTCGAAAATTATATTGACATAATTAGATAATATAAATTAGTAATATTACAAATATGGTAACTATTTTTACATATTTTAAATATATAATTATCAATTTTAAATTTAAAATTAAACACACAGAATGTGAAAATCATTTTTCAAAAATGCATTCTTTCAAGCATAAGATGATATTATAATTACTATAAAAAAAATTATAATAAATGACTGAATATAAATTTATATATTTATATATATAATCTATTTCTATCATTCAAATAAATTTTTATTTTGGTTTATTATAATTAGTTAAAATGTAGAAATTTTATGTATATTAAAACATTTTTCAAAAAAAGTTTTTAAGCCTAATAAATACGATATATAAAAATCCACTTTAAAATTATTTATATATAATTAATTGGATTTAATATAACTAAATAATAATCTTGTTAATTTGAAATAAAATTAAATTAAAAATATGAAATTTAAAATACTTTATTTAATAAATAAAATAAAAATTTAATAAAAATATGTATTTTCACTATTTGGTGAATAAGTAATAATTCCCAAATTAATCAATAAATTTCTCCGAAAGTTAATATGGATATATTTATTTCAATATTAATTCCATTTTTTCACATACATTCTATGAAATTTGAAAAATTATTATTATTATTTTGTTAGCAAATGTTGCAAATATTTTTTGTGAAACATATTTTCGATGAATAAAGTTAATTTTCCAAAAATTAAGTGAATAGTTAATATGAATTTATAAATAAATTTATATTTAATAGTTAAATTATATATATTTTATAATTTATTGAATAATATTCATACTTACCAATTTAATTACTACGTTATATTGGCCACGTTTAAATATAAATAATTTGGTATTATATAACTTTTGATTCAAACTAAGTGTTTTGTGTAATGAAATATTTCTAATAATATAATAATATATATAAATTTAAATATATTAAAAATTATGATGTTGTTACATTATAACCCCTTGAAAAAAAATTACCCACATAATTCGAACATTTTCTCAAGAATCAATGGTTGGACATTTTAAAATTAATTTATGGAAATACAAAATTGTAAAAGGGGCTAATAAAACATCCACATGAAATATAGAAAGATAAATAAAATTATCATCGATAAAAAAAATTACTAGGATTCTAGTTCGGAGAACATTGGTGGGATGAAAAATATAGACAATGAATTATTAAATATGTAGTTATGGACTGTGATAGTGATCACTGGTCTCAATAAAGTGAATGATCGGGAGAAATATGAGAACCTAAATACATAAATATTTGAATAATTAATATACCATTGATTCAACAGATATAAAGGTAATAAGAAACAAATATAATTCACTTTCCTATAGATGGTTGACTCTTCTTCTATTATGATAAAGAATAGCAGAAAATATAAATTATTGATATATTATTATTTTGTAAACACAATTGCATCATTTCATTGTGCTATGTTAAATTTTTACATCCTATATAACTCTAATGAATTTATATAAAATATAAAAAATTTATGCGAAAATCAATAAAACTATATTATGATGTATTATAGTATCCATAAAAAAGTATTAAGTTATCCCTTCTATCCTTATTAAAACCAAAATGGTTTGTACAAGGAGAGGTAATAACCACGATGAATATGAATATATTATTCTAAAAAAATTCAATAATAAAAACCAATGTTAAACATAAATCATTACGTAAATTCATTTTCCTTTATCCTAAAAAACCTCAATTAATTCTACTTGAGTATATGAACAAACATCAAATATAATCTCATACACATCAACTTAATTATATAAAAACATAATATAATAATTTCCATATAATTATTATTATAATACTAATGTTTATTTATATTTCAAATCAATAAAATGTTTCTAAAAATATTATTGAGATCCAGAAATATACAATTAGTTATCAATACAATTTTTTACCTCTAATTTATTCTGTCTTGGTTTTTATTTTTAATAAATTCAACAAATTTTATTTTAATATAATTACTTAAAAATTATGAAATTATCAATTATTATCTTTTCTCATTCATTTTTTCTATATAATATCACCTTATCACTAAATAACATTTCTAGGTAATTATTACCATTAAACATATTTATAAAATTACTCAATAAAAATTAAATTATTCATGAATTCCATAACCTATACACTTCAACCATTCAACATCAATGATTTTCATAAAAGTTACCCTTCTGAATTAATCACTAGATTATGTAATTTACTTTGATCATGAACAAGTTTCCCATATATAATAAATCAAATTATTTATTCATTGATTTCTCTATAAAATTTATTTCCCTTGAGAAACAAACATCCTCCCACACATTTGAAAAATTCTTCTAGGTGGTTATTCCCACACTATTGAAATGTGGGATTCCAAATCATATTTTATTTTTCCACTCTACCACATGAACTCTTATAATACATCACCTATCTGTTATTTTATATATTTGGAAACTCATCTCTGTTCCACTTAAAAATAATAAATTATGATAACTTAGTTGGTATAATCCCAAGATGTCTTAGTTCTATTCCAATTAGATTGAGTGTCTTATTATTGAAATCCTTACATTACCAATCACATTGTTTGTTGGCATGCTTTCTCTTTTTCTCATCATTAACTAAAAATTTAAAAAGATCATGAGAATATATAGACATTCAAAAAGGGAAAAATAGAAACCTATAGGGAATAAAAGAAATTTATATCCTAACTCAATAGTCTCTATGATTTAATCTTGATTATCCATCACAATGTTTCGTATTATTTTTTTTATCTAAATAATTCATTCAATAACTTCATGATTGTTTATAAAGTGTTTTGGAATTTCCAAAAATATCCCTCGGGTTTTATCAAACCATGTGTTCAGAAAGGCCCATTTTTATGATCCAAGTAATGATCAAGTCTATCTAAATTCATACTATTTGAAGTTATTACTCCAATGTATAAGTTTTCTAGAACAACATCCACAATAAGTATCCAAACAAAAAGATTTAATTTCTCTTAAACAAATCACTATATCCATTACGAAAAATTCAAGATATTTTCACATATATATAATTATTCTTATAATTAAACATACAGTTATCACTAATGTTTTCTCAACACAGTTTCAAACATTTAACCAATACTTCACTCGGATACAAACTATAGAGACAAATTAGGTTTATAAATTTTATCACCATATTATTAATATATACCTCCATTAATTACACATAAATTATCACAAGGAATTGTTTAATTAGAAGACTATATTTATAATATATCATGGTGAGGCTAAAATAAAATATCTTGTTTTATTCTACCAATTGAGATCCTAAATAATTTTGAGCACCTAAATCTATAGGGGATGACCATGGGAATATATAATGGATGGGGTGGTCAAACAATATCATAAAGGAAACTAACATGATAAAGAAGAATAACATGTGAGTCAAAGGTATAACATGGTATCATAAGAGATCAGGAACATGTGTAACCATATGTAAGATTAATGTAATGATCATGGTATCATAATATATTGTCATTATAAAAAATATGGTGGAAACACAAACAAGGCATAAACATGAGTCAAGGCTAACTACCTAATTAATATCACTTTTTGGCAAATGTCCCATAATTTATTAGGTTCACTCCATATATAGATATGAAACCCCCAAGAGACTAAATCTATACCCAATGTCTTTGACAAATATCTTGTTTCACCCATAAAAACATGTTCTTAATCTATTTTTAAACATAAATGAAAGCAATCTGGAGAATAAATTATTAAATACCTAGAGAAAAATGGGTTGCATAATATAATAACCAATGAAAATTTCATAATATGTTTATTAGAGAGATTATTATAAGGAAATACTACCCCATATAAGTAATAGATAATATTTTTCATATACATGTGAGAAACATATATTCGTAATCAATAATAATTATATTAAATTATATGTTTTCGTAATTTATGAATTAAAATATGTTAAAATATTTCTTGAGTGAAATAATATTTTTCCATTGAAAATAAATTTTGAAAACTATAAATTTCTAAAATATATTATTGATTTCATTAAAAAGTAACCTTGGAAACATAAAAAATAATATTCCATGATCTGAGTGGTTATAACAGTAGAAAATTACATAAATTCTCATTATTTTAAACCAAATATTCCTTTCACATTTTTGTAAGAAAATATGTAATAAAATTATATGGAAAACAATAGAAAAATTTATTTTATTGAATTATTTGAGAATATAGTTATGGTTAAAACTGAATTTTAATTATCATTTCAGAATATTAAAATATATTTTTTAAAACACTTTAATGAAAACATGTAAATTGTGGAGAATGTATTTGTGACCAAAGAGAGAAATGATGTCAGTTTCCCTAGAAAAAAATGTATTCTTTTTAAGTACCAAGGAGATAAAAAACTTAATATTAAATAGATAATTTATGATAAAATAAAGGGGATTAAAATGGAAATGTATTATAATAAAATAATCAGATAATTTTCATTAATATAAATTCAAGGATAAATAATATGGATTAAAGTGATATTGAAGAAAAAAACCTTACCCCTTGAGTAACCACTGAAACTAGGCCTCCATAAAATAATTATATGATTTTTCAAATAAAATACCATGATGTATGAATGAATAATTATATAATAAGTAATGTGGAAGTAATTACACTATATAAAGTAAATTATTTGTATATAAGAACATTTTTCTCAATGAAGAATATTTCAAGACCAAACACATTCCTCAACCCTAGAGCATCTTGTGCGTCCATTTTTTTCCAAAATAATAAAATTATTTTAATTAATTACATGATGAAGAAAATACTTCAATTATATTTTTCCTTTTATTTTATTTTATACCATGTCATATTCTAAAAATTAACCAATTATTTTCTTCTTGTAATTTTTAATGATTATTTACTCATTTGTCCAAAATCACATTGGTAAGTTTAATAAGGTAAAAGAGTTGATTTCACAATCATATACAGAATGGTGATAATGAAATAATAAATATTTTTTTAATATAATTTATAATTTCTATACCAACCATAAATTATGGTTATGAAAAATGGACTATGTTACAGTCATTTTGATAGTAGTCTGAATGTATGCTTGACTAACATTTTAAATTTTTAATGATAATGATAAAAAATCGTATGTGTTATTTTATCTTTAAATGAGGATAATTATATCACAAGTTTCTAATTTTTTAATTAAATACACATACATATAACATCCATTTTATGAAAATTAAATATATTTTATATCTTTTCATGAGGAGGTTGTTTGCGGTACACACATACAAGATTATCATTTATCAGTGGATTGTAATGATAGAAACTATAAGATATATGTTTTTTATATAACAATTAATCTTTCATTAGTATATAATATTGATATTAAATTAATCTTTGTTTCTTTTCTAATAAATCAGATGTGAAAACGGATCACATCATTCCGAGAGGCGGTAGTCTATTGTATAAAGGAGTGAGGTTATCATATTCTCTATGGAATAAAAAATAAGAATATATATATATATTATTATAAAAATATATATTTATAATTATATCCTAAATATAATATAGAAAAATTAGTTACATCATTATATCCATCTTTGAGAGG
This sequence comes from Viscum album, assembly GCA_963277665.1. Classification (NCBI taxonomy): domain Eukaryota; kingdom Viridiplantae; phylum Streptophyta; class Magnoliopsida; order Santalales; family Viscaceae; genus Viscum; species Viscum album. Next base: position 154,778,313 of record OY728153.1, read on the forward strand.
TATTAAAAGAAGATTAATCACATGATTTTGTGAGGTGGTAGTCTTTCGTACACACGATCAATAGTTTTGTTTCCCAGTTGATAGAGACAGTGGTTGATATATGAAATTTTATTGAAAAAAACTTATATATAAGATATATATATTAATATATAATTATGGTTTAAAAATATATTAATTATGTGGAAGAAAATATTAAATCAAAATTTAGGGTTAAGAATGGAACCACTTCCTAGAACAAATTCTTTTGGTTTGCCCCAACATCCTTGCTATAATTGTTTTACAAAAAAAGATATAAGATATTACTAGTGAATTAAACAAAGAAATTTTGGAAGTTATTGGATAGAAATATTGATTTTAAAATGTTTATAAATAAGAGGATAAGTGGTGGTAATTTATAAATGGGGGAGAGGACACATTTAGAATATTCGGGATGATATAATTACTCCAACATTTTTTAAATTCTGAAAGGATAAAAATGTTAAAATTTCTATAATTATATTAGATATGGTCTAAATTTAATAGGACTATTGGAATTGTACATTTTTTGGTATATTTTTATACCTTACCTTCTTAGTTAATCCCCCAATAGACCTAATTTTACCTTAACTGCATTAATAAATTCTTATATTGATCAGTATTTATTATAGTCAAAACTTAGGTTAAACTTAATAGATAATATAAATTATTCTGATTCCAAATAAGAAAACAATTTTTTCAAATTAAAATCATTGAATATTCATAATTTAAATTAATATTAAACACACATACGTTTAAAAAAATGATTTCTAGGAAATTCATTTTTCAATCATTATATAATCTTATTCCTACAATATGATAAACAATCATAATTAATTGAGTTTAAATTAATATTTATATATATTTAATATATTATTTTTATTTAAATCATTCAATATTATTGGTTATTTTAATTTAATAAAATGGAGTAACAATATTCACTTTAAAAAGACTTTAAAAAATTAGACCTAATAATTAACTATTACAAATTTCAAATATAAAGATGATTTAAATGTAATTAAATTGACTTAATATAACTTGATAAACAATATTTTAACATTGAATATAATTATAATAATATCTGGAATTTTAAATTACATTATCTATTAAAATAAATGACACTTTTATAAAAAATAGAATTTTCACTAATCATGGGAAGAGTATTATTTTTCTAAAAATCAAAATAATTTCACAAAATTTTAATATCAAACATATGATTTAAAATATGAATTTCATTTTACCAAATTCATTTTCTATAATTTTAAAAAAATATTGTTTAGTTATAAGATGTAGTAAAAATAAATTTTTGATAAAATCATATTTTTGATGAATAAATTACCTTTATAAAATTGAGAGACAATTTAATTAGAATTAAAAAAAAATTATATTCAGTAGTAAAATTATAAATTTTTCACAAATTATTTATTACTATTAATATCCTCAAAATCATTGGATAATATATATCAAGAACGTTTTAATAAACAATATTTTAATAGTACATCACATTTTATTTTAAGTTAGTGTTCTATGAAACAAAAGAAATCAATGAAATCAAACTTATTAAAAGATAAATATATTCCCAATTCTTGGTTTTTTATATAATTAATACTATTTTTTATTTTAATACATAATACACATATTATTTTTTTATTTTTATTAATGAAATAGAATGTTGTCCTAAGAGACTCCTCTTGGAGATTTTTATGATTTTATTCCCTTTAATTATTGTTTTAGATATATCATTAAATGTTTGATATTTATTTTTAAATATATATCCCCATTTTTATGTTCACCAATTATATAATAGATACCTTCTTCATTCCATGAACTAAACTATAGAATGTGGTTGTTTATGCTAAATCTAATTTTCAGGAAATGATATAATTTGATTTATTATAAACCCTTCTATAAAATCAATATCACAATTTTGATCTTTAATTATCATTGTGTGTTATATGGGTATCATTGGGGTAAGTGTTTTCTATCATTTCTATTTTACAATAATTTTATAATTTGGATATTCCTGATTGGAATATGAGGTTTATAATATTATCATCCTTTCTAGTGTCGTTGTATTCTTTTTCTGTGTGGATATCATATAATTATTAGAGTATAATGTTTTTATATGGATTGTTTCTTCTAAAGTCTATCTTTGTTGGAATATGCATTCTCTTTCATATCTGAAATTTACTTCAGCAATAAAAATAAAATGAAGTCAAATTTATTTAAATGTGTGGGTGGTGGTTTGTGATATATATATTTTCTATTTTATAGTTGACAATGAAAAGATGATTTCAAATATTCATTTTTTGGTTTAAAAAAGATGATTTCAAAACATGATTTTGAAGTGAAAATTATTATCAGGTCATTTTTGGATATCAGACATACCTTTTAAAAATTATTTGAATTGGTTATCAAATGAGATACTTTTTTACATTTATTGGTGTTTGGTTCTAAAACATTTAATTTATTATTATATAGATTCACAAATCGAGGTATTCTTATTCTCCTTTGGTTGTAATGTTGGTGACTGGTTTACAAGACATCAAAGGTGGGAATTAGACATAAAGGTATTAATGTTCCTCATTGGTGGGAACGATATGGAAAAGTTTAATTTTTAATAGTTATGTTTTATTATTGTAATAAAAAAATCTATCCCATATTAATATTATCCAATTTTTTCCTACCATTGTGATTTGGTTTTGAAATGTAATTTGTATGCATGCTTTGAGATTGATAACAGGGGTTTTAAATAAATTTGAGAACTATTTTATGTTGAAATGTTTATAAAATCGTGAAAATGGGGAATTTACATGTTTTATATTATTCTATAAAAACATTTTATCATAACTATTTTTATACTTAAATGTGATTATTTGGATTATTTTACATTTTCTTCATATGAAAAATGATGTGGGATCTCACTGGGCATGTTTTTATAACAATCCTACTCTTTATTTCAGACATAAATATTATTTATTACATAAATCCTTCACATGACACAATAGAGAAGATCAAGAGGTCTAGTGTATTTGAGTCTTAGGAACATTACATGACATCATAAAACATATAACACAACATCTTTTTGAAAACTTATTTTACATGACCACTATATTCTCTCGTACTTAGCACTGCATGGGATAACCTGAGGACATGCATAAGAAATGGGTGATCGATAAATCCCAGTAATAGGGTAAACACTGAATACCATGAATATTTAAATACATGTTATGGAATAGGAATATCAATGTATCACAAGGTAAATATGAACATAAATTCTTGATAAAGCATGATAATCATAAAATGGAAATGTGGCAACAATGCATAACTTTGAATTAGCATGAGAAAAGGATCATTGAACATAGAGCATGGTAAAACCCTCATTTTACATTAATCATGAGTAAACCCTTGTTTCACATGAATTATAATTATTCAACACTCATTGTTCATGATGTATCATGATACTATACTTTACTCAAGGCATTGGAGAGCTATCAGGGCGCACCCTTCTTAAACATTTTATTTCATGTGCAAGTGTTCCACATGGAAAATACATTAAGGTATGTTGAATAAATACATTAAGATTTATAATAAATAAGTAAATGTGCATAATGGTAAATACCTTTGATAGAGAAATGGGCATGGTATTCACTACACAATGACATTATCTTGTAAAATCGTAGTACAATTTCAATCGCATAAAAACATGATATAAGAACTCCTAAAAAATGGTAGATGAGAGATAAATGGGTGTCTCATCATATTCTCATGAAATAGAATATAAGGGGGTCATATAAATACATGTCCCAAAAAAATTAAATGGAATTTAGATGTGAAATACAAAATAATTACTTGGATGAAAATGAGAAGATGGAAATCCCTCACTGCATTTCGGCATTGTAAAGAGTGTACATTGGAGGAATTAATGAGAGAGAAAGGTATATCCCATCACCAAAACATAAATAGTGCAGTATGGTATAGGTTAAAAATCATAAAACAACATTTTTAATTGAAAACAAAAGGGAATAACAACTTAAATAAAATTGGACAAAAATGAGAAAACAAGAAATCCCTTACATGGATGTGTGCTTCCAAAGTCTTGGGAGAGGCTTGAGAGAAGATTATTGGGAGCTTGGGGTGACTTGGGAGGACAATATAGAGAGGAGGGAAGAGTTTGGACGAAATACAAATATGTTGATTGAATATGAAGTGGGATATTTGGTGGGTTTATATAGAAAAGGAGACAAAATTCTTTATTATTTAGGTTTGGGACAACACACATTAAACTAATCAAAACCAAAAACCTGTCCATGTTTTTTCCCATGGTATTTAAATATGGATATTAGAAAAAATATATTATGAGCTTAATTGCCGTACCTCTTAAAATAATTTGGTTGCTTGTGTGGTGGTGCGTCACACTCTCAAGGAAAACAATTTAATAAGACAAAATGTTTTATAAGTCTTGGCGGGTCCACTAAAGATTTGTAAAATAAATAAAACAAGTCTAAAATCACATTATTTTAATTTTAAAACATATATTTTCTGAACATAATTTTTATAGATTTTTATTTCATCACTATTAGGTCATTATGATGTCATAATGCACATTTTATATTTAAACGCCATTTAATTTTTACCCAAAAATTCAACTGTCTCAGAAAATTATGAAAAGTTCACCATTAGATAATTTCAACATCCTTATTCCAAAAATAATATTTATTTTATATAATTAATTTTCTAAATATTTTAATTTTTATATGAAAATAACAACCGACATTTATCGAAAATTCATCGGTTTTGACAAAAAACAGTTTTCAAACCTTAATAAAAATTACAATTGTATTCATCAAAATTATACAATCATTTATATTTAATAAAAAGTAATTTATTAATAATATTATATTAAAAATATTATTTAATTCAAAAATCCATTAGTTAATCCAAATAGATTTCTTAGTTGAATATTAATTAAAAACAATATTTGTGCTATAAAATTATATACAAAATAATAATAATAAAATGAATGTACCTTATTTAAAAAAAATAATGTAAATAGTCAGAGTTCTTGGGTCTTTTTACATAACCCCTTATAACACCAGCATAATACTGAAGGGTAAGGTGTGCAATGGTGACAGGCACTTGGGGTGTCTAAGATAACATCGCTCAGGTGGTAATCTCTATTACCTTCTAATTTTCCCATAGTCAGTTCCGCTCAAGCATAATGTGTTCAAGATCGGCGTAGGATTGGACAAGAGCGAAGCCCAATGATGACACCTCCTTTCCAAGATCCAACCAATGGGCTTCATATGGGGAAAGTATACTATATGAGGCCATCGCTTCTTTTGTATTATAAAATTGGATTTGTTAAAGCCTTATATTTATACTAATCATGTGATCACTGTTCAACGACTATAATAGAAATAGTCACAATTATTAGAAGTATTTTATAATCTAGAAACATAAAACAATTTGACATTTTATATAACCATAAAAGGAAATTTAATTAGATCAAGAGGAATTTTCATTAATGAATATTTGGGTCATTACATTCTTCCCCCAATAAGAAATTTTACCCTCGAAATTTCCTTTTCCCACACTAAAACAGATGTGGGTAACTTTGCATCATCACTTCCTCTAATTCCCACATTTCTTCTTCAAACTTGTTGTTTCACCACATCACCTTGATGAGGGTCATAGTCTTATTTCATAGAACATTTTTTCCACTATCTATGATATTCACTTATCTCTCCTCATAAGAATGATCATCCTCTAACTGTACTACCTATGAAGAGAGTACATGTGAAGGGTCTAGTATGTACATTTTTAAGAGGGAAAAATGAAAGACATCTTGTACTTTGGCCATAGTAGGTGGAAGTTCTTGTCGATAGGCCACAACCCTGAAACGATCAAGAATCACGAAGGGGCTATTGTATCTACGACCTAACTTCCCTTTCATTCCAAACCTCATGACCTTCTTCCACAGAGATATGCATAAAAATACCATGTCTCTGTTGAGTAAATAAGGTTTTCCTTATAACATTTTCCATTCCTTCATACTAGGGGGATATTATTAAATCATTAAGGCTTTCCTTATAACTTGATCATTCCTCTTTTTTTGAAAATCACAAACACCTTATCTTAAGGAAAATCTTATTTTAACCATGTTTTAGTTCTATAAGGAGAATTTCCTTTCCCAAGGAAATTTACCCATTCCTATATTTCATTATTCATATCATAAATTTTCTATGTATAAAATTCAGTTTCATGTCTAAAACCTCAGAATAACATAATACGTAATATGAAGCATTTTGTTTTATGATCATGAATTCTCATTACAAATTCAAGTGCATAATTCTCATTACGAATTCTAGTACAGAATTATCATTAAGAATTATAGAGCAGAATTCTCATTAGGAATTCTGGTGCAGAATTCTCATTACGAATTCTGGGGCTGAATTCCCATTATGAATTCTCAAGTAGAATTCTCATTACCAATTCTAGTGCAGGATTCTCATTACGAATTCATGTGTAGAATTCTCATTACGAATTCTAGAGTAGAATTCTAATTAAAAATTCTAGTGTAGAATTATCATTACAAATTCCTTAGAAAAACAGAATCTGAATATCCTTTTATTATAGACTCATAATACATTTTTTTTATTAGACTCCAAAATTTTATTTACTTTCATTCTTAAAATTCATATTTGCTTATATTATGAATATTAATTTTTGGTTATGCTTACACTTGTTCTATTATAAAATGATCTTGTGCCATCAGTTATTAACTAACTATTGTTTGAGTGACACGTGTACAGGTCCCTCTGAAATTCATGGAATAATATGACCATTGGAGGAGGGAGCCGGCCGTTCGAGATGAGCCTATAAATAATAGATCATTTAAAAAGAGATCACAATTTTGAAAAAACATTGAAACAACAATGAAATATTGGCTTACATGCTGTTGAAGTGATTTCTAGAGAGAGAGAGAGAGGCTCTTACCAACTCTGATGCTTCGTTCAGAAAGTTTGAACAGTTTGTTCAAACATTGCCTTGTATAGTTTTGCTTCATGCGACTCCAATTGTTGCTGTGAACAATAGTGGGCTTCTAGGGATAGAGGGACAAAGGTTCCAACACCCTAATGTTGAGGGCTTCCTTGCTGTGGAAGACAATGGTGCCGACTACCTAATAGTTGAGGGCTTGTGCGGATAACAAGATAGACTCTGATCATCGTATCGAGGGCTTACTATGAGTGTGGGTAAGACTGACTTTGTTGAAAGTATAAATCAAGGGACCTTTTATCCAGGGTTGTTGGATACCCTTCTATTTCGGTCAAAAGAGTTATTTTTTGTTACTTGTTTTCTTAAAAGTTTTCCCGCTACATTTTGTATTGAGAAGGAAACTATAACTTTATTACACATTCTTACTTGTACTCTGATTTTGATAGATTATATATGCTTTAAGGTAGAATATTCATCTTTGAGAACATTAGTTAAGCTTTATTTTCAGAATCACTATTCCGTAATTTAGAAAGTGATTAGAACATATAGAGGTCTTCTGAATTATCTTGTTTAACCTTGTTAAACATAACCATCATTAAACGTTTCTAATGAATTTTTAAAAGGTAAAATTCACCCACCTCTTGTATTTGATAATCTCATTCTTATTTCGATCCTACGTCTGGTATTATAGAGTATATCATACTCATACATACGATCCTAAAAATTGGTATCCAAGGAATTGGTTCAATCTAAATTAATCTCACGATTAGATTCAGAATGGAATTCTCGGAATTACATTTTTCGGATTCATATTTTTCGGAATCTGTTTTTAGACACATATAGTTCACATTCACTTTTTCATAGAGTTACAATATATAATTTATTGCTTAGGATATTTCCTCTGGTTTAAAAATTCATACTACTAACAAGATTGTGTGCCAATTATTTCCTTAAGAATTGAAGGTTTAAAAGTTGGAACCATTGAAAATCATAATCCAACCAGACCACCTATTTTTTGATGGTAATGATTACGAATATTGGAGAGATCTCATGAAGACTTTCATTACCAACACTTGGGTTGAAAGTATTGTTATGCTTACTAGTGGATACAAGATCCCTGGTAAAGAATTAAGTGCCTTTAAAAATCAATAAAAGCATGATTACCAACTGAATTATAAGGTACATGATACTTTACTATTTTAAATGACTAGAAATATATATAGACAAATTTCATCATGTGAAGCAGCAAATTCTATATAGATGAAACTTGATGTTACTCACTTTTGAACTTCCAAAGTAATTGAGACTAGAAGAGCCCTGCTTAGAGCCGAATATCATGGTTTTAGTTTTCTTTATGGTGAACCCATATGCAAATTGAAACAGAAATTCATGAATATAGTGAATATTTTAAAATCAATGGGTGAAAAAGTATTGGATGATAAATCCCTTATTGACAAGATCATTGACATCATGTCGAATGAGTGGTAATCTAAAAGAACTGCAATTTATGAGAATAGAAAGGTTACTCAGATTACCCTTGATGAGTTGTTTGGAACTCTTCTTCAGCATGAGAGTAGAATAAATAGAGATATTGATATCGTGAAGTAGAATAATGGAAATATAATTTTAGCTTTTACTACTACATCCAATAATATCAAATCCAAGACTCCTGAGAGAGTTACTAGATTCAGATCTAAGAAATTTGTTATCCATTCCGAATCTAGTGGATCTGAATCCTCAGAAAATGAATTAGAAAATCTCTCTTTAAGGATGAAAAAGATAGCTGGACAGAGGAACTTTCAATCCAAATTCAAGAATAATGAAAGGAAAGACAAAAAAGATTTTGATGTTACATGCTATGAATGCAGGAGAGCTGGACACATAAGACCTGAATGCCCTATGATCAAGAGACAATAAAGTAAGGAAATCCATTATGAGAAAAATATAAAGAATTATTAGAAATCCAAATCTAAGAAAGTGTTGAAAGCCAATGACACATGGAGTTCCAGTGGTGGAGATTCCTTAGATGAATCTTCGGATTATGAATCTTCTGGTTTTGGTAGCACAAGTTCTAAACCGATTTTTAGTAACAATTACATTGTTCCTCAAAGTGCCCCATTATGAAATACATTTCAATTTGGTGGTCATAGGTCAATGAATTGTTCACTAAAAAAACCCCCTTCATTAGGATTCCATAAGGCTTATTTTTCTAAGAAGGTGTGGGTGATAAAAATTTTACTTTCTGAAATTTACGGATCCAAGAAAGTTTGGATTCCAAAAACCTAACTTTTTCCTGTTTTCAAGAAAATATGGAAAGTTCCAACAGAAATACATTGTACATGGATAGTGGATGTTCCCGGAATATGAATGGTAAAAAAAATTATTCCGGAAAGATTATCAAGATGAAAGGAGGAAAAGTAACTTTCGGAGATAATGCTCAGGGAGAAATTATTGGTATTGAAAACATCCTTATTCTTGGAAAAAAAATTAATTTCATATTTTTTATTTGTTAAGGGTTTGAGGAACAACCTCATCTATATAATTAAATTATTTGATGAAGGATACCTTGTAAATTTTTGGAATGATAAGTGCATAGTACACAATTCCAAGGAATAGTTTATTTTTTCGGCCAATAGGTAAGAGAATGTTTACACACTAAACATAAAAACCCTTAGGAGCCAAGACATACCTTTCCTTAGTGCAACAGAAGATCATTCTTGGTTGTGGCATAGAATTATAGAACATTGTAACCTTAGGAACTTATGCAATCTTTCTAAGAATATACTAGTTAAGGATCTACCAGAGCTTAGATTTGATTCTTCAAAAGTCTGGGACCCTTGTCAATATGGCAAGAAACATAAATCAAGTTTTAAATTATTCAGTGAAGTCTCAACTACTGATGCATTACAGCTAGTGCATATGGATATTTTTTGTCCAACAAAAACTAGAAGCATTGGTGGAAAGTATTATATATTTTTCTTAGTTGATGATTACACTAGATTTATGTGGGTTTATTTTCTAGTAAAGAAGTATGAAGTTATTTCTTATTTCAAAAGTTTTAGAGCCCAATTTAAAATATGAAAAAACCTTCCATTGAAAACTATTAATAGTGATCATGGAGGAGAATGTCAAAATTCTGATTTTGAAACTTTTTGTATTAGAAAAGGCATTACTCACAACTTCTCATCACCCAGAACACCTCGAAAAAATGGTGTTGTTGAAAGAAGAAATAGAATTCTTCCAGAGATAACTAGAACCATGTGGAGTGTGTATTCTAAAGCCAAAAATTTTTGGGCAGAAGCTGTATGTACTTGTTGTTATATTATAAATCGAGTTTTGATTATAACTTTTCGTAATAAAACCCCTTATGTGTTTTGGAATGGTAGAAAACCTAGACTTTCCTACTTTATGATTTTTGGATGAAATGTATTCATTCTGAATAAAAAATATAATATTCATAAATTCACACCAAAATATGATGAAGGAATTTTCTTAGGATACTCCCCAACTTCTGTGGTATATAGAATTTTCAACAAAAACACTTTTTCTTTTGAAGAGACAATACAAGTTAAATTTTATTAAACAGGTCCTTTTGTTTTTAAACATCCTCAACCTACATCTTCGGATGTATTTTCGAAACATTTACCCCAGAATATTTCTTAACCTATGTTGATTAACAGTTTTCACAAAACCCCAACCAGTCGTTTCTTAAGAATCATCCTAGTGATAGCATCATTGGTGATTTCAATCAACCCATATAGACTAGATGTTCCTTAAGAAATGTAGTAGATCATCTAGTATTCCTTTTCCAATTGTAACCAAAATTCACTGATGATGCTTTATGAGATGATGATTGGATTAAATCCATGCAAGATGAACTAAATGAATTCAAAAGGAATAAAATTTGGACCATTGTTGAAAGAACTAAGGAAACTTCTATTATTGGTGTAAAATGGGTCTTCAGAAAGAAGTGTGATAAAAATGGAATCATAGTAAGAAAGAAGGATAGATTAGTTGCTAAAGGCTATAATCAACAAGAAGGAATAGACAATGAAGAAACCCATGCTCCAATATCTAGACTTGAATCTATTCGTATTTTACCTGCCTTTACAGCAATTTTCAATTTCAAACATTTTCAAATGGATGTGAAATGTCCTTTCCTTAATGGCTATGTTCAAGAGGATGTTTTTGTTGAACAAAATCCAGGATTTAAAGATAAAAAACATCCTAATCATGTTTTTAGACATACCAAATATTTATATGACCTTAAACAAGCCCCTCAAGCTTGGTATGATATACTCACATGTTTTTTGCTTCCAAATAAATTGTTAAGGGAAATTTAGATCCAACTCTTTTTATAAAGAATGATATGTAAAATGTTTTAATTGTTCAAATTTATGTTGATGACATCATATTTGGTTCATCTCAGCAATCATTAACTATTTCCTTTGTGGATCTAATGAATTCTATGTTTGGAATGAGAATAATGGGTGAGTTAACATTTTTCCTTGGTTTTCAAATTTCTCAATATCTAGAAGGAATCTATATATCCCAACACAATTAAATTAAATATCTTCTTAAAAAGTATGGATATGACAATATTATGAATATAAGTACCCCCATCGGTACCTCAAACACAATTGATCTTGATGAAGGTGGGAAACCAGTAAATCATACATCTTTTAGAGGTATGATAAAAAGTCTACTTTACTTGACAGCTAGTCATCCAGACATAATGTTTTAAGTATTCCAATGTGAAAGATATCAATCAATCCTAAGGAATCTTATTTTATTACCACGAAAACAATTTTTCGCTTCTTAGAGCGAACCATGGATTTAGGACTATTTTACACTTCTATAAATTATTTTGTTTTAAAGTGTTTTTCAGATGCTGAATTTGGTGGATGTAGAATGGATAGGAAGAGTACATCCAGAACATGTCATTTATTAAGAGATTCATTAGTTTCTTGGTCATGCAAGAAGTAACACTCAGTAGCACATTCCACTCCTGAAGCTGAATATGTAGCAGCTCGAAGTTGTTGTGCTCAAGTGTTGTGGTTGCAACACACACTCAAAGACTATGGCTTGAGTTTTACTAAGACTGAAATTTATTGTGACAACAAAAGTGCCATTTCCTATAGTAAAAACCCTGAACATCACTCTCATGCAAAGCACATGGACATTAGGCATCACTTTCTTAAGGAACACGCAGAAAAAAATATCATTCTTTAATTCATCGGAACACAAGATGAACTTTCTCATATTTTCACAAAATCTTTACCCTCCTATATATTTGAATAAATTAAACAAAATTTAGGAATGATAACCATAATGTAATATTCATAGATTAACTTCTTATTGAACTATTCTACTTATATTAATAAACTCATTTTAATAGGTGGAGTACATCAGTTATTTATGATTTTCATATTTTTTTCGTAATGATGTTTTCATTTTTTCCGTAATAATATTTTCATTTTTTTCATAATGGTGTTTTCATTTTTTTGTAATAATATTTTCATTTTTTTTGTAAATATGTTTTCAAATTTTTCGTAATGAGCTTTTCATATTTCTCGGAATAAAGCTTTTCAAATTTTTCATAATGATGTTTTTCATATATTTCGTAATTGGTTTTTGAAATTTTCATAAAGAAAATTTTCGTAAAGAACATTTTCATAATGGAATTCCTCAAAACTTTATTTTTTTGTAATGAAAATTTTCAGAACTGAAAATTCCGTAATGAAAATTTTTCGTACTTAAACATTCACAATGAACTTTTTCGTATTCAAAATTTTTCGTTGTGAATTATTCCTAATAATTTTTCTTTTCGTAATTAATTTTGTTTTTTCAAGAACAATATCACCTATTATGAATAAACTTCCTAGCCAATTTGAATGGTATGACTTCCTTACTTATGTTTTCATAGTCAATTGTACTTGCTGGTAGTTTCCTTTTCTTTTAAAATTTCTAGGATTCATTTTTCCTTACATCCGAATGTTTTTCTTAAAACCTCAAAAGATCGGATTCATGAATTACTTGCGGGCATGTTTTCAACCGTCGGATCACATTAGAGTGTTTTTCAACCATTATATTGGTTTTGGAAGATGAAAGGTCACCACCATTGCCTATATAAAGGGGACCCCCAATGGTGTCCCACATCGGTTTTCCAAGCTCTCAAGTCTCGAAGCTCTGCCTCAGTTCTTTATCTGGTTCCGAATCTCTCAGAGTTCTTCGATTCCAAATGTCTGAATAAGAACCTTATCAGGATATGTATTTAGTCAAGCCAATCCCAGAGTACCTAATTTATTGGGAGTGGTTGGTACACACAAATTTCTTCAATAAGTATGACACCCTTATTTCCAAGTATATCAAGATATATTGTTGGGAAAGTATAGCTATATCTAAGAATCAGCCAAAGATGTAGTCTTTTTGAATCTTCTCATCCAATTCTATGAATCAGTTTGTTTCTTCGAGGAATAGGGTATAGAAAATATTTCCTTTATTACTTATTGGAAGACATACAAACTTTCCGACACCAAGGATGCATTCTTGGTGGTGCTAGCATATGCAGGAGAATCAGAGTTTTTCTCACACAAACTCCCGACCGATGCGGCCCCCAGTCCTCTCGCTTCCTTGTCAGTTCTGCCTCCGGCAGTGCAGGTCCTTGGATCCGGCCAGTAGGAGGTTGGCTAGCCTCCGGCCAAGGGGCCTCCAGTCTTGCAGCCCGGTTCAGTAGTCGCGACGAGATCTTTTAGAGATGTGCTGCGAGGTAAATCGCCGGGGGAGCCGTGCTTCCATGAGATTGGTCCTTTCTCTCACTCAGTAATGAGGGAGGGATCCCTCATATCCTTAGTAGTGCCTGAGGTGGAATTTAATGAAGCGCTTGACGGGATCAAGTGGATGCTCATAGCTCGGTTTGGCTTCATGATGCCCTCTTTGCAGGTTTTTAAATTCTTTGTAGACTCCTGGGGCCTTCAAAGGGAGGATCGTGTCTCGATGATTCATCGGAATGCGTTCTGTTTGGTGTTGGAATTGGAGGATGACTTTGTTTTTTCCTGGTGTATGGCTCCAAGATCTTTGGGGCGGTTTCGTTTTAACTTGTCTCGGTGGTCGTTGGTGGTTCATAGGGGCAGGGAATGCGCTTGGGCTGCGATATGGGTTTCTCTTTTAGGCATGCCTTTACCCTTCCAGAATGGTGCCTTCTTGAAGGCCATTGGGGACTCCTTGGGGTGTTTCCTTTGCATGGCTCTGTCCACGAGGTGGGGTGAGTCGTCCTTGGTTCCCAGGATCTGCGTCGAATTGGACGTGTCTGCTCCTCCCCTGGAGAAGCTCTCCATGAAGGTGTCGAATGTCATGGATTGGGTTCTAGACTTAGTGTACCATGTGTTTCCTCGGTTTTACTCCTCTTATTGTTTGTAGGGCCATTCTATGCAGAACTGTCAGAAGAGTGGTCCAGGAGGTCGTCGTATCGTCTCCGGGGGGAGGCCTCCAGTATGTTAGGAGGAGGCGGACTCAGGGGAGGCTTCAGTGCTAGCTTCTCTCCCTGCCCCTACGTCCCCTTCCTTGCAACCTGATCGCACGTTAGAAAAGTGGTTGTCTCCCTTATCTTCTTGCAAGGAGGGCCCTCCTAGCCAGGCCGTCGCTTCAGTTTTATCTCCCTGTATCTGGTCGCGTCACTTGAGACCCGTCACATCCTCTAGCGTTCCAGGGAAACTACTGATTGACGGAGCCCTTCTTGAGGTCTCCCTAAGTTTGCCTAATAATGGGGTGTCCCTTCCCCCCACTCTGTGGGGCCCTAGTTCCAGTGGTGCTCATAAGGAGGTGTTAAAGGACTTGGGGGTCAGGCCCTCCGGTCAGGTTCCTCATGTTGAGTCGGTGCTGCAGGTTTGCTTGGCTCGTCCTGAGGGCCGTTTTTCTACTGGTGGGAGGTCGGCCCCGATCTCAGGCTCGGTCAGACCTGACCTAGCTGGGGCTGGTGAGGTTTTAGGTAATTGGAAGGTAGTGCATCAGCATCACTCGGGTACTTTTACGGGGGAGATGGGGGAGGGCTCCCCCACCTTGGGGTCTCTGAAGGCCTCTCCTTCCAAGTCTGTAGAGAGCTCGGGAGTGTGCAGAGGGCTCATGATGAAGACGCTGCAGTTAAGGGAGAGTTCGGCTCCCAGTGAGAAGGAGACCAGAGGTACTGGGGCCAAATCCATGCCTTCTCTTAGCCCATGATTCCAATCTTTATCTGGAACTCATGTGGGATTGGGGAAAGAGTCAAAACGGATTTTATAAGCTCGGAATGAAGGAAGAACAAGGTCTCGATGGTTGCGGTGTTAGAACACAAGAAGGATTCTGTAAAAATCAAGGAGTTTCCTCGTAGGGTTAAAATTCATAGATACATGCATGCAGATGCTATAAACAACCATATTTGGTTGTTCTGGAAAAGGGAGGTAGTAGTGGATTTGATTCTGGTGGGTGACCAACATATTACTAAGAGGGTTACGTAGGATGGGATATCTATGGTTGTATCCTTCGTTTACGGGAGTTGTGATGCACAAAGGCGTGAGTTTCTGTGGTCGGAGCTATTTGGTTTTGACCCTGGAGAACAACCATGTATAATGAGAGGGGACGTCAATATTATAGCGATTCCATAGGAGAAGAAGGGTCATGGGGAGTTCCCCATGAGGGCAAGTAGATCCTTTGTGCAGTTCATGGGGGAAAAGGGGCTGATGGACTTGGGCTTCCATAGTGACCCCTTCACCTGGTGTAATAACAGGAAAGGTTAATATCGGTGTTGGATTAAACTGGACAGATTCATTGCAATCGTCCACGCCATCTCGATGTTCCCTAGAGAGATGGTTACCCACTTGACGCGAAGTATTTCTGATCACATGTCATTGATGGTGTCTCTGTGTAGGGAGGAAGTTAGGCAGGAGCATTTTTGTTTCTGCATCCAGTGGGAGAGTATGCTGGACTACCATTGAGTGATATCAAAGGTTTAGGAGGAGCCTGCTATAGGGTATTCTTGGCGGGGCTATTCACTCCATGCTACGGCGTTTGAAGAGTGACCTCCAGGTTTGGGCCAGGAATATCCCTCCTCGGGATCACGAGCTGTCTGTTCTCAAACAGGATGTTGAGGGGTTGGAGACTCGGTTAGAGGATTAATGGGATGAGGGAACCTTTGAGGATCTGGCTAAGAAGAGGAATGCCTTGGGGGGATTGGTGCTCTCACAGGAACGCAAGTTGAGGGAAAATTCGAAAGTTAAATGGCTCGAGGAAAGGGGTCATAACACTGTTATTTTCATGCTTGCATGAGGGAGAGGGGGCGGGCGGTGAACCCAAATATGGCCTTGGAGGATGGCTCATTTATAGAGGATAGGGAGGTGGTCAGGGGTATGGCCTTGTCATTCTTTAAGAACCTCCTTGCGGGCCTGAATGAGAGAATAGTTCAGGGGTATCCCTCGAGGGATGATTATTTTTGGGAGGGGATCCCTAAGATTGTCTTTGACTAGGAGAATGGGTTTCTCGAAAGGGTTCTAGAGGAAGAGGAGGTGAAGGAGGCCTTGTGGGTTTTGAACCCTGATAGTGCAGCAGGAACGGACGGTTTCCCAGGGTCTTTCTACAGGGGCTCTTGGGCAGTTGTTAAATATGATGTTGTTACGGCTGTCCAGGACTTCTTCCGTGGGGGTGTAATCCCACGGATTGCGGCAACGACTATGTTGGTGCTTGTAACAAAGATCAAAGACCCCACTTATCTAACTCACTATCGGCCCATGAGCATGTGCAACGTCCCCTACAAGATCATGGTGAGTATCTTTAACAGATGGTTTTCAAGATTTCTTCCCATATGGGTATCAGCAGAACAACACGGTTTTGTCAAGGGTAGATCGATCCAAGGAGCGGTGGCTTTGTCGCAAGAGCTGTTGAGGGACCTGAACACTAAATCATGTGGGTCTAACCTAGTTGTCAAGCTGGATATGAACAAGGCTTATGATAGGATGGAGTGGGGCTTTATCAACAGGATAATGGATACTATGGGGGTTTATAAATGGGATTGTGACCTGATATTTAGGTGCTTCTATTCTCCTTGGTTGGCATTAGTGTTCATGGGGAGGTCTCATGGCTTCTTCATGTCTGTGTGAGGCCTGCGGCAAGGATACCCTTTATCTCCAAGCATATTTATCCTCATGCAAGAGGCCCTAAGCAAGCTAATCGATAGAGGCATAGCTGATGGAGACATTGTGCCATATCAGATGAAGTACGGTCTCCAAACGATATCACACCTTATGTTTGCGGATGAAACTATGATCTTCATGAATGGGGGAGGGAGTTCTCTTAATTCACTCAACAGAATCTTGGAGGAGTATGGGAATTGTAGTGGGAAAATGGAGAGCAAAGGTAAGAGAAACTTCTTTGTATCTAGCTCGTGTAGTTTGAGTAGGGTGAACAGGTTGGAGAGGATTCTGGGCATGGGATGTGGCTCGTTTTCCATGGAATACCTTGGTGCACCTGTTACCCAAGGTTGGTTGCGGACCAGGGACTTTGACAAGGTGGTCGGGAGGATCACGGAACGAGTTCTAAACTGGAAAAATCGCTTTCTATCCTTTGGGGGGAGGATTACATTGGTGAACAATGTACTTTCTGTAATTCTTGTGCATGCCTTGGCCTCTGTAAGTGTGATAAAGGGAGTGATCAGGTCCAGTGATAAATTCCTTGCACGGTTCATATGGGATGTAGCAGATGAAGGGAAGAGGCAATGGGTGTCTAGGAGCAGGATGGCGCGACCCAGTGGCGAAGGTGGAATAAACGTCAGGAGTCTGGAGGTCACGATTCATTCCATTCGGGCGAAGCTTGCATGGGAAATCATTGAGAGTCGTACCCTCTAGGGTATGCTCATGCTGCAATGGTACAAGGCTGGGTGTTCGTGTGCCTTGAATAATGGGTCGTATTTATGGTCTTCGGTGAGTAATATCATACCAATGCTCCTTCTGTTGACCCAACGGATCATCGGGGAGGGTCTTATCTCCTTCTGGAAGAGTAATTGGTCGGGTTCTGTGCTGGGGTATCTGGGTTTCCCAGCCCCCACTATCACCTTTAGAGAGGTGATTTTATATGCCCATTTCTTCAGATATATGTTGGATGCAAACCAGCAAGCGGTTTTTGATGATATTTGCATGAATGATGACCAGGATAGGTGCGTTTTCACCCCCTCTCCCTCGGGGCTGTTCAGCTCGAAGGAGTTCCAAATAATGGTTTCCTCCCCAGGACAACATAACGGATGGAGTGATCTAGTATGGGGAAACGGAGTGCCTTATAAGTTTAGTTTCCTTTCATGGAGGTTCGAGAAAAATTCCCTTCCATCTGACGATAATATTAAACGGTTGGGGATCAGCACGGCTTCCTGCTGCTAATGTTGTGTGTTCAAAAATGAAGAGAGCATGAGCCACATCTTCGTCACAGGTGGTTGGGCCCGCTAGATTTGGATATCCTTCGGTATTCTTCCAGCTGATGGGGGTCCAGGTGGTAACATCGAAGTCTTCATGGAGCATTGGGTATAGGGGGCCATGGTAACTTGCAATGACCTGGTGGTGATGCATGTCATTTTCATTGTTGGGTGCTGGGTTTTATGGAAGGCTAGGAACCATGCCAGGTATGAGGGGTTCCAATCCACAGAAAGAGCGGTTGTGGCCAGAACCAGGTGGCTTTTGCATGATTTGGTTGGCCTTGGAAACATCAGAAAGGAGGCTCCGTCCCTGGGTGCTCTTTACGGGTTAAATAATGCTGGTGCACAGAACGCTGCTAACCTCTTGGGGAGTTGGATCTAGTGGTTACCTCCTAGGGATGGCCTCAAACTGAACACAGACGACTCCTGTGGGATGGGTATGATGCATGGAGGAGGGGTCATGCGGGACGTACGGGGGAGAGTGGTGCTAGCTTTTTCGGTTTTTTATGGATGTGGCTCTCCGATTCGGGAGGAGGCTAATGCGGCCCTATCTGACCTTACCTTTTCCAAGGAGAGAGGTATTCTCATCAGCGAGGTGGAAAATGACTCCAGGATTGTCCATAATGCCTTAATGGGTAAAGGCATCACTCCCTGGTCCATTTCCAATACCATGAGGAAGTGCAAGATCATTCTCAACAACCAAGTGAGAGTCTCTCATACGTGGAGGGAGGGGAACAAAGTGGCTGACCATCTGGCCTCTCTTGCTTCTCCGGGTTCCCTGGTTTGTTTCCTGTACAATGTGTCTCAGTTTAATTCATAGGTAAAGGACCTTTTACGGGGTGATTCCCTTGGCCTACATTACTTCCCCCCCCCCCCTAGGTGGGCCCCTCTATCCCCCCCCCTTTGATTCTGTTTTTTTGTCTATACTTCCTTTATAAAAATCGTAATGTTGGATGGATGGATATCCCAGATCATCATGTATCAAACTTTGCTTTCAAATTTCATATTTCGGACTCTTGAATCTTTCAAGATTCCATGTAGCTCCAAGCTGAGAAACTGTAAGGTTTTTCTAATCAGTGATGAAACTCTGAAGAGAATGAAAGTTGGATTCTCAAAACAGTCTTGAATGTTCTATGATATTCTAGGGGAGGAGGCAGAAGCCAACTCAGAAAAGATAGAAAAAGTTGAGCCATCAAAGAAGGTTGGAAAGAAAAGGAAACAGAAAGAAGAGGAAGTAGAAGATAAAAATCCTAAAGATATGGAAGCCCAATCCACACCTCCCAAACCAAAGAAACAGAAAGTGTATCCTGATGAGGCGGTTGAAAAATATAGGGATGATAAGGAAAAGAGGAAAGAAGGGGGACCACAGTTCATCTTGGACCCTATTGATGCTAAGGTATTATGAGAAACAGCTATTGAAGAGCATGAGAGGAAAGCAAAGGAGAGGTAGATGAAGAAGTAAATGTCTGAGGTTGAAGTTGTACAATCTCATTTGAAAGCCACAGGAGTAGCTTCCAAAAATTCTCCAGTGCTGGAAACATTCCTTGTTGAGCCATTACCTGAGACTTCGGGGAAGAATTTCTTCACTCTAGAAAAATCTTCGGAGAGAGAAGTTGTTGAAAGAGTAGAAGAAGAAGAGGTTGTTCTGAAAATCATCAAGGGAAAGCAAGTTCTTATTGACACCACAACAAAATATATCATATGGAATAAGGATGTTGGAGGTTCTTCTAAGAGGAAACTGGTGGAAATACAAGAAGAACAATATCATAAAAAAGTGTCAGATTAGGAATCATCTGCATTAAGACATGATTTTGTTCTTGAGTCCTAGAAAAAGTTGGTGGATACAATTCGGATCATTCCTATAATAGACTCCAGATTCCAGATGCTTTAGTACAAAATGAATTAGAAGTCATATTCTGTATCCATGGTGATGGATAAATGTGTGAAAATTTGAGGCAGATCATAAAAATTTTCTTATCAAATATGAGGTCCACAAAAAATCATGTAGCAAAATGACTCTATGGTCGAAGAAAATCGATGAAGATTTGGAAGATCTTGATCAATTTCATAATGATATAAAATATTCTTTTGATACCGAGGATGCCAAGATGATGAATCTTCAAGAAAAGCTTACCCTTGAGAAACATTCTCAAGAAAAAATAGGTGAAGGATTGGAATGGGAGGCTTAACTCTGTTGGTTAAAGCTGGAAAAGGGAAAAAGATCTCTGGATTGAGATCAAAGAGAATCTTCTAAAGCACGATGAAGTTCTTAAGGCTCAGTCTGAGGCTCTGATGTCTCAGGATGATACTATTAAAACCTTAGAAAATCAAGCTAAGGAGGACCACAAAGAGTTAAAGAAGCACAAAAACCTTTTGAAGAAGCTAATCCCCAAGAAAAAATAAGACAAATAGACCAATCTGATATTTTGTTGTAATGCCTTTCCTTGTAAAATCCTTTCGATCTTAATGAAAACATGGGTTTCTTGTGTGGTTTATATGTCTTTACTAATGTTTCAGGTACGTTATTGTTTTTCCATTACCTCAAATTCTTTTTTAAAATCAAAAAGGGTGAGAGAGAAAAAGAAATCAAAAGTGAGAGAAGGAAAAATATAATATGGGGAGAAGGAAAATTCTAAAAGGTTGAAGAAAAATTTATAGCTAAAGAAGAACTATACCCAAGTATGGGGGAGTTCTCATTATGGTGATTTCCTCATTCTGGAAATCTAGAATATGATCCTTAGAATTCCAAATCCTAAGGGGGAGTTAGTCATATTCACCATTGTCCATAAACAAAGGGAGATAAGTTTAAATTTTTCAACGTCTAGAAATTTATTCGAAGTCATTATAGTTTTTTTTCATAAGGATGTTCGTGCCTTCCAAAAAGGGGGAGATTGTTGAGTCAATAATGTTTTCCTGAGGACTTTTTCCATTCCTTCAATCAGGGGGAGATTATTAATTTATTAAGGATTTTCGTTATGGCTTGATCATTCCTCTTGTTTTGAAAATCACAAACACCTTATCTTAAGGAAAATATTATTTTACCCATGTTTTACTTCTATAAGTAAAATTTCATTTCCCAAGGAAATTTACCCTTGCCCATATTTTATTATTTATATCATATATTTTATAAGAATAAAATTTGTTTTCATGTCTAAAACCTCATAATCACATAATACATAGATATGAAGAATTCTGTTTTCTGATCATGAATTCTCATTACGAATTCTACTACAGAATTCTCATTACGAATTTAGGGTAGAATTCTCAATACAAATTCTAGAGAAGAATTCTCAATAAGAATTCTAGTGTGGAATTATCATTATGGATTGTAGTACAGAATTATCATTACAAATTATAGAGGAGAATTCTCATTAAGAATTCTGGTGAAGAACTCTCATTACAAATTCTGGTACAGAAATCTCATTACGAATTCTAGTGTAGAATTCCCATTACGAATTCCATAGAAAAAAAAATCTGAATATACTAGTATTATAGAATCCTAATACATTTTTTCATTAAACTCCAAACATTTATTTACTTTAATTACGAACATTCATATTTTCTTACATTCTGAATATTAATTTTTGGTTATTCTTACACTTGTTCTATAATAAAACGATGTTGTTCCTTCAGTTACTAACTAACCATTATTTGAGTGACATGTGTATAGGTCCCTCCAAAATTCATGGAAGAATATGACCGTTGGAGGAGGGAGTGGATTGTTGGAGCTGAGCCTATAAATAAGAGATCATTTAAAAAAAGATCACAACTTTTACAAAACATTGACACAACTCTGACATATGTGCTTACATCCTATTGAAGTGATTTCCAGGGAGAGAGGCTCTTATCAACTCTCAAGCTTCGTGCAAAAAGCTTGAACAGTTTGTTCAAACTTTTCCATGTGCAGTTTTTCTTCATGCGACTCTAATTGTTGTTGTGTACAATTGAGGGCTTCTGGGGGTAGGATGATATAGGTTCCAACACCTTAAAGTTGAGGGCTTATTTTCTGAGGAAGATAGAGGTGCCGACTACCTAATAGTTGGGGGCTTGCAGGGATTACAATAAAGACTCTGATCCTCATATCGAGGGATTTCCTTGGGTGTTGGTAAGACAGAAATTCTTAAAAGTATAAATCAAGGGACCTCTTATCCAAGGTTGTTGGATACCCTTCTCTTTGGGTCAAAAGAGTTATTTTTTGTTACTAGTTTTGTTACATGTTTTTCCGCTGCATTTTATATTGATAAGGAATGTATAACTTTTTTATACTTTCTTACTTGTACTTTGATTTAGTTTGATTCTATATGCTTTAAGGTAGAATCTTCATATCTGAGGACATTAGTTAAGGTTCATTTTTATAAGCACTATTCTAGAAATTTGAAAGTGATTAGAACATATAGAGGTCTTGTGAATTATCTTGTTTAAACTTGTTTAACATAACCATCATTAACAGTTACAAAGGAATTTTTAAAAGGTACAATTCATCCCCCCACTCTTGTATCTGAGAATCTCATTCTTATTTCGATCCTACGTTTGATATTATAGAGTATATCATACTTAGATGTACCAACCAAACAATCTCCATCTTTAAACTCAAGGTCTCTTCGACGATTATTTTCATAACACTTCTATCAACTCTATGCAGCCTTGATATGATTCTGAATGGTTTTCACCTTCTATACCATTTCTTTGACCGTTTCTGGTTCTAACAGCTTACACTCACTAACTTCATCCAACATGCTGGTGTTCTACACCTCTTCACATTCAGGGCTTCATAATGTGCCATTCAAGTGCTTGAGTGGAAACTATTATTGTAGGCGAATTCAACCAGTGGAAGATGTTGGTCCCACCCTCCTTTGAATTCCATAGAACATGATCTTAATATATCCTCCAATGTCTAAATGGTTCGCTCATATTGGCACTCATTTTGAGGGTGAGAGGTCGTACCGAAGTTCAGTTCAATATCTAGGGAATGTTGAAGACTCTTCCAAAACATAGAGATGAATCTTGGATCTTGATCTGATACAATAGATAGTGGAACTCCATGCAGCCTTACATATTGTTTGATATATATCTATGCCAGTTGAATCAATGAAAAATCTTCCCAAATTGAAATGAAGTTTGAAGACTTTGTATGATGATCCACAACAACCAAAATATCATTGTTTTCTTTGGATGTCTTTCGAAGTATGGTGACAAAGTCCATGGTGATGTTCTCCCATTTCCATGTGGGTATGGGCAATGGTTGCATCATCCCCATAGTCTTCTACCTCTCTTCCTTCACTTTCTGAAGCACCGGGCACATTTATGTATACTCAACGATCTCCTTCTTTATATTACACCACCAATAATTATATCAGAGATCTCGCTACACCTTTGTGTTTCCTCTGTGAATATAGAAATTCGAACTATGTGCATCTTCCAAAATATTCCTTCTTCAGCACTAGACATGATGGAACACATAGTATTTTACCAAATCTCACAATTCCTTCTTCATTATCATTTAACTCTGTGGATTTACCTTTTGTGATACCTTCCACCTTCTTGTGAATTAACACATCATATTTTTGAGTATCCTTAAACATTTCCAAAAGAGACGGTTGATCCATAATTTGTGAAAGTATTGATGATGTTCTCTTCTTTATGATTCCCATGTCCATCTTCATCAAATCAAAGAATATTGGATTCTTTTTAATTCACATAAATGATAGAATCTCTGGGTCCTTTCAACTTGGAGCATCTGCCACCTTGTTCGCTTTCCCAGGGTGGTAATGAATTGAGCAGTCATAATCATTGATTAGGTAAAACCATCTTCGTTAGTGCATTTTGAACACTTATTGTGTGAATATATACTTGATGCTTTTGTAGTATGTATATATTTCACACTTCTCCCCAAAGAGATAATGTTGCAAAATTTTTAAAGCTAATATCACCACAGCTAACTCAAGATCATGTGTTGGATAATTATACTCATGAACATTCAATTTCCTTCAATCATAGGCTTTGAATTTGACATTTTACATCTACACAAAACCCATGCCCTTATTTCATGCATCATCGAATACCACGAAATGTTCTCCATTTGTGGGTAATGTGAGCTCAGACACAGTGATAAGCCTCATTTTCAACTCCTTGAAGTTTTATTCGCATTAATCACTCTAAGAAAACATTACTCCCTTCCAAGTTATCTTGGTATGAGGGTTGTAAAATCTTGAGATATTTCTCACAAATAAATGATAATTTCTAGCTAACCCCAAGAAGCTATGGATATCTGTTACCAATGTTGGCCTCATCCATCCTTCTATTGTAGCTATCTCAAAGGGATCCAAATATATCATATTTATTGTGATGATATGGCCCATTATTAACACCTCTTTCAACCAGAACTCGCATTTTTTGTACTTTTCATTGACATTCTCCTTTCGTAAGGTCTCTAGTACAGTTCTTAGATTCTCTTCATGATCCTCCGTAGTTGTAGAGTATATTATAATACATCTATACAGTCTACCACAAATTGGTCGGGGTAATCACTAAAGTCTATATTCATCAATTCCATGAAGATTTTTGGATCATTAGTGAGTCCTAAAGGAATTAATATGAACTCATAGTGCCCATATCTTGACCAAAAAGCAGTCTTGGGGATATCTTCCTTATTCACCCTTACATGATAATAATCCGACTGTAAATCTACCTTGTAGAAGTATTGTGCTCCATGTAGATGATTGAACAAGTTATCAATTCATGGGAGGGGATACTATTTGTTTATCATTATATTGTTGAGCTCACAATAATCGATGCAAAGGCGCATTGACACAACCTTCTTCTTGATGAAGTGGACTAGTACACCACATTGTGAAGAACTTGGGCATATAAACCCTTTATCTAGAATCTCCTATTTTTGTTTTCTTAGCTCCACAACTTCCACAAAATACATTCTATACAGTGTCTTGGATAGTGGAAATTCCCCATGTATATGATCAATTGAGAATTAAACGTCTATTCTTAGAGGAAGACTGTGAAATTCCTTGGGAAAAACTTCAGGGAATTCCCTCACATAGAAATATATGATGGCCCTATATAAGGAAAGTCAATCAATGCCAATAATTGCATCAAATTTTACCAGTGGGGGTATGAAAAGGTTTACCGAGATGTTCAATCCACCTATTAAGATAGGGGAGGTGTTATATTCATAGGATGCAATGGTTAATCATTTTCCGTACTCACCAAAAAAATTACTTTCATGATTTGTGGTGGTGTTGGGATTGTTTTTCTAAACATTTGGGATATGAAAGAATATGTAGAACTTAAATCAAAAAGTACGTTCACTATTATTGAATGAACAACTAGCATACCTATCACCACTTCATTTTCTGGGTTCACATCAGCAGTAGTGATGGAAAAATCTTGGCCTTGATTCCTTATAGGTTGTTGGTTGCCTCTGAAAACCCTTGGCGTAGGGAACAAATTTAAAAGATGCCCTAGTTCTTTGCAGATGATGTAATGAACAACACATTGAGAGTCGAATAGAGCTTTCTCTCTTCTGTCACAGCCATGGGTTTTTCATGTTGGAAGTTAATGAATTTCTACCCTTCTATTCCACACCTAAAGTATTTCCTCATCCCCTTCAGGAAATTTTTGGGGTTCTTCTTTCCACATCACTGGAAATTGGGGTGAAGAATTTTAATAAAACCGTTTGATTTTTCCATCAGACATCCATAATTTAAGTCCACCATACACTTATTATCCCCATGATACCCTTATGGTTTTCTGATCTCTATTTCAACCTTATGGGCACATCATAAAATTTCCTCATAGATTTGGATGTCGCAGATCACCATGTCTTTCCACAGGATAGGTTTCATCCCACCAAAGAAGTGGTCAACCTTGAATTTGGGGGTAATGACACATCTAGAAATATAAAGTGAAATCCTTGTGATGTTTTCATCTTATTCTCTAATATATTCTTCGTCTTTTCTCTTGAGGTCAATGAAGTTCCTTTCAATCTTAATTTAGAGGATTTACAAAAACAATTATCAAAAAACATCTTTCAGAAATCCTTCCATGATCTTGTCCTCAAACATTGTATTTATTATCAATGTCCACCAATGATCGGCTTCACCTTTCATACGATAAGTATCCATGATAACCTTCTATTTTTCATAAAATTGAAGGATGGAGAAGATCTTTTAAATGGAGTTGATACATTTTTGAAGATTGGGGGATCAGATGCTCCATTAAAAGTAGGAGGCCTTTGTCTCATGAAGCTCTTGATGGCAACATATTTTTCATTAGAGGGGGTTCAACGTTCCACTTCACCAATGTTTATATTCAATGCTTGAGTAAACTAAAATAGTATCATGAAAAAGTGTGTGATTCTCTCTCCCATCAGATTGGGCATATCATTAGAATATTCATCACATTGGTCTTCATATCGGTTGTTTTCCCGAGTCCACCTATAACTGTCCATTTTCTGGAATAAAAGGAAAGTTAGGGGTAACATATAAAGTTTAATACAAGGAAAAAATATATGACTTATAAACAGATTTTATTTCCTAAATTATGAATCTAAAGGTTCCAATATATGTTATCCATGATCTAGTTTCTAACATATATTCTCTACAAAATTATTTCCTTAATAAAGGATCATACTAATCTTTTGAATTTACCAATGAATATCCTCCGTTAGTGTCGCGAACAAGAGTGCAGCACGACCCATTGCCGTTTAATAGGATACCCTGGGACTTTTCCAAAACACTTTGTCATGTTTGTAACCCCTAGGTACATCTGTCGTAGATCTGCCTTTACATGTTCGTATCTAGAAAGGGATTTATTTGCATGATAAACCACTTACTCAATACTCACCAAAAATAGGGATGTTTTTATTATACATAGTTGTATACTTAAATCTTCTCTAGGGTTTTCTGATACTAATCCTAAAAAATAACTAAAAATATCCTCTAATACCAACTATTATAACCATGTTCTTTATTTCATATATAATCATGATTTATTATATAAAACCATCACTTGATGAAACATAGAAGATCGAGAAGTATATTTCCTTTGGGGATTAGGAACATTACATAACAACATAAAACATAGAACATAACATCTTATTGAAAACTTCCTTTACATGACCACTACATTCCCTCGTACTTAGCATTGCTTGGGATAACCTGAGGACATGCATAAGAAAAGGGTGAGCAATATAGCCGAGTAAGGGAGTAAATACGGAATAACATGAATATTGCAATACATGTTATGAAATAGGAATATCAATGGATCAAAAGAGAAACATGAACATAAAGGCATGATAAAGCATGATAATCATAACATTGAAATGTGGCAACAACACTTGACATGGAATTGGCATCAGCCAAGGTTCATTGCACATGGAGCATGAGTAAACACACATTTCACATAAAGCATGAGTAAACCCTCATTTAACTAGAATTAGAAAAATTCAACACTCATTTCACATGACGTATCATAATACTATAATTTACCCAGTGCATTGGAGCTCTATTAGGGCACACCCTTCATAAACATTTAATTTCATGCAATAAGTGTGCCATATGGATCAATCAACATGGAAAAAATCACCATCATTTGTTTCATGATAAAGGGATGTGGAATACATACATGAAGATTTATAATCAATAAGTAAATATGCATATAGATGAATACCATTGAATGATAAATGGACATGGTATTCACTACACAATGACATTGTCTTGGAAAATGGTATTGCTATTTTGGCAACATAACGGTGTGAAATAAGAACTCATAAAAAATTGTAGATGATAGAGAAAGGGGTATCTCATCATATATAAATTAAATGGAATGTAAGGGGGTCATATATATACATTTCCCAAAAACATAATAGAATTTAGATGCATAATACAAAAGAATTAATAGGATGTAAATGAGGAGAGTGATAGCCCGCATGAAATTTATGCATGGTAACGGGTGTACATGGGAGGTATTAATGAGAGATAAAGTGGTATACCATCATCAACAAATAACTATGGAAATATGGGAGTGGTAAAAAATCATACCCCAACATTTTTAATTTAAAAAAAGGTATAACAACAGAAATAAAACTGGACAAAAATAAGAAATAATGAAATACCTTACTTGGAAGTGTGCTTCCAAAGGGTGGGGAGAGGCTTGAGAGAGGCTTCTTGGGAGCTTAGGGAGCCTTGGAAGGATAACATAGATAGGGGTTCATAGGTTGGAAGAACTAAAAATTCATTTATTTAAGAGGAAGTTGGAGCTTGGGTTGTTTTATATAGGAAATGATAGGGAATTCTTTATTATTTAGGTTTGGGACACCACACATTAAACTAATCATAACCACAAACTAGCCCATGGTTTTTGCCCATGGTTTTTTTCAAAGAGGATTGGAAAACAATATTTTATAATTCCAATGGCAGAACATCTTAAAATAATAGATTTGCTTATGTGGAGTTGAGTCACACTCTCAAGGAAAACAATTTAAAAAGACAAAAATGTTTTATAAATCTTGGAGGGTCCACTAAAGCTTTAGAGAATAAATAAAATAAATTTAAAATCACATTTTTTTAATGTTAAAACTTATATTGTCCTAACATAATGATTATAGTATTTAGTTACATCACAATTGGGCCATTATGATGTCATAAAAGCCAATATATATTTAAATGGAATTTAATTTTTACCCTATAATTCGACTGTCTCAGAAAATAATAAAACATTAACCATTGGATAATTCGATCATCCAGAATTCCAAAAATAGTATTCATTTTATCTAAAAAAAATTATAAATATTTTAATTTTATCTTTTTAAATAACAACTGACATTTATTAAAAATTCATGGGTTTTGACAAAAACAGCTTTCAATCCTTAATAAAAATTACAATTTTATAGATAAAAATTGTACGATAAATTATATTTAGTAAAAAGTAATTTATTATTAATATTTTATTAAAATATTCTTTAATTAATAAATATATTAATTCATAAAAATATATTTCTTAGTTGAATATTAAATAAAAATATTATTTTTTCATTAAAAAATATTTACAAAGTATCAATAATAAAATGAATGCACATTCATTATACAAAAATAATTTACATAGTCATAGTACTAGGGTCTTGTAGCATAACTCCTTATACCACCCGCATAAGACCGAAGGGTAGGGTGTGCAATGGTGACAGACTCTTGGGGTGTCTTGGATAACCTCTCTTGGGTTGTAATCTCTATTAAATTCTAGTTCTCCCATAGTTGGTTCTGCTCAATCTTAACGTGTTCAAGATCTGCTTGGGATTGGTCAAGAGTGAATCCTAAGGACGCCACCTCCTTTATGAGCTCCAAAAAATGGGATTCCTACAGGGCACGTCTACTGGTTGAGGACATCACATCCTTTTTCTGATTAAAATGGATTTGTTAAATCGCTATATTTATACTAATCATGTGATCATTGTTCAATGAATATATTAGAAACGGACACAATTCATAACAATATATTAAAATCTAGAAACATAAAAACAATTATGTTCCCATTTAATATAACCATAATAAACCATTTAATTAGATCAAGATAAATTCTCATTAATGATTTTTTGTGTCGTGACATTTTTCTCAAATAGTACACATACCCATAGTGGTGTGTTGAAATTGTTTTGTCTTATCAAATAAATGGAAAGGAACTAAAATGAAGCCATAAGTTTCTTGGTTAATTGGGATTATTTTCATTTCAGTGAGATGGTGGGGTTTTACCCACTTGATAGATGAAGATAGTGGTTACTATATTTTACACTTATGGATCTGTTCGTATAACATATACTCATGTTTTTGATGATATTCATGTATTATGTATGAATTTATATTTTAATTTTCTTATTAAATATTTTTATTTAAATTATTTAATTATTTAATCCACGATTTTTACCTTATGTTTAGGAGATATCATTCATAAAAGTGTTTTTTAATGTTTGGTATCTTAATACATGCCTGTGGGTATCAGGATCACACATCAGGTCATTTTTCAATTACTTGGAATTCTAGGTTGATGGTTCTGTTGATTGATTATATAAAAATTTGTATTATAAAGGATTTTTATCTTTTTTATTCTATGGGAATTATTGTAAGATAAGTTATAATATTTTCGGGACATAAGGTTTATGTTATGTGTGAGTTCCTATTCAACATTAATATTGATCAGAGTTAAGATTAAATGGGATGATGTGAAATTTATATCTTGTTTGGAGTATAAATTTTATATTAGTTCCTTAAGTGTGAAATATTTATTAAAATTGAGATATCTTCATTTTATGAGGATCAGATTTTTTTCTTTATTAAAATAGCATTCATCTTAGAAGTCATCTTCTTGTTCCCCATGTGGGTTATATAGGAGGTGGTCCATGATGTAACCTTTATATTGATCCAAACCATATTGATTCTATAGTACATGAAGTTAAATTAGTGTTCCAACATAAACATCATTCTCAATGTCATGCTAAAGAAGAAAAACTAGGAAATTGAGGAAATAAATATCAAGCTCAAGAATGTTTCTCTCAAGTGCCACAATCATTTTAGGGGATGAATGATTATAATATATTTAATCATTAGATATATATGATTGATTAGATATTTTAAATATTTGGGGATACAAAATATATAAAGGTAATGTATTTTACCTTCATGCATGAGGGAACCAGTTAGAGTTGTTGGTACGTAGTGTTCTAGAAAAAAAACAGTCAGGATTAGAGAGGAAATACATTAAGAACTTATTCAGTTAGTAGTTTGGAATAGATTATATGACCATACTAATGTCTAGAGAGTTTCCCTATATTTATAATAAAGATATCACAGTGACAGTGTATTCCAATCACATTGTTTCTTTTTTACATTTTTATCTCAAGCATGTGAACTATAAAATGATGAAGGCTTAGGGATTCTATATTACTTTTCAAATATATAGTTATTATATGGTATTCACGAAGATGAATGTATCTTATTTAGAGGTAGTTTATAGATTGATTATGAATCATCTGTATATAGATGAAAATTCATGTTTGGTTAGAATTCTACCTCCACCCCTTGGAATATCATATGTTATATGGAAATAAGATGAATTGACAGTTGGATCATAGAGATGGATATGATTTTTCATATGAGTGATATACCTTGACGTCGTTAGTAGAAGACAACAATGTTCGTCTATCTTTTTAGTTTTCTGGAAAGATATGTAAAATTATGAATTATTATTCCACTACTCAAAACTCTTATAGTTTTTATGGTCAGTCAGTGCATCTTTAGGGGTTCTGTTGGGAAACATATATACCCCATTGTGGCTATATTTTACTTTATCTTAAGGGAACTATTGCATAGTTTGATGAATCTATGCCTATAGGGATCCATAAATATTACTATTTAGTTAGGAAATTAAATTTTGAAGATGATTTTTCAATGGAATTTGGTCTATTCCTTGTGATAGTGGAGGTCTTTTAATTATTGTATCATCTATAATAACAACAATATTTTATAAAGATTCTTATCTTTCCATTATATAAACCTATTTTGTTGATATTTTTAAACATCAAACATTAATAAATTTTTTTAAATCATGATTCCTTCTGTGATAAAAAACGAGTTGGGTTTTTTATTCTTCAAAAGATATTTTATAATATCTAATATTGATATATTATGGGGTTTTATTTTTATTGAACTGTATATATTTGGTATGATCGTTTTGTTGGATTACTTGGTTTTATATTGAGTAAAGCTTGATTTCTATCATTGGATTGTTTTCTTTAAAACCCCCAATGAGAGATCATGGACATTTTAGGGTGAATGGGATTTGAGTTCTAACTGAATCAAAAATACACATACGAAATAATGGATCTTGTTTCCACTTTTATTGTTGATTCTATAGATGAATCCCTCCTCCATGAAATTACATTGGTGGACCATATTTTCATTTTATTTTCCACTAAAAACATACCTAAAACTTAATTTAGTAATTTAGGTTTGGTTTCTTATAAACCCTATTCTTGGTACTCATTCAATATTCACTCATTTATATAGTATGGATTTTTCCTTGTTGGAATATTTTAATATTAAATTAGTTTTTTTAAATGTGAATGGATTTATAATTTCTTTTTTAACACATTGGTTACCTTATATCCTTTTTTACAAGATTAATTATGGACCTATTTTATTTTATGTTAATTATATGAAGATTAATCTGGTGAAAATTAAGAATAATTCTATTTTCACCATATTTATGATTTCTCTATTCAATTAAAGGTAGAAAACAGGTTCTTGAAGATTGTAATTTTGTTCAGTTATAATCATCATAGATATAAGAATTTATATATATTAAATACATATTTTAGAAGAATTTATATAGACATCCAATATCTTATGATGTTGTTTTTTCTAAAAAAAATATCATGTAGTTTCTATGGGATTGACGAAATTTTTCATTCATTTTTATCTAATCAACAATTTTTATGTATTATTAAGTCTTATATTAGTTTATATAAAATTGGATAAGAATCATTAGCATCACATGAAATTGGTTTTAGGTTGAAATAAGAACAACACTATTTATGATAGGTTATTGAATTGTGTCTTCTAGTCTCTATAACTTAGAATCCACAGAAATATGGTTTCTAAACATATAATTTCAGTTAATATTTTGTTGTTGATGGCTATATTATAATGGGAGGATTCACATAATGTCTTCAAATAGTGATGAATCTTTGGTTTATTTAGTTTTTATATATTTTATGTGAAGTGATTCTTAAAACATATATCACCATTGATAACACATACTAAGAATGTGATGAAATGAATGTGTGAATAAAAATATTTTACATCCTTTGATGAATTGAAATGTTGTCTGGCTTAATATCATAAAATGATTTTTCCAAAATATGCTAAGGGATATGTGGTTTATTATATTGATTTGGGTTGTGGTTTAGGTTTTTGGATTATGTAAGATGATTATATAGTGACACATAATTTTTTTCATCATTGGAAAAAAGAAAAGAACTTTATGACTCATGATCTTCAACATGACATTGTTATGTATTCTCTAATGTTTTGGAAACAATAACATTTTAGATAGTGGACCACAATATATTCTAATATCAATATTATAGGATATATATTCTCACTATAATATGTGAACCTCATGTAGATGTGATGGTTTGAAACCCATCAATTGTATGACATCGATTTTGTATATACCTCTGGAAAGGGGAATGTTGTCACTTATTCTATTTTCCTGAAATTTCATTATAAAGAATTCAAGGAATCTTGGAATTTATGAAAACTTTTATGGATTCCTGATAAATTCACCTGGTGATAATAGGTTATGTGATCATTAATATTATATCCAATTCATAGATGATGTCATCTCTCCTTGAACATATTCCTTAAGAGATTCATCGGGATCATGAGTTTAGGAAAAAAGAGAATACTTATATGATGGGAAGAACACTGATGGATGGTTTATCTCTTCAATTGGTGATCCTATGTTCATAGTTTTGAACATTGTCCCGGTATCCGTTAATAAAATTTTTATGATGGGTTTTTATTTCTCCTTAAGGGTATTTCACTAAGGATATATGAATATGTGGTGTGAAATAACTCATTAGTTCTAGATTCCATGATAAAAGAATTATATCATAGACTTTGTGACACATTGTTATACTTTACAGTAGATTAATGATGAGCACTGAAATCCTATTTATCATCTTCATCATCTTCCTTTAAATTTTTGGAAATGGGATGAGGTGTACATGGATGTTGTTATTGGATAACCAAAGACTCCCAGAGGAATTAATAAAACATTGTTGGTGATTGATTGGTTGACTAATTTGGGGAAATTTATTCTAATTTGATACACTAATAACTTCATTTATTTGGGGATGATTTACATGTTTTAGATTGTATGTTTGTGTGAGGTTTCTTCTACTATCATATATGACAAGGATCCCATGTTTACCTCTTGGGTATAGATGGTTCTCTTAGATATGATGGGGACTCATGTCAGATTGAGTACAGATTTCCATCCTAAGATAGATTCGTAGATTGAATGTGTTATTTAAATTATATAGGATATTCTCAATTATAGTACTCTATATTTCAAAGGGTCGTGGAGTTTCCATAGACAACTAGTGATGTTTACTTATGAAAGTAATTATCAACCATATTTCTAGATATGTTCATTCCATGTTATATATACTTCCCCTAATAATTCACCTCTTCAATGGTCAGAAATTGGTGAGTCATATCTTATGGGACACATCCTTTTCCCTGATAAGTAAACAAATATTCTATTTATAAATGATCAATTGTGGTCTCAATGTCAATTTAAGTCTTCCATAGCCATTAAATGTCATACCTTTGAGTTATTAGTTAGTAACCATGTTTTCTTGAATTTATATTCTTGGTTGGGTCAACATAATCATGGGTCTACTGGTATGTTTCTATAGAGACATTTTGGACCATTATATATTATAGATTGGATTATAAAGGTGTCATATCAATTAGAATTACTTTACCATTTGATATTTATTCATGACACATTTGACAATTCTAATTTTATGAAATAATGTCCCTATCATTCTCCTTTCTTTTGTTGGGAAGAGGATTCTTGGGATCCATATGTAGTTGTGGTTGAGGAACCAATTCAGTTTTCTGATTTTGAGGAGAAATTAATCATTTTTTGTGTGTATCCCATTGGATCGTAATTCATGTTATTATAAGACTAAAATCCAATAAGACCTGGGATTAGAAATCGTGTATGATGGATAATTGTCCAAATGTATTTTCGAATCAACCTTCTATGACACAAATTTGTTTGGGGTAAGAATGTGGTATGGTGGGGAGGAGTTCATATCCCAAAATTTCTATTTAGTGTAGATATTTTGTTGTACCAAATTTTTCTTTGAGATTGTCCTGTGAAATATTATCTGAAATTTTAGAGTTTAATTTTCTTTGGGCTTGCACCCTGTTAGGGGAATCGTCAGGGTAAATGTTGTGATCCATCCTAGGAAACCATGATACCTATTTTCATGTTTTAGGGGAGGATCATGGTTGGAAACATGTTTAGTCCAGACCATGTATATTTATTCTCAATCCATGAAACATAGGATAGAGGAATTTCACATGCTTGGTGATGGGTTTTACAAAACTCTTTTACATACAATGCAACTCCTCTAGTCAACCAAAAAGGGATGCATGATGGAAATTTTTTTCCAAACTATGTGGCCAAACCATGTTGAATGAATTAAATAAATAAAAAAAATTCACTACAGATAATAAAACACCATTTATTCGCCTCATTTTTCTTTTTGTAGAATATGCTCCTGATTTAGATGAATCTTCTTGGAGATTTTGGAGAGTCCTTTTCATTAATGATAGATTTTGGTTAATCTTTAGGAGTTAGATAAAGAATTTAAAATTTATATAAAAGGTCATTTATATAATTAAATGATCATTTTTATCTAGTTATTTATCCTTATCAAATACCTTAAAAGAAGAATTTTGATATTAGATTTAATGTTTGTGACATGATCTAATTGGGATTGTTAGAAAAAAAATTTGAAATGGGAATTTATCATATTTTTTGTTATTATTGTGTATTTTTAGACATCATATAGGTATGTGTTTTCTTAGTATTCATTTGTTCATTAAATTTATTTATTTTAGAGTAATGTTTAGGAATTCATAGTCTATTATTATATCCTGTTTCATAAACCCTTATTCTTATTTTAGTGTGTGAATCCCTTAGAAATATTGGAATACCAATTGTTAAGGTGGGAGTTTTCATATAAATCATTTATTTTATGAAAATATATATTCTTGGTCATTTATAAACATGAATTATAAATTGATAATGACAAAATTTATGAATTATGGAAATGTGTGTGTGATATTTTGTAATATAAAATGGGTTTCCCAATTTTACATGATAATTAAAGGTTGATTTCAATGAATCGTTTATTTTTTAATTTTTTTTAAAGAATTATTTTTAGGTGAAAAAGGTTTTTGAGCATAGTTATTAATGTGTGATTTTCCATATGAAAATGATTTTAATTTCATAGTTCATGGGAATCATGGTTTCAACTTTACATTTGTTTGGTGTACTGGAGATCAGTTTACATGACATCGTGGGGGAGGGGTTGGGTTACACATAAAGGCATTCCTTTACTACATTTATGTATATATTTTGGATAAGTTTAGTGACCTCTAGTAATTTTTGAAAATTATATGACAATAATATAAACAATGAATATATATTTCATTAGGGGTACATTCAATCATGATTTGGTTTGGAAATGGTTTTAGGATGCATTCTTAGAGTATGATAAATGGTTTTTTAATCATTCTAGAAAACTATTTATATGGAAATGTTTATATAATTTTAAAACTGGTGAACTACCATGTTTCATATTAAACTATGTAAAATTGTATATCATGACATGTTTTCATTTAAAATGATTATATTTGGATTATTTTATAAATAATACTTAATGAACACTTCATGGGACCCCGTTGGGATAGTTTTTATGACATCGTACACATAACATTGGGTGTGTGTACACATATTTTTGTTTGATTCATGAAGGCCTAATGAAATCTAAAAAGAATTTGGTTTCATTATCAGTTGGGATTGGGTTTCTAGGGGTGAGATGGTCTGGTGTTACCCACATATAACAAGTAGATAGTGGATGTTATATTTTATACATAGGGTTTTAAAATGATATTGTTCTTGGATTTTTTTTTGTGTAATTCCCCATAATATTTTGTTTTTTATTGAATATTATTTTGTTAATTCAATATTAATATATTTTTTGGGTGGTTGTTATTTATTTTTCAATGAAATCATTCCATTTTTTATAATGTTGTGTTTGAACTTAGCCTAGTGGAATATGTATTTTTATTCTTCAACTATTAAGAATCAATTAGGATCCTACGTTGATGTGCCTCTAGGATGATTCATAACAAAAATAAAAAAATTGTCATGGAGAAGAATTTATGGAAAATTCACATTATATGTTTTCAATTTTAATGGAAAATGGAAAATGAGGTTAATGATTATTCCTTATAATAACATATAAATATAATAAGGATATTTATGTTATCATTTTGAGATTGTTTTATGACATTGTTGGAATATGAATCACACATAATAAAATAGGAATGTGAATAGAATGGTTTGAAATAAAAACTCATAGATTGGATTATCTCAGTTGAAAAGGAGGTTAATTATTTAAGGGAGAGTATTTTGATAAGTAAAGAACCTATTTATGTTTTCTCTACGTTATTAACAGATTTTTGGGTAGATTTTGGTATGAAATTAAGGAGGCATCACATGAGTGGAAGTGAGGATAGGAGATCCCCTTTTAAAAGTGATATTGGATGGAATTGTTTAAATACCCAAAACTTTCTAATAATGAGAATTTATTCTGTAAAGAGTGTGGTTCCAAAATAGAAAATTAATAGAGATGATATGTGATATGGTATCTAAAGAAATTTAAAAAACTTCCCTCACACGTTTTAAACATTTTCGAGTTCACTTACTGATATATTTTTTACTTTTACCATTTTAGAATTTACCTTGTAACATAATTTTAACAAAGTAGATTATTATTTATGATTAAAAAAATTATGATTTAACATATTATATAATTTTGAATTAGGGATCATAAATTTAGATTCATTTATTTTGAATCAATTTTTAAATGTGACATAAAATAATTATAATACAATATGTTTATAATTTATTATAAAACTCTTTTTGAGAAATGTTTATTGAGTTAATATACACTAAAAAATATAAAAATGAATAAATATATTAATATTTATAATATGATGTATAAAATTTATATTTTTACTACAAAATGGGTTCATAAATTTATAAATCATTCTTATGTACAAATGATTTCATAAATATATTGGCAATTCTTGAAACACTATATTGTGATATTAAACTATTATTTTTATAAATATCTCATAAAATATTTTTAAGATAATATTTCAGTGCTAAATAAAAAAATGATATTGTATTGGAAAAAAACATCCAATTGTTTTTCATTTTTATTTATAATTAAAAACATAAAAAATACAAGAACTTTTATTTATGAAGTGGTATTTTTATATTTTTTTCTATTATTCATCTGATTTACATCAAAAAAAATATATTATACTTATATGGAGTTAAATTTTTGAAAAAAATTATTTGTTTCATAGATTTACTTGTTGAGTTGGAATTAAAATTGATCATTTTTTCAACTTTTTTTATTAAATATAAATATATTTTATAATTCTATATATACTATTTATTCATCATAATTATATGTATAAATTATAACTATATAATTATTTTTGGTTTTACTGTTGTTTGTGGATAAAACTATCCAATATAGTGTTTATTAAGGAGGAATATTCTACTAAAACATAGGTCGCTATATAGAACTCCCCTATGATTTCCATTTAGGATATTTTTTCAATAAAAATACTTTTTTGACCATTACATTATCTATCATCTTGTGTAAGGTGATTATTAGAGGGAACTCATGTAACATCATTTTAAAATCATATGGTTTTATGATGTGTAACATTATAACTATAGTATTCATTATTTTATATAAGTTTCATGAATATCTATATGGAACCTTGGGATATTAACTAAATAATAAATTGTTATATCTCTCTAAATATAATAAAAAAATAAGGAATCAACCACTTTCTTATTTATGATAGATTGGGATGAATTATTTCTTTAGTACCCTGTTCCCCCATGTCTCAAATTATTCCAAATTTATCATTCAATTTACCCTCCTTATTAAACATTACTACTAGTAAAAACTCACATATATGTTTGTCAATATGAATCATATAAAAATTATTTTAGGACAAATTAAATGAAATATCAATGTAATTTATTTTTTGACCCAATTTATGTTGGTATATTTATTCATACACTATACTTTTCTCAATATAAGTCTTACCTCACTAAAAAACTTGTGTCCCTAAATATGTTCCACATACTTACATCCTGAACTATGTAATGAAAGTTTCTATTTTTAGATAATATTTTAAAAATGTAATTGATCATTTATTTATGAATTTTTCATAGAAATAAAATATGTTTGTATCATAATAATAGAACTCTATTTTTGATTCATTTTTATTGATTATATATTTTTCCATATATTTTACATGATGGTTTTTGTATTTTTTCAAACTAGTCATCACTTGAATGATATAAAAATAAATTATTTTCAATATATAAGCATTATACAATTAAAACAACATATTCCTTAATTCATAATATATATACCGAGGCTCCCTTGGTAAAAAATTGATTCAAGTATCCTTTATTTGTTTTTAGATTCACATCTATATCATTTTCCAGTTCATTAGGCATAGAATAAAACATATTCTTGAAATTATAAAACTTCATCATGCATATCAAAATTTGAGTTCTATATATCTAAATAAATCTATTCCATGATCTTTTTCTGAAATATTTTCTCCAAGTGGATTCTAACCAACAGATGATGACCCGATAATAATAAAAATACAACTAAAAAGAAAAATAAAGATGTTGTTTAATAAACATATCCCATGCTAATTATTGTATAGGTTTCACAAAATATTCAAAGTTTTTATTTAATTTTTCCTTAAATTTCATATAATTGTTCATTTTCATTGCCATAAACATTCAATGCAACCTCCATGTCAAATAAATGTTCCACATAACCTACATGATATCTACAATTAACATGCCTTTCTTACTTTCCATCTATTTATTTTTTCCAAAATTCTGACAATCACATAAGGGTTCATTTTTATTTCAATATAGATGGAAATTTTTAGATAATACATTTATTTTATCATAATAAAATTCATATTGGTCAATTATAGTTTAGAATATGTAACAATTATTTTTTAAATATTTTCACCAAATCAAGATAAATTATTTTAAACATTGATGTGTATTCACTACAAATATTACTAAATCAATAAAGTGTTTTTCTATAAAATAAACACATGACATGTAGTTGGGGTTTGGAATAGTAGTAAGAACCATGTAATCCTTCATGAAAAATGCGGGTTCAAAACCCTTTGGGAATTGGTACTATAGCAGTACTATAGAATGACTATAGTATGAGAGAAACTTTAGTAGAGGTGACACTATAGCAGTGGTAGGAATTGTAGCTAGGGTAGTGGTAGGTACTATAGAAGGTGGAAAACTGTAGCAATACTATTAATAGAATGGGCCTTGGGATAAAAAAATTTGGCCTCTAAGCCATGTAATGTGGTACATGCCCACTCAGCCTTCAGATGAAATATATATGATGTAATAAAGCTAGAGTTTGGGTGGGTTATTCCTTTGGGAGGGACTATGACTTGCCTTTCAAGCCTGTGTTTTTGTATTGTGCATGTGTTTGATATAATGTTACCCCCATGCTCTTAATATATAAAATCACATCACATATTCTTGTTCTCTAATCCTAATATTACATGAACATGTCATAATCTTACTTTCCTCCGTATACAATTAAAATTTCTCAATATATTCATTTAAGCTATTTGTGACTGACATTTACATTAAATTTTTAATCATTACTTATGATTTTATCATGCCTTTATAATTTGGGTGAAAATTTAAAAAACTAATCACATATAATATTTTACAGACCATACCTACCATATCTTTCAATATTTTATAGTTGTTGAAATGTTTCTCTATTAGAGTTACAAACATAATTTTTGTTCTGAAATAAAACACTAGTTATTTTATAACATAATTATTTATGAGTTAACTTTGTTTTCTAAATGAAATTACAACAATGGTATCATATAATGCCCTCTGTATCATTATTGATGGTAGAATCAAAAAAATAGTTTGTTCTTATTTTGATATTGTTTATATAACTTATTATGTGCATAGATCTAACATCAAACAATTTGGATTTCAAAAATACAGTATTTCATACAATAAACTACATCTTTATTTTTCAATAAAAATCTTTGAAATATAAAAATAATGAAAAATATGAAATGAAATCAATGAATGTTTTAATCTATATATAATATAATTCATAAAGGTAAAAAAATTTATAAATTTTTAGTCGAATATATTTTAAATGAAAATTTTAATGTAAAATGTATTGAATTTATAAATTTATGAAAATTATATATAAAAGTATAAAATTATACCTAATTTTTAAAATATTATATAATTTATAAATGTATACATAATTTATATAAGCAAATTAATTTTTAAAATTATATATACAGAAAAGTATAACACATAGTAATATATTTTATGAATATATAAAAGCATAAAACTATTAATAAGTAAAAAAATATTTGTATAAAAATAAAAAATTTAAATAAATAAAATTTTATACTAGTTTATACAATTATTTATGAAAATAGATTTATATAAAATTTATTAAGAAATATATATTT
This sequence comes from Viscum album, assembly GCA_963277665.1. Classification (NCBI taxonomy): domain Eukaryota; kingdom Viridiplantae; phylum Streptophyta; class Magnoliopsida; order Santalales; family Viscaceae; genus Viscum; species Viscum album. The sequence goes on from OY728153.1 coordinate 154,820,241, forward strand.
TATATAACAATAAATAATCTACAAATGGATATAATTTTATAGAAATATAAAAATGCATAAAATGATATATAATTTATAAAAGTATATATAATATATGAAAAAAATAAAAAAATAAAAATCTTTATATATTCATTAAATTATTAAAGTACGAAAGTTTTTTATATAAAAGTATAACATTTTACTGTATGAATGTATTGATAAATTTAGAAAAGTATATAAGTATAAAATCATAATTTAAAATTTTATGATGTTATTCCTATATATGAAAGAATAAATGTATATATAATTTATAAAATAAGATATATAATATATAAATGTATACATAATTTATAATCAAATACATATTTATAAAATGATAAAAGTATATGTATTTTATAAAAGTATATATACATTACCAAAGAATCTAATTTCATGAAAATATTTAAACCTGTAAAATATATAAATTTATTACAGAATCATCATATTAAAGAACAAACTATTTTTTATTGATGGAATATAAATTATAAAAATATATAAAGATTATTTATCTAATTTTGTTATTGTTCAAATAAGAATAGAATGTATATATAAAACTAAAATCATAAAAAAATAATTTTTTAAAAAATTGAAAATTTGTATTAATTAGTATTTTGTAAATTTATAAAATTATTAACATATAAGAATAAAACCACTTGAGAACACTAATTAATTTTTCCAAATACCACCCAATATTATAAATAAATTCACAATCCTGGCAAGACATAAAATAATTTGCAGAAAAAAATAAATCCCATATTTATCATTATATATACATGATGTGAAATTTAAGACCATTAAATGAATAAATAAGAATATACAATTCATATAAAATTAGAAAAAGTTGTTGTGATCATGTTTTGTAAAGAATATATACAAATGGATCATGGATGATTAGATTATAATGTGAGGTTTGTAATGATACTAGACATCGTAATAACATTAGATGAATATTGTGGGTGGATATCGATGGGGAGACATAATCAGAATTTTTGGTGGAACTAGAGGGGTTGTGAAGAGAACTGGGAGATTGAGGAAGAATGAAATTTTGGTAGTGGGGTGGGAGGGTTTGAATCATGTAGAATTTTGTAACATTATTGAAATTATTTGTAAAAATAAAACAATAGGCCGAATATTGTTATTACTAAATTAAAATTGTTACAAATTGTAGTGAAATATTACTATTTTACCAATCCATAAATATAAGACATCTATATTTATGAATTTGGCGATAAATTATAATTGAAACCTCATTACATGGTTATAAAAATAGTTAAAATAGATTTATGTCTTTATAAAAAAAATATTAACATTAATTATCATCATGAATCCACAAAACCTACCAATCATTCATGAAAACACCCAAAATCCTTCAAAATCCATGTTATCATCCCCTTAAATAGAAAAAATACCTAATTTGTCCCATACTACAATAAAGTAAACAATTTTACTTAAGAAAAAAAATCATGAAAAGCATTCATTTTCATTACATTTATCATGTCAACCACAAAACCAGAATATCAAATTTAATCCCAAAAACCGTACAAATAATAATGTATAATGTAATAACAAAAAAATTTATATCAGTCTCATTATGTCATTATACAATTTTCACACTATTATGTCCTGGAATCAGATTCCACTTAGAGGTTCCCCTGATCCCAAATACCCAAATGGACTCAAGATTATCTCCCCAAACTATAGAGGCTTCCAACTATTAGTAAGGGCCTAGGGAGTCTCTGTGGGGATACTATAAACATCATAACCATAGTGTAGCATAATGAATTAATAACAAACGTATGTAAATATAATATGAGCAATAATAAATAGATGAAAAAAATAAGAACACTAATGTGATAAGAAACTAAAAAACTGATACACATATAAAAAATAAAATGAGTATAAAACATGTACCTATAAAGCAGAAAAATATGGATACTAGAAATCATGCTTTACGTGCTATACAAAAAAAAGGAACCCAAAAATATCCAAGCATCTTTTGTTCTTTCTCGGTCATCTTATATTAACTCTATCCTAAAAAATCATGAAATCATGTGTCTGAATGGAAATGATTATCTTTCTCAACACATTCATACATATTGAATTCACTAGTTCCAATGGTGACATATATATTGTGTAAGATAAAACATAGTAGGACCCAAGCAATGTCTTCTATAATATATTTTCCATGTAATATAAACCAAAACTCTATGAAATCATAAATATATAAAAGTAAATAAGCACAATAATGTAAATACCCAAGTACATGATTTAGTCCCCAGTTGGTGTCTGAACATGTAACAAGTTCATTAAATAACTATGTTCCAGTTTATGTAAATATGTCACATGAGGAAATATTCAGTACTGAAATGAAAATAATAAGATATCAAAGGTAAACTAGGAATCCATTCAGTTATTTATAATGAATAGGATCCAAGGTGATAACCAAGGAAATCTAGAAATAAAGGGTCACTAAATTAGTTGTCACTAAAGCCTAGATAAAGGGTAAGAGTGTAATCCAAGGAGATTCTTCCATGGACTTCCACAATAGTATAATCAGAACGAATGAAAGGAAGAAATCCATGTTAAAGTGAGATAAGCCATGTTCGGAACAAAAAATGTAATCAAGTCATCTCATGTCAGTAAAATCCATACTGGATCCAAGGAGTGTATCCAGGGAATCCTGTAATGGTAAAAGAGGGATCTTATGGTGTAATATTAGAAATACATTGATTGGAAAGGGTTGTGTTCCCAGGTGGGTATCAACCAAGGAAACTGATATCCATGAATCATAATGGAATCTAGGAGTGGTCAAATAATTCCCTCGGGAATCCAAAAGTGAAATCTAGTATTAAAACTCTTATAAATGTTTCCAGGTTAGTATACAACTAGGATCCTTACAATTGATTCATTTATTTAATAAATCTTTATAATGGTCATTTAATTTAATTAATTCATTTGTTTGAGGACATTCCTTTAATGTTTTTATAAGGAGAAGGGGAATTCAACCCTTCAAGTCAATTATTATTTAATTACATGATTATCTCATTTAAATTTCAGATTATAACAAGGGTGGGTTGAGGAAGAGAAACAATATGAATTTCATTAAATATAAACTAAGAAAATTAATATATGTTCAATAAATATTCTAATTAACCATTTAACATTTATTAACCTTGTCGAATCACTTACCTTAAGTAGTTCAAGTGATTATCATACATGATACCTTCCATTTCAATATAATAGTAATTTGACATGGAATCCCTACATATAGAAATGTCAAGATAAGGAGCACTTGAATGATGGTGATGAAACATAATTCAAGCACTAAAAACCCAATTATGAATAACAACCCACATTGGTTGTTTATAATTATGGGCCTAAAAACCAATGATGAATAAAATTTATGAAATGGGTCTTAGAACATTGTTTTAATGTCTACAGTCAAGTAATATTAATTAAACAGATGATGCCTAATGAAATCATCATGACCACACAACAATTTATAAAACAATGAAACATAAGGGATGAGTAATAGACAAAATAACTCAAATTCATATGACTCTTCTCATCTATTATCATCATCTATTTTTCCTTTATTGGAAGATATCAGAAGATCTATTTAATGCCTTTAAATTGGGGCATTTGAGCATGCATATAAATAAAATCTGCGATTTGAAGAATGTAGAATGATTAAAAATGAATCAAGATCAGATCGGTATAGATCTGTCAAGAATAATGGTGATCTAATTAGACTTATAACATATGCTGAAGATCAAAATATAACACTTTATTGATTGGATCTCCAAAATAAAATTGTATGGGGTGATGTCCACTCGATAATCTATTTGGAGGAGAGGAAATTTTAAACATATCATTTAGGAGAAAAATCATAAATTCAACAAAAAATAGACCTCACATGGTTAAGATGTATGGTATGAAAAACCATGGACCTAAATTCAATGGTATACTGTAGGAAGTGAGACTCTACATAGTTTGGTCGTACGGTTAGGGAATCCATGCCCCATCCATGCAAAACACCTATGGAATTTTTTCTTAAGTTTTCTCATGGTAGTGTGGTCCCTATAACATTTTTAGGGATAACCATATACCATAATCAATCATCATCTCCATCCATTCATAGTATAATATAATCATTTAACCTTCTCTTTGAGGTTTCATTAACTGTGAGATATGCCAAATTCTCCAAAAAAGTCGGGTTGTAGGCTCTGAGCCATCCATGGACACCCCCGAGACACCTATGGACTCATTTTGCATCTGCATTAAGTCCATAAAATAGTAATACCCAAAAATTTAATGTATCCATACATGAGTGAAAATTAGGGTTATTTTAGTCTTCCCTCAACAAGGGAACTCGTCCTCGAGTTAACCTTATAAGGGCATAAAATAATGGCGGGAAAAACTTTGGCCATTGGGTATGTACAACAACCTTTCACTCCCAAGTCTCATCTTTTAAACAAAATTCCTACCATAAAAATCTTACTAAAGGGATGGACTGGCCTCATAAACAAATCATGGTCTGTTCAACATTTCATATATGATACTCCAAAAATATAGCTTCATCATCTAACTCTACTTCCTCAGGATCAAAAAAATGATATAGGCCGACAAGATAAAATATAAGTAATGAAATGTGGAATGCATCTTGCAAGGAATGATACCTATAAGGCAGTAACAACTGTTAGTCTACCATCCTGAATTTCTATAGTATCTAAAATTGCCTAACATAACATGGTGTGAACATCCATTACATTTGTATATATTGATTCCCTTTCTTGGTCCATACCGGTAGGAAAAACATATCCTTGACCTCGAACTCTAGATGCAATCAACGACAGTCGACATAATATTTCTATCTAGACCGAGCATCACATAGAATCATCCTTTTTAGCTAAACCAGATCCGAAGCCTCATCAATGAGACAAGGATCTAGTAAGGCTACCTTACCTTTGGTTATCCAGAACACTGGTGAATCACATGTCCTACCATACAAGGGCTCAAAATGAGTCATCTGAATCAACACCTAAAATATATTATTATCGGAGTACATGATTAGAGGGATATGATTATCCCAAAAAACAAATAAATCATTGAATAATTCCTATAGAATGCAATATAATGAATATATTATCCATTATGAATGACTATCATCAAGAGGGGAAAAGGATATTCTCAGAAGCACCTGTGTACCCCTATTTGTCTACAACACCTACTATAACCATGATGTGAAATGGGAATACCTATCTTAAATGAATGTATGAGGACCATGACTTGTCATATGATCTCACATACATACAATCATCCTAGTTCATCAACTTATAAGGTCTCCTAGATTGGAAGGAGTTGGTGTACCTTCATTAGTATATTAATGAGAACCCATACCACATGGCAACCTCTAGGTGACTTAGGGAAAAAGACATCGAATTCCATGAAATTATATTCCCACGTCCATTTCATGAATAGAAATGGTTGTAAAAATTATACTAGATTCTAATTCTATTCCTTCACTTACTGACAGGTGGAACACATATTGATATAGCCTTCTATAGGAGGTTTCATCCTAGGACACCAGTACCGATATAACATTTCTCGATACATCCTAGAGATGGATGGAAGAACATTATAATGAGATGTGTGGGACTCTTGCATCAGTTCTTATCTCATTTTTATAGGAACCCATCAACATCAATGTATAAGAATGATGATGTCCCAACCCCCAAATCAATCTTGAATTGGTTCATCTCCAAAAATATTGTCATTGGGAACAAAGACATCAGAATCTAAAAATTTCTTTCTCGTCATCTTAAAAAGGAGTTTGGAGTTAATAGTAAAGTATGATAGATATGAATTTCATTCATATCATTAATATTAAAATTATTCTTATAATATAAGGCCATTCATTTCCATTCATAATTGAATTCCCATACATCCATTGCTTGAGTTTTCTGACTCAGCACATCTACAACTGCATTCCCCTTATAGGTGTATAAGAAAGCACATAATCAAAGGAATGAATATATTTGACCTATATTTTCAATATGATATTAAATTGACATGTTCTGAAGATATATTTGAGGATATTTTGGCATGTATACACTGAAAGGTGTGAACCAAATAGATAATTTTCTGAAAATTTAAGGCATAGACAATTGTTGCTAGCTCAAGGTTGTGCATCAGGTAATTTCTCTCATGAGGACTCAACAATCAGGATCTATACACATGAATCTCTTCTCGTGCATCAGTACTACTCCTAGTCTGATGCTTGATGCATCATAGAACATTGTATGACCTGTTACAGAATTTGGAGAAATCATAATAGGTGCCGAGAAAAGCCTTACTTTTAGCCCCTGAAAGTATTTATCACAAGATTATGACCTTAAGAACCTACAACCCATATTTGGAATACCTTTAAGTGGTGGTTCAATATTTCATTATTCCTATATGAAACATCTATAATATCCATCCTTCCCTAACAAACTCCATATATGAAACCCATTATTGGGATACTACAGAAAATTACAACACTCACCATCACTGTTTCAATAGAGGCTCTAGATACCATGACAATATGACCTAATAAATGAACATTTTTATCTATAAATATCAATTAGTAAGCCTGGAAAAAAGGTGATGCTTTATCATAGTACACATTATGATTTCAAGGTCCTTAGAATGGTTGCTATGAGCATGATAATACATCAAATTGTTGTCCATAAATACTATGAAAAATGGATCCAGATAGTGGGGGAACACCCTATTGTCCTATACCATGAAAATGGAGGGAATTTTCAATAGACTGAATGTCATAAAATGGTACTCATATAGACCATACTGACTACAAAATGTTGTATGAGGTATGTCTTATTTCTTGAATCCCACGTGATGAATGCCCAATCACATGTCAATATTAGAAAACACCTTAGATCATCATAACTAGACATATAGATCACCTATTGAAGGTATTGGTTACTAGTTTGTGACCATAACCTGGTTGAATTATCTTTAATCCATTATTAGAAAAAGGGTACCATCCACCTTCATAGAAAATAAGAAAGGTGAACCGCGAGAGGAAGTATTATTACATATAATACCATTGGCCTCTAGATCCATAATCTACCACTTCTTTTCTTGGATCTCAGTAGTTTCAATCACGTATTGAGAAATGGACACGAGATCTAATCCTATGATGATGTCAATCATAAACTCACCCAATACCAAATAAGGCAATCTAATCAATCATCGATAAAAATTCGTATAAAATGATCTACTATTGGAGGGAATTCATCCGGATATAAACCCTAATCATCCATATATATATTTGAAAAATTAGAGGTCACTCCACATAAACCAAGATTCTATATTCTAGATGAACTACCCTTGACATCCCACACACACTTTTATTGATAACTGCTTCCTTCTAGTGATGTAAATGATACCCTATATTGATAAGAGTCTACAAAGGTGTGATATAGAACAAACCATTCCATCAAAATAATGACATTAAATGCATTAATTTTTGGAATTAATTTTTCCAACATGAGATATTAACATCCTACCTCAAGGTGATAGTATATACACTAGTTTATTCCCTCTAAACGTACTCCCAATTGTGAATACATGGACATAAGAACATAGTAAAACTATATTTCTAGTCAATGGATTTATATGATAGAAAAAGTTATGGATGTGTTTGAAGAAGCTATATAAAATAAATAAGATATTTTTTTGGAGGCTACTATAACAGTGCCTCGTATTGTAGGTGGTCATGTATCCTGATCCTCAATTATCGACTATAATGAATGCAAGTGGCCTGAAACATGAACCTATTATACAACCAGACAACAATAATAAAGATCACTCTGCTATCACTACTAGTGATCTGGATTCTAAATACGATGACCGTGAACTCCTCCCCAACAAATCCTATTGATGCTACTCCAACTTCACATATGAAACAATATAAAAAACTATCCCGCAATGGCGGAGCTGGTGAGGATCATCTTCTACTAGAATCTGAGGACATGTTTTCACAAAATCATTTACAATGAACTATACTTCCACAAGTTCGGAACTCCAATGGTTGATTATCACATTGAGGATTCAAGAAACATTATCATTCACACTAGTGACTCACTATATAGCTTCCAACACAGGTACATGGCTGCCACTAACCAGATGAGAAACCTCATGGGATCACTTTATACTATTAGGGGAACTACTATCCTACATTGGAACTGGTCCTCTATGCCCAGTACTATCATTATCTTTATGGTTTCTCTCATTGGTGTGATTCTAATTTTCTATTTAAAAAATGTAGGTAGGTGAAATACATTCACCAAAATATAGATGGCATAATGAATTCGATTCTCAAAGCATCTAACATGTGAAAGATCATCACCATCTAGAAGCGGAGAAAAATTAATCAACTTAGTTAAATGAATTGAATATTCCATAAATGGTATAGAACCCAACATGAGATACATGGAATATCTAGATTGTTCAGGTCATATAATTTTATGAAATAACATTTCATTGAATGTAGTCTAGAAATCATCCCATACCATTCCCAAATGGAGTCAATCATGTGTAATCATAACAAAATAGTGTTTGGCTGAATCACACAACATGTATGTACCGAGGTTAACCCTCCACTATGGAGGAAATCTGTATCAGACAACATGTATCTATAAAGTTTGACCCTTTAATATGGAGGTATCTGTAGATTGTTAAATATATAAAAAGTGGACTTTAGCCATGACTCAGTTTCCGGTGGGCCACTATCCCTTGAAAAGGTAGGAGGATGCTACTACTGGAAGTCACGGGTCAGATCCTCTATCATAGGTGTAGGTTGTAGAGTACCATGCATGGAAATCATCATATGTATATTACTATTACAAAGTAGAGAGTTAGTACCCAAATCGAGTATAATAGGTGGTTTATCAAGTGGAATTCTGGGTCATATGACTAGAGGATTTAGTCCCCCATGTCTGGAGCATGTTCGTCCCCAGCCTCCTAGTGCATGACATAAGGACGTCGTGGTGACATTGTTATAAAAATTCCATGAACAAGCCATAAAATAATAATTAAAAAGATATATAACAAAACTAGAGGAATATAAATGTAATAATGGGATCACTTCCCTAGGTATACTAAACCAACTACATACATATAAGGCCATGTATTTGAAAGTGTGCAAGTATTAGTTTTGGGGATTCAGTAGATGAAAGGTCAGAAATACCATGAATTATCATTTACTGGAAACCATTTCTCATTATAAGTAAAGTTTCACCTTTTCAATTTATATTTTATCTTTTTCATATATCATGGATCATATATAATGGACCACTTTTCACTATGAAATCATGCCCATTCATGAAATCACTGAAATTAGAATCCATTAAATTTCATTATATTTGCTCGACATAGTAAATTAAAAATTCCAACCCACGGGGGCCCGTAAAACCACATTAATTGAAAATAGAAAACAGTCAATCATAGGTATAGAAAAAACACATTCTTAATATAAATAACTCTAAATCATTCTACAATCACAGTCATATCAATCAATGATAGTTGTGAAATGAACCTATATGGAATGGAATATGTATTTAATCTGTATTCTTAATTCCTATGATGACATATGTAATAATTATCCTTTAAAATCATATCATCTAGATTAGGTCAAAATAAGATCCATGGTCAGAATAATTATCAACATCACCATATACCATGTACAACACCCAATAGTGAATTGATATCAATATTAATAAGAAATAGTGTAACAAAAATTATAAAGTAGGAAACATACATTTTTTCACAAACAAGGGTTTCCAATGCCAAAGAATGGTTCATGAATATGTTTGATTCATTACTCATCTCCAATCTATTGTCTTGAAATAGTAAGTCATGAATGAAACTTCTCTGATACCACTTTGTGACAACCCGGACCCGGATGCCACTTAGAGGCACCCTGAGCCCAGTTGTACATATCGTCTCAAGAATATCTCCCCAATCACAATAGGATTCTAACTAGAAGTAAGGTACTAGGATTCTTCCTTGGGGAGAAAATTCCTTCAATAATAGTGTGTAGCACAATAGATCAATAAGAAGCATTGGAAAATTCGAGAAGAAGTATAATAAATAGATGACCAAAAAAATGAAGACCGAAGTAATAAGAAACTGAAACAAAATATAATAATCTAAAAAAGGTTATAATGATATGTCATGTAACTATAAAGATAAAAAACATGGATATAGGGTATCATTCATGTAATTTGACACAAAAGATGAAAAATTAACCAACAAACTGTCCAAGAGTCCAAAGCTTGTGCTCCACCATCTATTATGAGCTCTATCCTAAGTATGCAAGGAACCAAGTTTATGTAGCAACACACTTCCCTTTGTAAACACCAGTATACATATAGTTTTCTCAAGTGACAATGGCGGGCCAGATAGCATTTGAGTAAATCTCCGTAGGGAACCACCAATAGCATCAATAACATCCAATCTGTCTAATATAAAATTAAATTGTGTTAAAGTATTCATTTATAAAAAAAAATTTATAGAGTAATTTAAATACCCAATACATGCTTCAGTCCTAAGATATTGTTTAAACATGTAACCAGTTAATTAAGAAAATATGTTCTAGTTTATTTAATTAAATAATGTGAGGTAATATTCATCATTGACATGATGATAATAAATGATCAAATGTAAGTAAAGAAGCCATGATGTTATTTATAATGAAGAGGTTACAAGGTGATTATCGAAGAAACATAAACCTGATGGGTCACCAACACAGTAGTAATTATATCATGGCTAAGGGGTAATATTTTAATTGATGGGTAATCATCAAATGTATTCAATAGTAGAATTATCTTACTAGGTATATGGAATGCATACAAGGTAAAATGGGATAATAAATGACCAGACCCAAGGATGTGGCCAAGATATATTTTGTATGTAGAATCCATGATTGATCTTGGAAGTTTACCCAAGGAATCATATAATAGTAAAAGAGGGATCTTGTGGTGTCATAATGAGAATCAACTAATATATGAAGATCTGTTTCCAAGGTGGTTATCAACCAAGCGTACCGACATCCTTGAATAACAATTCCATTCAAGAGTGTTTAATGACTTTATTTGGGATTCCAAAAGATAACTATATTTTGAGAAATCCTATAAATATATCAAATTACATATACAAATTAGTAACTTAAAGATAATTCATTTATTTAATTAATAAATTTAATTATAATGTCCTTTACTAAGTTCATTTGGTTTAGTCCTTACCTTTAATAGTGCGACATGGCTCACGAGCAAAAAAAAATTCAATTCAATTCATAACTAATTATTTAGTTCAATTCTATCAAATTGATAATGTGACATGGATAGACTAATGATAAAAAACCAAAAGCCATTTATTTATTATAAACTAGCGCAAGTCATATATATACAAAATATATGACAATTTTCTAGTGAACATTTATTAATCATGTTGAGACTCTTATATTCGGTGCTTCATGTGATAATCAATCATTGTAATTGAAATTTCAATTTAACAATGATTTAAAAAGGAAGGATTACCTATAGGAATCTCAAGCTATGGAACACTCAAGTGGTGGCTCTAACGCACAAGTCAATCACTTATAATACAATTATGGATTAAACCCTTCTTAGTGTGGTAGGTGTTGTGGAAATAACCACCAAAATAGAAAACAATATATGAAATGCATCATCGAACGCAGTTCTAATGACTATAAGGAAGTAATATCAATTAAAATAGAGATTCCATATGAAATTGTCATGACCATTTGACAATTTTTAAATTGATGAAACATGAGGGATGAGTTATAGACCACCTACCTTATACTCATATGACTATGCTCCTCCAGTATCATCATATAGAGTTGACCGGATTGGATGATAACAAAAGAATATATCAATAACATTATATTAGAACCTATGATCCATTATCTAAATATCATCATCAATAGGAAAAATTATGACAAAATATTAAAATGGAATAGAGATCTTATCAGATGAGATCGAACAAGACGAATGATGATTGAATCAGACACTAGATAGATGCTGAAGATCATAAGATACTTTAGGTTTAAAGATGGATCAAAATAGAAAATTGGATGGGGGTGCAATCCACTAAATTAAAAAATGAGAGGATGAAAATTTCAAAAAATTAACCAAATGGTTTAATAATAAAATCAAAATATATCCCCCGCACATTTTGGGAAAACGGTTTGAAAAATGTGTGCTAACTATGCACAATTTTCTAAAGGAAGGGGACATGAATGGTTAAACAGATGATTAGATAAACTGTATTGAAACTGTGAAAAACATCTCTAATGTTCTTTCTAAATGAAATTATATGGTTATGTGGCCCCTAACACATGGTTTGGGAAAATTGTGAGCTCTAATCTACACCAGAATCTATCCTTAAATAGTTAAATATAATTATGCATGCTACCCAAAAAAATTCTTTATCCTTGGGACCTACCAAATTCTCCCAAAAATCAATGTATCGGGCTCTGAATTGGCCCAAGACACCCATAATCTCATTTGGAATCCGTATTTGGTCCATAAATTAAAATTAGATCAAAATTTAAAGGATATATACATGATTGAAAAGATAAGTTATTACACCCAAAATAATTTATTCCTAGTATAACTCAACATTTAAGAATATTATATCCAATAAATCAATACAAATAACTGATTTTCCATGAAATCCACGTGAAAAAGTATTTGAAATCAAAACACACCAAAAGTTTCCATTCTAAACATTGTTTCAAAAAAAACCATTAATATTAAATATAAAATATTTTCTATTAAAACAAAAACAAACAAAACACATTTGATGACATTCCAAAAAATAATTATCAACCATAAATATTTATATAAAAACAGTACCCAAATACATTAAATAATTGATGAAATCATGTTAACATAAAAAAACTCAACGAATAATTAAAGATATTCATATATAATGAAAATGATTTTCAACATCATGTAATAAAAAAATTACAACCATAGTTAGATTTCATTCCATGGAAAAGGTATATGGTATCAAATAATTATATACACAATTCATTATCCAAAACTCAATTTTAAAGATCATGAAATACCTGAGGGATCAAAAATTTAAATTAATTATAAAATAAACTTAATCATAACCTAGTGATTTCTACCCATTTTATTGGATTTTAATCAAACATGATTTTCACTAGTAAGGAATCAATCTTATTAAGGACATTATTTACTTCTCTTGTGGAAGATACAATGTTCCTAACTAATTTTTTTCATTATACCTTATTAACATTATAGAATGATACATAACTCAATATCATAAATTTTCATGAAAAACATATTTTCATAGACAACTATGAATTTGTTGAATTTAAATATTCTTTTCATATATTTAACCACTATTTCTCATTATAATACAAAATGAAACTCCATAATAATATTGAATATATTTTACCATTAAAAAATATATCAATATATTTTTTGACATGAAAGTGAAAACTAAAACGATACCTGACATATTATTTAATAAAAGTATAATAAGAACAAAATCACTTTTTTCATGTACAAGAATTCTATAAATGGAATATATATATATATATATATGTTTTTCATATGTGTATAATGAAAATTATTCTAGTATAAAGGAATTATTTCATTAAATGAGAATAATAAATTTATTTAATAAAAATAACAATGAGAATTGAATTTATTACAATGGGTAAGTAATTATAGATAAATAAAATAACAATAATTGGCAGGCTGGGATTATATTGATCACCCTAAATCAACATAACCATGTAGAATATTTTAAATGTAAGAAAAAATCCAAGTATTTTAACCAATATTTTAGTAATTTAGAGACAAAAAACAATTTAGGTGATTAATTAGTGAAAAAATATTAGAAATTTTTTGGAGGAAATATGACCATTTGAATAGTTTCCAAAATGTTTTGAATAATGATTTGAATATTAGAAATAATAACCTCGTCATTGGTCAATATAAACCTTGTGAACTATGAATTTTTGTAATAGTTTTATCTTTATATGTAATATATAAACTATAATTACCAATGATAATTGAATTAGAAGTGATAAATGAAGGCATAAACTTGTAGGATCAATCCATTCGAAGCTCATTTATCAGAACATGGGTGGGAGGTATTGTTATTGGGGTTTTTCATTGACCAAGACCAAAAATATAATCAACAATTAAGTATCTAGTGAAATAGAATATGGGATAATTTCATTTTAATGGAGTTCAATACTAGTTCAACGTTAGCCTATCCATAATATAAATGTACAACCATTTCACACATTACCCTTAGGGCGTATGCTGGTGTAGTATGTTGTTATGTATCTAGGTCATATTAACACAAATGTGTAATTTTCCTTGAGAAATTAAATATGAGTTTATTAAATTCAATTTTAAAGATTATTTTATTTAATAAAAAACATACAAATATAAGAACAATACGATAAACATAATTGTATTTAAAAATAAATCATTATTAAATTATTAGAAAATATAAGCACATTTGTTTATAAATTTGGGTATTCTAAATAAAATTAATCTCAATTAAGTAGTCCAATAAATAATTATTTATTTAAATATAAATAATAAAATTGTTTTATAATGTCCATGTTAAATATTATATGTCTGAAAAATTTAATTTTTCATAAAAATTGTAGTTTTTAAATAAATAATAATTTTTAATAAAAAAATTAAAATCTAATATTTATAAATTAATTTTCACTTTATTAAAAATAATATTTTAAATCGCCATGTCAAATATATATTTGGAAATTTTTTTAGACTTTTATAAAATGCATTAATTTTTAGTGAGTAAAACAATAAAAAATTGTGTATTTGGTGGGTTTTAAGACATCAGAAGAATGTCATAATTATTAAATAATTAATAAAATAGAATCAAAAAGAAGGAAAAAGTAGTTTTATATGTACTTTTTATTTTAGTTATAAAAAAGTATTTTCAAAGTCAATATTTTTTTCAATGTCTAAAATATAAAATCTGGTTTTAGAAACATTTTCTTGTGGAAAATTTTACTTCCTAAGACAAAAGTAATATAAAATATTTAAATTCAGACCTGAAACTGAAATAATTCATAATAAAACTCTCTAATGGAATAAACTCTGGTCCAAAACCATAGTTAATCTAATGGTTTTAAATTTTACACGTCCTACAATTTCAAGTCTGATATTTAAAAATTTAATAAAAAACACTCTCACAAATCCTATTAATACCAACTTCTACACCCCATTTCAGTCACTCCCAAGATAAAAAAAAATAAATTTCTCATCATTTTACTTCTCTAATGACTTTCCATGGAGTTTCAATTAATATAATGAGAACTCCTAAAAAATTATGAACTTAACTCACAATGTAAGGAATTATCTTCCTCTCCCTTTATATCAAATTAATTCTCTTATATTCAGTCTTATAATTTCAATGTTATAATACTGTCATAAAAATTTATCATTTTATTATTGCCCTAATATATTTATATCAATTAGAAACATTTACTAGGTCTAATTAATACCTTTCTATAAATGTTTTTGTATACTTGTTATGATGTCGAAATCATCCTTGGATTTTTTAAGGATCTCCTAAAATGTTATGAATATCCAACCCCATTTTTATTCAAAGGTATTTATATAAAGAAATTATAATTTATTTATTGAGTCTAACTATGTATAAAACCCATATTCCTATCTCATGGGTTTAAATAATGAAAATCTCAAATATTTAATCTTATATGTACTCAAATATGTTATATGAAACACCTTCATTATTGAGCATGGGTTATTGATGAAATGATTTATAATATTTATGACCCACATGAATTAAGAAATATTAAGTGTATTTCCACATAGTGATCTAATTCATTGGTTAAATAATTAATCTCTAGTGATTACCTATTTTATGATACCTTAGTGAATAATCAGGATAATATGTTTTATGAAACCATTATTTTTTAACATTTTAATATACATATAATTGACTCATTTTTAGATTTTATTCACATTTTCATGTTATATATAATTCCCTTATGTTTATTATAACATTTTCTTCCTAATATCTAATCAAGGATGATCACTCAAGGTTCAATTCATTTGTTTATCCCTTACTCTGATATTTGCTCACAATTTTCTAGTGAATTATATCTCCATAAAATCACTTGAAATAATGTGAATTATGATAGCATGACATATTAATGTTTAAAGAGGATTAAATATTGTTTATTTCTATAATTTTACCATGTAATTCATGTATTAAGTATGTAGTTTCCATGAAACTAAACCTAAAAGTTTACTTTGATGTAATTGATGTGATATTATAATAAATTGTTGTGTAAAATATATTTTATTTAAAAACATTGTCACAAAAATTATTATCTAATTCAATGATTAGTTATTTATGGAAATTAGGACCAAATAAAATTAGAAATAATCCTATGGATATTTATAAATATAGGAAAAATATCATAGTTTTTTTAAACAATAAATTAAATAGTTTTAAAGAACTAAAATCCCTATCAAGAACTACAATTGAATGTGACTCTTTCATAGTTATTCTAAATGTTAGTAGCCTTAAATATAAATGATTGGGTATTAAGTTGGTCATAACCTGGAGATTGTAAAAGAATTCATTCTATACATCTTTTTTATAGTCATGAGGGTTGTTAGTTGCTTAATCCCATGATATTTACAAAACATTATAAATGATATAGATAATATTTATTTTATGTAAGTATTCCTCCCCAAAAACATTTTATTACCAATTTCTAATAGTATAATTTTATTTGTAATTAATATTATAATATTTACCATAGTTAATAATTCCTTACTTATGTTTCTTCTTCTATAAAAATTTTACGAAATAGAGAGGAACATGTAAATAATGGATCAAATTGGAAATGTGTTGATCACCATCATATTATTGGGGGATATAGAGATCATGACATAATGATGATCTAATATTATCTATATTATAATTTTAAAAAACTAATGCTTTTGGAGTTTCCAGAATTACTATGTAAGGGACAAATAACTATAAAAATACTTCGATATATAAGAGTACATGTTGTTAGTGGAACTTCTAATACCCTCATCATCGAATAATAGATCAGTTATATAGAAATAATTTTTTTCTCCATTTATATAGATTCTGATTCTATTAATTGGAATTATATTTAATTATTGTATATTTTGATAAATAATGGATACTAATCAGTAATAAATATCTAGTGGATAAGGTTGAATCAATGGAATGTGAATAATTAAAAAAATTTCAATTTCAACAATAATATTCCACACTCCCTCTAATCTAAGATAGAGAGAGAATTGATAGAGCTAATGAAAATGGAACTTTAATAATTGGGGAATTATGGGGTGTAATTGAAAAGGCCTAGAAGTTAGAATTCAATATTTATCATTAGTTTTTACAGGAATATCAATCAATTCTTTAGTGGACTAATAATGAATCTACATGAAGCATTGAAAATATAATATTTTAGGAGTTATGAATAGATAAAATGATTTAATATCAACATCAACAAAGTGTTCAAATATTCAAAGTGTGGTCATTTGTATAATGTGATGAATAAGTTTATGCATAAAAATTTTAGAATGAATCTTGACTATGGAATAGATGGAAAGAAATAAAAAATAAATATGTGAAACAATCATGGGAAGAAGAATTCGGGGAATTTTGTACAAGGAAGAGGAAAGTGATACAATTTTGAAATAGATTTTTTCACAACTAAAAACACTCACTGTGATTGAAATTCTCAACATTTAAATTTAAATGAAAAAATGGAAGATTGTGGAATCATAAACATCAATATAAGACTATAGGTTTTGGGATCATGGACATATCACTAATCAATATCCAAATTAAAATATAATAAGATGGAGATTATATTAACCTTAGTAGAGTCTAAGAGAGAGAGATTTGTATTTTTAATCATAATGATTAAATTTGGGCCTCCAAATGACAATATAGAAGGTATAATCATAAAAAACTCAAATCTAGAATGTATATTGTTTGATTCTTGATCTATGAATTCATTAATATCATGAATTTTTAAAAATAACAACAATTTAAATCTATAAATTCTTGTGGTAGAGTTATCATTTAGAAATACAAGAGGAACTATTCAAGAATTAAATATATATAAGTATTCCCCTATTAAATTTGTTGAGGAAAATATATATACAAACCTAGTGGTAATTCCAATAGTGCATTTCGACCCATTACTTGGGATAAATTTTTTATCAACATGTAACAAAAAGATCATCTATAGAAGATTGTAAATTTTAGTTATTATGAAAGGAAAATTTAAATTATCATTTAAGGGGAGATACCCCATTATATTTGTTTAATAGAGACACATCATATGTTTTTATGAATCGAGATAACTGGGGAAAAAGAAGAAGAAATATAATGACTAAAAATATGAGATGTACCAATTATTTGGGAATAAATTGATTTATTTCTTAAATGGATACATGAATCTCCCCCATAAATAGAGGTAGAGTTCTCAATTTAAAAAATTAATTGGATCCAATAAAATATATAATACTCCACAGAGAATTACTTATGTTGTGTTAGTTGAATTAAAGATGCAAACTGAAGATCTTGTGGAGGATGGATTTATTAGAAAACGTCTGTCTCCATTGGGGTAACATATTCAATTTTTAAATTAGTTGGATGAGAAAATATGTATATGTATTTGTTATAAAAAACATTATGGGATAAAAATTAGGAAACAATACCCTCATCAATGGATTTATGACTTATTCAACAAGTTTAATAAGAGTAAATTATTCTCAAAGATTGACCTTCGGCTGCAGTATCATGATATGAGGGTGAAGACATATGATATTCATAAGACTATCTTCCAAATATGATATATCCATAATGAGTTTTTTTAATTTCATTTTTCTTGACTAATTACCATTATATATTTATGAATTTAATGAATTCATAAATTTTTAAAATATTGATAAATTTTGGTGATTTTTATTATTGAAATTATAATTTATTCTAAAAGTCATAAGGAGTGTGAGGATTATAGAATGGTCATATTAGAAACTACGATGAATGCTAATCCATTGTCAATATTTATAAAATTTGACTTTTAGTCACAATAAGATTCATTATTGGGGAACATCATGACCTGTGAACGAATATCATTGTATCATAAAATAAAAAAGGACATAGAGGATTGAAAAAATATAATAAATGTAACTGATATTCATAGTTTATTTTTTAGAGAAATATAGTACTGGATGTTTTCTTAAAAAATTCATGTCTTTATAATTTAAAAAATACTTTATATAAAAATTGAGATATGTTTATCTTGATAAAAGAGTGTGAATAGAGTTTTCAGGAATTGAAGAAGAGGTCTGTTTGGGAACCAAGGCTATCTTTTCCCTCTATTGGAGAAATATTTTCAATTTATAATGATTCATAATTAAAGGTACATGGATTTTTAACAATGAAAAAATGAAACGGTGATTGCTAATGTGTATTAACAATAAAAAATATATCAAATTGAATTATCATATACATTATTTTGAGATAGATGTACTTATCTTTTCATTAATGATATAGAGACAATGTCATTATTGGGAAAATTTTTATATATAAACTAACCAAAAAATTATGATGTTTATAATCTCATAAAATGAAAAGATCATGGACCACATGATATGAATTAATATTCCTATGAACTATGATTTCTCTATCCATTATCACCTTATAAAAGAAAAAAATGTTGCTAATTCATTTAGTAGGAAGGACCTAAAATAAATTATAATGATGTGGATATATGGAGACCCATTGTCCATGGAGTATATAAATATATACATCTAAGTTATAATATAATTGAAAACATTAATTTTCTCCCATTTTATTTCCCAACCATAATTACAGACTGTGATTGTTCAATCCATTGTCAACTACGAAAACAAACATTTCTAATACATTGAGTTGGAAAGACCCCAAACTAATTTGAATAATATAGATATAATGAGACTCTTTTTCCAAGGATTTATTGAATATATACATGGAAGTCATAATGGATGTTGAATCATTAATCCTATACCAAATAATCTGCCTACCATCATTATTGGATAAGGTCAAAAAATTAGAAAGAGGTGATCATAAATTACAAAGGAATATTGAACATCTGAAACTGAGAATCATTTGGAGTTTAATTTTGAACCATAGGGTGTATTTATGTTTTTTACTAGGATGTGAATAACATATTATAAAGAGTTAACAATGAACTGATGGATAAATCTTGTAGTTCTTCATTCATTATACATCCTAGAAGCACTAAGATGTATAGATATCTAAATGAGCCTTATTGTTGGGATTACATGGAGAGTGGGATTGTTGACTATACTATATAATGTTTTGTTTCTTGAAGGTAATGTTATAGTAGAAAATACCATAATTAGTGTTGAAAAACTCCCCATATGTAATGGCCCACTAATTCTTATTGTCTTGAGAATACAAAAAATCATTACTAGGCCTTAAGAGACATACCCAAGATGCCAAAGGCTAAAAATAAATGTCGAATGGTTTAAAATACATGTCGGGAAGAATTTACCCTTTATCAATAAAATCATTAACCAAATAACTCACTAAATGATACATTAACAAATGAACGATAACAGAACAACTTCATATATCTCAAAACAACAACAATGTGTCCAACAACTGTAGACCAAACAATTATTAAAGTAAATAGTTGATAAATAACTAAAGACTCCCAATAAACCACAACAGTTCATGATCCAAAAGCTCCAAGATTTACAATCAACAAACAACCAAAGTATCATGAGGTGGTTCTAAAAACATATGATACTTTACCTTTTCCCAATTCATGAAATATATCTCCATTAAAATAACAATACATAAAAAGATGGGGTGAGCGTAAAACTCAGTTTTTTTCCCCGACGACTTCTCTACTCATGCCACTAAGATAGAATAGTTTTCAACATTTATATAAAATGGTATATATAATTTTTTTTATCAAAAACAATATATGACTAAATATACACATGATTCCCAAATGATTTTTATCCAAAAGAATATAAGTGAAATTGAAACCAATTTATCCATAGAATTATTTTTTCTAGATAAATAACTAAATAAATAATTAAAACCATTTATAAATATTCCTTTCGCATACCCAATCCATTCCACACATCCACAAAATCAACCATGCATTCTACTAGATGACAGTTCCATACTCATGAGCGGTTTCTCGTCGATCCACAATGTCATCAAATGGTAACTTTATCCCATATTCCATTAAACATTTGGAACCAAGCACATAGTCATATGTCAACAGATCCCTATATATGAAACATTAAAACACTCACCAACTATTCCAAAAGATCATACCAAAACAACCCTTTCAATAAAATCCCCTTTTTTGGATACTATTTTTAATTAAAACCATTACATTTATAACTCATTTCAATATAACACATTATTATTGGAACCCCCTAATCAATAAAACAATTTATAATTTCCAAAAAATCCACTATTTTAAATCACTATTTTAAATTCAAGAAAATCACAAAATTTTCACAACAATTTAGCTAGATTTCAGAAATCAAAAAAATGATAAATCATCCCAAAAGTGATTTATTCCTTCAACCAAACAAATATTTTTCAATAAATAATATGCAATGTTATCAAATTAAAAAATTCAGATCTATTCTATCCATATGAGGTGAGATAGAATCCACCTACCTTAATATTTTTTACGAAACATGAGCATCGTCGAAGATTGCTCAAGAAAATCAGGCCGATTCTTCACGAAACTGCCTTAAATTTCTTCTCCATGCATGTTAAATAAAAAAATTCAAATTATTTAGCATATAAACTCATTGATATACCAATTACCAGTGTCAATGTGAGAATCCAATTAGATAAGAGAAGTATTTCTATGTAGATCTAATAACCCGATTAAGATTGATGAACAAAAGTCACATTCCTCAAGAATCTGGGTTTGAATCACCAAGGGAAGCCATTGGATTGGCTCCAAAACACTTTAGAGTGGTTACCCTATCATCATGGAAGATAAATCGTGAGTTAGGACAAATTAGGAGAAAAAAATAGTATTTTAGTGGCAAATTTGTGTGAGATAAACCTTTTTAGGATATCACTATAACCACACAAATGGTCAGTTCATCCAGTTAAACAAACCATGAATTATATGCTCTCTACACAGACCCTCCCTCATCCTCCTCACATGGTCTCCTTAATCATGTGCACACCATGAAAAGTATTTCTTCCTAAAACCTACAATTTTTCACGGTTTCTACTATAATTTCTACATGATTTGGATAAATCGTGTGCTGCCTATGTGCCTCTCCTTTATCCCCAAAACTTACTGAGATTTCACCAAATATCCCAATATTCCCCCTTACTTTATATCCATGAAATCATATGGAATAAATTGTGTACCAGAAACTGGGGTTATAATATTCTCCCCACAAACCATCTTTTCTTCCCCAGAAAGTAGAAAACCATTGCTTCCCTGAAAGAGTTCTGGCTAGCGCTATTTTATTTCTTTCTCACGATCCCAAGTGTCTTCTTGGATCTGAACATGCTTCCATAGAACCGCAACTAGACCGATGATTTTCTAATTTTTGATATTATATTATATATCCTCAATACTCATCAGGATATGGACCAATAAAGCATCCACATCTAGGACAATTTGATCCCATTTGATAACATTTTCAATATCAGGATGATACTTTTTCTAGTTTGGGATGTGGAACACATTATTCTCCGAACTAAACCATAGTGGTAATACCAACCGATATTCCACCCCACCAAATCATTCTTATATCTCAAAAGGGAAAACTAATATAGAAGACAACATTCCCTGCATATCAAAATGACGATATCCATTTCTTGGAGAGACCCTCAAGAACACATCATCACTGATGGCAAATGACAATGTCCTTAGATGATTATCCACAAAAGATTAATGAAGACTCCAATATATATCCATCCACTTTCTAATTAATTGAATATTCTTCATTGTTTCCTGGACAAGGCTTGACCCAACTAGTGACATTTCATCTATTTTCATCCATCATAGTGGAGAATGACAAGAATATCTATACAATACTACAAAAAAAGCCATATGTATTAAGGACTAATAGTAGTTATTATATGTATAACACCCCGACCCCAGTTACCTAGAGTTGGTGCATTATTATATAACATTGTCATTATCACAAAAGATCAAATCTCGAAAGACCGATTAGTTTAGTAGCCTTGGAAACACTAGATACATTCATAAAATTTACATTACATCATAAAGTGAAAACTACATCAACATTTTGTCTCCACCCTCGTATCCCCTTATACTATCCATGAAAGTCATTCATAAAATACTTCTTCACATCCTGGGAAAAATAATACATAGAAATTTGTGGGCTCAAATTCCCAGTAAAGATAACAAAATAGCGGAAACATTTATAAATAAGCATAAACATTTAAGGTAACGTATATCTAAAAAATTCCTTTTAAACATGAACTTCAGCATAATATGGTATAAATAAAATGAAATTATTCCATTTACTTATTCACATGGATATTATATTAGTAGATTAATCAAATTTAATATCAATAACCACTTTCATAATGATGGAATGCATAATTCCAAACTATCATAACCTTGTAGCCAAGGCCTCGTGCCAAGACTACAAATAAGATTTTTCAAGGCCTCGTGCCAAGACACTAGTTTGTCTCATGAGACCTACTGATGCATCGAGGAGCTACAGTGGGCTCTATCCATCACTTACTAATTCCAATGTATTTCTCATATGAATAGGTTTAAACATAACACAAACATTCATATAAAAACTAGCATACGACATGTAAATACTTTCTCCATAAACCTTGAATGGTATAAAAATAACAAATACATAGTGAAACATATCACAAAACCTTCAATACAATATGGATATTTTGTATCATAATAAATCAACTTCAAATAATCTTAGAATCCATCAAAGGATGTTGACATAGATGAAATCCAAACTATTTGAGAGAAATATCTCTTTTTTTGAAATCACTTAAAAGCCACATAATTATAAAATAAAACATTTAATTTGAAAATATTATTATAAGATTGTAAGAGAAGCTTAGAATATTTTACAATTGTGGAAAATAGCTGCACCCACCGTATAAGTTAAAAAAATACATTCTTACCTTTATTTATCGAAAAGGGTTAAAAAGTTCATTGTTTGGAAAATGACGTAAGATTCCTTTATAAACATCTTATAAAAAGTAAAAAAAATAGTATAAATGACATTAACACATATTCTGTAAAATAGATTGAATGTTTTGAAATACATTTTAAATAAACATGGATGTGGATGATAAAGAGTTCCCAGTATAAAATTATGTATAACCAACCTCAGATAATGAAGAGATTGTAAAATAAACCCTTACCTTGTACTTTTCCTAGATAGAGTGTAGTTTAACCTATTGTATAGTAGATAAATCATTGTTATTTAATTATACAAGAAATATATACATAAATATGACATCATATATGATCTTTTAATACTTCTTTGTTAATAATATTTTAGTATTATTGTCGTTTTGGGTGTTAACTGATTCGTTATCCTTTATATGCTTCGTTACGTAAGTTGTGTTTGTTATGGATAGGTTATATCTTATTCATATCCAGAATGATATCAAGTCCATAAAAATTACTTTGAATCATCAAATGAGAATTATTCTTGAATTGATATGATTGGGAAATGAATCTCATCGCATTTGTGGAGACGGTAATCCGTACGTACGCACGAAAGCTACATCCATTTCATTTTTCATTTTAAAAGGAATCAAAACCAAATTATACATATGTATATTATTATTGAAGTTTAATATAATATCATATACGTGTTACTTAAGTTCATTAACACCATCCTTTATCTGTTCCATGTATGGTATGAACGAGTCATATCACTTTGAGGGGCAGTAGTCCGCACTTCCTCAAATGATATTATCGTATATATATATTAAATAAAACGAATAATGGCATGATATAAAATGGAATTACAAAAGCTTATATATAAAATAAATATCATTATATCATATGTAATTATATTTACATCATAATTTCCACCATGAGAGGTGGTAGGAGAAAATTGAACAATCATCATTTTGTGAGGCGTTTGGTTGCCATCCACAGAAACAGTATGTTATTCGCCCATTAGATGGAGGTGTGTGTAAGTGTAGTTAGAATAATTCTCATAAAAATATAGTAGTATATTTAGGATACTAGTTTTTTTACAAAATAGAAGAATAAGAAGAGTTTAGGGGTTGTAGAAATAAAAGAAATGAAAAGAAGCTAAGAGAAATTGTTAACTTTAATTTGGGTAATTCCTTTTGGTTTGAACAAAAATGGACCCTGGAAGTGCCTTATGCCTAAAGTAAGGCTTCTGGGATGAGTAGAGGGATGTAGGGAGCATAATTTGGAAGATGTTGGATGAGAAAAAGGGCTTGAGAGGTGTGAGGAATTGGTTAGAAGTGGTGTCCTTTTATAAGGGGGAGGAGGGGATCTTTAGGAAAAACATAATGTATTAATTTATAATAAATTCATATTTGGTTTCTAATAGCTCAAAAGTGGATTGTTAAACATCTAAGGTGGGGATGGGTTGATAACCACTTGACCAATATATTTTAGACAGGTTTGGGTCACTATATTATCCTTATAATTTATATTTAACTCTTAGGTAAAATAGTGTGACATTTACCATGTCTCTTTGTATTTTTATATTATATAGTCAATAAACATACTATAAACATTCAAGAGACCCCAAGTGGTAATTAATGACATAACTATCATCATATAAGTCCTTTGGACGAACATTATATTTTTATAAATATTATATCAATTAATAATATAATATTTTTTTAAAAAGATCTTTTATGTCAATTTTTACACTATTTAATAATTTATTTATGTTAAACTATTAATAACTTTATTAATTCGATAAAAATTAATTTAATAAATTATAACATGAAATATTAACCAATAAAATTCTCTTCATTCATTAAAAGTCTCAAATTATATTTATTTGGATATTTATAATATCAATTATTTTAATATTTTACTAATAAGGTAATTACTGCATCATCATTGTGTCATTAATAAATTAAACTATTTAATGTCTAAAAATTATAAATAAAATACAATTATGTAGGAAATAATTTTATCTTTCTAATGAATATTTATAATCAAATTTATATTATGTATCTCCCTATATTTAAAATGTTTTAGTTATTAAACTTTGATTTTAACTCTTTTAACTCTTCTTTAAATTAAATAATAATAAATGTCCTAATCTAATCCAAGTGGACCAAAGAGGTTCATATTTTATTACTAAGGTTGTTTTTGGTCGAATTATACTTATCCAATAGAATTAGGACATGTGTTAGGGTAATAATAATATCATTTTTTCCCTTAATTACCATATTTACTTTTTTACCGTGGTAAATAAAAGTAAAAAATTACTATTCAAACGAAAATTTATCTTATTGAACCAAATTTTACATCTTGATATTAACTGTGTCTCTCGGATTTTCAAAATTCCACTTACAGAAGCGGTAAAATTATGTTTTATGTGAATTTTCAAATTCTCCTAGGAGGTGGGTAAAAGACTGTGAAAAGTTCAATAAAATTTTTATAATTCTAAAATTATTATAATCTGACTCCAATGAATTAAATTGAACATATATAGGTATTATTTATATATTTATATTTAAAATAAATTTTAAAAAAAATAACTATTTACATAAAAATTCTGTTTTAAACTATAACTCAGTGTTTTTCAATATTCATCAAAAATTAAATATTTTCAAAACAATTACCAAAAATTTAGCCTTGGATAATTTTGATATTCCATATTCAATAATGAAGAATATTTTACCAAATTCAAAACATAGAAGATTAATTTATTAATTTAAAATTAATTCCCGCTGTCAAAACCATAAGGCGTATTTTTAAGAAATATTTACTACCAAATGTTTGACACTTGTTTATGTCCAATTTCAAAGTGAAATTACTTACAATGACCATCATTGGATTAAATTGTAAAAATATAATATATGTATACTTCCAAACCATTAAAATTTATAATTTAACAATATAAATTATTTTGATTTAAAAAGTTCTTTTCAGTTAAAATATAGTATTTTTTCACTATTCACCAAAATATGAAAGTTATCAGAAAAACACCAAAACGTTATTGAAACTAAATTTTATGTCCCGATTCTAAAGAAGAATTTTATTTTTTCAAATTTAATATATAAAAGTTACAAATATTGGATATAAAAAAGCTGCAACATTAAAAGGCGGTAAAATTGCATTTTTTTTGAAAAATAATTCTTTTAACTGAAAAAATGTATTTGTTCTTAAATTATGTCAAAGAAACTCATAATATGGATTCCAAAATTATAAGGATTATATAAAGTTCAAGATTCAGTTATTACTATTCATAACCGCTTTTGGACGTCTTGTTTGATAAGTCACGGTGTGCTAGAACTCTGTGTTGCGTGTAGTGAAATTTATTGAATTACATTCAAGAAATAACATACTATGAAATCATAGGGTGTTACAATATGAGCACTCCCCTAAGGGTAAGTGGTTCTCCCATGAGCCACCAAAATAAATTATAGAAACCTACAGTATTTCTCCCAACATATTTATCATTTGATCGGATTTCCAAACCTTCTAAGGATGATACACCGTGATCAAATTCAACTTACATGCAAGAGATTTATATAAGGATATCCAAAAATTAGATATGAATATCAGATCTTTTTTTGAGACTATTGATATTGATATTCCATTTCCCTTTACAACTTTATGGATATATATTTTTTGAAAGACCCTCCACCATATGAGTTTCATGAATTGGAATGAGATCAGTTGACTTAGTAAGATGATCCAATATCACCCATATGGAGACATGTTTATAGACTATTCCTGGGAGACCTATAACAAAATCCATAGCTAATGTTCCCATTTACACACTGGAATCTGTAAAGACTATATCATACCCAATAGTATCTGATTCTCAACTTTAACCTACTGACAAGTTAAGCACCGTGAGACAAACTCGACCACCTAACTTTTCATGTCTCTCCACCAAAATTTCACCTTCAAAGCCTTAAACATATTATGGGTTCCTAGATGTACAACCCATATTTAATGTTGGTAAGAGTGATGGAGTTATTCATGATGATCCCTAGGTACAAGAATTCATTCTCTGAAACACAAAATTGATCTCCCAACACATTTCCAAACCTCAATGGTCTCCCCAACATTGAGTTTTGAACACATTACCAGGCATTCTACATTAGAAGTTTTTACCACTTTGAATGTCTATACGAAATAACAAAAAATAATTGTTGAAATGAAAACCATGACATCACCCTGTTCTTCAAATTAAAC
Organism: Viscum album; assembly: GCA_963277665.1. Lineage (NCBI taxonomy): Eukaryota > Viridiplantae > Streptophyta > Magnoliopsida > Santalales > Viscaceae > Viscum > Viscum album. The sequence goes on from OY728153.1 coordinate 154,848,853, forward strand.
ATGCATGTCATCTAGGACTAGTATCAACTTCCATTCACCTAAAGCCTATTTTACTAACTACGAATATGAATTTATGCTCATTGTATTTTCCATCGAATTCCATTTTCCGAGTGTATACATCAAGTAAAAGTAAAATATTTGTAGATAATCTATATGTATCCATTGTCTAAGATTTCAATATTTCTTTGATAAAATGTGTCTCATACTTTTTTGGATTGTGAACACAGTAAATTTCTCCACAATGAGATAACGATGCCATGTCTTCAAAAAATGAATCACTAAACCTAATTCAATGTAATTTTTTGGGTAGTTATTCTCATGGAATCTGAAATTCCTTGAATGACACACTAAAACATGGTATCTTTAACTAAGAACATAACCCAACTATGATCCTGAGGAATCACAGTACACCAAATATCCACATACTGATTCTGTAAAAATTCAAGATTGGTTCTGAAGTAAGACGAACATTCATCTCTAACAATGACTTATTGAATTACTCTATAAATTGGAATAGAGTATTCTTCTTTTTCAATGATTTAATTTAGGAGGATAGTAATGATAATTAGTGTAACATACTTCAGTAATAACCATATTGACCATGAAAACATCATATCTCAAAGAAAATTTTCAGCAGTATCCACAAGATCACTAATTTGATCTTTTTAAGATCCATCACAATAACTTTTTAAAAAATCACATGGCAGTCAGAGAATACATATTATATCCAAAAATAATATTTATATGGTTTGGAATAAAAATAGTGATCTATCATGATTTGTAACACTATCACTAGGTTTCCCTCATGCTCATCCCCTTTCTTTCAATACACCAAGATATTTTCAATAAAAACCAAATCAGGAGTCCTGATTGTAATGAATTATCCATTTCAAAAAATCCATGAATATTGTTGGAGAATTCCTGAGACTGAAAGGCATCACTCAATATTAATTATGGACATATCATCTTTAAAAATATTTCTTTGCAATATCTTCCTTCTGAACTTGCAATTGATGGTATACTGATCACATGTCATTTTTAGAGAACCATTGAGATCCACTCAATTGATAAAACAGATCATCAATTCTAGGAAGTGGATACCAATTCATTATTGTAACTCAGCTAAGCTTTTGATAATTGATGCATATACAATGGTTTCAATCATATTTCTTCACAAAAAAGATCAAGGCTATCCATGGAGATGTACATGGGAGAATGAAACCCCTTCATTCCGAATCCTAAAACTATAATTTCGATTCCAATAACTCCGTTGGTTCTAACCTATAGGACATATGGGAAATAATACTGGTCCCTAGAAGGATATCAATAGTAAACTCCACTTCCCATGTAGGTGGTAACCCTTATAAGCTCATGGGAAAGACATATGAAAATTGATCCACAACTGCTAGAAAATAATATTTCTTGATATCTTCCATCGATTCCATGGACACCACTGTGAAATGATACGAGATCATTTCCACTTTTGGTGCAAACAAGCCTGTTGCACCAAACATTACAACCTTCTCTCCTCCAAAGAGATTCACGACGCCATCCTCATTCATCAAATTAATTATACTCCTATAATAGTCAATGTGTCCCTTGATCATTGTCAGTAAATCCATACCAAATATTACATCAGAGACATCCATCTCCAACACTGATAATTCCCACCACATCTCAACTCCATCAATAGTCATAGAATATGTGATACACAAGAAGGCTAGGCATTCTCATTCACAAAGAGGATATTAGAGTATTATCATAGAAGGATTAGACTCATGTTTTAATAATAGAAAGTCAACAACACTAGAAAAAAATAAGGAATGTAATTTACTAGTATAAAACAACACTGTCATGAAGGTAGAATTCAAAATAATCATACCTCTCATTGTAGGTCTTCCTTTCGGATCTTCCACACTCACCTATTCAGCTCCATATAGCTTCTTCATCACTATACTATGCACTTTATTTCCATGATGATATTTTCCTTTGTGAGGAGTCATGGTATTATGATAATCACCATGTCTACCTTTTCTCAACATATGAGATAGATTATGATGTCCTCATCATGTCGAAGCATATGATGCTTGCGACAGCTTAGAAGTGTATCATGCCCCTAACCTCAGATAACTATGAAAAAATCACTCAATGTGTCCCATATGGTTGCAATTAGGTCATATTCATGGTGGTGTTTTACAATCCATCTTTATATTTTCAAAGCAACCACATTGTTAGAATCCCGCTTGGCTCTTTGGTGATGGAGGTAATTTTACTCATCCAGCTGTCAGATTCTGATTCCCACTCCCACCATGAAAATAGGTATGTCTCTTTCACTTTCTCCCAGCATTGGAGTTTCCACCATTTCTAGTAAGGATCACAATACTCCCCTATCGCATAGCTCCTATGATATCTTGCTCAACCACCTACACTCTTTTCAAAATCTTTGTACAATCATTAATATAGAGAATCACAATCTTTGATCAAATTTCATGCCATATTCAAATTTCAATGATATGTGACTTGAGGGATTCACAAGCTGAAACATCTAGTGAAAATCACACTAAATTCATGAATTTATCTACATACACCTTTAGAGAGAGATTTTCATACATTAGGCTGAAGAAAAATGTCTTCCTAGGGATATTGAATGTGTGAGGATAGAATTTTTTATTAAACAATTCTCCCAAATCGTTCCTAGTATGGCCTGATCCAATTTAGCATGCAAAACTAGTTCTCACCGCTAGCATGCAATATATTCCATAATATATGATAACAACTTGACCTTTAGTTCCACCGGTGTGCCAATGAATCCATAGATACAATTCATCCTACTGATCCACACCTCCGCCTTCTCAGGTTCAGAATCTCCCCAAAATATGGATGGATTTTTTCTTCATGAACTAGATGGAATGGTCCACATGCCTTGGATCATCCCTCTAGTTCACCGTGTCCAAAATTTGAAATGTCTTGATGATGATCTGAACAAACTCCTAGTTCACCGGTGGCTATAGTGAAACCATGTTGTCGGCAGGTTTTTCCGTTTGGTTTCAATGACGACTACCGAGTGCCATTTTCAAAACAAACAACCAACTATATAAGTATCATTCTCTAGAAACTAATGCATTAGTATTTCAAATTCTATGACATAAAATATCACAATTTTTTTCTAAAATAATCCTTTTCAGATTCAACCATTTTTTTGAAAAATTCATTCATTCTTTTGAAAATCAAACCATCTTCAAAATACACCATGTATCCTATTCAAAATATATCATTTGAAAGAAATTTGACAGTTCCAAAATTTACTCCTTTTAATAAAATTATTTATCATTACTCAAAATAAAATATGTAATCCTAGTGGGATGTCGTTCGTACAATTCATGAATTCCTCACCTCTTTGGATAAACCCATGACAATGAGAATCTTGTATCCTATTAGTGTCTCTAAAACCATTATGTACCCAACACCATAGTAACATGATGTTCATCATAAACTGGTTAGCTACATCCAGTTATGCCATACATTTAATGTCCCAACAATACTACTCCTTTCTAATATCACAAACTAAGGAATAGATAAGGATGAATCAACAACATGTCCAAGAAAGGGAAACCTAATTGTTAGGAAACGGCCGAACAAGATGGTTCCTTATGTAATGACCCGCTAATTCTCATTTGTATAAGAATACGACAAATAATTACTTTTACATAAGTGACATCCACAATATTTAAAACACAGACAATAAATGTTGAATAATTTCAAATAAAAGTGGGGGATGATTTACCCTTTATGAATAAAACAATTAACTAAATAGCTCACTCAATACAAAAAAAAGTGACACATACCAACAGAAATTCAATAACAGATAATATATCTATTGGTAAAACACCGTATTTACAACATATATCATGTTTTTTGGATATTAATATAATATACGAATTTTGTTTACTAATATATATATTTTTTAATAATATCAATTGAATACCAAATATTCTTTTACTAAAAATTTAATCTATCTTTTTATTATATCAATACCGTCATTTTTTTACCAACACATGATTCTATTATTAATAACCATCATTACCAACAGATAATTTAAAATTGGGAAAATATGATGTAATAAACCGTTGAAGGGAAAAAATACTTTATCATTAACCGATTTAGAAATATAATTTATTATAATATCATTTTTAGACCAATATTAATGTTAAATTTATCATGGATTTTTTGTTAAAATATCATATTTTATATGGTAATTTAATTTTTTTATTTAAATTTATTAAACATAAAACAACTAGTCAACATAAATCCAATAAATTAGTAATATTAATTTAAGAAGTAAAAAAAGAAAAAAATCATGAGAAATTTTGGAAGGGGTGCGCTCTACTTGGTCGAAACTCCTACAACCATGCCCTAAGTGGCGATGGTTGCCACAACGGCCCCTTCCTCCATAGAGGGAAGGGGGTCCATCGCTATCTGTACTTGGGGATCGACCACCACACATTATTCATTTCTCAAATCCTTATTTCCTACCCTTTTTACTTCAGATCTCCCTGAGTCCGAAGGTCCTAAAATGGTTTGATGAGTCCCCGTAATTATCTCTCCCAATCTTGGAATTCACTGATGCTTCTACCCTGAAACATCTAACCCTGAATGCACATTTCTAAAAACAAATTCCATTACTGGACATCTTAAATTTCCTAATTTTTGGATCATGTGGTCTACATGAGTGTGTGACTATAGGGATTCTTTATTCCAAGCATATTATGACCTGGTTCGCCCTTGAATATGATATGATCCTTTCCTGCCCAAATGCATCCCGATTTCACCAATGGTATGTATTTATGTTGATGGCTCTAAGCCCCTGGTAAACTCCTTCTGGATTAATGTGGGTGTGGAGTTTCATTTCAAACAGTTGGTTACTTTTGAATTTTTGAATGACTTCTTCTCGTTGCAAATGAAATTGGGGCATAGTCATGCAGCTTGTAAGCATAAAAGGTTGATGCAACAGGGATCTAGTCTGGGTGATCGGGATAATCTGTCTTTATTTGGTACTATTGTTGATCATGGTAGGTTCCTGGTGAACTGTAATGTGTCAACTGAGGTCTATGAGGGTGATGTTTGAACAACTTGTATGGATACTGGTACTATGAATTTGGGTGATGCAGTGTCGCTGAAACCAACACAAATGTTTCCTCCTGATCAGAAGGTTAATGAAATTTTTTAAAGGTTTCAATCATACATGAAGGTGGTGAGCTCTTCAGGATAATTTGTTAATCAGGGAAATGTGGATGTTGTAAGTGATAAAAATGGAGAAGTAGATGTTAATCACTCAATTAGAGGACTTCCAAGTGATAATGGTGTGGCAGACGATGCACATGAAGGTGTAATGGTGGATGATAATCCAGACTTGAAGAATGTCTCTTTGAAGAAACTTAAGGATGATGAAGTGCATAAGGATGTATTGGTTGAGCAACCTGAAACCCTTGTTAGTGGGTATTCTCCGCCAAGAGACACTGCCAGAGAGGATGTTGGACTGGTTCTTGATGCCGATGTTGGAATCATGGTGAGGGAGGTCCAATGGGATCCCACCAATGAAGTTGTAGTTAATAAAAACATTATGGGCTCAGAGAATGCAATAAGTGGGGTGAGACTGGAAAGAATCTGTCCAAATGGTATTGTTTGCAACCATTTTTGGAAAATTGGTGATTGTTATTTTTTTTGAGGTTTATCCTAGTGTACTTGATGTCGGAGATGGAAATAATGCTATGGTGGGAGGGGGTGGCGGAACCTCGGCTGGTAGCTACAGAACTCAATTTGTTTTGTTCTTTGTTGGTTTCCGAATAGGCCATGTAAAATACGGTTATGAAACCAATGATACCAGTGCCGGAGGATCCCCTATAGAAGATTCACAATATCTGGATCACATTTCCTCAAAAAATGTCAAGAACCTCCAAAATTGTCTTCTATTGAATCCTTTCAATGATTTCTTATTTGATTTTCTAAATTGATTAACAATTATATTTTGATAAAATATGGAATCTTTTATTCAAGTTCAAATTCTTGTCTTTAGAATAGTTTGTGATGGATATTTTTTCAATTAATTTGATCTTATTTCACATAAAATTTCAGTTCTCAAGATCTTTGATTTTACATTAACTCAACTTGATTTGTTTTGTCATGGTATGATGGCTCTCCACATGTATGGAGTTTATGTGGAAGGACATTAACCACATTAAATTATATTTGAAATAAAAGTTTTGAAAATTCACGTTCCACAAATGAGTACTAACTTAAATCATGTGAGTAAGGTAATATGATTTAAATGAAAAAAATGCAATCATTAATTTGTAAAATCATTCTAGTCCTCATTCCAATTGTTTATTCTTTCTATTCTTTCATAGGTGAATTTTTTCCCTATTTTTATGTTGTTTTCAATGTGTGTTGATCTGGTTCATGGTGCCAAGCCCATGCAACTGAATGTTAAGGGACAAGTTAGAATCCCTAACAGGTTCCTTCACATAACTACTATGAATTCATCATGTGGAGAAGGTAGTTTATAATTTTATCCTTGATCACTTCCCAGTTTGACCTCAAATTCATGCAATGTTACAGAATTTTCTCAAATCATACATTCAACATTATGTTTTGGATTTTGATGTCATTAAATTCATTTAATACCATAATTGTGAATGCAATTGATTGTTCAAGAAGGATATGTCTTCCTTTTAATCCAATAGTAGAGTTTTTATATGTTCAGCCAGGATATATTTGGGTTTATATACATATTTTTACATAGCTCATATTAGAGCATGTTCGATAGATTAATATTCTCTACTCTATTTATTTCCTTTCTATTAAATCTTTCAGGGACGAACACATGGGATCTGTTTGAACTGCATGTGCACAAGGGGAACTACCCCTACTGTTGATGTGGTGCTGCAACAAGCAGGAAGAAGGCATCACTGCTCAGATATGTGAAGGAGGTTCTCAGTTTACTAGACGAGGTTTCAGTCCACTCGATTTCGGTGCTCTTGTGGTGCATCAAGAATACGGGACCCTTGAAATATAAGGGATAGAGGTCCGCATTTGTATTATACATAGTATTTCTCATGTTCATCAATGAACGACTTCTCATTTATGATTTGGACTTGGGTTCATTCCATGTTGTTGATGGAGGCTTTCTTGGTGGAGGGTTCATGTCACACCATTTAGTTTGGAGCCGTAGCAAATAATGTTTTAGAGGATCCCTAGTTGGGGATATTCGAAATTGATGGCCAATATGAGAAATATTCATGGGAATTTCTAAATTCATGCAACGTGCTATATTCATATCTGTGTGCTGCAATTACTTTCTTGAAGGAGTTCCCCCTAGGTTTTTTTCGAGTTGTTCCCTGCTGAGTACATTACTTAGGCCAAGATTTGTATTAGGCTGCTTAATGAATACTTTTAAGCATATAATCAACACATGTAGGCCCATGAAAAAACCAAGGATGATCAAGTGGGGTGTGTGTAAGGATGACCTGAGGAGAGAGACACCAAGATAAAATTTGTTACGGCTACTTTGAAAGTGGAGGATTCCACATATACCAAAGAGGTACCAAGATTACTATCCACTCTATATTATTCCTGAATCAAGCATGTAATAAATTCCCCTTAGTGGGAGGATACTCTGTTGCTACTGTTAATTCTTCATCATTGTGAATAAATTTTCTATTTATTCCTCAATTACACTGACTTAATCCACCAACACATAATGTTTTCATTTTATTGGTGTCAATGTTATGTTACTGCTATCCCATTATTCATTTATTTCTTGTTTTATTGTGTTTATTCTTCTTATATCATATCACCTTCTATTTAGTGTTTTTAATTCTATTTAATATTGTTTGGTGTTGACCTTCTTTTGTCCCCCTCTATTTTGTGTTGTTCTCTACTTTTGTTTAGTGGTGTTTTCTTTCTTCTAGTGTTGTTTTTTTTTCTCCTCAGTGACGTGATCTCCCTCCATATATGGAGAGCTAATTGAATTTCCTAGTTCAAAGTAGTGAATTGTAATTATTCATTTTGAGTTATAAAAATTATTGTGTTGATTTTCTTTTATACCTTCTTCGTGACATGAGTGGATGTATTAAGGAGCTTGGTGATAGCACATGAATTCTCATTCACTTTCATATTATTTTTCAATCTAATCAATTGATTCTTTTTTCTAGCATAATACCTTGAAAAAGTGGTTTTGAAACGATAATTGAAGTGATCACTTCACAGTGAAATCTAAGAATTCATCACTGTACTTGTAGTAAGAGATCAATTTACACTTGGAAGAAATTCTAGTGAGGATCTGTCAAGCCCAACTTAGAAACAAGACTCTCATGCTGGTTTGGGTTTACAATTTCCCTTAACCAGAAGAGGACCACACTGGTGTCCAAGATTTTTAAAATCCAAACAAGGATGCAGTGCAACCACAGAATGGCTTGCTTAGCAGAAAAGGGCCACCGGTGGGAGAGGATGTTCTCCTTGGTCATGAACCTGAGCATACAGGTGTGTCTCTGATAGCAAGTGACTATACATCTCCTCGGGTGTGGTGAAGAAAATCACTTCCATTGGGGTAGATGATGGGTTCACCATTGCTAATACATCTTGAATATATTTGGACTTTGAAACTACAAAGGAGGGTAGAGATACATTTTATCATTTTAGATTAGAGAAACCAATTTTTTGTGTTTTAATTCTGTCTCTGTTAATGTTTTATCTTGGAAATTATTTCTTTCGGGGTTTTAGTTGGTTCATGAAACATTATATATGGATAAGAGTTTACATATATCTGATGAAATATCAATATGGATGATGATAAATTATTTCTATGCAAATAATTTTTTAATACCTTTATTTATATTTTGGTTTCAATTCATAACAATATATTTCACTGATTTGAGTTGGAGTGAGGTCTCTAGTCTTGGGGTAGGGATGAGTCATTGATGATCATTGTTCTATGGTGTGGAAATGATAGGTTGGAGATGACTCGCTGGTCCTAGGGTATGGATGGGTTGTTTGTGATCACTTTTCCATGGTGTGGCATGGATGGGTGATGTGGGCATGGGGGGATGGATTTTGTATTATTGGGTGTGATGGATACTAATGGGGGGAATAATTTTGTATTGATTCATTTTGTAATTAATTTCATTATTAATGTAATTATATTTTTTATATGTTTTAACATATGTGAAATTATTTTTTGATTTAATAATTAAAAAAATATATTATATATATTATATTAATAAATATAATTTGAACCTTTACTAGAAAAAAAAATTATAATTTTTATTCAAATGTAATTTAAAAATAAATATTATATGTTGGTAATATTATTTCCAACAAAAACAATTTCCACCATAACATGTTGCTAAACATGTTAACCCACATATATATTATCTAGTAGTATTATTATAATTACAACAGAACAATTTTATCTGTCGCAAAAACCTTTAGCGATATAGTGTTTACTGACAGTTTAGTGACAAATAAATATATGTTGGAAAAACTTTTTACAAACAGAAAATTCATATTTAACAAAAAATATACTCATATTGGAAAATTTAAAATATTTTTTAGTGACTATATGATACATGAGAAAATGAAAGAAAACTCAATAACTGAATATATCTCAAAACAACTTCAATGTGTACAAAAGTTGAAGACAAAACAAGTATCAATATAAATATTGGATAAAAAATAAAGTCTCTCAAGAGACCACATGAATCCATGCTCCCCATGACCCATTCCCTACAATCACCAAATAGCCCATGTATCACAAGGTGGTGCTAAAAACTTTTGATGCATTACCTTTTCTCGTGTCTCTAAATATAGAATATACAAAAGAAAAAAAGTTCCAAAGTAGTATTGTGGTTTTCCCCAATGAATTCCCAACTCATGCCACTAGGATAGAAGAGTAATAAAAAATTATATAAAATGGTTTATATAAAACAAATTATCAAAAAAATGATATGACTCAATATACACATGTTTCCACAACCATTTATAATCAAAACCATAAATGTGAAATTGAATCCAATTTTTCTAGTAGGTTATTTTTCTAGAAAAATAACAAAACAATGATTTAAAAAAATTTCTCAATATTTTTTGGGCATACCCAATCCATTACAAACATACACACGACTAACCATGCATGTTACACAATAACAATTCCAAACTCATGAGTGGTTTCTCATCAATATACCATGTTTTCACAAGGTAATTGTGTCCCAAGTGCCATTAACCCTTTGGAACCAAGCACAAGGTCATATTTCTCACATGCCCTGTATTTGAAACATGAACACACATAGCACATATTCCCAATGATCATGCCAAAACAACCCTTCAATAAAATAACATTTTTATTGAAAACTGTTTTTCATTAAGAACAGTACAATGCTAACTCATTTAAATAAAAAAATAATTTTATTAAAACCCCGTACCTATCAAAATGTTTAGAAGTTCCATAAAATCCACAATTTTAAATTCATGAAACTAAAACAAATTTCACAACAATTTTTCAAGATTTCACAAATCTACGAAAAATGAGAAATCATCACTAATGAGATTTATTCCACATATCAAAATAAGATTTCACTAGTCTTATACAATTTACTAAATTTGAATGTAATATGATCAATTCACGAAAGAGTATATGAGAGTGAAGCCACCTACCTAAAACATTTTGAACACACTTTACCACTGACGAAGAACACTCAAGAAAACATGGTCGATTCTACAAAAACAACCTTAGATCTATTCTCCTATAAAGATCAAGACCAAAACTCAACTTCTTTAAAATACACACTCATATATCTACCCATAATATGTATATATATGAGAAACAAAAAATATAGGAAAATTTTATCCAAGAATATTTAAGAAAATGATCAAGAATAATGAAAAATGATCACATGCCTCAATAATAGAGGATCGATACACAAAGTGAAGCCTTCAAATTGACCCCAAAATGCTCGGGATGGGTTATACTATCTTACAAGAATATAAATCATGACATACAACCATTTAGGAGAATAATGAGTAGTTAAAAGGAAAAAAATGTTAGATAAACTTTTTTAGGATCTCACATTAACCACATTCACCGTTAGTTCACACATTTAAAGAAATTTTTCACTAACCATGTGTCAAATACTATTTAGAAAGACCTTGGAATGACCTCCTTGCATTGTCTCCTTAATCATGCGCACACCGTGTTGAAGATCTCTACCTCAAACTTGCTATTGTGTGCCACATCAACTAGGATTTCCCCACGGTTTGTGTAAACCGTACAAAACCCATGTGACTCCACTATATCCCCCAAAAAATATTGTATCTTCACCAAACTCTCCAAAAATACCCCTTACATTATTTCTATAAAAAATACAAGTAAATGGTTATCTACTAGAATATGGGGGTACTAGTGGGACCACAACACACTAAATGTTGCTATTATCCTTCTAAAAGAATCCTAGGGAAAAATGATAAACCATAAATCATTTACTTTCCCTATTTTATATTCAAGATGTTTTCAGACATCATGGAGCACCCCAGGATTTTCTTAAGACCATAGTCCATAGTTTACATCTTTGTTTTTGATTATTTTTTTCAAAAGAATACAAATATTGAAGTAAACATTAGTGAAACCTATTATAATTAAAACTATGGATTGTGTGAGAGAACTATTCATAAATTGGAATTCTTTTCATAAGATAGATAACATGATTTTAAAGGTAATTGGGATAAATAGATTCCTCCTTTTTAATTCAATGATAATCCCAGTTTTCACTAGATCCTTCAAATTGATCCTTATAAAGAACTCCATGGGAAAAGGTGTAAAACCCTAACATGATGTGTTGATGTTGGAAAAGTAATGTTTTTATAACTATACACTATGAATGGATCTATATAAATAATAATATGGAGCTAAAAACATATCAAATCTTCATAGTATCGATAAAAGATTTATGCATCAAATCGGAGGAAGGACATAGAGATTAGGGTATAAGATCATGTATTCAAAAATATTTCATCAAGGAAAGGGTTCAAGATGTTTATAAATAAGGTGAAAAAAGTCCAAGGTATATTAAACCATTATATTTTCTATATAATTTTAGAGTAATTTCATATTGGGTAGCTGTTTCATTCTCGAAAACCAACAAGGAATGGAATTGTGTTTTTTGGTCGTGATGGAATAACCCTTCATGTCAAAAAAATATCTCCATATTATTTCAAGATAGTTTCCAATGGGTTTAATTCATGGAACTAAAATCACTGAAATGGTTCCCTCATTTTTATTTCCTCACAAGACTATATTCCAAGACATGGGGTCATTGGGAGATGGTTCTAAAACACATACAGACTCACACTGGTCATGAATATGATAGCTTAGGGAAATAACACCCTTTAAGGGGTATTTTTTAATATTTTGGGACTCAATTACATTTTTTAATCAAATAATTGATTTATTTACTAATATTAAATATATAAGATGTTACCATTGTATTCAAAATCAATTTTTTGTTGGTATCATGTTTTGAATCACATGTATGTATATGAGGCTCTTCATCGATGGAGACATCTGTATGTGTCTACGATTTTCCATCAATGCTACCATTCTGTAAACATGTTATAGATTCATACTTTTTTTATTATCATGATAATTTTTTTAATCACACAATATGATTCGATGTAATTTATTGTCATCCAGTTAGATGGGAGATGCTTTCATGTTGTGATTGGGCCAATGATATGGGCTTCCTATATATCATTGTGGGAGGAATCATAAAACAAGTAGTTCAGTTCCACTTAATAGACAAAATCATAACATTTAATGATTTTTTAGATGGAGAAAACACAATATTTTTACATCACACAACAACAACATCTAGGAGAAAGTTTCCCTTTCATGTTTGGTTTGGGACTTATGACAAAGTGGCCAAAAGGGACCTAGAAGGGATGTATTCTCCTAGGTTGGAAATTGACTTATATGTTATATGGAATAGAGAAGATTAGGGTGGATTTTTGTTGATTTGTATGAACCTTAGGGTGGGTTCCTACATATCCCAATTGGATAGGAATCAATCCCATGTAATTTGGAATGTTGGGACTCACATATATTGAGTATGGTCATTTCTTAATCATTTATAATACATCTCTATGATGGTTGGACTCACTAAGAATATTGACAACAAAAAGGATGGTGACATGGTTGTGGGTACTACTCCATTTTGGGCACCTCAGGTAAGAGGAGAGGATTATTAATAAATGGATCCCCATAGAGACATTTATTTGATTGATTAGATGTCATGATCACCAGTAACCACTCTTTCCACTTGTGTCCTCTTTAGTGTAAAAAACAATAGGAATTGGAAAATCCTGATATCCACAAAATCACCTTCATATGCTGGTGTACGAGGTTTGGGATTCACCCCACATTAAATACGAGGGGATTATTCTTGAAGGGATGCACTATAAGGATATTTAATCATTGTTTGTAGGTAGATGACTATGGATTTATTTTATAATGTCAGGGGAGAAACATGGGTTTGATGATATTGTCTCCTATTTTTTTCATCCCCAATTCGTTGTCATTATCCATAAGGATAATATTATTCTACCATGTGAATGTATAGTCTAGAACACTCCAAGGATCCCCAACTGTTTGTTTGGATAAATATAGAAACTCCATTTTGATTTGTATTTATAAATGAGAGGGTACACTGATGGAAACAATTCTCTTATCAAACTATTTTAGAGGTTTTAGGGGAGGCCTTGACTTATCCCCCCTTAAACGAGGGATCCAAAGATATACAAAAGCTACCATTAGTGGTATAAAAGAGGAGATCAATAGCGGCTCACATAGGTGTGTGATGGGTATCTAGAATGGGTCTTTCACATGTGAGGCCTGAGTGAGCATCATTAAAATCATGTATGGTAGGCATTTGGGGGGGGGGGGGTAAGTGTTTTTCACATTGATGAGGATTGGAAAATCTAGAATTTATTCACATAGGTGTGTCCTGGGTGAGATTAATATGTCTTTGGGAGGTGTATAATAATGGAAATAACACTTGGGTGAGGCCTTTTTCTATGTCCCAAGGGTCTTCCCATGTGTCTTTTGATAACATGAACTCAAATATTAAGCTCAGATTGTGGACTTCACCCTAGTTCTCATAGTCTAGGGGGTTCGACTACTCACACAAGTATTTTTTTTGTCATATAGTATATGAACACTAACCCTATTAAGCTTTTTAATTTCCAGTTCATTGAAGGCTTGGAGATCTACATTGAGTGTTCCAATGACATGGGTGAAGCAATCATATCAGATGAGGCTCCCAAGGGTCCTATTTATAGGAAACCTCAGGAACCTGGTTGAGGGATTCCACTCGTATAGGTCCATCGCACATGTGAGATTCACATGGCCCTCATACAAGTACTAGATGATAAAGTTGGGTTGCAATGGTAGAACCTTCATGAGCTTCTTTCTTCAAAGGTTTCTCATGATATTCCATAATACACAAGTGCTTTACATTTCTCAACCTAGGATAATTGGAACCGTTCATGCATTATTACTTGTATTCAATTCAAGATGTACTTTCCATTTCTGATTTCATTGTTTTTTTATATGATAGTTTCAACAAAATCCCCCATCATTATTGGATCTGATTTAAAAAAGATGGTACAATCATATAATAACGGGAAAAAAGTTGTTGGAGGAATCTTCAGCTATTGGTATTCATGTATTTTAGTATCTTCGTGTTTGAGTTTACAGAACATCAACACATTCTCTTCATGAAAAAGTAGTGTGGGTTGATGGAGTGCACATGCCCATCCAGTAGGTGGGTCACAAAGGATTACCACATAGGTCGGCCACATAGGTTATCCATGAAAGTCATTCCTGAAAATATATATGGTCAATCTTTCCTTCAACATTTATTTTATTTCTTTTCTCATATTCTCTCACGACACAATTGATTCGTGATGTTTTTGAGAAAATTTCAGTTACACTACTCGTCCAATCTACTTATCTGCACTGCCCCCAACACTGTTCATCCACACTTCTTGCCCTCTTTTCTCATTGTAAGTATGACCTTACTACTTATAAGAGGGACCTTTGCGAGGTCACTTGGGATATTGATCTACTAAATCCAAGAGTGAGTATCATTCATGTGAAAACTATAATTAATATATTTAATGTCAAATGAAATGAATACTTAGGATTAGAACCTTTTTTATTAATGTTGATCATAAAAAACCTTTTATATTTCCATTATTGCATTGTGAGGATCCAAGGATAGAATCCCTCAAGTGTTCATCCACAAGTGATCCTATGATCTTTGAGAAAACTCACTCAATTTCACTGTTCCAGAGAAGTGAATCAAATATCTTGTGTTATTCATTCCTGATCAACCGTTCATTGGTATTGAATAAATAACTATAGAGTTTCTCATTATTTGGAGGGAGATAGAAGGAGGATTTGAGAGAGAATTAGTCATTCAAAAAAAATAATTATTCTCAATCTTGGATGGAAAACAAATTACACATAACCAATTATATAAAGGTTAATATATTAGGTAAAAATATTCTTTATTTTCAAGAATGTTGTTAAATAAAATTTAAAACATTTAATAAACCCAATTCCACATTATAATAATTTTATAATTAGGTTATGGTTCACCAAATTGAGAAAATGGATAAATATTATTTAACAACTAGTAAATAATTATTTTGTCACTAGAAGTGGCCTTAGTTTGTTCAAGTTCATAATTATTAATTGAATTTCAGAACTATTATATTATGTATGAATAAATATTTCATTCAAATACTAGTAAATAAATATTTATAAAAAATTCATTAAAAAAACAAGTATATTTTTATTCTCATGACGGAGAATCAATATTTAATAATTTATACAATAAATCTAACATGAATAAATTTTTTCCTCATTTTTGAGAATAATATTTATTCCTTTAATTAAATTTAATTAGAATATAATAGATATGATTAGAAACAATTAGCCTAAGGTCATCTGAGATTCATTGTCATTGGCATTAAGTGGACTTTCATTAATCCCAATATTAATATTTAGTATTGAGTCAAGGCACCCAAGAGAAATAATATAATATTTCAATGAAAAAAACGATGTACAAACAATCATTTTATAATCTAATACCTTTATCATAACTTCTCATTAATAAGTGTTCACATCCATGTATCTGACCAATTTTCATGATATGTCTCTCGTTGACTATCTAAAATAAACATATCATAATATAATGGCCATAGAATTTAAGGTGATATTTATATCCAAATAAATTTCCTGAGATAACAGCTTCTATAAATTAGGAAGTGACATATCCTTTCTAGGCTTTTAAATTATTGAAAATTCAATCATGAAGTTCCCAACATAACCTACTTTAAATTAACAAATTGTGTGATAGTTTTCCTAAGTAAATATATTTTCACAGGTCATGACATGAATAAATGAAAATCATGAATTCTAAGGACCATTATACATGATTATAGATAAGAATATCTGATGAAACCAAAACATGAAATATTACTATTGGAGTTTCAATTATCATAATCTCCCATTTTCGAGATTACAAAGTGCAAACTTCATGAGAATAATCCTCATCTTATTTTCCGTAATATCACATAGTGCTATATATAATATTAGTCCCATAAAAGTATTTAATCTAACTAAAAAAATATTAAGAATACTATCATTGAACTTAAAGGATCACATTAAATAATGGAACTACTTGGACCATATCAATGTGAGAAATAAACCAGGACAATGTTACAATAATGTCACGCAAAACAAAATATAATATGTAATAATTTTTTTAATTAATATCAATCATATATAATATATATGTAATCAATGTAAAACTATTTTGTAAAAGTAATCCGACTCAAAAAAATCCCACATGGATTAGGGCCAACGATATACAACATTGAGTCCACTAAACCCACTATGACAATCACATTTTTGTGAGTCAATGATTTAGTAAAGGCGTCCATCATGCTATCTTCTATGTGAATACTGCTCCGCACTACCTCAACCCTCTTTGAAAAACCCATCAAGTGATGATACTTCCAGTGAATATTCTCTTTATAATGATATGACATTGGTTTTATTTCAAGATCCACCATAGCAGCATTATCATAACATATTGTGATGTGATATTTACTTCTAGGTACAACCTCAATCTTTGAGATGATGTTTCACATCTATACTACATCTTTAACAATATCAGAAGCCACAATATAGTTGGACTATAATATAGAATCTATATCCACAACCTCTTTCATGCTCTTCCAACTCACAAGACATTTATTAAATGTGATGATATATCCCATTTAATACTTCATGTCATATTGATCAGAATTGAAACTAGAATAGTCATATCCCCTAATGAATTTTTTTATCTCCTCGATAGAACAAAAATATATCCTCAGTACACACAAAATTCTTAATTATAGTCATGATATCAATCCAATTAAAGTCACCATTATCATCATGATATCATCCAACCTCACTCAATGCATTGAATAAATATATTCTATACATAACAAAATATTCATGACTAACCCAATCGTAGATGTGTATAGAATACTATATATTTTGTGTCTTTATTCATTTATCTGGTCATATGTTTTCCTTGCCATATGATTAACCTAAGATGATATCAACAATATCCCATAGTATTATTTCATACTGAATATATTTAGTATATTATCAATGAATATACCTTGACTTATGCTATGTAGACTCTTGGATCAATCATGATGGATCTTGAACCCAAGAATATATACTGCCTCACCCATGTCCCTAAAAAAGAAGAGCTTATTCAACCATATATTTATAGACTATAAGACCTGTGTTTTTTCCATTGAGTAAAATGTCATCAATATATACTGTTAATAAAATGACCACAGTACCACTAAACTATTTGTAGACACAATGCTCACACTCATTCATTACGAAATAATATTTTATTATTGGTTCATCAAAAAAATGTTCTATGTATATGATGATTTATTTAATTAGAAAATATATTGTATTCAGTTGTCATATCTTATTGAAAACATTAGGAGTATGAAACCCTTTGGTATGTGTCATATAGAAATATTTTTGATGCTTCATATCAAGGGAATCTACTTTTACATCCATTTTCCAAACCACATAATCATGGTAAGTCACAATTCAAGTATAATTATAATAGATTTTGTTATTGAAATTGGTGAATATATTTCATCGTAGTAAATGAATTTACACTATTTGAATCCTTTCTCAACCAGTCACACCTTATAGAAAATAATGTTTCCTTTTATGCCCAGTTTTTTCATTAATTCTCAATTGAATATAATGGTGATTAAATCGACTATATGTTCTACCAAAATCGAATCTTTTTTTTTTGGTAAATAGAATCTATTTTATAATTCAAGGCTTCTAGCCACAAGGAATATTAAATTCCACATACTCCTTTTTAATAGGTTAGAGCCTCAATATTATTATCTAATAATGATTCACCATCCTTAGGGACTTGAAAATATAATTTTCTGTTTCTCTTATCTAATTTTCAGTCCTATGTAGTACATGTATCCTTGGAATAATTTCTTTATCAATGACACTTTATGGAATCTATTCGTGTATGATCTTTTTTGTTTCAGGAGCATTGACATCACCAATGACTATCTCGATCTCACAATCTATTATACATATGTAATCCCACTCATAGATTTTGGTGTTTAATTCCACTATAATATTTTTTCTCTGATGTGTCTTATTGTATATACCCCATGTTACCTTGGGGGTATCATATTAAGGTACACTTTGTGCCTCAGGTGTAAATGTTTTTTAACTAAAGAGGAATTAAAAAACAACTATCTTCCCTAAACATATTGTGACTATAACATGTCTTTTCATCCAATCCATAATTAAAATGGAATGAAATTTATAAATTTATTTGGTACATTATTTAGTATTTGTGAGGCTGATTATAACTCTTGCCCCCAAAAGGATAATGGAGCACTCATATGACTCATCATTGATGTCACTAGGTAAAATAAGTTATTGTTCCTCCTTTCACTTACTATGTTCCTATATGGTTTGTAAGGAATATTGAGTTATGATAGGATCCAAAAAACAATTATTTTATCAATGATGCCTTGATTAAGATGTTATCAACCATATTATGAGGAAATATTTTAAATATTCCAACCACGGTTTTTCGGAACATCATTATTGTATTCCTCAAATTTTTTAATAGGTTCTAACTTGTATCACATTAAGTATACCCATATCTATAAAAAACCATAATTAAATTTTATGAATTATGAGTAACCAACCCTTAAATAAATAAGTAGTTCACACCTATAGGTATAAAGCAATTCAAGAATCTCTTTAGCCTATTCACTTTTCCCATTAAATTGGGATTCAACTATTTTTTCCTGTAAGCATTTTAGAAATACACCATGTGGTTTTATCTCTAAATAATCTAAATATCAATCTTCAAGTAAGTTATTCATTCACATTTCATTTATACTACCCATCTCATTATTCTAAATTAGGTTGTACTATGAGTCATGTGATGTAACTTCATTATCGATTTCCATTACATTTCTCATGTAATCCCACAAATAATTTTGTTAATTAAATGTTCCTTAACACAACAAATTCCATATTTATAAAATAAGAATCCTTTAATCAAAAATTTGAAAATAAATCTATCTATATCCAGTCTAGATATATAAATAATTGTTTTGGTAATATGTGGAACATTATAAAAGCCATTCAAAACATTGATTTTTTCCATAGACAACGTGAGGTGGTAGTACACTATAGGTAAAAAATAAGGTTTAGATATGTTGTCTACATGTATATCTATCTCCCCTCAGTCAATATTTGAAAATACAGTTGGTTCCTATATTTGAATACATTTGTGATCACAAAAATATATAACTAATATCCAATGTATTGAAATAGATAAATTGCACTTGATAAAAGACACTAGATGATTGGCATTTCTTATTTGGATGGGTGAATATTTTCATCAAATGGTCCTTAATTAAATATTGGAAAATGAAAGCATCTCATTCCCATGATTTCCCCCAGATCTTTTTGTTCTTTAAATGGTGTCAAGAAGCATTGTTATTAATTATTTTATCTTCCCCATTCCATTTTTCACTATAAGAACGTACAATTTTTCTCCTTTTTATCCTTATATACTTGGAAATGAGGAGATATAAGATCTGTTAGAGAATTATCAATGATGATCATATTAAAATTCACCACAAATGAGTATAATCTCTGAGGGATTAATTAAAAAATGATATTGTTTCCTATTTATTTAGTTATTTCAAACCCTTGAAACTAAAGGTTATCAGTGTAGAAAATGAGCATGACTATAAGAGGCTTAGTTGGGGCACATTCTCTAATCATTATCTTTAAGAGAAAATCGAGAATCTCAATCCAGTCTTGTATAGAACTTTCTTGGTAAAGACCACTGAGGTGCTAATTCATTTAATACACCTCCATGTATTTGGGTTACTTAATGAGAACACTAAATATTGATTAAAGAAAAAACATAGAACATCTAACACATCTATCAAAATGTTTTCATATATAAATAATTTTTTATTTATCACATATTTAGTAGGTGAATCCAGAATTGATGATTCTAGAATATAATATTTATGTTCATGGAGTATGAAAACCTTGAGGTTTCAAAACAACTCCTGTAATTTACATCTAGTTAAATGGTTTTATTTCTACCATATTGATCATAAGGAAAATGTGGATAATGAGTTTTCATTTTACTCTAAAATAAAAATAGAACATTTTCAGTACTTTTTCTTTATTACAAATTATCTGAGAAATAATAAAATAATTTTTTTTATTAAATCACCCACCATTTTATGAATTCTCAAGAGCCCCACCATTAATGTAATAATTCATAAATTCATTAACATAATTATGTATAGGACCCATATGCTCACTCTCATAACCTAAACATGGATTCGACAAGATATATGAAGGTATTTAGTTTGGTACATCTTTTCCAAATATAGGGATACAACTCCTTCATCATTTCTGTAGATTCCTCAATCTGTAAATCCTTACTTGGATATAATATAAACTTGCCTCCAAAATAATATAATTCTATAAAGGGCTAATACTATTGATTTTAAATGGATATGTACACCAAAAACATTTTTTAGAACTACCCTTATAAAATTATGTGTCCCAAAAGGGTTGTTCAAACAATTTGATCAATTGAATTTTGTACATAATCATGTAACAAAAAACTCAGTTTGACTTAATATTAGTTTCAGGGATTTTAATTAATTATGCATAAATTTTATCTGCTTTTGTCCTCTACATTTTTTTTAATATTATGTGGATATTACTTAGTTAATTTACCATGTTTGAGAAAAAAATTCGTCAAAATTGATTTATATAATATATTGTGCATAAATTTTATATTGTTTCATCATTTACATTTCTTGTTAACATTATGTGTATTTTTATTAATTAATTAAACATTAATGATAATAAATTTATGTATAATTGATATATTTTAGTTCCATATTTTCTAATTTCTTCATTTATTTATGTGAGTATGGCCTTTCTTCCATAAAATAAAATATTTCAAGGAATGAATGAAATATATAATTAAAGTACATGATGATGCACACTATCTAATTTTTGATTTAATGAGTGGAAATTAAATCAACTTATGTCCAATGGGAAATAAATTATATTTTCATTCTTTACATGAGTTATAACATTCCACCTATAAACCTATGTATCAACTTAGTTGACATCACTATGGATTCATTTTGAACTACCTCCACTTAATTTGGGATACACAATTTATTATATATATTTAAGAATCACATGTAGGTGAGGGGAAACCAAGGATTACTTAAAATTTTATGAAATAAATATCCTGGGAAACATAGGTAGTATATAATAATCGATGTAGGGATTAGTCACGATCCATCATATTTAATTTAATAATAAATATATGAAAACCCATGAAATAAATGAATTAATATGTCCTATGTATACAATGGTCTTGGTCAAGATCATGAATGGTAATACATGAAATGATTACATAAAAATAATTTGAAACCATTAATTTCCTATTTCATTATTTATTATTAATTTAAAAGAAAATTAATTAATTAATTAACTACATTTCATCTAAATGATCGTCCAAACATAATTTTAAATACCCACCATTTATGGAAGTCATGAAAAATAAACAGCATAACCAATTGTAAAAAAATTATTACAATAAAGTAATTGATCATTCAAAAAAATAATTATTAAATATTCAATCAAACAATACGTTTCAATTAATAAATTATTGTTTAATGTTACAATTGATAATTTAATGTAATTTAATTACTCATTTAATTGAGAGAATACTATGTGGGTACAATCTAGCTACAAAATGAGCACCTAAGTTACCACTTATCGATGTCGCATGCCTAATATTTCGTAATATTAACTTTGATGGATCACATTATGTGTACACACTAGAAACATGGCTTGTATCGGATTTCTATATTTCAAATTGTCCTGATGTATAGGTGGAGTTAAATATATAACCTATGTGTAATTAAATTCTCGACATATCTAGGTATAATGTGAATGGGTATGAAACATGTACTCAAGCTACACACCTTGTAACCCGGTTTTACAGGCTAATGGTTTATCACTTCATGATGGAATCTATAGTTGTTTTTTATTGGTATATAATTCATTAAGAAAATGGAACACTAACTGAACATGATACATATACTGAAATCATGTTAATTAAAATCAGATTTAATAATTAATAACATGAAATGAAAACCTAACCATAATTTCACATAGATTATCAAATAAATAAATAAATAAAACATTAAACATAACTGCTATAATATAACTTGTTTTCTTTTCGAGTAGTAGAGGCATTCATTAGTGTATGATAAATTATAACTTCTTTTAATAATCGTTCCCCACTACAATTAGTGAGGGTCATTCATGTAAAACTTATAATCAATTTATATAATATATGAAGACATCAATACCTTAGATTGAGAACTTTATTTATTGATGAATGTATGTCATCCAAAAAACCCTTCCGGACTCCCTTTATTATGTTGTGAGGATCCAAGGATACAATAACTCAAGTGGTGATCAATAAATGATCATGTGACCTTCGTGTAATGCCACTAGATCATCACGGTGATATTATGATGGATAAAATGTTGGTAATTGATATTTTTAAATATCTTGTTATTCATTCTTAAATCAATACCTCTCTTGTTTCTAATTATTGAGAGGGAGAGGGACAGAGGAGTTGAGAGAGTATTTGTATTGTGAAACAATTCTCTATTCTCAAGCATGGATTCAATACATAGTATACATAACTATTTATTTATAGATCAATGGTATATGATAAAATATTGTTTAATTACACACCAGATATTAAATAAAAATAAAAATATCATAATCCCATGACACAATATAACAAACAATTTACTAATATTTTTTGTACTAACTTACGACAATTAAGAAATAATAATTACCTTATTGAAAATAATTATTTTATTATCGAGCATTGTCCCAGTAGATAAGAACTCCATGGTATTTATGATATTATGGAATAATTATATTATTTATAAATTAATATTTCAATAACATAGAGGAAAATAAATTTTTCTTAAATACTCATTTAAATAAATTAATATATTTTTACTCTCTTGTCGGTGAAAAAGTATTTATTTAACTTTTTTAATAAATATAACATGAATAAAACTATTCATAATAATTCAAAATAATATTTATTCAATTAAAAAAATTAAAATAGAATTTAATCGAGATCAATGAAAATCTTATGATGTGAACCTCTAGGATTTTTTATCATTATAATGAGGCGTGTTTTCCTAAAGTCCAAGATTAGTGTCTGGAAGTGGGTAAAAGAACCCAAGAGAAAGAAATTAATTTCTCAACGATGAATACCACATGAAAATGCACACTATGTAATATAATCCTTTTACCATAATATCTCATCAAGAAGGTTTCACGTCTATTTGAACATCCTATATTTTTTATATGTATTTCTTTGACTATTTGAAATAAACACAATATTTCGCAATGGCCATGGAATTTACAGTGACATTTATATTCCATAAAATTAAGAAGAGGTCATCTTCCTAAAATATAGGAGAGACAAATCCTTCATCAATCTATCCATTAATGACATGGAAATCATGAGAAACCCAATATTCCCTACATCCCACCATCATTTGGTGTTATTATTTTCATCAATAAATAGAAGTGAACAAGACATTAATAGAATTACTGGTAATATTAATGTCTATGGACTATTACACATGCTCGTAGATGGGAATATCTGATGAGACCAAAACATGGAGAATTATTACTATCGATTTTGTTCTCATAATCTGCCATCCTAGAGATTACTAAGAGAAAACATCATGAAAAGAATCACCACATTCTTATGATTACTCACACATAATGGTCTATATACCATGTGTCCAATCATAGTACATTATCCAACCATATAACTATATTAAGAATATTTACATATCACATCAAGGATATCATCATAGAGGGGATCTTCTTACACCTTATCAATGCAAAAAATGCTATAGGACATTATTACATTAATGGCATGAAGAACAGTGTACAATATGTTATAATATGCTTACCTAATATTAATTACATCAAATATACATGTAATAAATTTACAATCCATTTTTCGTAGTGTGTCACCATCTAGGATTCATTATAATTGTTATTTGGAGGGATTTCCTAATGTTTAGGGTTGTCGGTGATATATTTAAATTTATTTAAATTATCATTTCCAGAACCCATGATCAAGGATATTACACTAAATGTTTTTAACAAATATATTTAATATATAATGAAATTAATACAAGGGAACTATAACATTCATCATTGATGGATGTTGGTAGTCCTAAGAGACCACTTCATATTTCTTTCATTGTACTATGAGTATCCAAGGATATAATATCAATAAAAGTGTTCCACATGTTATCCTATGATCTCTGACCAATTCCAGTCAATCATCGGATTCTAGTTAAATGAATTGAATGTCTTATTTTATTCAATATTGATCACCCTTTCTTAGATATTGATGAAATCCATCTTACATTTTTTATTATTGAGAGGGAATGAGAAGGAGGTTTCTAGAGAGAGATCATTGTACATAAATTTTTTTTGTTCTAAATCACATATAAATACAAAATAGATATTACCATCTATTTATAGAGAAATGGTATAGGATACAGAATTATTTAATTACAAGATCATTATTAAATAACATTTAAAATATTTAATAAACCTCATTACACATAATAATAATAATAATAATAATAATATTTTTCTTATTACAACATGTATGAATTGATTAAAAATAGTTAACTTCATGTAAATAATTATTTTATTATCATACAAGGTCTGGATCTATTTATACTCATTGGTATTTATTGAATACCAGAATAATTATTTTATTAATTGATAAATATGTCATTCACATACTGGTGCATAAATATTTATTAAATGTTAAATAACATTAAAAATATATTTTTACTCACATATCCATGAATAAATATTTATTTAGTTTATGAACTAAATAATAATTGAATAATATTATTCCTCGATATTGAGAATAATATTTATTCCGTTAATTAAATTACAATAGAATTTAATTTAGATCAATGGAAGCATATAGTGTGTGACCCTTTAAGATTAATTCTCATTGAAATTTGGAGGTTTTGACTAAAGTCTAAGATTATGGTCTCGAATTCATGGAACGCAATATAATTAACATAATGTCACAATGATGAAAAGAAAAAATGAATTCTCTTTGTCTAATATAACCATATCATCACAATATCTCATCAATTAGGTTTCACACTCTTATCCCCAACCTATATGTTGGGTACATCTTTCTCTGACTATATCAAATAGACCCCGTGTTACATTTTGACCATATAATTTAGGGTGATTATTATATCCAATACAATTGCCATGATATTTTCTTCAATAAATATGAAAGGGAAAATTCATTCCTTGACATAACTATTAATGACATGTCATTGGTGAGGCATCCTACATACCCTACATCCCTCTAATGGATGGAATGAGGTTTTTTCATCAGAAAATATATGTTTTAGATTCATGAAAATCATTAATGATAATATTAGAGTCTAGGTACCATTACCCACAGTTGCAGATAACAATATACAATGACACCAAAACATGTGGAATCCATATGGGGGTATGTTATCAGAATCTCCCATCATGGAAATTACCAAGTGAGAACATTGTGAGAATTAGACTCTTTTTCATATGAGTACTCACTCTTGATTTTCGATCTACTATGTTCCCAATCATAATATGTTATCTGACAATCTGACTATATTAAGAATATTGATATAGGAATTGAATGTTCTTATCATATTAGGAATCTTCTATGACCTTTTCTATGTGGAAAACACTCTAGGACACTATTACATTAAATTAATGAATAATGATTTATAATATATAATAATATGTTATATTAATATTCAATACCTAGAATATACATGTAATCAAAGTACAATTAGTTTTTCCTAGGAAACCAACTACAAAAAACTCCATCGTGAACTAGATCCAGCTACCAAAGTCATTGATTCCAGTAGACCCCACATGATAATCAATCTTTTTATGAGTAAATGATTTAGTCAAGTGGTCTTCCAAAATATCTTATATGAAAATAATACTCCCTAAAACCTCACCCCTCTTTCAAAAATCTATCACAATACGGTACACCCAAATTATATGATGTGTCTTCTTATAGGACCTTGGCACTATTTTTGAGATCCACCACTATAGTATTGTAATAATATAGTGTGAGAGGATCTTTACTACTAGATTACTCCTCGAGATCTTAGATGAATTTTTTCATACATACTACCTATTTTTCTAGTATAGAAGCCGCAATGTACTCAAAATATATCATATAATCAATGAACACAATATTCTTGGAGCTCTTCCATATCACAATGCCTCTATTATATATGAATATGTATCCCATTCATGACTTAATGACATAGTCAAGTGTTTGGAAACCAGAATCTCCATATCTATTGATAAATATTTCCTTATCTCTTATATAGACCTAGAACATATCCTTAGTACGCCTTAGATACTTAAGCATAGTATTGACTATCATCTACTGGTGGTCACCTGGATCATTATGATATCATCCTACCGCACTCAATAAGAAGGTAATATCTAACTAATTATATATCATAACATAATTTATAGACCCAATAATTGATGTGTTTTTAATATTTTTCATTTTTTTCAATACTAATGTGTCTGAAGACACATCTTCTTTGAAAGATTAATACTATGAGATTTTGACAACTATACCCTCTTAGATTGTTCTATATTTAATCTCTTCAGTATCTTGTAAACATATGTACATTTACATAGGCTGAGAAGTCCCTTTGATATATCATGAGGGATTTTGATTGTAAGAATATATGTTTTCTAACCTAATTCGTTCATGGGGAATAAATTATTCAACAACATCTTAACAAACTTTAAGTCTTAAATTTTAGATTTAATGAGTAATATTTCATCTACATATACTATTATAAAAGTTACTGCACTCCCACTAATCCATTTGTAAAAAAAATGATCAAAATAATAATTTATGAAAAAAAATCCATTTTGGATTCATCAAAATGAGCATTCCATGCTTGAGATTCTATTTTTAATACATAAATACATTTTTCGTTTCAACTTACATGTCTTATTGGAATCCTTTGGAGTTATAAACACTTCAAATTTTTTCATATAGTTATCATTCTAAAAATTTCAATTTCGGAAGGATGTTTATACATCCATTTTCTAAATCTCATAATCATGTAATCCACAATAGAAAGTATAATTCTGATGGATTTCAGTATTCATCTGGATAAAGGGTCTCTTCATAATCAATGACTTAATGGTGTTTAACCCATTTAAAATTAATTTAGACCTTAAAGGTACTAACTAGTCTTTCAATTTCAATTTTATTCATGAATAACCATTTTCATCTTACAATATTTACATCTATTATAGGGTAAAACAAAATCAAATGTTGTTTTGGTATATAGAATTAATTTCAAAATTCACGAAATCATTCTAACCTAATTTTTTATTTAAATTTTAACATAGTTATAGGCTATAGGATCATTATTATCAACTAATATTGAGTCACCATACTTGGTCACTAGAAAACCGTAACATTTTAGTTATCTAACATATCTTGTACTTCTACATAGTACTAGGTTATCTTAAAAAATTGTTCTTCCAAGGTGATTTTTTCAATCCATACTTATACCAATTATTTGTGCCTTTGGATACAATTTCATTGAAGTCTATATCCCCCCACTATATCTTTTTGATATGTGCTTCCCCTAAATGATTATAGTGTGTCTTACAACTATACCCTTTTGAGGGGTCATAACGGTAATATCCCTTGGATTCCTTGGGGTAACATATAAAGGAAAATTTTTTGGCTCCTTGTGCATGTTTGTTACTCGAGGAATCCTTAAAAGATTCCTTGATTCTACAAAAATTATAATTAAATGAAATTATTTTTCACCTGCTCCATAATTCATATGGAACAAAATTTATCATTTTTGTTGTACTTGGTTTAGTATATTTGATACTTCTTATAAAATGTGTTTTCAAAAGGATAACAGGAGACTCGCATGAATTATTATTGAACTCACCATGTCCAACAATGTGTGGTTCCTCAATTATCATACTATATTATCCCTAGGTGTGTTAGGAGGAGTGAGTTGGGTTAATATCTCCAACTCCTATCTATAATTAATGAAGTCTAGATTGATATATTATCGAATATGCTCTGTGTGGAGGTTCTTAATCATCCTACCAAACCGGTTAACAACTTCATTCATGTATAACATGAATTTAACATAACAATCTGATTTATACTTCATTAAGTAAAAATATAACAATCAACTAAAATAATCATTAGAATTTAGGAATTATGTGTACCAACCATTTCCTTTAGTAGGAAATGTTCTACACACATCATTATAAAATATTTCATAATCCCTTTAGCCCATTCACCTTTCCCACTAAATGTTGTTTTGGCCACATTCCCAGTAAACATGTGGGACACACAACATGGGGGTTTAGTTAAAATGTAACTAAATATCCCGCTTTATGTAATTTATTTATGTTCTTTTCAATTACATTAACTAGATGGTGATTCCAAATTTGTGTGGGGAAAATCATGTGACGTGACTTCAATGTCAATTGACATTACATGGTTTATGTAATCGAGCAAATAAAGACCATTGTTTAAATGTTCCTTCACATAAAAAATGTTATCATTATAAAAAAAGACAATTGTATTCTCATATTTGAAAATAAATTCATTTGTATCATGTCTAGATATAGAAATAGTGTATTGGGTAACAATGGAACATAAAAAAATCCTTTCAAAATGAAGATCATTTTAGTTGACAACGTGAGGGGGTAAACTCCCACATGATAGCAAAAAGTTTAGTACCATTGGTTTATTTTTTCACTACCTCACCTCAATAAATATTTTTGAATGCACATGGTTTCAGTATTTCAATACATATTTTAGAACCACTAAATGTATCTAATTCTCAATTTATTAAAATAGAACAAATGCACTCAATAACAAACGCACTTGAAGATTCAACTTATTTATTTGGGACTATTTTTTTATTCCCATGACCCTTTATTCCAAATAAAAAAGGAACAATCATGTTATCATTATTGTCCCATTATCATCCTATTATTGTAAGGTTAGGAAGAATATTTTGGATTAAAAATATATATTTTTTCTCCTTCATTTTATTCACCTTAAATTTTAATGTATATTAACACATAATGTCATAATATAATTAGAGATGAAGTGTGAGAAGATCCAGAAGAGACTTCTCAATGTTTCTCATATTAATATTCCCAAAAAAAGTTGAAGAATCTTTAAGGGAGTGGTTTCATAATGAGATTGGTTCCCAGTTATTCGTAGCGTTTAAGCCTTAGAACCTCTTGTTTCACAATGTAGCTAATGAGTAGGAAACATGAGTCCCATATACGGAACCATCTCCTTGATTTCTTTAAAATATCACCTTTAAAATATCCAATGATTTATCACTCTCTCTCTTCTAGTAAGGACATAATAGGTGATCAGGCATGCCACATGCATCCATGTTTTTAAGACACATCATTGGTTTCAATATAAATTGATAAAAAAATAAAATATTGAATGTCAAAAAACTTTCTCTTAATATTGTTTCATAGGAAACTAACTCTTTATCACTAACCACCCTAGTAAGAGGATTAGGTATTAAGGTTTCTAGTACATAAGATTCCCATTATTGGAATTGAACAACTCAATAGCATCCAAACCAGTCCTTGAAGGCACTTTCTATTTGGAGGTTTCCTTTCTCAAATATGTATAGTTGGAATAATTTGAATTAAGAGAAGTTCATTTTAATATACATTTGAAAGAGTAGATTATTATTACATTTTATTGATTAAAATTTAAGTTTGAAATAATAAATTAATTGATTTTATTAAATATATTAATATTTTTTCAAGTCCAAATATCCCTCCCCATTGATCTCAGAATGTTTAGTTTCTATAAAATTCTTGTGGACAGGATCCATATTCCCATTAAAAAAACCCCCCAAAAGAGGTTTTCAGGTTAGAAGAGTGTATTTTGGTTGGCAGGTTATTTCAAACTACATACATGCAAATCCTTAAACTATTTAGTGGATCCCCCTATCCTAAATTCCTAACATTGATTTCCTTAACACATGAATCCAAATTACACAAGTTTTAGAAAGGCCAACTACATTGGATGTAAAATTATTAAGTCCACCTTTATAATAATCACTTGTAAAATTATGTTTCTCAATAAGGGTTGGTTAGAAAATTAGTTCTATTGAGTTTTGTACCCAATCAGGTAACATATGTATTAATCTGATTTAAAAATAGTTTATGTGATTTTAATTAATTATTCACAAATTGAATCTTTTATTATCATTTAAAAATATTTTTAATATTAATTTGTTGTTAATTAATTAATTAATCATTATTAAAACATTTACTGATAATTTATTTCATTAATTTATTATGAAAATATTTTAGATTATTTTATCCTTTAGAAGTCATGTTAATTTAATTGGGATGTTAAATAATATAATAACCATTCTGGATAAAACATTTAAACATCATACATTTATATAAATTTTATATTTTCAAAATAATTCATTTATTTATGTGTCCATAACCATTAGTCCATTAAATAAATAATAGGATCATTTGAAATAAATAATGAATTTAATAATCCATTCATTAGATTTATATAATGTGTGATTTAATGGGGGAATTTTAATTCAACCTATGGAAAAGGGGAAATTACACATTTTTCTTGGTCTTCACATGAGTTAAAACATTACACGTATACACATATGTATCACTTGAGATGATATCATTATCATTCCATTTTTTACCGCCTCCATGGGGCCTGGGATAATCCATTATGTATATAGATATATCACTCACGTATAAGTGAGGGAAATAAAAGGATTGGTTTAAAACAGGATGACATAAATATCCTTGGAGTTATAGGTCCCAAGGAATAATTAAGGTAGTGATGAATTTCTTGCCATCATATTTAATTTAATAATAAATAATTTCTATCCCATGGAATAATTAATTCAAATCATACAAATCATTAATAGGTCTTGTTAAAGCTCATGAATGGTCATACATGCAATATATACACAAAACTAAGTAGTTAGAGTTCATTTATTTACTCATTCATTATTAGTATGATAAACAAGTTTGAATTAATTAATTAAATAAACAATTTATTAATTCCATTTTGTATTAATGGTCATCCAATCATAATTGCAGATATCGATAATTTAAGGAATTCAAGGGAAATAAATAAAAGAACCAATAATAAAATACTTATTTAAAAAATTATCTATTAATTAAATAAAAAGTAAATCCATTATTAAATTATTGAATCACACAATATGTTTCAATACATAAATTATAAATTTTAGGGTAAAATAGGAAATTTAATGTAATTTAAATCTATCATTAATTTGTAGGGAACAATGTGTATACAATCCAGCTTCACACCGTGTACCTAAATAGCCGTGTATCTGAGTCATATTCACAGAGATTCGACATGTTTACTCAGCCAGATTACATGATGTGTACATAAAAGCTATAAACCATATATCCACTTTTCGTGTTCCAAATAATCATTATTAACACACAATGTTTAATGAATTCCCCATGTGTAATTAAATTCATGGCTCATCTAGGTACAATGCACATGCATAAACAATGTGTGCTCTCAATAAATTTTGTGTAACCCTATTTTTCCAGCCAATGATTTGGCACTTCTCAATGGCATCTCTAGTCGTTCATAATATATTATAAAGATTCATGAAAATAAAACCCTAAATGAACAAGATTAATATATTGATAACATGTTAATTTAAATTGGGTAAAAAAATTAATAACATGAAATGAAAATATAACCCCATTTACACATAGAGAAACAATTAAATTAATAGTTATAAATTTAAAAATGATTGTTATGATTCCACATGTTGGTTCTAGGCATAGTGGAAACATGTCATGGTGGGAAATATTATAATGTTTTTAGTTATCATTGATCAAAACCATCAGTTAGAACATTGCAATTAAATTTAATTATTAATTTTTTTAAAATATGAAGAAATGAATACATGGTCTTAGAAAATTTCCCCTTGGATAATTTTTGACCATCCATAAAAACATTTTGGTTTCCTTCATTGTGTTGTGAGGTTACAAGGATAGAATCTCTCTAGTGGTAATCCACAAATTTTCCTATAATCTGTAAGAAAATCCACTCAATCTCTGGGTAATAGAATAGCTAATTGAATTCCTTTAAATGTTCATTTTTATCTATTATTATACAATATTAATGAAATTTATACTGCATTTCTCATTCTTAAAATAGAGATAGTTAGGATTCAAGAGATAATTCATTGTGGATAATAATTTTCAACTCTCAATCATGGATGAATTAAAAAATAGACATAACCAACAATTTGTTTAAAAATTGATATGGTTAAAATATTATTTAATTTCATGTTGCCTATTAAATATAATTTAAAAAATTTAATAATCAAATGCCAAATTATAATTAAATTACTATTATATTGTGGTATGTAAACTAGAGAAAAATTGATAACTAATATATACTAGCTTGAGAATAATTATTTTATAATCAGACACTGTCTGGTTTAATTTAAACTGCTTGATATTTATTGAATTCCCAAATAATGATTTTATTCATAAATAAATATTTCATTTATATATTAGTCAATAAATATTTAGAAAATAGTCAATAAAATAATCAAATATATTTTTATTCACATGCTGGAGAATAATTATTTATTTAATATATAAAACCAATATAAGATGAAAAAATATTTCCTCACTTTTTAATATAATATTTATTTCATTAATTAAAATGTATTTGAATTTAATAATGATCTATAGAAAAAATTAGTGTGTGACCCTACATGACTATTTCACATTGGAGTTAGGAGGGATTCCTTAAAGTCAAAGATTACTTTATAGTAAAGGGTTTAGGAACCCAAGAGAAATAACATAAGGTTTCAATGAATATAACCACATAAAAATGATCACTATGTAATGTAATCTGTTTATCAAAATATATCATCATGTAGGTTGTTGATCTATGGGACTAAACTATATGATCGATATGTCTTTTTTTTATTACCAGAAATAAAGACAACATTACATCACAATCATTAAATTTACGAAGAACATAATATTCCAATCAATGTACTGAGATATCATTATTCATATATATGATAGGGAAAAATACTTCTTGACTAATTCATTAATTACATGCCCATCGTGACACCCCAAGCATACCCAACATCCTGCCAATATATGGAGTGATGTTTTTCATCAATAAATCTACGTCCATGATTCATAACGTGCATTGATGATAATCTGAAAGTCTAATACCATTACACATACTCATAGATAAAAGTATCTGATGAGATAAAAACATATGGAATTCTAATCAGTGGTTCATTTTTGAAAATATCCAATCATGGATATTACCATGTGTGATCTTCATGATAAGAAGCATCATCTACTCATGTGTACTCAAACTGGTCTTCTATATACCATGTGTCCCATCTCAAAATATTATCCAACAACAAAACTATATTAAGAGTATTTTCATATCACATAAAGGTTCTTCTCATAGCATGAAACTCCCATGACCATATCAATGTGTAAAATAATCTAGTACATTATTACAAAAATGTCATTTTGAAAAATGTACAAAATGTAATATGATATTTAATTAATATTCATTATAATGAATATACAGTATAAAAAACTACAATCAGTTGGTCGTAGTTTGTGACCATCTACTCTTCTTTAACACTATAATTAAGTAGGATTTCATAAATCCCAAGTTATAGGGTGCTTTATTAACATTTATTTTAATTATCATTTACAAAAACTATAAATGATGATATTGAACATAAAATTTATTATAGATTTATATAATATCTGATGAAATTAATACCTTTTAATAGAAAAAATTTTAACTGATGAATCTTGATTGTGAAAAAAATACTCTTTTGGTTTACCTCCATTCAGCTGTGAGGATCCAAGAATATAATATCTCATGCAGTGATCCAAACATTCTCTGGGATCACTTAAAATGACACTAAATCTACATGTGATAACACAAAAAATTGAATGTATTGAATTGTTAGCTCTTAATCACTCGATCATTGGTCTTCATGAAATAACACTTTTGTTTTTTCATTATTGAGAGGGATAGAGAATGAGGTGTGAATAGTTAATTAATTTTTCACAGCAATTCTTTATTCTCAATCATAGATCAATACATAGTACATATACCAATCTATTTATAAAGTAATGGTTCAGGTTATAA
Organism: Viscum album; assembly: GCA_963277665.1. Classification (NCBI taxonomy): domain Eukaryota; kingdom Viridiplantae; phylum Streptophyta; class Magnoliopsida; order Santalales; family Viscaceae; genus Viscum; species Viscum album. Next base: position 154,883,997 of record OY728153.1, read on the forward strand.
TATTATTTAATTGCATGTAGGATATTAAATAACATTTAAAACATAAAATAAACCCCATCCAACAATATATTATGATTATTAATATTACTTTATGGTTCTCTTACAAGTGAATATTGATAAATAACATTTATCGGCTTGTGAATAATAATTCTACCATCGAACATGGACTTGTTCCATTCATGATCCCTAGTATTTATTGAACACCCAAATAATTATTTTATATATAAATAAATATTACATTCACATAATGGAGAATAATTTTTTTTAATATTAATTGAAATAAATTTTTTTTATTTACATGACAGTGAATAAGAATATATTTAATTAATGCAGTTAATATAATTTGAAAAAAATTCTTACTGTTGAGAACATGCTTTGTTCAATTAATCAAATTCATATAGAATTTAATTGAGATCAATGGAAATACATTATGTGTGCCTTCTAGGATTATTTATTTTTAGAATTAGTTTATATTTTCTAAATTCAAATATTTTGGTCTTGTAATTGGTCAACGAAGAAAATAGAATAAATTTTATTTCACAATGATGAATAACACATATTAATGGTAACTATTTAATATAATCACCTTATAAAAATATTTAATCAATATGGTTTCACATCTATATAACAAACCTATATACTTGATATATATTTTCTTGACAATATAAAATAAATACCTCATTACACTATAGACATGGAATTCAAGGAGATGATTATATTTCAATCAATGGGAAGATATATTAGCATACGTAAATATGGAAGGGGAAAACCTTCATTGAATTATACATTAATGAAATGTTAATCATGATTCCCCGAATATACCCTACCTCCCAATAACATATGGCATGAATATTTTCATTCGAACATCTAATGTGTGTTTGTCATGACATGTATTAATGACAATATTTAAGTCTACGAACCATTAAACATGCTCGTAGACCAGATAATACTATGACATGAAAACATAAGGAATTATTACTAGATATTTCAATCTCATAATCTCCCATCTTGGAGATTACCAAGTGCAAACTCCATGAGAGAAAGCACCGTCTTCCTACAAGTAATCGCATCATATAGTATATATATTATGTCTCTCATTATAGAATGTTATCTAAATATAGAACTATATTAAGAATATTATCAATGCACATCATTTTTTTATTAGTGGGGAATTTCTATGAAATTATCATTGATAAAAAACGATAAAAAATTATTACAATAAAGTAATGAATAAAAATTAATAAAATGTTTAATTAATATTGATTACATTGAATATAATTATAATCAATGTACAACATGTTTTTCCGAGGACACCAACCCCAAATAACTATATGTGGTCACTTGGGAGAGTGACCTATTATAGGTCAGTAATTTTCTACATTTGTCTTTCTTTAGGGTTGAAACCTTGAGTTTTAATGAAATTTTGGGTTTCTTGATATAGTTTCTTCAAATTTCTCTTCATGTTATTTTAATTTATAATTCCCATGTTGTCACATGCATCAAGGAGATTCTAGCTATCATCACACTCGAATATAAAATACGAGATAACTCCATACTTTTTAATAATTCACCAAATCATTTTTTTATTTCAAATGCCATTTTATGGGATTCCTGAGCGCAAACTTACAAACACAAACTCAAACAAGAGTATTGAAAATGAAGAAAAAACAACCAACACAAAATTACACATCATAAAAACCATACTCATCTTCACATCCCAAGCTGGATTCATCTTCTCAGGTAGATGTAGTCGATTCCCATTCTGGGGACCTTAAGTAGCTTTCACTTTGAACCCGACTCCTAAGCTGATCCAGTTCTGGATTGTTTGATGATGTCCTCTTGACCACTCTACCCTTATTAAAAGCCACGATCACCTCACTATCACTCTTAGAGGAAGATCTAGTCTGCATCAACCCCATAAGGCATGAGTAATATCTCATTGGTCGTCTTCTTGCTGTAGTAGACAAAGGACCGTCAACTATTGCCAGTTTTTGATTCCCACATTGAACAACATCGTTGAATGAATGACTGAATAGGCCACTCAAATTTTCTTTTCCACAATAGAAAATTCCCTTATTTTACTGGCTTACTCCCCCAGGCCCAGAACAGGACTCCCTATTTTTGGAGTTTTATCCTCTATCAAAGGTAGGTGTTCGACCTCTGCAAACACATTTTACACATTCGGCGTGTGTGCCTCATTCACACATCCACCAGCCTGAAGATGTGGTCTCCTATATTTTCTCACCAAATTAGAGCGCATGAACACTATGTGTTAGTTGTCCACTATCAAACCAGCAAGCTCCTGCCCCCGGTATCCAGCTTGTTGAATGTCCAAAGCCTCCTCACCGACCATAATAGGTTCCAAGTCCAAAATTCAAACTGGATGTCTCTCTATAGCCTCCTCACCCTCATCCCCTCCTGAAAGACCTACCCCTCCAGACCCATAGCCATTAAACCATCTTTAATACCATCAAACCTATTATTCAAAGAAAGAAAGGGGGGGAGGATCCAAACCTCTCGACTCCTTCGGACCAGCCGAAAAAACCACATCCGCTAAAATCAAAACCCTCCCATCCCCAACCATCCCTACACCCTCACTAACAAATGAGCTAATTGAATCTCTAAACTCCTGCCTTAACCTATGAAAACTCTCATCAGCCATCAGGATAGACTTTTACGTACCACTCAAAGCTCAAGAATCATGACTGATCTCAAAAGAAACCTTACGAGACCCATCTACCTTACCATCCAATGCCAAACTAGACACACCAGAGCACCTCCCTCTGTCAATAGGCCCTTGAGAGTGAATACCTACCAATATATAGCTGAATACCCATGAGAGACATACCCATACCAAGGCTGATAAACATAATTCAATTGTACCAGTTCATGGAATATAGAAATATTACTATTTAAAATATTTTGTTCTTGGGTTTATTTTTCAATGAAGTGAAAATTTTCTTAATGTATCCGATGTGTCTCAATTCAAACAACTTAGACATGAAACATAATAATAAAAAATTGAAACCACATTGTTACACATATATTTTCAGTGACTTGTTGAAGAGCTAACCAAAGGGTATTAAGGATTAATGGTAATGTCATGTTGGAGGACAGGTCACGAATGAATGTATTTGGACTTATTTGGTCCACCAAATGTGTTCTATATTTTATACGAAAAATACAATTTAGTCATTTATAATATTCTTTGGGTTGTAGACGTAGATTTACAAATGACATGATATAGTTTTAAATTTTTTGCTGTGTTGAATCCCACAAACTAATAAATTTTATATGATGCAAAGAGTAGTTTGTATCAGTGTTTAGACTTTTAAAAAATCTCAGGAGAACCTTTTCTTCAGGTAACATATGATGAATTCATCCACTAGTGGTGGAATGAAGTGATCTCAAATGTGTCCATGCACTGAACCATGAGTTATTAAAAGCGACTAACGATATTTGAATGTAATAAAATCACTCTAGGGGAAAAGTACTTAACGAGACATGGATGAAAGTTTTCTCTAATCTCAAGGGGAGGTACCTATATGTAAATCTCCCACGAGATGTTCAGAAATTGACAATCAAGGCTTCTTGGGTAGAAATTGGCCTTTGATGGTGTAGGTTGAATTCACCAATTGGGAATTTTGCTCAGGGAATCTATTTAATATAAGAATGTAATTTGTAAACTTTTTTCTTTATGGATAATAACCTATATTCTACCAGTCCATGAATCCAATGGGGGTGTGAGCCCACGTTATTTTTTCTTGGAATTTGAGTTGGCATAGGCAGAAGACTATTGGTCTTGAAAATTCCTCAATATAATTCAATTTTTTTGGTAGTGGATAAAAAAACCCTACAGAATAATATACAATAAAAATATTCAGAATGATGAGGAAGTAAAGGAAAGAATGATATTATGAAGAAAAACCCCCATCACGGCCTTCTACTCTTTATAGTGTTTTGTCACTTCACTAAGTACCCTCGAATGAAATAGTTTGTGTTGAAAGGAAGCACTACCAGCGCACAAAAATAAGACAAAGTTATTCTCATGGGTGTACGATGAATTATACCCCTAAGAACAACCAAACTTGCGAATGAAACCCTTCGTGGGATGAGTTAGTACATCCAACCACTTCTAACAAAACTAGAATCATTTGTGGGGTTGGATAGTGATTTTTTTCACTGTAAAAAAACCGCTTTACACTAACGAAGTTATTCATTTCCTGGGGAATCCTCCACAGGATCTCATAAAAGAATACCCATGTCCCACCACAGATGATTGAAAATTCTAATATTTGGTCCCTCCTTTCCTCTATAACAAATCCAATAGGGAACTAAGAGAAGTGGATGGAAAAATAGAGATCACCCAAGGAGATTCTATTTGAGATCTGAAACCTAATGTATTCTATTAAAAAGGGTAAAAATACTCCACATAGAATGAAGAAGTAATAACAACTTGTCTAACCATACATGAACTGAAAAATCACGTGTCTACACCATTCATTGGGTCATAAATGGATGGAACCTTTATGGGAAAACACCTCACATAATAAAATTATATGTGGGAATAATCGAAAAACCATTTAGAAAAAGAATATATGAGAGGATCCTAACTCAGCATAGAAAATTAATATGATGGTAGAATAATGTCCTGCATAGAAACACGCAATATTGGCAGAACCCTAGGTTAGTAGGACTATGCTATGCTGATTGTAACCTCAATTGTATAGCGACATTATATATGGAGTAAAACCCTTCTCAAATAAGGACATGCCATGTGGAATGAGGAATCCTAGGGTGTCCCACATTAGGACACCAATCTGTCCCTTTCACCGTCTCATCAGGCCGTATATTAGCCCTGCCATGAACTAGTCCAATGATATAAGGATAATGACTCTCCAAAAGCCACCTTAGATATATGTTCATTATATCATACACAACCTCATATCCTCTTTAGTCTACATACGTGCGGTATGGGATGTCATGTGTGTAACCTCTATAATAAGAAAGACCCTCACAATGACTTTGGGCCTACATTCCCATGGTAATGAAGGTTCAAACCTTGGGTTGATCGCATGAAACTCCTTATTATAGGTGGGGAGTTTGAGGAACACGCTTTACATTCCATTTTACATAGAATGAAATCCTCCTTCCAGAACCAATTTGAGGGAATACCTCCTTGAGTAAGCCCATAATATTTCTTGAAAGAGCCTTCATTTTTTCTCTTCTTCTCCTCATACAAGGCTGTGGAAGGATATATCACCATATTTGAATATATTGGTTACAAAAATTTCATCAATGGTGTGAAAAATTAATGCCCCTTCCCTCTCCCTTTGGGTTTCAAACTTCATCCCCTAGTGGACGGAGTGAACCATGTGCTTTTCAAGTTGGATGTTACCTCTTGTTTCTCTTACAGATTATGAATCATGTGGGAATTGGGGTTAGCATTCATCATGACATCTTCAGTATTCGGAAAAATGGACCTCCTATATGGTGTAATCCGAAATCATATCTAAAAAACTGGTAAGCTTCCATGTGTAATCCCCAACCACCTTTCCCTTCTCCATGGTTGTGACACAAACCTCCATTTGAATGGGCCTCTCTAATGCGTAAAAAATCACATTCTCTTCTGGGAATCCAATGGGTTTTAATTACCAAATTAACAAACTCTGTGTGCTTCAATTCCCATCAAACAAGGATGTGAAAGAATCATATCTATGGACCCAAACCAACAACCAATTTCACCATAAATTTCTTCTTGAAACAATCCTGGTAGGGTCTTATCCCACTGGGAGACCACATCCCTTCTAGGTCCCGCATGATGCCTCAACGAAAGTCCTAAACATTCTTGGACCAGTAACCATTCACATAGATTTATATATTGCATGATGTTATCCGATGACCACCATAGGTGATATTCCCTCTTGACTGGTATCAAAATAGATGAGTTATGATTCCATTCATAATGATACATAGGAAAAATAATTATAGGTTTGTTAACAACATAAAAATAGAATCCATCCCCCTTGATGATATCAAACAATAGAGTGCCTCACTATGTTGATTAAAACCAGATTCATCCTATGAAATGGAAAAAAGAACCACTGATTCATTCATAAAAATGGTACCATTGATGGAGAACCTCATATAAATACAAATAATCAATTGATGAAGAACCTCAGAAATATACTGAAGACATTGAACCCATGTGGATTCATAATTGATCATTAAATTATGTAAATCAATATTATAAACAATTTTTATTGAACTAAAGTTTCAAGAAGATATCTTAAATATATAAGAGATCCCTTGAATATTAAATATTTATTCCCAAATGGATTTCATTGGACTTAATTCCCATCCTAATGAGCAATGAGAGTTCTTACGATTCATTGGCCAAGTGTCCCAAAAAATGCCTTCTTCAGAATGTAGATGTCTGAGCCATCAATCATTGGTGTTACAATACTGAACCCCTGAAATCAGTCGTTGGGATAAAGACCTACATCATAAACAAAATGGTTAAGACGACATGAATCCTTAACAAATGTGTTGGTGTTACCAAAAATGCATCCAACTTTGACATAAAAAATTAATGAGGTCAAAAACAAGATGATTAATTAGCCATTTGGGCATGAGATTCTACTTTGGAGTGGATTTTTTTACTTGTCACATATATTGTAGATAGTCTTAAAACTCATTAAATATAATGGTGTCTCAATAGTTTTCAGCAACACTCTCATCAGCCACTACATCAGAACTGTCCTCACCAAAAAAGTGGACGTCATCCCCCACCCATCATCTTCAACATTGGGTTTAAAATGAATAGGTTTGGGAGTATCACCAGAATGGTACTCTGCCCACAATTGTGTTAGCTATACATTCCCTCCATTTTATGAATTCCCATTAATCCCCCACTCAATGATGTTTAGTTGTCTAGATATAGATAGCCCTAGTAGCCATCTCAACCAATTTCCAGAACCCGTCTATATGACTTGAAAATGAGTTCCTCCCTTATCTTATGGATGAAGAATAAATTCTTCCTAGTAACTTCATCCTTGAAACACATGGGTCTTTCTTAGGGGCCCTTATCATATATTTTCACCATCGCCACTGTGCGGCCTAATGTTCTCATCATGCAGTGTATACCACCACATGATCCCCAACCGAATACATGTAGACCCAGTTCTCCAAGGTGTCCCACAAAGAGCTATGATTAGAAAATGAGGAACATACTATCATCCCCCTTACTACCAATGATGTTCACCATGAAAATACAACAGTATATTATAGGAATACATATATTCTTAATCCCTCTTTTCAATCAAACAAGACATATACAATGAAAAATAACAAGACTATGCATATAATTTCATCTACTCTCCAGACCACCATGAAAATATGCTAAAAAATTAATTAAAGATGCATATTGTAACACTCCAGGTAAATAATGAATATGAAATTTTCATATTTATCCATATTTGTGAATAAAATATTAATTTTACTTTAAAGGGGATGCTATTCTCGATGTTGTACCCAATATGCAACAATGAGTTTCTTGGGAATCTTACGTTGCACTCTAATAATAAAATAATATTATTTTAAATAGTAGTTAACGCCTAGACGTTGTAATGGCAGGAATAAACAGAACTAACTAAAAATGATTATATATGTTTGTAAAATATTTTTAATTTTTACAATAAATGTTAGAGGATTATAAATTCGAATGAATCCAATTTTAAACGTAAACATTCTAATATTCTTTAAAAGGTCGATTAACCGCCTTTTGATGGCAAACCTCTTTTAAATCCACTTTTTGAAAATTTTATGTGTTATATTTAACAAAATAAAATTCTTCTTTAGAATTGGGACATCAAAATTTACTTTGTGTAATTTTTTTGTATTTTTCCGAAAAAGTTCAATTTTTAATGAATAATGAAAAATGTTGTATTTTAATTCGAAACCTATTCTTAATATAATTTATTTATATGATTATATTATCTTTTTAATTGGTTTTAAATTGAAATTATAATATATTTTAACCATTTAATCCTATAGTGTTCATTGGAATTAATTTCACTTTGAAATCGGACTTAAACTAGTGTCAATCTGTTGATACATTTTGTTTCATAAAAACACGCTATTTGTTTTGACAGCGGGAATTAATTATTAAATTAATTAATGCAACTTATATGAAAAGAATTTTTTAAAATAGAGATCATTTTTTAATTCAGAATATCAAATATAGCTTTGGGTGAATTTTTTGTAATTTTTTGAAAAACTTCAATTTTTTATGAATAGTGAAACCACTAAGTGGTACTTATAAAAACTGATTTTTCCTTTTAAATGAAAATTTTCCATCTTTGTGTTTTTAATTTAAAAAATCTGACATAAATGGTTGTCATTAATAAGTAAAATGTGTTTCAATGGGATTAGAATAATTTTTTTTTGTGAATAGTAACTTATTAAGTTTTTAATCGCGATTAGAGGTAATTAGTGTAGTTTAAGGTAAGAATAATGTTTTAATAAAACGAAATGACCTAGACACATGTCCTACCCTAATTGGATGTGTCATGTCAGACCACGAAAATCCATGGGTAAACTTGGGGACCCCATCAAGCCACTTTGGTTGGAAAATGACATAAATACCTTTTTATTTAATGTTAAAGTAAAAATGACACAAACATGAGATGTTTTACTAAAAAACATTTTACATGGGGTTATACAAGTCAGATTTTTGACTATAAATAGTCATTGGAAAGATAAAAATAATTCCTACATCATATTATTTTTTTAATAATTTTTATACATTAAATAAATTAAATTATTTATGACATAATGATGATGTAGTGATGACCTCATTATTTAACGATTTAAATAAAATGGAAAGATAATGTAAAATATAAGACCTAGACATGTCCAAAACCTATTTTATGGGTGGATTTAGAACTCTAATCACCTTATAATCGAAACACATCAATGTGGGACCATTAAAATCCGAAACTCATTCTAAAATAAAGTAACATTTCTTTACTTTCCATGAGTGCCCCTCCTCTCCTCTTATAAAAGGCCCCCACCTCTACCTCCTTACCCACACATCCAAATCCTTGGCACATCCAACCCCTACCCATTTTGTGTCTAAAATCCCTATATAACTCCTTGAAGCCTCACTTTGGGCTGAAGTCTTCTCAAGTAATCCTTTGAGCTCAAACCAAAGAGAGTTACCCGATTTTAAGGTAATGTCTTCACTTGTGTCCTTTTTTTTTATTTAGCTTCTTCAACCCCCTAAACTCTTTTTATTCAATTATTTTGTAACAAATAAAGTATCTTAAATATACTAGGATGTTTTTATAAGAATTATTCGAGCTACACTTACACACACCTACATCTAATGGTTAAATAACATACTGTTTTTGTGGATGGCGAATTTCTGCCTCACGAAACGATGATTGTTCAACATTCTTCTAACACCTTCAATGGTGGACATTAAGATGTCACTATATTTATATATGATATATAATATGTTTATTTGTTCCTTAAGATTATGTATTTTTCATTTATGGAATACCTTTATGGCTTCCATTATGGGTATACACGATATCTTCATTTTAGGAAGTGCGGACTACCGCCCCCTCAATGTGATTTGATTCGTTAATACCATATGTGGTACGTATAAAGGATATATTTAATGATATTATATATGATAACATACTGTATTTAAAATACTATTATGTATCATTATGTTTTAATTCCATTAAATATGAAACAGAAATGGAAGTAGCGTTCATGCATACATACGGCTTATCGTCTCCATGAACGGTACATTTCATTTCTTATCTCAAAATATTATGTACTATTATAAGTACATATATATAATGCATATATATGTAATATATTACATCTAAATTATTGATATAATTCTGTAATTATAACATATATATATCTCTCGTTTTTTTTAATTCCATTAATATGACAAAAAATGAAAGTATTGTTCATGCGTACGTACGACCTACCGTCTCCATGAACGGTGATTTTAATTTTTATCTCCAAATGCTATGGAATAGTATAAATTGAATATATACTGGATATATATGATATTTAAAACATCAATACTATTCTGGATATGATGTACCAATAACTACATGGAGAATTATTTTCCAACAAGTTCACTTTTTGACTCATGTACCAAACATCAACAAAAACGTCTGATATGAACACATATTATTAACAATTTATTATAAAATTAAAATATGTGATATGAACTGAATAATAATATTTATAGGAGGTAATTATGAAATTATAAATTTACCAATTTTTATTATTTAGGAATATAAAGAAACTAACAAGACATGTTGGACTTGAGGTAAGGGATTGTACTCCTCTCTTTCATTTTAAGTACACTCTTTTGTGTCATTCCTTTTAAGCTCATCTTTCTTGTGATTGGGATGTTCTTTTATATTAATCTTACTGTAATTATTAGGTTCATATGATGAGGTACCCTATTCTCTCTCATCAATCCATTTTGGAAGTTTTGAGTGGCGCCGTTAGGCTGCCGAATTTTTGTAACAGATCTAACCTATCTCTTTCTTTTTATGTACTCTCCATTATGTCACTTCTTTTAAGATCATATTTGTTATGTTGGGGGATGTTATTTTATATTCCTATTTCTGTAAACTTTATTTTAATATTATTATAGAACCTATTTGATCTCATCAATCCATTTTTGTATGTTTTAAATGGTACCGTTAGGTTGCCGAGTTTTCGTAAGGGATTTTTCATCTCACTTTTATTCCCGTGAGATTTATGCTACATTTTCCACAATTTCCTTTGAGTGGTGTATGTACTGCCCATTATTTTACTCATTGTGTAATATAATTTCATTTATTAGTATTTACATCAATGTTGTATTGTCCTTCTTTCACGGGGTGCATGTCTCGAAAGATACCCATGTCGGTAAGGGAACCTTTCTCCCTCCTCTTTTTAAAAGACATCTTTTGTTATGTCTTTTAATTTACATACTATTATGTTGTGATATTTTCTTATATATCCTTATTGATTTAAATTTTATTTCCATGCGATGAGATACCCTTTTTATCTCTCATCAACTCATTTTCTGAATTTTGTAGTGATGCCGTTAGGCTGTCAAATTTTTGCAAGGGAACTTCTTAACCCAAATTCGATTCTTTGGGATAAACTTTTACTCCTTGAATATGTTGTTCTATGAATATGTGTGAATAACCTCGGATTTTTTTACACTTAATATCCACTTATATTTGGTGTATTCGTTTGTCACACATAATTATGTAATTGATTTATCCTTAAACCAAGGATACCGTCTTTGTAAGGGACTTCGTCTCAATCTCCATTCATTGAGGCATATTTTGTTTTATACACAACCTTATTTTATTCGGTGTATAAACCCCTGTGAATTTTAATTTTATCCAAAATTGAATCTTTTTTATATGAAGTGTTTTACTAAACGACAAAAGGGAATGTTTTTGTCGTACGTATGCGGCGACAATGACTTCTCCACCGCCATGACCATTATTTGAGTTTCGGCTTCCTATACAAGCCATACCTTCTTTTTAAAAGAAAAATAAATACCATGTTTTACTTTTATTTTATTTTGGTATTGAAAATGGTTTTCATAATGTTTTTATATCAATGTGTTGTATTGATATCTTGTTATTGAAAGGTGGAAATGTTATGTTTCCTTTATGAATGTTTTATGTGATAAGATTATGTTATGGTTATTGGGCATTATTATGAAGACGGGTGGTTCTGTGATAAAATAAAGGCGGGTGAGCCCGATATAGCTCTCCAATGAATTGGGTAACGTGATGGAGTGAAACGTAAAGGTTTATCCGAAGAGATTTATGGAATATACTGTGATGGGTATTCCAAATGTAACCAAGAGGGTTACTCCCTACGTAAGAATGTTATGAATGCCTCAAGTTACCTTTATGTCTTATGATTTCTATGATTTATTTATGATTTGACAAGGTATGTTAATGTACCAATGTTTTATGGGTAAAGTATGATTTTATTCTTATATATATATGAGCTCATGTTTCCTTTCCATATTTTTTATAACCCTTACTGAGCTTTTTATGCTCATCCCAAGTTTTTTGAAATGTTTTTCATAGGTCAAGGGAAAGGTACATGATATAATGATAGTGTCAAGGAAGTGGCATGAAAGAATCCATGTTTTATATTAAATATGTTACCATTGATGGGGAAAAATGATTACTATCTTTATGTAACCACGTTGTTTAAATGTGGAATGTAATGCATGTTTTATGATCTAATTCTCTAAAACTCTAAACCTAAAAACATCCTCAATTTGTAACCTTGTAATAACTCAAGATTAAGTAAGGTTTACGGTTGGGGACTTAAACATATCCCTTCTAATACGATCAATCATATTAGTTAAATATGACCAAAAATGAGTAAATGAAAATCCCTTCTGAAAAATATGAATTTAACCAGTCAAATACAATGGAATATTATATGCGGACTCATTTCCCCTCTAATGCACATAAACCCATCATACAAATACTATGTAATGTGAGAAGATGGAAATCCCTCCTCATAAATATGAATATCTCCATTAAATTGTAGATAAAAGTAAGAATATGAGAAAATTCATGATTTTCCACATCAATTATGCAATGAAAATATGATGAAAAATTATAGGTAGATGAAAATTCATATGGATGCATTATAAGATCATATTCCAAATACGAGATCAGTCAATGGAAAGATAAAAATTACAACAAATTAAAATTAATACCTTCAGGAAGATATATTAAAAATTTGATAAATAAGCTAGAATATCCCAATTGTAAATTTGGGTATGATTTATATCTATACTCCCATGCAAGAGCACTGTCGATACTTACTGGTAGGATTTGGATGGCCAGATCAAGAGCATATTCCTTCTTCAACACCTAAAAGTGCATATATTTTTATTACACGAAGGAAATATCTCAACACATATTATCAATGATGGAGGATTAGACACATATCATAGTATATATCATATGGAATTTCCAAGATATAATAACATTCAGAAAAATATTCTGGAATTGGGCACACAACCCTGCCTCCAAAAGTGTGGTGAAACAACCAAATAATGTGGTGGTCACCCTAGATAGGGAATTAATACTTACTCTAGTACTAGAGGGTCATCGAAAATATTCTACAATAAATGTAAACTAGTATTGAAAATAAATACCCTTTCTAAATAGGGGACACCTGTCCACTTTGGTGGCCCTTCAAAGGAACACATATATCCCTTCCATGATTACAGAAGCTTACTGGAATTTCCTGGAGGAACCATAGGATAAACATTAATATGTTCTCGTATATGAATGTCGTCACATTCCGATAACATCCTAAGTATCCCACAACATAGAGCCATAAAATTAATCACACCAAAGGAAGATAGAAAATGAAGAACAGATTTATAACCTTTCTTTACTAGAAGATGGAGTTTAGGAGTCCATTAAACACATATTATTGGAAAACCATGATCCTATTACCAGTAACCATATTTCCTGATTGATAGTAGTAGTTTTGACGTTCCTCTTAATAACATTGTTACATGTGGCGCTGGAGTTCATCCCCAGAGCACATACCGTGAATGATTCTTCTCTGGGCACAAACCAATCGATCATGATAGATTATCTCTCAATGAGCATCACTATATCGCTACTCATGGATAGAAGTTCAAACAAAAATATGGTCCTCACCATTTTTTCATACTCCATGAAAGTTATCTCTAGGGTATAGTCTATAGAAACTCTTTTTATAGTCATATATCGATCTATGATGATAGTACTTACCATTACAGTTTGTGTTATGAAGGTCTTCACCACAATGACATCTTATTTTTAAGTGAAATGCATCCCTGTGATATTTTTCCCTAAAGGGACTCCCCTAAGTAATCCCTACAAAACTTCTCCTTATATTTTGGCATCGTTCTATGATTGCAGCCCTCCCCATGATGGAATCTATTGTGAATCCCCTCCACACCATGGAATCTTATTTTAGAAACAATGTCCTCTCATTACTATCATCCACCCTAATGGTACTCCCCATGTTACACAGTAAATTAATTATTCCTATATTTATAAATCAATACATGCTTTTATTCCATTCCATGATAGAATTTACTATGAAGATCCTCTATACAATAACATTTCATGTATGCAGGAAGGTCTCCCCTTGTTGAATCTAATATGAGAAAGCCCTCATATTCTGAGGTGCTTAGAAATATGGGTCCAAACATGTTATAAACCCTATTAATGAAAATAAGAATCATTTCTGAACTATGATACATCCAAGGAAAATACTAATCATTATAGATATCCTGAGACTATCCCCATACAATTGAGACCCCTACTTTCCCTCTACATGAGACAAATCAGAAAAGAAGTCCCCATGATCAGAAAATCATGTAGAGGATTATCTGGAATAATAACAAAATAATATGTTTCTTGTAGGAAGATAATTGGATAGGGATGAAATACCCATCATGTTTTCCCCATAGACCACTTTTCACACAGACATTCCAAATGTTTTTTCAGAGGAATACATACACATAATCCATTTGAATCATTAGACAATTATCTTCTATCAGAAAGAAAAAATCATTCTTTATGATGGGTATTGAGACCATGTAAAAAAATGGGAGTACATCATCAGCAAATAGATTTGGAAACTCTTCCCTATGAATGATGAACATAACCCTAATTGTGATAGAATGGTCTTCAATTCAGATTCCTCACTACGTTTCATAATTTATGTCAACTAATTGTTGACACCTTGACTGGTGTTAATGTCTCAGGGTTGGGGAATTGGATCGTTATATTTTACCTCATACCGCATTCAGCAGAACCCAATAGAAATGACATTATATAATGTCGCTATTCTAAAGAGGCTATCACATAGAACCCTCACTCAAGAAAGGTAGAATGCTCAACAAGAATGAACCTTCAATAAGTCTCAAAAATGACATGTATGATGTGATAAATCCTTAACAATATCATAATCCAATAAATTATGATCATTTAATAGGAATCTTTATTAAAGAAATAGATTCTTTAAGTACTTAGAATTTTCATGGATCAAAATAGTTCACGTGAAGACTCAACATCACATCGAACTCATGATCAAATAAGGATGACTAAGATAAAGTGTGTGGTAACTATAGCAGTAGACTCCAATATACAAGATTCGCCATATTCCATAGGGATGGGGGAATTCTTATCACAAAATGTCCATATAAGACAAAAATGCATATTGAAGAACAAGAATAAGGGAATGGTAAAAACCCCTTCCCAAATTGTTGGGGGTTATTTTTACCTTAACCATCCCCTTAGAAAAAAAAACAATATTTTACAATTTAGGGAGGAAGAAAAGTGGTAAGCTCTCCCAGTTCACCCTATTTGATGACCCATTTCCCCTAGAAGGGAGGCATGCGATAAGGATTCCTAGAGGTTACCTCCATGTCTCCCTTCTCCAAGAAGATGAAAGAGTGTCCTGGAAGTGAAGGGATTGGTCTAGAAAAGGAATGAAACAACCCTCATGTCATTTAGAAACCAGTACGATGCCCACAATTCATTACATATCAGTGAAAATTATGGATTTGAATCATGAAAATGGAACTAATATCATTGAAAATAAAAACGATCAAGGATAATCTAGTTCCATATGAGAAGTACCTCATAATAAGAATGAAGGAGTCCATACACAAAACCAGATAATCACCCTGAATTGGGGTTCTCCCTTGATAAATCATATAATTCCTCCTCAGGGAACAACAATAAAGAATAAAGGCAATGCCATATATGACCTGCCTCCATCTATCAATGATTATGAGCTACCTATTCTTGAACAAGTATTCAATTGAAGAGAGAAATAAATGAAATATTTGAGGTGAATCAACATTGAGTTTCTCTAAGGTAGAATTCTTATGGAACATGTTT
This sequence comes from Viscum album, assembly GCA_963277665.1. Taxonomy (NCBI): domain Eukaryota; kingdom Viridiplantae; phylum Streptophyta; class Magnoliopsida; order Santalales; family Viscaceae; genus Viscum; species Viscum album. Next base: position 154,899,986 of record OY728153.1, read on the forward strand.
TCCACGAAGAGCCTCAACATACACTTAAAAAAGGTCTACCTCAAAAACAAGGATCCATCCCAGCAATTAAAGCAAGGAAAAGATATCCTCCCAAACCAGTTCCTAGAACACTTGTTTACCTAGACCCAATAATGGATGAATATCATGACTTACCTCTATTTATATGAAAACCAAAACTGGTTTAGAAATACTCTCAAAATATTTACTCTATCGGATATCAACCTCAAATGATGATATAGTTGGCAGGACAGATCTTGCAGAATCCTCAACCTGTCTAAGATCAGGTTCAACAGAAATGTCATCTGGGGTTTATTGATAGAATATATTCATTAACAACAAAATTGGATAATATAGACTAATGGATTGAAACAATGCAATCAAGGAAGAAACCCTACACAGGATGGGTGAGAAAAACCCCACCACAACCAAATATTGGGTGTACTGAATTTCTAATATTTAATTTCCCCGGAGATCCAAAAAGACATATAACACACTATGCAACCCATTTTGATCGCATGAGGGGATGTATTGTACGACAAGAAGAAGTAAAAATTTGATGCATCTTTCAAAGCCAACAAGGGCCAACATTCATACAGTACTCCATTTTTTCATATCTTTTGATCATGGTATGGGAAGCCCTCCATAAACAGTTCATTTTCTAGTTCATCTCAATGCTATAAAAGAATAAAATTAGTGGCCGCTAAAAATACAAACAATGATAAAATGAGAGTCTCATATTTTATTTCCATATTAATAGAAATGGACTACTCCTTAATCTTACTGCTTAGCCATTAGGATATGCTCAATATATGTATTGATAACCATCATGATGATATAAAACCACTGCTTATCCCAGTGAAATATACAAGTGGATTTTAGGATTTCTCTATCATTACCAAAGAATTGATGTCCATATACTATAGACTATGCCCACTTCCTGGATAACTTCACTAGTACTAGGGATAATAGTGGGAAAGGATGAGGTGGTGTCCATGACACATAAACTAGTTTATACTCCTATAACATTCAAACCTACATTGTATCATGTAACACTGCCTTTGCATTGACAAAAAACCATTCCTCTATAGGGTGGGTAGAGGTGACTCATGAAGAATCTATTAATGTAGTCGAGAATTATATTTTACTCATTATTAGATGATCAAGCCTATTTATATTTTTATATTTGCTATGGAAATTATTTACATCATACAATAGAATCAGAAAAGACTGAATAGGTTTCTCTTGAAGGACATTTGATTTTTTTTTCAAATCATTGGACATTAAGGAACATCATTCCATAATTATTCATCTTTCAAGACCTCCTATGGAAATATATGGATTATGGAAATGTAAATTTGGTAAGTCCACCAGCACTAGTGGAATATGTTTACAACACTAACCACCAAGAAAGTGGTGAGTGGAAAGAATTTTTTATAAGAATTTAATAGTATCTTCATTGTTGTATTACAAGAAGAACAATCAGCTGATATCATGGAATTCTCTAGGAATAGATAAAACCAACAACTATGCCCCCATCCACTTCCTCAATAACCCATCTAATGCCATTGATACCAAATAAAAATAAAATATAGTCATCCAAAATGAAACCAAGTATAAAATAGAGTGAGTAAACACAATAGGATGATCCTACATCATGGAAAAAAATTTCATTGAAACTCTTGGGCTTTATACCATGTGATCTGAAATAACGTGAACTAACTCACCAATTGGTTCCACCAAACACGATCAACCATAAAAATTCCACATCAGATGATGTGTTGGTCTTTGTCCCTATTATTCTAATTCATTTAATGTATCCTTATTGGATGATGATTGTCTATAAACACAATTTACCCACACATAATTGGTGATCTATGGGAAGTGGACAAAGGATATATGGTTACAAGGGAAGATGTAGTCGTTGTATTAGTAATAATTCAAGATGTACCATTTCTTGGAATATCAATGTTATGGGAAATATTAGAAGATCCCTTCCCGAATTCCAATAATAATATGGAAATCCTCTTGATCCTTACAAAACCCACTCTTACCCAATCACTCAAGAATATCAACCATAATATGAACATGTGTCTAATCACACTCAGCATATAAGAAGACCAGACCGGCCCAACACAAAAAAAACTACAAAAACTCAAGTTTCTTTCTTTAGGGATGATTTATCTACATCATATACTCAAAATCATATGGAAAATGTTAAATATAGTTCCCAAATGGGGAATTGAATTCCTTTTGACTAAATGTATGACATCCTGAAGAAGTTATCCTTGGTACTGGTTAAGATATCAATCATGGATTCCATATGGTTATTAAAACACCTCAAGGAAGCACTCATTGTGAATTTTCTCATCCCTTGGGAGTTTTGAGCCCATGATGACAGTACTAAGGCCTATCAGAAATAGAATTATCCAAGTTAATTCCACATAGTTATCTCCCTCATGAATCAAGATAAATATTTCTTTATATTTTGACACATCAAAACAATGAATGTTTATGGAAGGTTAAATGTTTTTGATGTCAATAATGTCTCTATTGAAAATATATCTATAGTTAACCAAATTATAGAATAAATTAATTATATTATAGGCTATGATGGGCATATCCTATCACCATCCTCTATAAAACTGTAGGGCTATGACAATAGAATGTGGAAGCCATTAATCCGAATCAATCTCAAGGGTCAGTTTGGAGACCTCATAGACAATGTTAATTTTATGTTTTTTGGCATAACATGTATTTCAACATCATTCTAGGAAGTCTCTAATTGAATAAACATGTGTAAATCCCAACATCCTACCATTAATGCATCATATTCTACTTTGATGGATAAATTTGTATTTTTCACACTGATAAGGCCCCTCTTGAATCGTATGAGTCATATTATATACATGTAAGATTATATATAGGTAAATGGAAATATCTCATTATTGATGGGGTTGAATATTTCACCACCCAAAATAGTCTATAAATGACCCCATATAACCCCTTTAAATATCTTGGAAAGAAATATGTCTTCTCCGTCTTTCAAATTTATTATAATGGTCCATGTTTAGTTACATATTCAATAGTCTCCATTATTTTAGTAATGAACAATGAGTCTAGTAGTTCCTAAAAAAAGATTCTCCAAATATAGTGGTTAATATTCAAATGAATATGCATGCATTTCATGTCCATAGCTCCTTGAAATCCCTACCTCACCAGTTGTTGTTGAGGACATTTTCTTATCACTCAATGTGGATGAAGAAGCTCCTCTTTCATTCCCAAACTATTATAAAATTATTGAAATACATTATCCTCATTTGGAACAAGAGGAAAAAAGATGAAGAGGAGGAAGAATAAGAGGAGGAGGATCACATGGATACCCATCTATAATGTGATCAGGGAATCACTATAAACATCAATGAACTGAAAAAAAAATATTGGTGCAGAATAAGACCCATGACCAATCGTGATTAGTAAATCCATGTATTATGGTGATAAATTGGTATATACATCATTCATGATGTAATATCAATATTTTTTTCCAATATCTACACAAAAATTTCATCCCTCGATCCCGAGGTGGACACTCATCACCTTGGCCAGCCAAAGGACCACTTGGGCTATGAACATGCAACTAAATGGACACACCTGACACATGCTGCCAAATTGAGGATGAAGATGAAAATATCATCACAACCAATTTCATTAGAGGAGTCAAATAACCCAAATTTACGTAAAATACCATCTTTATCGAAAAGAAACATATGAAAATCAATGTCCACATCGATTTTATAAATATCAACCGAACCATCCCAAAAGAGGATTTCCAATTCCTAATCACAGAACCATAAATTGATGAATCCACTAAATACTTGGCCATCTCCATCATGGATATCTATTAAGGATACAATCAAATATGAATGGAACCTGAAGATGAAAAATCCACCACCTTTAGGTCCCCCATGGAGTCTTTTTTATTAGGTAATGCCCATTGGATTCAATAGTGTCAATGTTATGTACCAAAATTCAATGCATCACATCTTCAAACCCTTCTTAGGAATGTTTGTAACATTCCTCTTTGATTAATTGGTTGTTAAATGTAAAAAATTATTAGACCACTTGGTAGGCCTTCAAACTGTCATCAACGAACCGAGACAACATAACCTAAAAATGAACATTTTAAAATGTTCGTTGGAATTACCTTATATGAATTTCTAATCTTTGTTGAATGACATTGGGGAATCCAAGATGGCCCTATGCAGAAAAAAGGAAATATTTTGAATTTAACATCCACACAACCTCACATAGTTTAGTGGAATTCTAAGACATGTAGCCTTTATCTGGTGCATCATTTCCCATCTTTCTAGAAAATGTTTTCCATTAAATTACTTGATGAAAAATGGGATTTCATGTTAGTGGAATGATTATTTTTTGGTATTATTCAATAATATCAAGAAATATCTCTTAATACTACCATTGTTTATTCCACCTTTCGATGGAATAATACTTATTTTCTATGTGACAACATTAGAAAAATCACTGGGAGCCTTCATAGCCCAAAATAATGTTGTCGTTAGTGAAAATAGAATTTATTATCTCATTAAAACCATGATAAATAATGAGAATCATTATTTATTTATCAAGAAGAGTTTTCTTGTGTGAATATATGAAGCCTAAAAAATGAGGCACTACCTGTAGAATGATGAGGTCCATTTGACCTCTCATTAAAATCCAGTCAAATCCATTCTCAGTAATCTGATGTTGTCATGACATATTTCATAGTGTAAGTTCATCATGAAGCTGTTTGACATTCTATTGATTCCTCAAAATGTGGTAAAAGATAGTGCATTATTGTATTTTTATAGAAGAGAACCCCCTAAAAAATACTTAATTGGACACTGACCTACCTGATGAATATGATTTCTCCATTCCAGAGGGAACCTTGTCATGAAATATGTATATTAATGGTGTATCCAGAAGGCCGACATCAAAGAGGATGGAAGACCCCTGGCTCAACAAAGTGGTTTGGGAGTCATGATTATATCTACAGCAATAGAAAACATGCCCTAATCCTACCAATTATAGGAGGGTTTATCCAAAAATGAATTAGAATATCAAGATCTCATTATAGGTCTAGAGGAATTAAATTAGGTAAATTTAATTCACATTATGATAAAAGGTGATTCTGAGATTATCATTGAGCAGGATAATGATGATAAAAGGTAAGCGCAGCTCCCGCTGTTAATCCATATATGAGGACTAATGGAATAAATCCATTTGGAACTAACATTGAATCATGTCCCAAGTTTGACAAATTCCCAAGGGGATGCCATAGAAAATGTATGCAACTCTTCCTGATTTCATAGTACGTTATATCTTCAAAGTAATTCAATAACTTACGTTACACACAACACTGAGTTTTAGCACACCACGACTTACTAAAATAATCGTTAAAAAAGCAGTTATGAATAGTATTAATAGAATTATGAATTTTATATACTACATATAATTCTATAATCCATATCCTGTGTTTTGTAGACATAATATAAGAAAAAAATTCATTTTTTTAGATAAAATAAGTATTTTAAAAAAAATTGAAATTTTACCATCTTTTAATGGCGAACCATTTTTTAAAAAACAATATTTGACACTTTTATATATTCAATTTAATGAACATAAATTATTCTTTAGAATGGGGACATAAAATTTTAGGTTGGATAATTTTTTTTACTTTTCTGAGAAATTTAATATTTTGATGAATAGTGAAATTACTAAATTTTAATTAAAAACAAATTTTTTAATAGAAATAATTTATTGTGTTAAATTATGAATTTGAGTGGTTTTGAAGTATAATTAGATTATATTTTTATAATTTCATACAATTTAGGTAATTATAAGTCATTTCTCATTTAAATTTGACATAAACACATGTGAATCTTTTGATAGTTTTTACTTTTTTAAAACCTGCCTTTTGGTTTTGACAATGAGAAATAATTTTAAATTAATTAATGATACATCTATGTTTTTAATTTGGTAAAATATAAATATTTTTTGAATTCATAATATCAAAATTATCTTTGGGTGAATTTTTGGTATTTTTTTGAAAACATTCATTTTTTATTAATACTGAAAAACACTGCATTATTGTTTAAAACCTACATTTTATTTAAATAATTATTTATTTTATTAAAATTTATTTTAATTTAGAAAATATATATATAATACCTATATAAGTTAAATTTAATTCATAAGAGTCATTTTATATTAAAATTAGATGTATAAAATGTTATTGAACTTTAAAATTCTTTTACCCGCCTTCTAGGTATATTTGCAAATTTTCATAAAACGTAATTTTACCACTTCTATGAATTAAATTTCAAATATCAGAGAGACATTTTTGACATCATTATGTAAAATTTGGTTCAATTAGATAAAAATAATATTTGATGAATAGTAACTTTTGACTTTTATTTACCACGATTAAAAGTAAATAGGGCTATTAAAGGTAAAATGATATTATAATTTCAATTAAAAATGTCAAAATTCTGTTGGATAATTTTATTTAGACCAAAAAAAACCTTAGGAATAATTTATGATCATTTTGGTCCACCTGGGTTAGATTAGGACATTTATTATAACTGTATTTAAAGAAGAGTCAAAAGTGTTAAATTAAAAATTTAATTACTAAACCATTTTTGATATAGGGTTATACATATGATAAATTCAACTATAAATATTATTTATATAGATAATAATATTTCCTACATCATTGTATTTTATTTCTAATTTTTATATATTACATAGTAAAATTTACTTATGACACAATGATGATGCAGTAATTACATTATCAATGAATGATTAAAATAATTGGCATTATAAATATAAAAATAAATATAAATTTATGCATTTTTTAACATCCAAGAATTTTCTAGGTTAATATGACATTTTATGGTTAATTAAATAATTTTTTTAAGTGATAATGTTGTTATGTCATTAACAATAACAAAATACCAAATAGTGTCAAAATTAACATAAATGAGTTTTTAAAAAAATACTGTATTATTAATTGATATAATATTTATAAAAATATTAATATCATGAAAAGTACATGGATACGGTTAAATATATAAATAATTAACCACTTGGGGTTCCCTAGTCTTTTTATAGTTTGTTTATTAACTATTTATTATTATAATACAAGAGCGCATGCTAAAATTTAAACTATTTTACTAATAGATAAATAAAAAATATAGGGTTAATATGGTGAACTAAACATGTCTAAAACCTATTTTTTGAAGGGATTTAGACCCATCCCCACATTATATTTTAAATAAATCAATTTAGATCTTTTAGAAACCAAAAATGATTTTATAATATTTTAATATTTCAAACATTTCTTAATTTGACCTTCACCTCTCTTTTAAAATGGTACTTCCCCTTCAATCACAATCACACCTCTGTAGCCATTTGGCTAATCCAAACCCTACCCACATCTCTTCCAAAATTCCCTCCCTCCCTTTGAGTAGAAATCCACCCTATGGATCCATTTTGTTCAAATCTAAAGGAAACACCCAAAGAAGAGGTAATTATTTTATCACCTCTTTTAATGTTTTTTCTTCTTCCACTTTCTATTTATTTGTTATTTACTTTCCAAAATAATAACTCTAGCACCTTATACATAATTTGATGTTATTATAAATATGTTACAACCATAATCATTATGATATCCATCCTATGAATGACAATGTTACAATGCATGGGTACGTACGACTTACCATCTACACGTCATGGGGTAATATGTTATTCAACACTGTGTTATGTGTGTGGATATAAAGATGAGTAATATGTATATAAATAATTGAAATAACATGATAAGGTTTCTGTAAAATTAATATAAGTTCCAATTTCTCACCTTTTAATCATTAAAGAAATGACATCGTTGCTCGTGTGTACGTACGACTTTCTGTCTCCACGATGCGATGAGATTCATTTCCAGGTTCATCATTCAACGATGATTGTAAAAATATACATTATAAATAAGTTTGTAATATATGACATAATAATTCTATTGGAGATATATATATATATATCTGTGTGTGTGTGTGTGTGTGAACTTACATATTTATTATTCACTTACTTCTGTTCAATACGACATAAAAACGGAAACAACGTTTATGCGTACATATGACCTACCGTCTCCATAAACGGTGTTTTCCATTTCACATATCTATCTATAATACATATTAATATTCTAAATATAAATTTTATATAAATCATTTTTTATATTCTGGATGTATTTAAATCATGATCTAAATGATATGATCAAGAATAACAAGTTAAAACATGTACGATAAAGAAAGTGATTATTACCAAAATGCTTATTTAACAAGGAAATCATTATGAAATAGGTCTTATAAAGTCATAAAAGAATTATGTATGATATAATAAATGTTAATGTGGTTCTTTTATAATACAATAACATACTATTGTAATTATAAAGGAGGTTAAACATACCCTCGACCAAAGGAAAGTGCAAGGTAAGGGTTAATTCCTCAATCCAATTATTATCCGATATTGTTTAGGTGTATGTATTTTATAGGACATATTTATTATCCATGTCTGTGTTTCATAAAATAATTTTTTATATTTTTTATTTTATGATACTCTATAACTAAATAATTATTTAAAAATGTTTTAAATATTTATTCTTCTAAATCAATTTCATTAATGTCCATGTTTTCAAAATAATTTTCAGGATTTATTTATATGGGCATGATTATTTTAAAATGTTAATTCCTTTCAAAAGACCCAAAGTGGTACGGGACACTTTGAGTCAAAAATATCTTTTAAATTACATCCTTTATAAATGTGTGACTTTTAAATGATTTCACAAAAAGGGATATTTCTCTCAAAATGTTTTACTGATAATTTTCAACCATGTAAACATCCTTTAATGAATATTATTCTTGATTATGGTAGATTTATTATATTTCAATCTTCCATATTGTTTTGAATTAGTTATAATATGTTTGACTATGTATGTGCTATTTTTATACCCTTCATGGATTATGGTTGAAATATTGACATTTCGTATGCTTGTTTTAATATGAATGTTTATGTTATATTTCATTATTTTCATATGAGGAATGAAGTGGAATTAGTAAGTGACGGCTAGAGCCTGCTATAGCTCCTTGATGCATCATTAGGTCTCATGAGGCAAATAAATTTCTTGGAACAAGGCGTTGAAAAAAAATTATTTTTTTTCTTGGAACAAGGCCTTGACTATGTGGTAATGATGTCTGACGTTAGGCATTCCCTCATTATGAAATTAATTATTACATATGATTATTCAACTAGTTGAATATCCATGTGAATGTTTATATAGTAATGTTTGATTTATTTTCTCCATATTATATTCAAGTTTATTTTTAAAAGGCTGTTGTTTTTATTACAAATCATGACATAAAATTTTATAGTTTCAGCTAAATTATTTTCCCTTACTGAGAATATTAGCTCACCCCTTTCTTATGTTTTGTTTTCCTAGGATTCCAGGAAGTGTATTATGTTTGACATGTAAGGTTAAGCTTGGGGAATAATGGTGTTCTCAATGGATTATTTATTTTTTGTTTTATGTTTGAATGTGTGATGTAACGTCCATGTTTGTAATATATTTTCCAAGACTACAAAACTGATCGTTACTTCGAGAATTGATTCCTTGTAATCATGCCAATTTATTAAAATAATGCACTAGTTCCGGGATTATAGGGTCAGGGCATTAGAGTTGGTATCATATGATGTTTAGTACAAGCCATGGAAACTAGATTTAGAAAAACTCTGATTAGAGAACTTTTCCCAAATATATACATTGAGGATTAGTATAGATAAACATCCTAGAATTTGGGTAATGTAGTGATTTTGTCTGTTTTACCAGCAATACATCCTTGTCTGGATTCGAGAAGGGAGAGGTGGTTCTGGAACATATGTACCTAGAAGTGGAATCTCTGACTGGGATATTTGGACATTACCTAGGATTTCCTGGCACATGACAACGGCTCTTGCTGCAATCTTGGTTACAACACTCCCGGGGGATATTCTTAGGATAATTCAAATTTTCATTACAAGACATTATGAATGATTTAGGAGTAAATAATTCCTCAATGAAATCATTTTTATGATTATTGATTATATACACAATCTCTTAAATTTACATTAGGTATTTTACATGTTTTGAATTATGCATTGTGATTCATAAAATAACCTAGTGTATGTTATTGTTTAGAAATGACTCCCAATAGTAGGAATGAGAACTCAAGCAATACAAACGATCCAAAGATTTAGAAGGATCATATCATTCATGCTATTAAGAAAAATTATAGAATTAAAATAGTCTCCTATGTATTCTCATCATATGAAGAAATAGTACCATGTGTTAATAAGATAAGTAAAGAATTTTCTCAGTCCTATGGCGTTGAAGGGAAGAAAGATATGAAAAGGATGTTAGAGAGAATTATGGATAAAGGGAAATGGGTAAAGAAGGGTTTTCCCGTATGTGATAACTGTGGAAAGAATTACATTAGTAAAGTATTGAAGGGAATGAGAGTTTGATATAAGTGTGGCGAAAAAGGATACCAAGTACGTGATTTCAATTTTAAGAAAAAGGATTCAAATATAAAATTATTCTCTTCCAAGGAGTTGGAAGACTACACGAATCAATTCATAAATCATTATAGTATGCCACAAATAATGCTATTGGATAATAATCAAGTTATGATACTACCACAAATAATGGGAAATTACTATTTTCCTTATGTTGTTATTAAAAAATTATTTCATTTGAGTGTTGAATTTTCGATGTACTGGGTATATGAATTATGGGAATAAATAATGATTTTATTGCAATACTATTTCATTGAGGATTTGATATTATATGGTTCTAAGAAAAGTGACTCCATAGAAAGATAAAAATTTTGGAAAATAAATGGTTGAAAGAAAGATAAACCATAATATGGTTCTGATACTGAGGTAGTGATTTTGAAATAAGATATTATTTCTTTGGATAAATATATTTGATATTCTTGACTACTTTGAAACAAATTAATTATTTTTTACTCCATTATTGTTAGAGTTTACAACATATTTTGATATAAGTAGTATATCCAACATTCTATAAGGAAAAATGAATCATGAATATAATCAATAATGTTTAATGGTAATTCAGGGTGTTACGTTTTTTTTAAAATAATACACGATGAAGGTATTCACATGTTATTACGTTGAAAAAATGATCTTCATCGTGTTTAACTTTCTTATAAATTTTGGACTGTGAGTTTGGACAGACGTATTTTGGATAAGTCTAAAGGATGGAATGGAATAAGTGTGACATTGGATACTATTTTTTAGGTTAAATAATTTCTTAATATTATTTTTGGATTGTTATAAAAAGGACAACCCGGAGGTTGGGTGACAACCCATCGCGTCCATCAAGGCCATGAGGCTTGAACCTGTAACCGAATGGAGACAATGGTGCATCACCTACCACTGGCCTACATGAAGTCTTGGTTTGTTTAATGTAGTTTTATTAAAATATTCTGACAAATTAATTATAAATTCACTATTTTGGAACCCTATACGGTTAGGATAAATATAATATTTTTGAATTATATTATCTTTTGGAGTGAAAGATGAGTTTGTTGTAGAAATTAGTTGAAGGATGAAACTCTACTTGTCAAGTATTTTTTTCCTCTTATTCTATGATTAAATTAATTTTTAAAAATTAGGTAAGGAATCTTAATAAAAAAAATCTTTTATCCAAATACCTTATGTTTTTTTGAACCATTGATATTTTAAATCGTTATAGAATAATGGCATTGAGGCCCTTAATTTTACACTTCTTTGTGATTGATGACCACAATCACTCCCTATAAATATTTAAATTTTCCCTTCAATTATGTATCTATAATTTCAACCAATCTTCTCCTAATCGATATCATAATTTGTTGGTGAATTTTTCATTTCCCTTTCCCTCTTATTAAGACTAAATTTTATTAACCCAATTTCGGATGTGGGTTTTCCACAAAAGTAATTTTCTATTTTAACCATTTATTTTCAAAGAAAAATTTTAAATTGAAAGGACAGAATTTATTTAAGGAAGGGATAATGTAACACCCCATGATTTCATTGTATGTTTTCTCTTCATAGTAATTCAATAACTTCCGTTACACACAACATCGAGTTCAAGTGCCCTGTGATTTACCAAACTAGGAGTTCAAAAATAAGTTATGAATAATATTAACTGAATTTTAAATTTTATATACTCCATATAATTTTAGAATTCATATTACATGTTTTTATACATAATATGAGAACAAATTCAGATTTTCAGATAAATGAAGTATTTTAAAAAAGATGCAATTTTACCTCCTTTTAATGGTGAACCCTTTTTTAAACCAATATTTGTCAATTTTTATATTCAATTTACTGAAATTAAATAATTTAATATAAGAGGGACATAAAAATTTAGTTAGGATAATTTTTTGGTACTTTTCTGATAACATTCATATTTTGGTGAATTGTGAAAAATACAAAATTTTAATTCAAAACAATATTTTTAATAAAAATTATTTATAGTGTTAAATTATGAATCTGAATGGTTTTTAAGTATAATTAGATTATATTTTTATCATTTAATATAATTTTGGTCATTTTTTGTAATTTCACATTTAAATTTGACATAAAAATATATCAATCTTTTGATAGTTTTTACTTTTTAAAAACCTGGTTTTGGGTTTTGAAAATGGGAATTAATTTTAAATTAATTAATTAATCTTCGTTGTTATGAAATTGGTAAAATATAATTATTTTTTAAATTCATAATATAAAAATTATCTTACAGTGAATTTTTGGTATTTTTCTGAAAACTTTTAAATTTTTGATGAATAGTGAAAAACAATCTGTTATTGTTTAAAAGTAGATTTTTATTAAAATAACTATTTTTATTCAAATTTATTTTAAGTAAAAATAGATATATAATACCTATATAAGTTAAATTTAATTCATTGGAGTCATTTTATAATAAAATTAGATATATAAAATTTTATTAAACTTTTTACTGTCTTTTACCCACATTCTAGGCACATTTTTAAATTTTTATAAAACGTAATTTTATCACATCGGTGAATTGAATTTCAGAAATAAGTAATCCACAGTTGACATCAGTATGTAAAATGTGGTTCAATAAATTGAAAGTAATTTTTGGTTAATAGTATCTTTTGACTTTTATTTACCATGGTATAAAGTAAATAGGGTAATTAAAGGTAAAATGATATTATAATTACCCTAACACAAGTCCAATTTCTATTGGATAAGTGTATTTATTCAAAAACCAACCATAGAAATAAAATATGATCCTTATTTCCACTTGGATTAGATTTTGATATTTTTTATTATTTTATTTAAAGAATAGTTGAACGTGTTAAATTAAAAGTTTAATAACTAAACCATTTTTAATATAAGGTTATACATAAAATGAATTCAACTATAAATATTAACTAGAATTATAAAATTATTTCCTACATAATGTTACTTTATTTATAGTTTTTATATATTAAATATTTAAATTTATTTAAGAACAATGGTGATGCAATAAATACTTTTTAAATGAAGGATTAAAATAATTTATATTATATAGATAAAAATAAATGAAAATTGAGGATTTTTCTGCCATCCACGAATTTTATAGATTAATATTAAATTTTAGGGTCGATGAAATAATTTTTTTGGAATTGATAAAGTTATAATGACTTAAGAGAACAAAATACCAAATAGTGTGAAAATTGAAATAAATGAGTTTTTAAAACAAATACTATATTATTAAATGATATAATAATTCTCAAAATCTAAGGTTTAGTGAAAGTACATAAATAAGGTTAGATATATCGGTAATGAATCACTTGGTGTTCTCTTGGTTTTTTATAGTATGTTTAATAACCATTTAATATAATAATAAAAGAGGACATGGTAAAAGTTATACTATTTTACTAAGAGTTAAATCTACAAGACAAGGTTAATATAGTGACCTAAACTTGTCTAAATCCTATTGGTAGAGAGGATTTTGACCCATCCCTGCCTTAGCTTTTACATAAATCAATTTGGATCCATTATAAACCTAAATGATTTTATAATAAAATAATATTTCAAACTTTTCCTAATGTGACCCTCACCTCTCCTTTAAAAGGGGATTTACCCTTCTCTCAAAATCACACCTCCATAGCCATTTGGCTCGGCCAACCCCTTCCCAAATCTCCTCCCAAATTCCGTCACATTATTTTTTAGGCATTCTCTTGAGCATAAATCCAACCAATGAATGCCTTTTGTTCAAATAAAAATGAAGCACTGGAAGAAGAGGTAATTATTTTATCACCTCTTTCAATGCTATTTTTTTCTTCCCCTTTATCTATGTTTGTTATTTCAATAAAAAATAATAACTCTAGTACCTTCTACAAACTATGATTTTATTATAAATATGGTACAAAAAAACTAATTATTATATCCATTCTATGAATGATAATGTTAACATGCGTGCGTACGTACAACTTACCATCACCACGTTGTGGTGTAATTTGTTATTCAACACTATGTTTTTGGATGGATATAGTGATGAGTAATATATATAAATAATGAAAACAACTTGAGAAATTATCCATTAAATTTATATGCTATCCAATTCAACACCTTTTAATCATCAATGAAATGATATCGTCACTCGTGTGTACATACGACTTACCACCTCCACGGCGTGATGAGATTCATTTCCAGGTTCACCATTCAATGATGATTATAAAAATATATATTTTTAATAATTATCTTGTATATGAAATAATAATTATACTAGATATATATATATATATATATAATGTCTATGTACTTATATATATCTTATTCACGAACTTCTGTTCAATACGATATGAAAAGGAAAACATCGTTTATGCATACGTATGGCAGAAAATCTCCATAAATGGTGGTTTCCATTTCATATATCTGTCAATTATAAATATATATATTCAAAATATATATTATATATAAAACATGTTTTATATTATGAAAGTATTTAAATCATAATCTAATTGATTCGACCAAGAATAACATGTTAAAACACGTACAATAACGAAAGTGGTTATTACCTACAATGTTAATTTAACATGGAAATCATTATTAAATGGGTATTATAAGGTCATAAATGAATCATGTATGATATAATAAATATCAATATGGTTCTGGTATAATTTTATATAAGAGCATGGTTATTATACAGGAGGTTAAACGTACCCTCGACCAATATAATGTGTAAGGTATGGGTTAATTTCTGAATCTCATTATTATCCGAGATTGTTTATGTATAAGTATTTTTTGGGACATATTTAGTATCCATGTCCATGTTTCATAAAAGAATTTTTCAAAATAATTCTTTTAAGATACTCTTTAACTAAAAAATCATTTTAACTGTTTTAAATATTTATTCTTCTAAATATTTCTTATTAATTTCCATGTTTTAAAAAATAGTTTCAAGGATTTAATTATACGGACTTGATTGTTTTAAAATGTTAATTTTTTCCAAACGTTTCAAAGGGGTATGGGGAAATTTTATTCCAATATATATTTTAAATGAATTTCTTTATAAATATGTTACATTTAAATGATTTCTCAAAAGGATATATTTCTATCAAAAAGTTTTACTGATCATTTTCAACTATGTCAACATCCATTAATGGATATTATTCTTGATTAAGGTTGATTTATAATAATACAATTTCTTTATTTTATTGAATGAGTTATGATTTATCAGACTATGGATGTGATATTTTTATACCCTTCCTATTTTATGGTTGAATTATTGACATTTAATTTTCTAGTTCTAATACAAATGATTATTTTATGTTTCGACATTGTCATATGAGAAATGCAGTAGTCTTAGTAAGTGATGCGTGGGGCCTGCTAGAGCTCCTCGATGCATCATTAGGTATCATGAGACAAATTAGTGTCTTTTCACAAGTCATTGACAAAACCTTTATTTGTATTCTTGGAAAAAGGCCTTGACTATGTGGTAATGATGTTCGGCGTTAGTCATACCCTCATTCTGAAATTAATTATTACATGTGATGATTCATCTTTTAGAATATACATGTGCATGTTTATATGGAAATGTTTGATTTATTTTCTCTATATTATGTTCATGTTTATGTTTAAATGGTTTTTGTTTTAATTACACATATTAATTTAAAAGTTTATAGCTTCTACTAAATTATTTACCCTTACTGAGAATCTGCGATCACCGCTTTCTTATGTTTTGTTTTCATAGGATTCCATGAAGTGTATTATGTTCGATATACTGGGTTAATCTTGGGGAATAATGGAATTCTCAATAGATTATTTATGTTGTGTTTTTTGTTTGAATGTGTAATGCGAGGTTCATGTATGTAATCTATTTTCCAAGACTACTAAACTGATCAGTCATTCAGGAATGTATTCCATCTAATCATTCCAATGTATTAAAATAAATCTCTGGCTATAGGATTATGGGGTTGGGGTGTTACATTGTATCCACAATTGTAGATAATCAAAAATAGGAAATAATCATCAGTTTTGTGGATTTTCTTATGTTCATAAATTTAATTAAAATTAATAACAAAGAGGTCAATGAGATTATACCCATACACAAACCAAATGTTCCTACCACCAACCAGATGGAACCCATTGTAGACTACCATCAAAAGGGAGATCTACCATCATATATAACTGGGAGAGGAAAAATCCAATGATGATAAATATTTTTTTTCTATACGATGGTGAAAATCCTCAAAAGGTCCTCTATAATCAAAGATTTGATAGAGTCTTTCTTACATGAATTCATGGATAAGAGACTGATTCTATCATAAAAGAATTTCACAATAGAGCATGTGACCCTCACCGATTAGAACTCAAGATTTATAATAAAATCTGAAGGCTTTTGTATTAGTATGCAACAAAAAATGGGGATGTACTAAATTCATCCAAAAGATCAATTCTTTGATTGTTCATTCCTTCTTTATTCTCCAACCCCTTATGTTGATACACATAACCATGTACTCATATAAATTTTCCATATGGGGAATGTATGATGTGGGAAAATATCCCTCTACTATGGCTAAGCTATTCGAGTATATTGTTACTAAATCCATCTTATTCTCTATTTTGGCTAATGATATACCCCTCAAAGAAATCAGGGAAAGGGACATAGGTAGCTACATGAATTTCAAAATCATCACCAAATTTGGATGGACAATCTATTTCATTCCTGGTGTGATTTCTAAAAAACAACCCAAAATTCAACATAAGAGACCCCAAATTCAATTGAATACAGGATATTGGTATTCATGCACATTGCGGTTCAATTTCTATCACTCTATGTTTCTATCTATGATCAATTTTCTATGGATAAAAAATACTATAAATGGATGGATGAATTTGTGCAATTGGAAGTGAAAATATTACATACCTTTCATCACTTGGAATTCAACTAATACCGATTTGGGTAGGCCTTTAACAAAAAAGATCTTCTTTGATCTTTCCTCAATGGAAAGATAGTGTTGGCCTTCATGTATCTGATGATACTTGGGAAGACTTCTTCTATATTGGAATTGAAATGGGGGGGGGGGAATTCATCATAAATAAGGTCTACCCAAATAGATATTATTCTATAAAATTTATGGATGGAAATATTATCATGGCTCCCACAAATGCAAGGTTTCTGAAGAAGTTTTGTTTGTAATTACATGATACATTAATCATGGTCACACAACATCAAACAACATGGTAGACCATCCTAATCACATGACGTTAAACTACATAATAGATTATATGGATCACCTGATGTAAAACTATATGTATAATTTCCCCCACTACATAACATTAAACTGTATATCCCTTCATTTTTACAACACATTAAAAATAATGACACATCTATCGATATCACATGACATTAAAATCCATGGTATATCATTCTGGATTCTTGATATTTTACAGCATAACTACGAACATCACAGCCACATGACAATAAACTGCAAACACTAATTTCCTTTTTGGATGATGATAAACTTCACACTTGTCATCTTACCCACCGTATAATGTTACTATGTGTATCCCCATCTCATACATTCTATGTTAAAATATATTCTTTGTCAAATTACATAACATTATATTGTAAACAGAAGTCCATGCATCATGATATAAACATGAATGAAAGTATCCTTAATAAATTCTTATGTAATGTTTGGGCCTTTATTGTCGCCATTCGCATCAGGTTTGTTATGCTGCCAGATTACACACATCCCTTTTTGAAGTGATAAACCCTTGGTATAATCTCTATGATCCTAAACTATGAGTTTATGATCTCAACGTACAGTATGAAACAACTATCCTACACTAAACATGTTTAGGAATTCATTTAAGAATATAAATAATGATTCATACCCCATCATCTAAAATAGGGATGCATCAAAATGATTTTTCATATTCCTCATTCCCCTTATAGGATACGTAGTGATAACTAGATATATATTTAGGGGCCCAATTGTAATATTACCCCTCATTCATGTTAGGTCTCCTTTATCATCAGCACATGATGTTAACCAGCATGGGTTCCAATAACTTCATGAAGATTGTTTTATTCCACTACATGATTCATAGTGATGAATTGGTCTCCAATCCTGGATCTATTCACAACAATCAAAACAAACAAAGGATTTGAATGACCTTGTCTCTATGTATGAATCATATATTCATAAAGAGTTTCCTGATAACTTAACAAGGACTAATTATTCTTTGGATGAGATATGTAGTGATTCTTTTATTCTTCATCTAGGTCCAATATCCCTAAAATATAAACTCTCTGATTATTCATTACATTGCCTATGTGTGAAGCAATTTTCCTTTTCCATCCATTTTTCTCACATCGAGCATAGCTCACATGTGCTTATAAGTTTCGGTAGGGGATTCCCTACATGGGAGAAGCATATCATTGCTTGTTTTGGTTACCATAATCCTAGTAGAAAGGCCATAATATGTATACTATATGTCAATTCTTCATGATGAAAAGTAGCATGGTCAAAGAATAATGAGAACTATATAGGACTTCATTCCCCCCCTCAAAGGATACATAGTGAAACCCAAAACATTATTCCTTGGTTTAGTAATATTTGATCCTAAAATCAGGGAGCCTACATATTTACTAATTGATGTTAAACTACAAGGATAATGTTCTTTATACATATCATTAAACTCTTTGGTACCTTGAGAACTTTGTGTGGTTTGATTATTGAATTGATGAGATACACAGTGATGCCTAGACCTTGTGTACTTACTAAGGAGTAATGATGAAAAATAGATGTCCCCATATCCTAGATTGAAAAAACATATCTATGTATGAGGTATCATGTTTGTGTTCCTCATTCATGGATCTATCATGGAATAAAAAAACCACATACATACAAGTCAGATCAATGAAGGGATCTTCATACTCCATAGATAATTACATTTTTAATGGTTCTAATGTACCTGAAATCAGTCCTCCCACCCATCATACTATGTTCCCTGGGAAAATTATATTCCTTAAAATATTTCATTGTCCATTAGAGATGGAGGCGGTTAGAGTCCCGAGGAAACATTTGTGTGACTATTCACAATATTCCCCATTTTTTCATGAATAATTTTCCCACAAAAGGACTCTAAACCATAGGAAAATGCATCCATGAGAGGTGCCACATATATCTTTATAATCCCAAATGGTTTTCCCTCATATCATTTTCTCCATTCCAAGATACCCAAGGTTCATTTTTTATGATTTCCATCACCTCATGTATGAGGCATTTTGGATCATCCCAACCCAATGATCCTCTGGTTACTCATCTTTTCCATGACTCGTGGTCCAAGCCATATAACCTAAAAGCTAAAGACCACATGTCATCCTTACACCATGACTCTAAACCACATGGATGATATCTTAGTGGAATGTTACAAAACTTTTCGATGCATAAGAACTATGTCTTAATTTATACTAATATCATTGAGGTATGTATTGTTTCTCGAATCTTCATTATCAGCTCTAAAATTAGAGAAAAATATCACCCTTTTCCTATATATGGACCAGAACATCATATAAGGTATCTGACACTAAAACTACATGATTCCTAGAACTATGTGGGAATTCATTCCTTCCATTGATGGATATGTAGGGATACCATAGTATCTAATCCTATTTCTAACCACAATAAATATTAAAAATTCCCTTTTCCATGTGCACAACTTCTACCTGAATGGGGAACCCTATAAGAACTATGTATGGAATAATTCTCATTTTTATGGGATATGTATCCCCACCTAGATATTATATAATCGCTCGAATGTTAGAAAAACATCCACTACTCTTATATATAATAGATAGATCTACATGGGGGTCAAATATGTGCTTCAACCCAATCGTGAGCTCGTTTGTAGAAGAAATCCACCATCCTCACGCAAGAGTTTGATTGATTTAGGGGAAATCCATTTTAGAAATATAAATTCCTTGATTATAATTTGATGAGATATTCAATGACACCTAGACCATGCTTCTTGGTCCTTTTCATCCAGAAAAAATCCTTCATGCACATGGGTAAGACCTACATGAGGAAAAATTTTCTACACATTCCCATGAAATATCAATGAAATTATCCTTTCATGTTCTGTCAGTATCCTTTAAAATACAATATCATTGTCTAAAAAAGTCATAATACATATAAAATTACCTAGATATCCAAAATTCAGTGTCACTGTCATAAAGACACCTTTGTTTGACTATACACAATAGGCACTAATTTCTCGACATAACAATCGCACAACAAATATTGTTATAAAAAAAATAAAATTATTCCTCAGGAGATAATTTTCCTATCTCATTATTTCCAGTGGTATGTATGAACAATATCACTCCATAGATTCTAAAATACTATTATTACACATAATATCATTTTCTTACAAACACAAAAATATGATGAAATATTATTAAACATATTACCGTGAAATGGGAGTATCATTCATCACTCATGGAAGGAAAAACAACCTTTAACCATAGTCTTTAAACTATCTTGTTTTAATACATTAAACTATTTGTTCCACATCCCATTTTCATGACATTAAACTATAATATGATTCCCCCTTCATTTACACAAGAAAAATTCATATAGGCATGGTTCCTCATTCATGTCCAGTGTAGATACTTATTCCCTCATCATTTTTCAGACATCATCCCCTCAAGAAGACATTGTTATTAGTCTTGAGGTGTCCCAATTTTTAAAAAATACCTAGCCATCGAATGTCGAGGGTCAATGTCATGTGGACACCATTATTTTACTATGCATAATATGCCCCCAGTTGGCCCTGCATAAGACACCCATAAAATAGCCTACCAACCAAAGGAAAATTCAACCCCTCTAGATGCATCTTCTACCTCCATACAACCAAAAAACATCATGCTAGAAACTATTATTATTGTTATTTCTCACATAATATCCACATATAATCTTTTGGATTCAAAAATAAAAAATGTGTTTCATGAAATATTCCCCATTTTTTGTTTGAAAAATATTTTGAAATTATCATCCATTAATCCCTCTTAGGGCCTCGACCCAAAATCCATTGTCATATATGTAACACATAAAACAAAAGTTTCATTAGTCTGTTATGAAAGACTATAAAATTCACCAAAAAAGACACAAAACCCTATGGGTTGAAAACTCTAATAGGGAACCTGGTATAGAAGTTGAGTTTGTCCTCCCACATCCTATGCATTACATGGTTTAGGTAGAAATTTATGAATCAAAATAATTAAAAACACAAAACATTTTAGGTCAAAAACCTGAAAAGGTATTCTTATAAAAAATTCATTTTACACCTAATAAGACCACATCATGGCGGGCTTTTGAAAAAATTAGGGTGATAACTAAAATGATAAAAAATTTGTAGGGTTTTCAATAAACCCCAAGAAATATAATAATCGAGCTCATTGAGTCCCTTGGATCCAGAAATAATTTGACCATTATATGATAATTCATTCAATGTAGGTCCTCTTCTTCATCAGAATGACCTCCTCTTCAACACAATCAGAATAGATTCTGATGGGGGAATTTGTTGGGTACTAAATATTATTCAAGAGAATCCAATTATTTTTTAAATGGGGAAATACACCCATAATAATATTTTGATGAATAATTTTCAAAAGGGAAAGGTCATGAAGGACATATTGGCCTCATGATGTAGAAATTACATTGAAAAATACCACTCTACAAGGTGTTACATATCTTCAAAAAGGACCCTAAGAACAAAACAATTCATGGGAAAGTCAGTACGTTCATAGAATGGAAATGAAACAACGTAATTTTCAAAGCTGGATGGTAATTTATTACCCAATAATGTACCATCCCATTGAAAAAATTCATTAATGGGAAGAGGTGGTACCACTAACCCCTAATAAATAATAATAGAATCGTTTGGGCGGTTGGAATATGTTTTACATCCCTACAAACAACTGCTCCCTAGTCATGAATTCATTCATGGGTCAGGGCATCCTCTTTGGATTTTTGAAAAATAATCCCCACGCATAACCATATACTAACATCCTTGTCGGTATCTCATCCCTACATTCATGTATAAAGGATCCCTGAGGATAACCTAGTGGAGATGAAGGAAAAATAGAGATACAAGATGAGATGTGAATCATGGATATTTATATTAAAAGTAGTTAAAAATCCACCAAATAACATTAATAGGAATAATAATTCTTATAGACATACATGGACTGAAAAACCTCTTTACTGACACCATTATGTGTGGTATAATTGGTTGAACCCTTAGTAGCTCAGCACCCCACATAGAAAAACACTCTGCGGAAAAAACCCTACAAAACGTAGAAATATTCTATGCGAGATACACCCTACCCCATATAGAAAATATATATGTGAGAAGAAATTGATTATACATATAAAATTTATACATTAGTGGAAGCTTGTCCCACATCGAATGACTATATGCAGGTAGAGCCTCATTCCTTGTAGCACCATTCAACACAGACGGTACCCTAACCCGCATAGTGACATGATATATGGTGGGAACAACATTCGGCATAATGAGATGATATGTAGAAGGGGGGATCATACAATGTTAAACATTTCAACTCTAATCACTCCACTCTGTAATCTCATCCATCCCAATATTGGCCTCACCGTAATCCAGTCCAACGACATCCTAAAAATGCCTCTCCCAAAGCCACAAGAAATATAAGATCAGTCTATTAGTCTTGTTAGCATTTCCTCTAATGTATACCATAGTATTGGGTTTCAATTGGTAACATACACAATAGGTAATCGACATATAATTTCATTGTGTCTATATTTCTATGGAAACAAGGGTTCCAACCATTTAGTGAACATGTGAAAATATCGATTCCAGACGGGGAGCATAATAAGTCTGCATGCCTTTCACTTGGATGTGGAATAAGATCCTCCTACTAGAATCATTTTTATGGAATCCCTCTAAGATTAAAACCATATTCATTCATGGGAGCAGTGTAACTTTTTATCCTCTTAACCACATCTAATGTCATAGTTCGATAGATCATCATATGTGACTATCTAGGTTTACAAAAATAAAAGAGTCGAGAAGAAAACTCAAAGAACAATCCCTCACCCTTTTGTATTAAGACCTCATCCACCAGAATTAAGAGTGGACTATGTGATTTTTAGATTTGCTTCTTCCTCTTGCTTCTCACACTGATCATGTCTCATTTGGGCATAGGGGTTTGTAGTGATCATGACATCTGTAGGATCCAAAAACCAAAAGGGACTCCATTACTCTATCACCTACAATCAAATGAAAATAAAATGGGATGATTCATTGTGTATACCCCAACCACTTGAGTCTTCCCTGTGGATGTAAGCCTCCACCAACATTTAAAAGGGAAACAAAAAAGGCAAAATTCCTAAGCACATACTCTTGTAGGCCTACCATGAGGTTTATGTACCAACTTAATAAACCACATGGGATTTGATTCCCAAATATCTATGATATGTAGAATTCCTCCCTGAGGTCGAAACCCCACACCCAAACACACCCTAATGTTATTCGTGCCACATTCCGAGTAGGGTGATATCCATTGGGAAGACCACATCACTTCTTGTTCGCTTAGTCCACCTCATCAGGTTTATGAAAACATATTTGATCTGGATCTATTTTCAGAGACATCCTTGGTGAATGGATTTAAAAATAATGATTGGGTTCTTATAAAATGACCTTAAAAGGTGATGTTACCTATTTATTAGAACTGCACTATGTGGGTTCTAATTCATTTCACAAGGATATGTTGTAATAACATTATACAAGTTTGATCCCGACATCCAAACAACCACAATCAACTTGAATGAAAGGAAACTCTACAATGCCTCACCACATTGATTATGACATGATTCATCCTAATAAGATGTTAATGAAACTTTTACCTATTACTAAAAATTGTATAGTTTGGGGAGAATCTCAGATATGTACAAATCGTTCCCTTAATAGAGAACCTTAGATATATAAAGATGATTCTGAATCAATGTGTATTCATAATTGATAATTACCTTAGGGTAATCCCTTTCATACACACATAAAAATGAAAAAAGGATTTTTCAATATATATTAAATCAATAAGAGTGTCCTAAAATATAAAATATTTCCCCATAAAGGGTTTCATGATCCTGAATACCCATCCACTCAACAAATTTTGTTCCCTTGTTTGATTATCCATGATACATAATAAATTCATACCTTTGGAATGTAGTTCAATGATCCATTATAGATATAATAGTCATTGGGTGTTTATGGTTTCACGAACAAAACCATTTGGATATCATTTAGATGATGTGAAAAATATATAAATAATTTTATAAAATTTTACCACCTTTAATCAACCATGAGGATACATACCTCTTTTGAAAAAATAATTCTAGATTGGAATCCCCTACTTTAGTGAACATCCATCAGTTCTCACTATACGTGTTTGTGGGGAAGGACCCCATCGAAATTCGTGGTTCTTTACAATTATTATAGGGTTAGATAGAAATTATTTTCATACCCTTTGAGGTGATATGTGCAGACATAATTCTAGAAACTCAATTGTGTCTCCTCTTCCAACTATATTTAGTATTAGACCATTGTTCATGAAGCATGAGGTGTCCATGAAGAAACTCACCGTGATTAAAAACATTAACTTCTCCCATTACAGTAATACAACTACAATAAAAATAAATGATAACAATCATAATATTTAGTAGCTTAGATCATACATGATGGCCTTCAAAGATTGTGTATTGTTCACAAGATTAAATGGTGAAATTATCTATGAGGATTACATCCCCTAAAAAATTTTATATCATTTTTAATGCCTGAAAAAAATCTCCATATCCCCACCTACAAATGTTTGATTGGAGAAACATCTATTGGGGGCCTCAAAAAATTAGGTGCACATGCATCAGGAAGAATCTAAGGGACTGATTGTGTTACCTTTGTAAAATAAAACAAATGGGCTGAATCAATAATATTAATATTCATGGGTTTCCTCATACTCCATGGGTTATTATTGAATGACATACCTCTATTTATGGATTCTCACAAAACATCCCCATAAGTCTTTAAATGTATAAAGGTTCAATATAAAAATGATTGGTACGGGGATCCTCTATATCCCCAGTCATGGGGAACCCAACAAGCTAAAAACATAAATATTAACTAAGCTAGAACTAAGAAGCTGTTACTCTTTCATCATCACTATGAGAGATTTAGTCTCTGGATTCCCATCCAACCAGTGATGATGATGGATCAAGAAATATATGAATGTTAAAAGATATCAATTCTTCATCATAGCTATCTATGATAACCTTTGACTATGTGTGACCTCTGAATGTCCATTATAGGTAGTGTATAACCACTAAAATTAAGGATTTATGGATATCACTTCATGATATAATACATGTACTATGAGTTGGAGATATTTGAACACATCGTGATATTAAATACGAAAAAAATCAATCATGGTGGGGTAGTATGTTCCTGAATTAGTGATTCTGAAATATTTCACCAATGACTGGATCCCTACATTAATGTGGGTGGATGATATGTTAAATTGAGTTGTTGCGGATGGAGTTGATGGTTAGGAATCCGATTAATGTGATGATTGTATCGACATTAGTGAGATATTTTTTTCTCTTCCATTCTTCTTTCCCTCCCTCATACATCATGATTTGTTTTTATGGGATTTAATATGTAGTTAGAAGGAGATTTAGGGGTACTAAATTTGTATCCAAAGTCACCAAAATATGGTCCCATGAGTACCCTCATAGGGTTTGGGGTGATTCCCTTGAGTCCATTTTTTCCTCAGGTCATAGGACAGTGGAGGAAGATGGAGAGAGGATATTCTCAACTACCACTTCTAGGGACTATATTATAAAGGGCCAATGAAACCCCATAACTATCTAAGAGGAAGAAAATAAAGATGGAAAATATTTTGGTTTGGAATATAAACCACAATTTGTCTATTATGTGTTATTTAGTAATATGAATCATCTGACATACCCATTTGGCTGTGATTTCCTTTTACGGGAATTTCTTCAATTTCCCTACATAAGGCATTCGATAATGATCCATTGAGGGAAGAGTTGGAAATTATTGATAAGTCATAGACTCATGTGGGGTAATCTTTCCCATTGATAGTAGATGTTAGAAGAGATGAATATATGATTGTTCCTATTATCGTACATAATGATGAGGGACTTGGTAATGACATATATTTATTATAAGGTGTCAGGTTGCGATTAATGAATTATATTCCTTATTATATTTAAGATATTCTGTACACACTGTAGGATACTACATCCACTAAATGTGGTTAGATAAACAACCCAAAATTGGCTGACAGGGTCCCCAAACTATCCAATAAAGGTGTAAGTTCTAACATTGAGTCGATAGGCCTTGAAATGGTCATAACTTTTAGAAAGGTAGAAGCTGGAGATGATGGTGGATCCAATTTTGGTTATGGACCCAATTTATTAAATATACCAAGTGTTGGAGATGGTATAACACTTTAATAATTACATAATGATATAATAATAATTAATGATATTTGTGAAAAAAATTATTTCCCTTCTGTCAAAAAGCAGTTGTATGAATTTAATAAGTAATTATATAGACTTGAGTTTTCCTCTATTTTGTTTTCAAACACACCTAAACTCTTTATGTTTGATGTCTTAACCTAATGATCTTTACTTATTCATCATTTTAAAAAAACTGACATATACGGTTGCATTCAGTAAGATATTTGGAGTATGATATGAAAAAAATAATTTTCAGTGAATTGAAACATAACCATATGAATAGTAATATAAATAGTAATATGGCCCTTATGAATATTAAATCCTATTATTATTTTATTGTCTTCAAGTTATATCATAATGAGATTTTTGTTAATTTTTCAAGATGATATAAAACGAAATATAGATTTAAAACTGTAATTCTTCAAATAAATTTTGTTCTTATTTTGGAATTAAATTAATAATATTTAGAAAACTATTTTTTCAAAATAGAGACCATTTTTTTATTCTAAATTTTGAAAAAGGGATACGGTGAATTTTTTGGATTTTTTGAAATAATCAAATTTTGGATGAATAGTAAAATACGATAACTTACTGTATATATACATTATCTGTTAAATTCACTATTACTAGAATCATTACTGATGTAAGAACACATGGTTCAAAATAACATTCCCATATTACTATTTTTTGTCACAATAATCAATACTATTGGTTTTATTTTGAGAAATAATAAAATGATGAGTGAAATAATGGGAACCCCCTCTTCTCTTCCACTATAACCCCCCTGACTCACTCCCTCTTCACTTCACTCCAATATGACTTGAATATACTAAATTTTATACCCAAATACCATTACCTATTCTCTCCCCACATCCAAGAGATCTATGTCTTTCCCAAATACAAAACCCCTTTCTATTAAAGGGATTCTCAAGTAGGTGTATTCAAGGTTTAAATTCACATTCTATTTCTTTCAATTTCATTAATTGTTATTTTATATTATTATGCTATAAATAACTCCTCTATCCAACATACCATAATAAATCTGTATCATCTATATACTGGTATTATATCATGAAAATGTATGAACCATCATCAATATCCTTACTCTATCTCTTTTATTTTATAAATGTAATCATCATCCGTGAGGTGCCAATTTACAATCTTCATGGATGATGAAGTTTAGTTCTTCAATTTATCCTTCAAAAATGGACATAAAACTTATTTTATTGATTAACTACGCTATAATATATGTATTAAAACCTATTTAATATCTATTAACTAGTATATGTAAATAATATTTAATCATATGACAAAACTAGTTTCTAATAATCAAAATACTACTAAAATAATACAAGTGATTGTAAATAATATTTGATCTAATGAATAATCTTCATTCCATATAAAAAATGATATAAATGACCATTAAAACCAATGTGTGTTCATAAAAATCTTTACATTAATTTCCCTATATTTAAATCCATTCTACATGACTTCCATTACATAAAAAAACATGAAACAATAATGCAAATCATGAAAATTTACACTCTAGAACAACGTAATTCAAAAATATAACATATAAATAAGGACATAAATAATGTTAAAAAATTATAAAAAACAAAATACATGTATAATAGGTTATTAATTAAGTTAATAATGAGTCTTATTTTATATTATAGGAACATAAGGTCAAAAGTGGGACAATCAAAACTAAGGTAAGGGTTTTCCACTGTAACCTTCATTTTCATTCGAGTTACATTTATTATCTACTTATCAAAATTAAATTATTATTCATTCATATATTATACTCATAATTTTTTTGTTTATTTTATATATTTCTTTCCAACAATAATCATACCTTCATTTATGGGGAGTTGTATTTTACAAAATGATTTTAAAAAATCCTTCACGAGAAACAATCCTATTTCAAGGAAATTTCTCAAATTCTTACCTATAATAAATTAAAATCTATAATATGTTTTTGGAAACCATTAACTTTATAAAATCTATAATTTTATTATTAAAATACTATCTTACTTTACTTTGGGTTTTATAAAATGGTTTTTCCAAAAGGACACTACTTTTTAATGTAAAAGAGTATTTATCTCAAGAATTACTTGATCATTTTATAAGAGAGTCTTTATTTATTTCGACACACTTTTTGATTATGATGTATTATTGGGATTCATAATTTTTTATGTCATCTAAAATATCTAATTTAATAGTTTATGATTATTTTGATTCTGAAGGTGCTATCATAAAACCATTAACCCTTTTATGATGAATGATTAGTCTTTGTGCTTAGTGTTCAGGGAATGTTATTTACATTTTTTATATTAGATTAAAAATGAATTTATATATTGTTTAGGTTTATACCCGTTTATATGATGAATTCATTGGACTTAGTATGTATTGGGTGGTGCTTTCTATAGCTCTTTCTTTCATCAGAAGGTCTCATGAGGAAAACTATGGTCTTGGAATGGGGCCTTGAAAGAATGGATATTTATGGTCTTAGAACAAGGCCTTGACAATATGGTTACGATGTGCTACATTATGCATTAACTCATTATGAAAATTGTATTGATGGTTCATGTGGTTATTTTACTAGTATAATACCCATGATTATGTTTTACTTTGGCATTATCTATTCATCTCGTATTCCTAACATAATGTGTTAATGTTAATTGTTAATGGCATGTGTTTTTAGTTGTTCAACATTTCTAATGATTATTTTTTAAAGGGTTGGGGCCGATGCCTCAATTTATTATTAAAGAAAAGATCGATTTAGTCTGGGTAGAGGGTGACCCATTACATATCATGAATACCCAAGGCAAAGTGTCCTGCATACAGGGCTAGAAAGACCCTTTTTTAGTCCAAAGGACCCCTCGGTGAAGAGTACTGCTACAGTACCCGCACTTCTGCAACATTTCTACTGTTTATTTTTATGATATCATTCATTGAATTACTTTCCCTTACTGAGTGTTTGAGATCACCCCTTTCTTATTTTACATTTTATTAGGTCATTAATATTTTTATTATGAATGAATTGTAAAAATATCATAGGAGTTACAGATGTTGTCAAATGAATTTTTATGTGGATTTTCATTCGAAGTTGTAATAATTAACTTATGAATGTATCTTGTTTCCAATTATACTAAACTAATCAGTATTTCAAGACTCATATTCCAGGATTTTATTCCAATTTAATTAAATAAAACACTGTCCCCAAGCAACTGGAGTTGGGTCTTCACAATTGGTATCATAGAAAATTTAGTCGAAAACATGGAAACTAGATTTAGAGAATATAAATTAGGGAACAAATTGCTAAGATATTCAATGAGGATAAAGCATTCAAGGAAATCCTATAATTTTTTGTATGGAATAGATTATGTGGTTCCTTTTGGAAAACACATTCCTATTTTGATACAATAAGTGGATGTGGTTCTGGAACAGATGTACCTAGGAGTGAAAACATTGACATAGAGTTTTTGGAATGACCAGGGGTATCCTGGTACATGAAAACATGCCTTAATCCACACCTTGGTTGATACTCCCAAGGGATATGCTTATGATAATTCATATTTTCACACAAGACATTATGAAGGATTTTATTGTAATTATTTTCCCAATGAAGCAATGTTTATGATTATGAGATTACCTATGTATATAATTTCAATTTATGCTATATATTTTTCTATATTGAGATTATAAAATATGATTCTTAACTTAATATAGTGTATTCCATTATTTATAAATGGATCCTGGTGGAAGGAATGGAAATCGCAAGAACATGTGTATCACATGTTGGCATTTACCTCTGATGCATGATAATGATGTTGGATCTGGAGCTACGACTGGTGCTGATCAACTTATAACAATGCTTGGACTATAGACTAAGGATACAAACAATAATGTCAGCTATATGGAGCATACTAATACATAATGTGTGGGAGCTATGTTTTTATTACATTATGTCATAATATCCTCTATCCTTCAATGGGACTACCAACCCATTTTTAGCTATGTAGTGGGTAAGTTCCCTAAAAAAGATATTTCTCTCTTTGGGATGTAATGAAAGAGACAGGGTTTTAATGGATGTTTATTTTCTATTAGGAGATGCAGATCAGTGCTGGTTATTAATCCAGAACAAAATGGTGGAGGTTGAGATGGAAGATATTGAAGGGATGGATTTTAATGAAATTTTATGAGAAAAATATTTTCCCCACGAACAATGAGGGGATATGGAAAGGAAAATTATAAATCTAACGTAGAAGGAGGATGGAAATGATGTAATGTATGAAGAAAACTTCACAAGGATAGATAGTGATTCCATGGACCATATAAATAATCCATGGAGCATGATTGATCGATTCATTTAGGGTTTAAAACCATTCATCTGAAGGGAACTAGTCTCCAAAATTTTCTTATCATATGACGATATAGTTTCAAGTGCTATCAATATGGAAAAAGAACTTTATAAGTTTTATATCATTAAAGGAAAACTAGGGAAGAAGAGGCATATTAAAAGCTCTGGTAATGGAAATATATAAGTGGGGAAGAAGGGAAGAGTTGACCTTCCGTATTATAGAAAATGGTGGAAGAAACACCCAGGAACTATCATGAATGGAATGGGAGTCTATTAAATGTACGGAGAAAAAGGCCACCTATCTTGAAATTATAAGGGGAAACACCCAGACACTTCCATGATGCTTTACCATCAATCCATAAAATATTTTTGATTAAAATCCATAAGAAATTTCAATTTCTCCATCATTTGGATATGATTTCAATTAATATTAAATATGGTATGAAGATAAGATTGGTGGTTATATTTTTTTCGAGAAATAGACACAAGAAAAAAATATATAATTGGAGAAAATACACAAAAAATTATTTGAAGATTTGATGAGTGAAATGCTAGTATATAGCACCAAAATTTGTCAAACCAAAGTGAGTTACCCGATTACAATACAACTCTTGGGAAAATTTATGTATCATTGGATCAACATTATTAGGGTCTATTCAGATTTGGTTCTACATATAATATTCATAAAAAATGAATGTTCCTAATAAATGGACATGGAATCAATATGTAGTTATGTGATTGGAACCATAAAATCATCATTTGGATAATGCTGATTGAGATATCTAATGTCAATGAAAACCCTTTTCCCCCTATATTATTCTTTATCGAGGAAATATTGGATAAACATTATGTATAATGGACATTTGAAATGAAATTTTCCTTGATATTCTTGTGAAATTTATCCTATAATTTTAAGGCTCGAGTTAGGTTCATCCTTATGGCTACATGTTTTTATCCCCACATTTTTTATAGAAATACCAGTTGGTGAGAATCCACCTCAAGAACATGCACCATCATATCATTGTAATATAATGAGAACACATCTATAAGTTTCCTTATAAAGGATGTATAAACAACATTTTCTTTGGAATAACTGGATGTGTTAATCAGTGTGGGACATGAAACCTATTATGTACCTAGATTTATGTTTATGAGTATTTTAATAGTGGAAGAGAACCCTTCATCAAATTAATTATAGGAATCACATAGCTAATCCTTTAATTCCTATGTATCTTCATATTCTTTTAAATTAATTTTACTGGGAGGAGGAGATGAAATAAATTTCATAGATATTGAAGAAGAGTAAAAATTATGACATCTGGAAGATGAAGCAACTTCCTCTATCTTGATAGATAATGTGGGGTATATTGGAAGCATTGGAGGGGAGAATAGGTATTGGGAAGGATTATCTCCACTAACTTCTAGTGCCATCAAATAGTTTTCCACATTAACTGATGAGGTAGGTATCTACTAAATATAAAATGGACGAGTGTGGGTATTTTCATATAAGACTAGACCATTATTTAGAGAGTCCTAAATATTATCATCATTGTTGGGATATGTTTTCATTACAGAAATCATGGATGTTTTAAAATATATACCTTAATATGAACTCATCTGTTCTATTTGACTAACGTTTAGCCTATATAATTTACTATGATGTTTTAATGGAATGGAAGGGGTCATTTTTTGATCATTCATTGCATTAACCTGAGCTACACCATCAGTAATGGGTTATTTAAATTACATTTGGTATAGTCATGCCTCAATGTGTTTCAATTTTTAGGATCTGAATGAGTTGTTGTCCCCATGAAATGACCCAATTTTATCATTAATGTATTACTCGAGGTATTAATTTTATGATGAGGGGAGTATTGTGTGATTATGTAAAATGAGGAATTCCTAAAATAATGTTAATGGTCACATATTGAAAAAATGAATTTATAATTCAAATAAAAAGTACTTTAACTGAGTCATGATCTTGATTATGTTAAGGGGATTTCTCTAACTATTGTCACAACCTTATAACATTAGAGAGGATGGGGACATTTGGGCCTAACTATAATCCAATTTATGATGAATTCAAAAATTTACGTTTATTATTGATCCAATATGAATGAATTATCTTAAGACATCAACGTCAATTTTTATATTACACATATACATGGTTCTTAAATGTCCTTATATAATGTAATTATTTTCTTACTCCGTGAAAGCGATATTCCTATAGAATTATATATGATTTCTA
Organism: Viscum album; assembly: GCA_963277665.1. Taxonomy (NCBI): domain Eukaryota; kingdom Viridiplantae; phylum Streptophyta; class Magnoliopsida; order Santalales; family Viscaceae; genus Viscum; species Viscum album. The sequence goes on from OY728153.1 coordinate 154,933,788, forward strand.
TATTAAAAATAAATGTTAGTATCTGCAATCATAGATTTTAAAATTGTATGGATTATCAAAGAATCTATGAGTGATTTTAGGAGGACTTTTGATAGACTTAGTGCATCTATGATCAACAACCTGGGAAGCATGAGTGGAAATTTATTTAAAATATCTCATTTCTTTGTTTATTTTTTCCCTTTCCCAACATAAAGCTACTATATCAAAGATGCATTAAGAGATAAAGTTCTTGGTGTAGATAGATCATACTTGGAATATATGGTGGTGTTTCTCCTTTATGTGATGGGATAGGTCATATAAGTATACCAACATAGTGATGTTGATTTGATAATTACACCACTCTAGTCAATATTCAATGACAATTAGGTTAGGGTGACCCCTGACATAAGTGGGATAACTACCCTAACATCATATGGGAAAACAAAATGACTATCCTTTGAGTCTCATCATCTTAAACAATCCTAGTATTGATGTGGATGAATTATAGGGTTTTTTCAGGACTACATCTTCCCAAGTACCCTCATCGCTGATGACATATTCCTCTATTTCTCTTATCGGGTGTAGGGAACTTAGTTTAATGTTTGTAATCATTATTAGAGAAGGGATAAATTATATAAATGAAATTAATGTAACCAGGATTATTTAATTTTATGATGGGGATTCCATCTATTGGGTCAACTCTTGTGGTGTAGTTTTATATGGTGGTGCACATATATTCGGGACTAAATGGATGATTTCGAAGAGAGAAAATTATAACATTGGATTTGGTATAGGTTCATCTTCCATTTTTTTTTCTTCCCTTATACCACTAATTTTTTTTGAATACTAGTATCTGGAGGGATACAATACTAAATTAGTCGATATCACCATAATAGAAGTGAATGGTGGAAAATGTGGTAGTTTTAACTATTCCTAGAAGATAGAATGAGTAAATTTTTTTCACAAGTCATCCAATAACTAAATATTTTTGTTTTATTTTTTGTAATATTATCCAATTTAGTCTCATTCTCTAGAGTTCTAGTGGAAACACATGCTACCTATATGAGTGGTTTTACTTGTTTCCGGTTTCCAAAATCAACCATCTTTTATAAAAAATCATTTAAAATGAAATTATCTTTGCTGGTGTTCCAATATATTTTTGATAATTTGGAAATAATTTGGGTGATCATCCTATTGAAATTAGTTTTTTATTTTGGGTTTCAGTTGTGTTAATAAGTTGTTTTGGTTAGGAAGTTATAATTATTCTAGGATGCTTCTCATTTTTAAAGGATTATATTATGCTCCTATAGTATCCATATTTGGATTATTTAGGCTCATTACTTTCATCCCATGGAGGATAACACTAGGATGTTTCCATTCATGAGGTGGTGTCTCATGATGAGGTGTATACTAACCATGATTTTTCATATAATAACATTACTTCAATTTTTTGGAATACTTAAAACATTATACTGATAGACTCCCAAAGACAGCGTTACTCTCTTAACTTTGGAAAAAATGGAAATATAAACACTAGTACGTAATTGGGTTACATAATCTCCCACTAAGGTGTTTTATTCTACCCCCATAAAATTAATTTGGCCCATTAAAATCATATATAATATCAATGGTTTAATACATGAATGTTTCAATAATATAACACCACGTCATAAAAATGGATACTAAAACTTCCCTTAAAAAGGTAAAGTCGGAACCATAATATTTTCCTAGAGTAACATATTACTAGGTTTCCACATAGGAGAACATAGGTTGGTAGTGATGATTCGACATAGAAGAAAATAATTTATAGGGAGTTATTTAGTTCATCAATCACAAACAAGATAATTATCAATGAAAATTTTAGGGCCTCAGAGTTGTAAATATTTGATTATTTAATAGTATATCTGTTCAAAAATATTAAAGTATTTGGAAAAAAATTACCTTTTGATCATTATTCTAACATTGAATAATTAATTTATTTAACAAGAATATAAGTAAATATACTTGGTATATTTCTACAAAAAAAATTATTCTTCAGTTGTGCTTTTGACAGTTTATAATTCATCCACCACTTCATGTAATGGAAATCCATAAATTGACTTTGATGGATAAAGTGCTAGAATGCATTTTTAGCAGTTCTTAAGGCCCATAAAAGAATGAAATTTATAAAAATTTATCTTATAATATTCATAAAAAAAATATGGTAAATAAATTAATAAATACAAATAAAAAGTAACACTACTGTTTCATGAAAAAATTTATTCATAAAAAATAATTATACATTAACTAGGACATTATCTAGTCTACTAGTAGGTGGAAACCCCTTATTGTCCTTCGTTCATGGATTTAAGACCATCATATTTTCGGGACTTGATCATATATCACCTAACATAATGATGTACTTTTATAAAAACATACTAATATAACTTCCAAAATTAATAAGATGGGCAACCTTAAAATGAGGTTAATCATGCAACAACATTTTTAACTTGGTATTTATTAAAAACTCATTGCATAAATACTTATCTCAATGTTTTAAATAAAATTTTCATAATGGTCAATCTTATACCCCTTATGAAATATGAAACTAAAAAAAATAGAATGAAAATCATGAAATCAACTTGACATCGAGTCCCCATATATCACAAAGTAACTCCTGGTTGTCACATTCCAAACATGTGAATACCTTAATCATATATTCATTCGAATCATTGTATTAACTTGAATTTAGATGAATAATTTTAGAAAAAAATCATACTTACTTATTCCATATAATATTGGATATATTCCATAAATATAAGAAGTTTTAAAATTAATCCATGATAAAATAAACGAATTATCATTAATCCATTAATTAGTTCCAAGGTTATCATTACAATCTGATTTACTTATATCCAATGCATCATCATCAAAACAACATTATTTTGACATAATGGACATATTAATTAATATCTATCCCGTAAAAATATGTTTTAAATGGACATACCATTTCCATTAAATAACTTTTCTATTCCATCGGAACCATTATATGTATTATTGTAAATACATAGTGAAAAAAATGGGCAATCCTTATATATATCTATTTTTATATAACCTACTTCCTGAATCTGAATAAATAAAATCTATTATTATTCAACTTCATCATTATACCAGTGTAAAGGCTACCTTATCCTATTAAACAATTCAACTTTCCTTAAAAATTTTATTTTTTGTATCTTGATCATCAACATTATAACCATTACTCATACCACCTTGCTGATCTTCTTTTTGAAATTTCATCTTCAGACATTGAGTTTCATTATAACCATTTATTACCCACATAATACACATAAACATTGATGATTTCTTAGGGAGGTCAATATTCTCAACCATTTTTTTCATCTAACTCATCATTTTTACCAACAAGTCAATTGATTGGTGTCCTTATTTTCCATAGTCAAAATATATTCTTGCTCCTCTATGAAAATCACTAGTTGAATCTTTCCATATTATTAACAGAAAGGAAACTGAATATTCTTTACTCTAGGGTCTATTTACCATAAATTCTAGAGAACGATTTTGTTATCTTTTTTGTTGAGTCTATAATTGGATAAGGTACATGACGTTAATCATATTCCATGAAAACTAATTAGGCATGATAACAACATCTTAAACTCCATTGATAATACCACTTGGATTCTCATCAAAAAATCATCCATCACATTCAACTTTAATCCAGTTACTTATGGTTACTTCCATTGAATAAAACCAAATGCATAGTGTTCCAATTTGATATCATTGTAGATAGCCACATAGTTAGGAATATAATTACATATATGATGTCTACATCATGAAACCTTCCATAATATATAAAACTCTATATTTATCCTAGGTTCTGAATTTCCAACTTATATTAAAATCCTTCAGGATGGTTCATGAAGAGTTTGGAATTCTTAATGTATAACCACTAAGCGTGTCAAATCAAATGTGCAACAATCCCATTTTTATGTACCAAATTACCCTATGTTAGGGTCAAAAAATATTGTAAGAGGTGTCAATTCTATCAATATCTATGCCAGAGCCTCATCCAACTATAGTATCTAGACATGGATGTATTTCTAGGAAACCACTAACTATATCCTTTATCAATATTCAAGAAAATATTCTTATGATTTTCTTTATCCTTAGAATTATCCTTAGACATTTTTTTATTATTCTCACTATGTTTTTTATCCCAGCTTCCAAAGTTTAATAAATAATTTTCTCTTATACCAACTATATTGGCCATCACTTTTTATACAATAACATTATTTCACTTTTTCTAATTAATAAAAACATTTTACAAAAAGACCATCAAAGACCATATTAGTTTAGTACCTATAGAAACATGGAAACATAAAATATACTACATAATTGAGCTACATTATTTCCCACTAGGTTATTCTTGACTACAACCCTTTTTATACACATAAAACATAATACATATTTTTATAAATTGAGGGGTTGAAACATAAAAAGGGGTGAGATCAGATGCTTAGTAAGGGAAAACAAGGGATACATGTAGGAATATACAAGCGCATAGTGGTATGAGATTGTGATCATGAAAATATAAGATCATATCATGCATATCAAAGATCATAAACTAGAATCATTGAGAAAATATTGGTAGTTCATAAGAAATGAATCCTATGGAAATTAATAGCACAAACCATGAAAGGATAAAATGGGAATGAAATGTGAAATTATTCTTGAAACATATGTATATATAGTGATTTCAAAAGTAGTAAAGATGTTTCTTCTGAGACCATATTAGTAGAAAAATTCCATTATTGAACTGGGTTCACAACCCTTACATCCTGGTATTACTGAAGCAAGTTTACTCCTCATTTGAGACATGTAATATTTATCTAAGTTCAGTCCCCAATATAGCACTATAATACTGAGTTGAGTTGTTTTCCTGTTCCAGCCCTGTAATATTGAACTGAGTTAATTTCCTATTATAGGAGTGTAATGCTGACCCAATTTCTTTTCTCATTCAACCCTATAACACTAAACTGAGTTAATTTCTCATTTTGAATGTGTAATACTGAACCCATTTTATATATCGTTCCATCCATGTGTTTATCATGAGATATAAATCTTTACCCAATCCATTGGATGGAGATATAGGTCCCACAACTCTCATAATGAAATCATAAACACTTGTACTATAAAATCAAAAAAAAAACAAATCATATCTCATAGATTGAAATTGGTGTCATAAACATGTAGACATATTCAAACTTGTAGAAAAATCCATTGGTTTTATAATTATTTCTTCAAATGAATATCCTATTATAGAATATTGAATTTCATAAACATATAACCTATGACAGATAAATGGGCTTCATAAAAACCATTAAATTAACCATAATCCATTCCAAAAAAGAATATTAATGGAACAATTAGATAACTTCTTATAAGGGAATGAGTAACATCAATAGATGTCATATTAGATGAAAATGATTTTAAAAATTCATCAAAAACAATTACATAAAGAAAATATCCAATCTTCATTGAAAATAAATGTTCAATAAATAAAACCATAGAAAATTACTTTTCTTAGAAAATACCTTCAAAACATTTAAAGAAGAATTGAAAACTTTTTAGAACCCATTTTCTTTTAAAAGTATTAAAATGATCTTAAAAAATATCAAAATAATTCTTAAAAAATTCATTTAACATTATATATAAATCAAGAAAATAATTTTAATTTTTTGTACTTGAAAACATATAAATGAAGATCTTTTTAACCATTTATTTTAAAAAAATTAAAACATACTAAAAAGGATTCAAAAAATTTTGAAAAAAACCCTTAAACATATAAAAGAAGGTAGAAAACATTTTTTAGACAATATTCCTCAAAAAATAATTTTAAAAACATTTTCCAAAAAATTATCCTTTTATAAAATTAAAATTAATCTTCAATGAAATGATGGCGGGTAAATTCATACAAGTTGTACGAGGTAAAAAGATCAATCTATTTCTCATGGTAAAATGATTAGAAAAATGATTCATTCGGAGTTAAGTAAAAAGATTCAATTGAAATAATTGGTAAAAGAAAATAATGTTAAAACATTATTTTAATCATTATAATAGTGTAGTAGAATATTCTTGAAAACACTTTTTGGAAAATGTGTTATTAAAATAAAACAGTTTTTCAATCAAATAGAGGTGGAAAATTGGGCTTTCCTAAAAACACACTCTTAACTATGTTATGTACCATATAGTATACATATTGTAACAATACATGAATTTAGAATTTATAACCATAGGAGAATTAAATTCTGAATGTTCTTGATATATGGTTTATAATATTTCATCAAAGTATTCGTAAACATAAACAATCATAAAAATCGATTAGATTTTTTCAACAAACTCCTATCACTATGGAAGATGGGATCACATATTCTATATAGGAAAAGGAAATTAAATGAAGATTATAATATTACTGAAATATTGTGATTGATTATATATCATATTAAATGGAAGTATATACACCTAAATGAATTAAGACCCATAAAAAATATCAGTCTCTCAAGAGGAAAAATGAGACAAAACTCATTTATAGATTTTGTAAATTTTAAAATAGAAACCAGATGAAATAAAGTTCATAGAATAGATATGTAAATACCGTTAAATTTAACTATAAGATTCATTTATTACATCCATGGGAAGCTATTTTTTAATCTGTCATCAAGGTGAGCATCCGTCCATGGGGACACTCTGGTTATTTCTTCACATTACTGCATTCCAAAGGAGGGTTACATCCGTCACTTCTATAGTGATGTTTTCACCTTGATCAAAATGAGATGATGTGTTTTTGGTTTATCCTTCCATGGATTCATCCTTATAATATGTCACTTAGTCTAGTTCTTCGTTAATGGTTAAGGTGTTGTTCATGAAACTCTTCCTAGTTCCATATGTTTTTTGATACCTGTTAAGTACACTTCTTCTGTTATGATATTCCATGGGTTCATGTCTAGGAAGCAACCTTCGGTTCAGGGAGTAGTCATGTTGGGCATCTCTGGCATGTCAGGGCACCAGAACACTAGTATTACTATATTTTCCCCTTACTATAGGGATTATTGAGGGGTCCTAAGCCTGATACATCCCACTTAGAGTGAGAGTAATTTTGTTCTATAGGAATTTCTCAAAGGTTTTCCTCACTTTCCATGTTTAAAATGAGATATTCCATGAGTTTAACATCTAGAGGAGATAGATCAGACTGACCAGAACAGTTATGAGGGTGGATCGGATAGGTAGATCTTTTAAAGGGGGAACGAAGAAGGATTACTAGAAGAGCATATCAAGACGCCCAATCGTGAAGGATTTGAGGTGGTGTGTCCCAAAAAGGGAAGACTTCACCCCCTAAAGGCTGATCTGGACACCTCAAATGGTGGATCAAGGAAGATGGTTCCATGAAAATGGGACACCAAGGATTACCATTGGTTGGGATTTCACCTCAAGGAGGCCTCCTACATACCAATAAAGGGATAAAAACCCAAATACACTAATAATGGTGAGGCATTCAATCAGGTTGTTCAAAAAGGGAAACGACATGAAAACCTATTGGGGATTATGCATGGTTAGCTTCCCAGATACTACTATGATAAATGATTATGTGGATAGGATAGAATGATTTGACAGGGATGTGGAAGCTTGTGTAAATTCAGTATGGATATGATGAAGTGTCTAAGGATGTAAATAGTAGGGATGGAAGTGAGAAATGGTGTAGATGTGTTTGTATTGGTCTCAAACATGGAATAGGATTCCTACGTATCACAGAAGTAGGGAATCAAAGTCCACGTAGTTCTAGGATAGGGAGATGAGCCACCTTAGGATGAGGCTCATGAGAATGGACACATGAATGGGGACCTGAAGGGAATAGAACCAATGGGTTAAGTATTGATCTTCCCAAAACACAAATGTGTCAATGGAGAGACCATGATGGGATATGAGTCATACACTTGAAACTCAGGGAGGCTTCCTACATACCATTATCAAATGGGGAAAATATCAATTTCCATGTAGTTTGGATATGGGGGCATAGTATCAAGGTGTACACAAATGAGAGAAACTATATGAAATTCTGAGGAATAAGTAAAGTTATCAACCCATCTCAGGAGCGAAACTATTGGTTGGATGAGAATGGATTGAGTGAGGGTCTTAAGCATGGTTAGCTACATGGAGACTAGTCTGACACCACTAAGAAGTAGACCAAAGATGTGAGTCCCATGAAAAGGTACATCATAGTTTACCGGTGTTTTGGGGTTGAACCTCAGGAGGATTCCAACATATCCAGTCTAGGGGATTCGGTTGAAAAAACACATAATTTAAAAGAATATAGTTTAAATTCTTGAAAGACAAAGGGGGGATATAGTTTAACATCATGTTGGATGATAGTGAACTGACGTGAAGTGTGCAGGACTGATGGGTGATGGGATGGAACCTCAGAGTGGATTCCAACGTACCTTTTCTAGAGAGTGAAATTATCAATTTCCATCTATTTTGGTAGAATAGGGGATGGGGAATACACATTAATATGAAATAATGAAGATTTCATGGTTGATTCTTACTCTATGACCACATGTGTCACAATTTGTGTGAGAAACAAGAGGCAACAATGACCTGACAATTATATCGTGAATGATGTGTTTGTGAGGAATGGGGTGGTGATTATATATGGTTAGCATCCCACAAAGGATATAGGTTCTTACTCCAATTAGTAATCATGAGTAGGGTTCCAAATGTACGAGGAGGATATGGCCATAATACCTGGAACACCCTATCATTTTAGGCCCGGGCTTACAGAAAGAATACTCGAGGTGTTCATAGAGACAATGATTAGAGGGATAGGGGAGTGATAGGTCGCTGGTGACCATCCCATTCACAGTCCTCCCAGGACATTTCTATTATGAGGTGATCATAGTGTATCGTCACGTGTTGATGATTCGGGTGCTTGGAGTTCAACGTCCTTTAGTAAGGAAGGTGAGGATTCATTCCCCACCCATGGTAATTACATAACCTCTACCAATCCACTATTAAAGGTGTAAATGAAAATGTATTTCCATGTGGTAACGGGGTTGTGGAGTGATCCATTGGGGGTCCACATTAGCGTGGCTATGTGATGAAGAAATAGCTATTAGTGGGCCTATGCCAAGAGGCATGAGGCAAAGAAACACAACATTAATTGATTCCCAAGGGACATTGAAATATATTCATACAATCCTGGAAGGCCACACCATATAATGGTTTGCGAAGTAAGCGGGCCCGAAGAGAGGGGATTTTCAATGCTCTTGGGGCTTGCAGAACATAAGGGAATCCCAAAGCTCAAGGGAATTGCATATCATACAGTATTCGCAAAGCATAGGGGGATTCAAGATAATATGGTCTCACATTTCATAGGGGCTCTCAGAGCTCATGGATTCATAGAGCATGAGGGATCACAAAACACATTGCTTAACATAGCTTCTGGCCTCGCAAAGCATTAGGGCTCGTAGAGAAAATGGCCTCGTAGAGAAAAGGGGTTATCAGAGTGCATGGAATCCTATAGGTTGGGGCCTTACCGAGCACAATGTCTTGTAATGTATATGAATTCAAAAATAGGGGAACATTGCAAAGAATAGTGTCTTATCCTAAGCATGCATGACACATGTTTTTTTAGGGTTCTTTATAATGCATTTATGATTTTTGATTTCTCGAGTACCAAAAGGTGTATCATTCCTTTGAAGTAGACAATCGGATTCATAAAGGGTATCCATTCATGAAACATGAGTAAATCTGAGAAAAATAAAAGGCTTTTTCAATGCTCAAGTACCTTAGATGATTCATTTTCCATGTTGGTTCCCTCGGAAAACAACGCTTTACATTTTTTCAATTCAGAAGACGGAAGGTTGGGGTTCTAATCCATTGGAATGGGGAGAGCTTGGTATTTATATGACGTAGGGGTCACGATTCTATAAGGGTTCACCGTAATGAAACTGTCACTTTGACATCAGATGTAGATTTTGATTATTTTCTCGGTGTCATGAATTCAAACAGCATCCCATCCATGGCGCAAAGGATTCCTTCATTCCATCCACAGTTGTCACAGAGGCTTTTGTCAATTTTGAAGGACTCTCAAAAGTGATCATCAGTCACTCCATAGTGTGGATACTTGTGTTAGGTTATTCTTAGATACAAATTTGTCCTTCACATTTATCTACAACAGGCATATAAAAGGCCTCTTATTTTGACCAGCCATGGTGCTGAAGGGCTTTGCATGGGTTCTTCATAAAGTATCCCATTTTGGCTTCCTTAAAGTTTTTTTTATTTTTTTCAATTCACATTTTTTGGCACAAAAATATTTCCCCCCATAGAATTTTATCCAAGGAGAAAATTAGGGTCAGATTCTAAGGGATAGATATCCAAAATTTTGGCAAATCAAGAAGTGTGATTTTTGATCCAGATCATGATGTGTATAGGAAATGTGCGGGTTGAGAACACTACAAGGATCAACGCAACCAGGCGCACCTCAAATCTCACAGGTAATTGCATATAACTAGAGGATAAAGACCACTATTTTTTCCTCACATGCATCAGCATATCCACTATTGAGCTCTTAATTTTCAAAGCTCTATGCACTATACGATCAAACTTTTTGAACCAGGTTTCTTTTTACACTGTGCCGCACAATGAGTCCTTAGAATACATGATTGTTCACTATGCGATCTTTCTCTATGAGATTTGTGGTAGAAATCTATGGATGGTGTGTATGATTGAGATTTTTTATTGATCTCTATGAACCGGAACAAAAAATATAAATGTATTTGGATGAAATGGCCATCGAAGATGCTTCTTGGGGGGTCCCCACAGATGCTGCCCAAAGGGAAAATATGGTTGATAATCTGGGCATCAGGGAATATGTGTGAAGACATTCATATCATGAATTCCTAGTGGATCTATTATTAGATAGCTGAAAGAACTATCCTCTGTGAAAAATAATACCTCTATATGGCATTGGACTGAGGGATAGTGTTGTCATCCCTAAAGCAAGTAAGGATAAAACAGTACCTAGTTCAGGAGTACACCGTGTTAGTGATAGTGGTTCGGGGGTGCCAATGGTTATACATTAGAAGACCAAAAAACTATCAATTATGACTACCTATATAACCATGTCATGAATGCTTATAAGAAGGCACTAGATCTAGAGTTATCTCCTCCACAGTACCACACAATTCTCTAGGCGGCTTTGGGGAACCCAAAGGAGTTTACTGATTATTGGGACCTACCCTAGTGAGCCAATTTTACTGAGGATTAGGATTGGGTTTACTAGGTTTGTGCATCTTGCAATGAATTTGAGGGAGATATGATGTGTGTAGGGCTATATGAAGCTGCATGGGCCTATAAATTCCACATTTATAAGCCAAAACACAGCATGCATGAGTTGGTAAGTTGGTGTTCATCGGGGGAAAAAAAATTTCATCTTCACCACAGGGAGGTCAACATTAGAATTTGGGAACATCATAAGATCTCAAGGATTCCAATCCAATGGGATATGTATGATGAGTTCTTACATGTGGAGAACACATCAGATGATCCATATCAGATGAAGTGGCTATAAAAGGCACTGATGGATCTGGTGTCGGGCAAGGTCAAGAAGTCGGTGAGGGACGTCCATTTCAAGTTGTGGTTTAACCATTTTATAAACATCCCACAAAATCCTATTTATAAAGGGATGGATGATTCTGTGAAGCTACCAGTTAGTCCTACCACCTATCTAATGGGATCCTAGTATAGGTAGAAGAATAACTATTGGTGAACCCTGCAGGACACTTAATGGAAGGTATGGGTGTACATTGTCAACACTGAGAAGAAACAGCTAGTTAGGCTGGAAGAGTTTATCACTACGCTAATATGTGAATGGATGTTTCGAGTTAGGGACATTAACACTTGTGTGTGACTGATCACATTCATAATGGAGTATATGCTAGAGATGGGGGATCATGTCAGCTTGGGGATCTCGATGTTGGCCAAACTATATAAGGTGTTATAGAACATCAGTGATGGAAAGAAGACACATAGGGTGTGTGGACCACTCCACCTTCTCTATGGATGGAAGGAGGTGCACATGGGAATCTAAAAATATATGAAACATATTTCCCCTCTTGGATCAGACTTTTGACCAGCCATTTTGAATGTATTGGGGAGCTTTCTGGACATGGTGATTCCAATGCCTGTGAGGAACAGGGTTTGAAAGGTGGATGAATTCTTCTTCCATCCACTTCTATTGCCAACGAAATTATTCACCGGTGACATACAGAGAAATTTGGATCATTAGTCATATCTTCTGGCCTTTCGGGGTGGATTTATTGTGGCATAGATTAATCATGAGCCTATCTGCAAGCCGTATATACCACACTGCTTTGCGAGGTAGTTTTGATGAATGCAGAGGTTAACCTCTGAAGTCTTCATGGGAGTATTCCTAGAGGACCATTCACATGTAATGAGGAAGATGTGGCTCATGTTCAAGCGAAAGAACGAGAAGATGTGGAATGTGCTTCCTTCCACCACAGTTATCTAAAGACTAGTTAAGGAATATTCCAAGAGCTTAGAGGTAGCGTTTCCAGGGGAAATGTTTAACTGATGAATGGTTCATACTAGAGTTGAGGTGCCTTCTCCTACTTGAGGTTGAGGCTAGGAAGTGTCAAAAACACACCGTGATGGTGTGTTTGTAGTAGTTACGAGTCAAAAAATTCCTAGACTTGCATCGAGTGAGAGGCAAGTAGCAGCAGCAGACCCAGTAGTCATAGATGAGCACAACATGAAGGAAGGGTGGCCACCCTTGGGGTTCCATAGGATATACACTTGAACTTCTAGGAAGAGGATACCCCATAGATACCTACCCAAAGAACCTATTTTTATGAAGTATTGGGACACCTGGTAAGTTAACATACAATTCATAAGTTATTTCTAGATGTCGAACCACCTTAAACATATCATTATGGACCTTTCATAGATTAGCCTATCCAAGGTTGGATTTATGGTGTCTCAAGAGGAAGGGGAGTAAAACATTTCCAAGATAGAGGAATTTTTGCAAACTCTGGGTACTCTACATCCAATGACAGTCTAGGTGAATGTTCTACGTAACCAAACAGTACCGCCATAGTTTTCCTCTACTGTGTTGAGGGAGCGCTTTACCTTGCCATGGGGAATCCTAAAGAGCCCTCCTGTGGAGAAGAGGCTGTATAGGGATCACTTTAGTGGAAGAAAAAGTATAAACCTCATAGCTTGAAGAGTTTTCTGAGACTCTTGAGGTGTCCCCTGAACCATTTCACTATGGTCCTCATGTAGGTCCTCTAGTATTTCTCATCTGAAATATTCCCTATTTAGGATAACCTGATATGAAAAACCTATTCCCGCATTATAGAAGATGTAGATTCAGAATCTATGTATTTGATAATGGTGATTTTATAATCTAGCCACATTGTGACACCCATGGTGGTTCTCTTGGGTTCTTCGGAGTTCCCAACTTTATATGGGGGCCAACTTTTGGGATTCCAATAGTAGAAGCTCAAGGGCAGGACCAGTTATTTGATATTTTTATGTCTTATCCTTCATTGAATCTGTAAATTTTTTCCATTAAACTATGAAAACTAACATATTTCTATTTTTATTTTCATAGTTCTTCAAATTTTGGGTGATGTCCTAGCAAGGATAGTTGGGGCTCCTAGCACACCATTTACAAGCGGAAACTGATCGTCATGGAAATGGATGTTGAGACTGACTAGACTAGAGATATAACAGAAATATATAGAACCACTGGAGAGATAGAACATAAGACTATAGAAGCTGAATCTTATTAAGACGTTCAACTCGGTTAAAAATTACTCATCCTATCTAACATGACACCCGAAGAAGTCCCTACTAATGAATTTTTGGAGATGTTCATAGCATATGAACCTATCGACCAAGGGGATTGGGATAAGACATCTTCCGATGAAGAGTATAGAAAGGCCATCAATTGACAGTCATGGAAACTTATAAATCACATCATCAAAGAGTCACCATAAGAACATTGGATAAACCAAATAGAGATAATTCATTCCTATCTTCATGAACTATGCACTGGAGGAGTTGGTGCCTGATGTCCCCATATGATCATTTGAGATTACATGGAAGAGAAAATAATGGAACATGATCATAGCCTCGGTGCGGACAGGTAGGTGAGGAAGGATATCAGTATCAATAATATTTAAGAGGACGATCAAGATATCAAATGCTTGAGGGAATGGGAGAACGAACATTCTTCCTTCATCGATGCATAATCAGAACTCATATCCAAATTAAAGTCATAGTTGATAGAGGTATATGAAATTATGAGGAGAGAATTACAATTAATGGATATTATCTATGCTGATGTGTATCGAGGATGGATCATGGTGATTGAAATTTTCCCCATTTCTATCAAAGAGGACCGAGTGCCTAGCAGGTGATAGAAAATCCTGTATGTTGAAAGCTAGAGAGAGGTGGATCCAGGACTCTCTATTGAAGAGGTCAACTCATATACCAGAGGGGTTAATCCATAGGGCTGTAATTTTCAAATACTCACAAACATTCATATATGCTTACATATTTATTTGGATTGTGTATATGAGTCTTTTTGTCTTCCTTGATTATTTAATCTCAATCATATATATGAAATATCTAGATATAAACCCCTAAGATCATGTGGGTCATTCTTAATGTGATAAACAAGGGATGAAAACATAATTATTCCCCTTAAATACAAGAGTGACAACCAATCACCAGAAATTCGGGGTCTGAAAGACAACTCTAAGATTCAGGGATGAAGGGGTGCCATGGTTACAGAATTGAATTTTCAAAATATCCCAACTTCCCTCTTCCAACATACTCGAGAGCATGAGTGGGATAACACCAGGTGTGTTGGAATAAATCTAAACAAAGGGGAATTAATAGTGTGAATTACGATAACAAAAATTTGGAATGCAGTGATGATGGAATGATGATGGGGGATAGAAATTTATCAAATTTCAAACACATCATAAATATCACTTCATCTTGAAATGTTAACAAACAAACCAAGGCCAATCTCTAACTGAATACAAAAACAAAGGACAAAACTCGATGTGTCGTCTAATGTCCATCAAAATGTTGGCCCAAGATGGTTGGAGATCTATAAGGTCGAGCATCCTAACCGTTAGGGGGTTCCTTCAGAGGTGAGAGGGAATGTGGATCTTAAATAGAGGTCACATAAATTGTGGTTATGGAATGATGGGATGTTTTGATAAAGGACAAAACTCTTGAAATTACACCACTGTGATGAAAGTACACTAGGTGAGCATATCATTCTAAATCGCAATCACATCTACATCTGAGAGGGACCTCTATGGTGAAGAACTAATATGGTATACAGTTTTAAATTGTGTAAATGGGGATGATAAGTGTGATGTTTATTGTCTTGAGGTGAAGACGATGCATGAATAGATTATCATTGTTGGGTCAAGATGTTACACATTGTTTAAGGTCTTACTTCTATGACCATGCTCAAAAATTTAAAGTCAGGTTACATGGTCTAGGAACCCCTAGTTTAGATTCATTGAGTTTATAACATGATTAGGGGAAAAGAACTCTGAATGTAAATCGTCCTAGGGATGGTCCCAAGGAAAAATGTATGGGCATCGCTAAGCTTCCCATAATGGTGTGAATCGAGCCATAAATAGTACTTGAGCACAACGTGGTCAGAGATCAATATAGGCGGGGGATATCCTCTCTTGTCAGGAAACTGACGCATCCCATAAATATCATGGGGCATCCTGAATTTGTTCAGGGTAGGTCTGCAGTTTAATTCCATGAGTCAAAGACATGGGTACCCCCAAAGGAGAAATGTGCAGTGTAGTTCAGAAATGTGCGTGAATGAGGAGATGAGAGGATTGCACCCAATTGAACATTCCTAAAAGGTATATTAAGGCTGAGAAGTCCAAGACAAAGAGTTTACAAATCACTTGGATGGATTTGGGAATTTTATTCCTAAATGTCGCTAAATTCCCTACAAGGGAATGAATCAATCCTTATGTAGTTATTTGTATTCTGAATTGTTCAATGTCTTGTGATGAGGATGATAATGTCATAGTTTACAGCCATATTATAGGACCAATGGGTCACACCATCACATATATGGATAATACCCTACCAAAACCCCTATGCATTCATGATCCATGCTCAGTGTAGAAAACAAGGAGTGTTTTCAGGCCTTCCCCATCTAATGGGAGCATGCAACGATGAAAGGAAATGTCAGGTGGGGAAAAAACCAGGCAAACCAACATCCCTACTAGATGTGCATGAATGTATAGAGTTACAACACCTAACATGTCGAGGATCCATAAAATTGAAAAGGGGAATTAAACATGCAATTCACAATATTCGAAATTTAGGACGAAATAGGAGTAGTGTGATGACAAAGGATATATATTGACCATGGTCAAAATAGAGCACCCATTTTGCATTAGCATAGAATGGGAAAAAATAGATAAGGGTTTGCCACTGAGAAAATATTCTACATGATACACATCTCATAATGAAATTCAAAATCCCCTAGGACATTTGTAACGCCCCGACCCCAGCTGCCCAGAGTCGGTGCATTACTTCGTAACATTGGCATGATCACAAGAAAGATCAAATCTCGAAAGACCGATTGGTTTAGTAGCCTTGGAAACACTAGATATATTCATAAGTTTTACATTACATCATAAAATGAAAAACTACTACAACAACATAATGTCTCCATAATCCACACTACTATCCCCTCATAATATCCCTGCAGGTCATTCATAATTTACTTCTTCACATCCTGGGGAAAAATAAAACATAGAAAAGGGGTGAGCTCAAATGCCCAGTAAGGATAACAATATAGCGGAAACTTTCATAAATAAGAATAAACATTTAAGGCAATGCATTACTAAAACAAAAGCCTTTTAAAATTGAACTTCAACATGGTATGGCAAAAGTAAAATGAAATAATTCCATTTACTTATTCACATGGATATTCTACTAATCGAATAATCACATGCAAAAATCAATAACCACTTTCATAATGTTGGAATGCATAATGCCAGACTAACATAACCACATAGCCAAGGCCTCGTGCCAAGACTACAAATAAGATTTTGTCAAGGCCTTGTGCCAAGACACTAGTTTGTCTCATGAGACCTACCGATGCATCGAGGAGCTATAGCGGGCTCCACCCGTCACTTATTAAGTCCAATGCATTCCCATATGAAAAGGTTTAAACATAACATAAACATTCGTATTAAAACTAGCATACGAAATGTCAATACTTTCACAATAAACTATGAATGGTATAAAAACAGCACATCCACAGTCAAACATATCACAAAACCTTCAATACAATATAGAAGTTTTGTATCATAATAAATCAACTTCAAATAATCTTAAAATCCATCAAAGGATGTTGACATAGATGAAATCAAAATTCTTTTTAAATAAATATCTCCTTTTATTTTGAAATCATTTAAGATCCATATAAAATAAAACATTTTCTTTGAAAATATTCTTATAAGCTTGTAAGGAAAGCTTTGAAGATTTTATAATGGCGTAAAATAACCCCACCCACCGTATAAGTTAAAAAAAACATTCTTACCTCAATTCTGTCGAAAAGGTTAAAAAGGACATTGTTTTGAAAACGACGGAAAGATTCCTTTATAAACCTCTTATAAAAAGTAAAACAAGGGTATAAATGACTTTAACCCATATTCTTGTAAATAGTAAAAATGTTTTGAAATACATTTTTAAGAAAACATGGATGTGGATGATAAAGAGATCCCAGTAGATTATTACGTATATACAACCTCGGATAATGAAGGGATTGTGAAATAACCCTTACCTTGTACTTTTCCTTGGTTGGGGTAGGTTAACCTCCTGTATAATGGTGAAATAATTGTTATTAAATTATACAAGAATCATATACATTAATATGATATCATATATGATCTTTTAATATTGATTTGATAATAATATCTTAGTATTATCGTTGTTTCGGGTGTTAACTTACTTGTTTTCTTTCATATGTTTTGTTACGTAAGACATGTTTGTAAAGGATAGGTTGTATATTAATCATATCCAGAATGATATCAAGTCCTTAAAAATCATTTTTAAATCATAAAATGATAATTACGCTTTAATGGTTACGATGGAGAATGAATCTCATCGCGTTCGTGGAGACGGTAGTCCGTACGTACGCACGAGCGACAATATCATTCTTTTGATATTAAAATAATATATAAATGGATGGCATATCATATATACAGAATCATTAACATGTTATATTTATTATTTACATGAGTTACACATCATTATTATACCCATCCAAATAATATTATATTGAATAACAATTACACCACGACGTGGAGACGGTAAGCCGTACGTACGCACGTATGGTGACATGTTATTCAAAGGGTGGATAGAATACTGAATATGGTTGTACCATACTTATAATAACATCACAGTATATGTGAGATACTGGAGTTATTATTTCAGAATGGTAAGAACAAAGGAAGAAGAAGTGGAAGAAGAAATGAACTTAGAAAAGGGTGGTGAAATCATTACCTCTTCTTCGGGTTCTTCCTTTTGATTTGATCAAAAGGGCTCCTTAGGATGGCTTTCTGATCAAACTAAGGCCTCTAGGTTGTATTGAGGGATGTTGGGAGAGTATTTGGGCAGAGTTTGGCCGAACCAAAAGGCTTTAGAGGTGTGAAGAAATGAGAAGGAGGAGTGCCCTTTTATAAGAGGGGTGAGGGGCACCTTTGGAAAAGCTAGAAATATTAATTTATAATAAATTCATATTCGGTTTCCAATGGCTCCAAAATTGACTATTCAAAGGTTAAGGTGGGGATAGGTCTAAAACAACTCAACCAATATAATTTAGACAGGTTTGGGTACTTATATTAACCTTATCTTTAAGTATTAACTCTAAGTTAATTAGTTTCACTTTTACAATGTCTCTTTGTATTTTTATATTATATGGTTAATAGACTTACCATATACATACAAGCGACCCCCAAGTGGTCCATTAATGATTAACCTATCATAATATAAGTCTCTTGGCCGATCCTTAGATTTTTAGGAATTTAATATCAATTAATAATATAATATTTGTTTTAAGAACTCTTTTATGTCAATTTTGACACTATTCAATAGTTGATTTTTTTTGAAACTCCTAACAGATTGATTACTTCGAACAAAGTCAATTAAATCAATCCTAATATATCATATTATCATAGAGAATTAGTTTAATTAATTAAAAGTTTCATATTATATTTATTTGGGTATTTATAATATTAATTATGTTAATTTTTTACTATTTTAGTAATTACTGCATCATCATTGTGTCATAAATAAAATAAATTATTTAATGTCTAAAAATTATAAATAAAATATCATTATGTAGGAAATCTCTTTAGCTTTCTAATGAATATTTACAATCGAAAATCCAACATGTATAACCCTATGTAAAAATTGTTCTTCTAAAAGATATATGCTTGTGTCATTTTTGTATTCATTTTAACTTAATTAAAATAAAGTGTCATTATCACTTACAAGTGGATCCATGGGGTCCCAAAATTGACACAAAGATGCCCATGGTCGACCATGTATCAACCAATAGGGTTAAGACACGTTTTAGGGTAATTTTGTATTATTATAATATTATATTTTTAACCCTTATTTACCGGATTTACCCTTTAACCATGGTAAATAAAATATTTACCGCAGTAATTATTCAAAATGTGTAAAAATAAAAGTTACCTATTTACACAATTTGAACATCCTGATTCCAAATATGGAATCCATTTTCCTAAATTCAAAACACAGAAGTGGCAGAAATTAATTTAAAATTAATTCCCGCTGTCAAAACAAAAAGCGTGTTTTTAAGAGATAATAACTATCAAAAGATTGACACTTGTTTATGTTCGGTTTATTTGTAAAATTATGTCCAATGAACAACATTATATTAAACGGTAAACATATATTCTAAATATACTTTAAAACCACTCAAATTCATAATTTATCACTATTAATTATTTTGATTAAAAAAGTTGTTTTTAATTAAAATTTAGTAATTTTCACTATTCATCAAAATATGAAAGTTATCCGAAATGTACCAAAATTTCACCTTAGGCTAAATTCGATATTCCGAATCCAAAAATGAAGTCCATTTTCAAATATAAAATATATATAATTTCAAAAAGTAGGTATTACTATTCATAACGGCTAATTTGATTAGTTGTGGTGTGTGTTAAAACTCAAGGTTGCGTACAACACACGCTACTGTATTATTCAAAGAAAGTGTACCGTGGAAGCTTGGGATGTTTCATTTTAAATTTTTGATGTCCTCATTTAGTCAAAAAGTTTAATATATTGTATTTAAAAAGGGTTCACTATTAAAAGTTGATAAAAGTGCAATACTGAAAATGAATTTGTTCTTGCATTATATCTAAGAAACTCATAATATGGAATCTAAAATTATAAGGATTATATAAAGTTTAAAATTTAGTCAATAATATTATTAACCTCTTTTGAATGGATTTTTCCTTTGGTAAGTCATGGTGTGATTGAACTCGGTGTTGCGTGTAGTGCAAGTTATTGAATTATTTTGAAGAAATAACACACTATGAAATCTTGGGGTGTTACATTCTCGCCTCCTTCAATAAATTGCGTCCTCGCAATTTGAAATTGTTCTTCGAAAATAAAAGGTTGAAAATAGAAAATATATTTGTGGGAAACCCCACATAGGAAATTGGGTTACTAAAATTTAGTCTTAATATGAGGAAAAGAGAAATGAAACGGTCACCAGCAAATTATGATCTTGATTAGGAGAACATTGGTGGCAATTAGAGACATATAATCGGAGGAAAAACGTAAATATTTATAGGTAGTGATTGAGGTCATCAATCACAAACAAGTGTATAATTGAGGTCCTTAAATTCATCAATCTATGATGATTTGAAATACCATCGGTTCAACAAAACATAGGGTATTAGGATAACTCATTTTTGACGTTTCAAAATATCTTAGTTGAAATCCCACATCGAAAAATGAATTAATGAGGCCTCTATTTAAAATAAAGAGTGGAAAGTATGAAGATTACCGAAAATAACACATACTAGGGTTCCATGTAGGAAAATATGGATATGGAAGAGAAATCTAACCATCAATTATCTGATGGAGAGTGGTAGAGAACATGGCTATGAAAAGGCCAACAATCCCAAAGCCATAAATTAGTGATGATTTAAGGTACCATCTAGGACAACATTTTTGTTCTAAGTTGCTTTTCTTAATATTGAGGAATTTATTTATGAGATTGGCTAAGATCATAAGGAGATATACTTACTTTATAATTAGAGTTTTGTCCATTAATAAATTTCTACCATAAACTCATCTTTCACTCGTAAAAAAATTATATTTATACTATTCGTACAGGGTTCCAAAATAAACGAATTTATAATTCATCTACCAGATCTTTTTAAAAAAACTACATTATTTAATCCAGGACATCTCTTGGGCCAGTGGTAGGTGATACACCCTTGTCGCCCTTCGGTTGCGGGTTCAAGTCTCGCAGCCTTGCCGGACGCGACGGGTTGCCGCCCGACCTCCGGGTTGTCCTTTTATGGCAATCCAAAATAATCCAAACTAGAACTATCCAAAATACTTCTGTCCAAACTCACAGTCTAACATTTATAAGGAAGGTAAACATAATATAGATCCTTTTTACCCTGTAATATCATATGAATACCTTCATCATGTATTACCATATTCCTTATTGATTACATTCATGCTCCCTTATTCCATATAGAATGCTGTATATACTTCATCAATCCAAAAATGTTTTAAACCCCAACAATGATGGAATATACAAATCATTAATCATTTCCAAGGTAGTCAAGAATATCCAATATATTGTTTCCAAAATAATCATGTATTATTCGAAAATCACTACCTCGGTATCAGAACTATATTATGGTTTATCATTCTCTCAACCATATATTTTCCAAAAATTTATCCTTCTATTGAGTCACTTTTCATTGTTCCACACAATCTCAAGTCCTTAATGAAATAGTACTGCAGTACAATCCTTATATACTCCATAATTATTATAACAAGTACATTGTTGATACAACACTCAATTGACATAATCAACATAAGAACTCTAATCATTCCTCTTCATCTGTGGTAGTATCATAACTTGATTATTATCCAATAGCATCATTTGCGTCATAGTCTGATGACTAGTACATAGGTTCGCGTAGTGTCCAAACTCCTTGCAAATGAAGCATTGTACATTTGAAACCATTTTCTTACCCTTACAGTCACGTACTTTGTGCCCTTTTCCTCCACACTTATAACAAACTCCCATTTCTTTCAGGCAAGTTCCAGGGTGTTTCTTTCCATAGTTACCACATATGGGAAAATTCTTCTTTTCCCTCTTCCCTTTATCCATCTTTCTCTCTTCTATCCTTTTCTTCTCTTGCTTCCCTTCAAAGCCATAGGACTCAGTAATCTCTTTACTTATCTTATCAATACATGATATTATTTCTTCATATGATGATAATACATGGGAGACTATTTCTATTATAAATTCTAGCTTAAGACCATGAAAGATATGATCCTTCCTTCTCTTTGGATCATGTGCATTTCCGGAGTTCTCATTCCTTCTACTGGGCACCATTTCTAAACAATGGCATAAACTAGATCAGTTTATGAATCAAAATACATAATCCCATACTTATAGAACACTTAACATAAATTGAACAATTTATGGATATAATCCATAATCATTTTTTTTTCATTGAGGATGTATATACTCATAATCCCTTCAAAATGATTTGTAAAGAAAATGAGAGTTATCCTAAGCATATCCCCCGGGAGTGTCGTAACCAAGAGTGCAGCAAGGCCCATTGTCGTGCACCAGTTCCCGTTTGAGTCTAGCTCAAAGCGGTGTTTTCGGGTTTTACCCCTAGGTACATCTGTGCCAGAGCCGCCTCTACCTGCTCGTATCCAGACAGGGATGTATTGCTCGGAAAACTCACAAAATCTCTACAATACCAAAATTCTAGGAAGTTCTTCTATACTAATCTTCAAAGTTCATCTTAGGTCTACGTCCTCTAATCAGAGTTTATCTAAATCTAGCTTCCAAGGTTTGTACTAAACTTCCTCTGATACCAACTGTAACGCCCCGACCCCAGCTGCCCAGAGTCGGTGCATTACTTCGTAACATTGGCATGATCACAAGAAAGATCAAATCTCGAAAGACCGATTGGTTTAGTAGCCTTGGAAACACTAGATATATTCATAAGTTTTACATTACATCATAAAATGAAAAACTACTACAACAACATAATGTCTCCATAATCCACACTACTATCCCCTCATAATATCCCTGCAGGTCATTCATAATTTACTTCTTCACATCCTGGGGAAAAATAAAACATAGAAAAGGGGTGAGCTCAAATGCCCAGTAAGGATAACAATATAGCGGAAACTTTCATAAATAAGAATAAACATTTAAGGCAATGCATTACTAAAACAAAAGCCTTTTAAAATTGAACTTCAACATAGTATGGCAAAAGTAAAATGAAATAATGCCATTTACTTATTCACATGGATATTCTACTAATCGAATAATCACATGAAAAAATCAATAACCACTTTCATAATGTTGGAATGCATAATGCCAGACTAACATAACCACATAGCCAAGGCCTCGTGCCAAGACTACAAATAAGATTTTGTCAAGGCCTTGTGCCAAGACACTAGTTTGTCTCATGAGACCTACCGATGCATCGAGGAGCTATAGCGGGCTCCACCCGTCACTTATTAAGTCCAATGCATTCCCATATGAAAAGGTTTAAACATAACATAAACATTCGTATTAAAACTAGCATACGAAATGTCAATACTTTCACAATAAACTATGAATGGTATAAAAATAGCACATCCACAGTCAAACATATCACAAAACCTTCAATACAATATAGAAGTTTTGTATCATAATAAATCAACTTCAAATAATCTTAAAATCCATCAAAGGATGTTGACATAGATGAAATCAAAATTCTTTTTAAAGAAATATCTCCTTTTATTTTGAAATCATTTAAGATCCATATAAAATAAAACATTTTCTTTGAAAATATTCTTATAAGCTTGTAAGGAAAGCTTTGAAGATTTTATAACGGCGTAAAATAACCGCACCCGCCGTATAAGTTAAAAAAAACATTCTTACCTCAATTCTGTCGAAAAGGTTAAAAAGGACATTGTTTTGAAAACGACGGAAAGATTCCTTTA
Organism: Viscum album; assembly: GCA_963277665.1. Lineage (NCBI taxonomy): Eukaryota > Viridiplantae > Streptophyta > Magnoliopsida > Santalales > Viscaceae > Viscum > Viscum album. The sequence goes on from OY728153.1 coordinate 154,958,145, forward strand.
TAAACCTCTTATAAAAAGTAAAACAAGGGTATAAATGACTTTAACCCATATTCTTGTAAATAGTAAAAATGTTTTGAAATACATTTTTAAGAAAACATGGATGTGGATGATAAAGAGATCCCAGTAGATTATTACGTATATACAACCTCGGATAATGAAGGGATTGTGAAATAACCCTTACCTTGTACTTTTCCTTGGTTGGGGTAGGTTAACCTCCTGTATAATGGTGAAATAATTGTTATTAAATTATACAAGAATCATATACATTAATATGATATCATATATGATCTTTTAATATTGATTTGATAATAATATCTTAGTATTATCGTTGTTTCGGGTGTTAACTTACTTGTTTTCTTTCATATGTTTTGTTACGTAAGACATGTTTGTAAAGGATAGGTTGTATATTATTCATATCCAGAATGATATCAAGTCCTTAAACATCATTTTTAAATCATAAAATGATAATTACGCTTTAATGGTTACGATGGAGAATGAATCTCATCGCGTTCGTGGAGACGGTAGTCCGTACGTACGCACGAGCGACAATATCATTCTTTTGATATTAAAATAATATATAAATGGATGGCATATAATATATACAGAATCATTAACATGTTATATTTATTATTTACATGAGTTACACATCATTATTATACACATCCAAATAATATTATATTGAATAACAATTACACCACGACGTGGAGACGGTAAGCCGTACGTACGCACGTATGGTGACATGTTATTCAAAGGGTGGATAGAATACTGAATATGGTTGTACCATACTTATAATAACATCACAGTATATGTGAGATACTGGAGTTATTATTTCAGAATGGTAAGAACAAAGGAAGAAGAAGTGGAAGAAGAAATGAACTTAGAAAAGGGTGGTGAAATCATTACCTCTTCTTCGGGTTCTTCCTTTTGATTTGATCAAAAGGGCTCCTTAGGTTGGCTTTCTGATCAAACTAAGGCCTCTAGGTTGTATTGAGGGATGTTGGGAGAGTATTTGGGCAGAGTTTGGCCGAACCAAAAGGCTTTAGAGGTGTGAAGAAATGAGAAGGAGGAGTGCCCTTTTATAAGAGGGGTGAGGGGCACCTTTGGAAAAGCTAGAAATATTAATTTATAATAAATTCATATTCGGTTTCCAATGGCTCCAAAATTGACTATTCAAAGGTTAAGGTGGGGATAGGTCGAAAACAACTCAACCAATAGAATTTAGACAGGTTTGGTACTTATATTAACCTTATCTTTAAGTATTAACTCTAAGTTAATTAGTTTCACTTTTACAATGTCTCTTTGTATTTTTATATTATATGGTTAATAGACTTACCATATACATACAAGCGACCCCCAAGTGGTCCATTAATGATTAACCTATCATAATATAAGTCTCTTGGCCGATCCTTAGATTTTTAGGAATTTAATATCAATTAATAATATAATATTTGTTTTAAGAACTCTTTTATGTCAATTTTGACACTATTCAATAGTTGATTTTTTTTGAAACTCCTAACAGATTGATTACTTCGATCAAAGTCAATTAAATCAATCCTAATATATCATATTATCATATAAAATTAGTTTAATTTATTAAAAGTTTCATATTATATTTATTTGGGTATTTATAATATTAATTATGTTAATTTTTTACTATTTTAGTAATTACTGCATCATCATTGTGTCATAAATAAAATAAATTATTTAATGTCTAAAAATTATAAATAAAATATCATTATGTAAGAAATCTTTTTAGCTTTCTAATGAATATTTACAATCGAAAAGCCAACATGTATAACTCTATGTAAAAATTTTTCTTCTAAAAGATATATGCTTGTGTCATTTTTGTATTCATTTTAACTTAATTAAAATAAAGTGTCATTATCACTTACAAGTGGATCCATGGGGTCCCAAAATTGACACAAAGATGCCCATGGTCGACCATGTATCAACCAATAGGGTTAAGACACGTTTTAGGGTAATTTTGTATTATTATAATATGATTTTGTTTAACCCTTATTTACCGGATTTACCCTTTAACCATGGTAAATAAAATATTTACCGCAGTAATTATTCAAAATGTGTAAAAATAAAAGTTACCTATTTATACAATTTGAACATCCTGATTCCAAATATGGAATCCATTTTCCTAAATTCAAAACACAGAAGTGGCAGAAATTAATTTAAAATTAATTCCCGCTGTCAAAACAAAAAGCGTGTTTTTAAGAGATAATAACTATCAAAAGATTGACACTTGTTTATGTTCGGTTTAATTGTAAAATTATGTCCAATGACCAACATTATATTAAATGGTAAAAATATATTCTAAATATACTTTAAAACCACTCAAATTCATAATTTATCACTATTAATTATTTTGATTAAAAAAGTTGTTTTTAATTAAAATTTAGTAATTTTCACTATTCATCAAAATATGAAAGTTATCCGAAATGTACCAAAATTTCACCTTAGGCTAAATTCGAAATTCCGAATCCAAAAATGAAGTCCATTTTCAAATATAAAATATATATAATTTAAAAAGTAGGTATTACTATTCATAACGGCTAATTTGATTAGTTGTGGTGTGTGTTAAAACTCAAGGTTGCGTACAACACACGCTACTGTATTATTCAAAGAAAGTGTACCGTGGAAGCTTGGGATGTTTCATTTTAAATTTTTGATGTCCTCATTTAGTCAAAAAGTTTAATATATTGTATTTAAAAAGGGTTCACTATTAAAAGTTGATAAAAGTGCAATACTGAAAATGAATTTGTTCTTGCATTATATCTAAGAAACTCATAATATGGAATCTAAAATTATAAGGATTATATAAAGTTTAAAATTTAGTCAATAATATTATTAACCTCTTTTGAATGGCTTTTTCCTTTGGTAAGTCATGGTGTGATTGAACTCGGTGTTGCGTGTAGTGCAAGTTATTGAATTATTTTGAAGAAATAACACACTATGAAATCTTGGGGTGTTACAACATTGGACTGAGATGGTAGGAGAACACTGATTTCTAGAATCCATGTCGTTAGGGGGTCCCTTTAGATGTGAAAAATAATGAACCCCCATAATTAAGGAATGTGCGATGCTTGAACATTACCCATGTGGTTTAAGAGTCATGGTAGACAAACATAACAATTTTTAATCTTGAAGGAACTACACGACATAGTTATTATAGACTTGACCTAAATGAGGACCAATGATTTCCTCCCCACACAATATACTTTTGAGAGAACCTAGGATCTAAGTCGTCGGGGAGGAGAAAGTGGTTGTGACTAGAACATAGAATGAAATTATAGAAAACAGTACATATCTTATAAGGGTGGGAATAAAGGAACACGTATCTCATGGAGGTGGTACGGTAGGCTGACAATACTAAAAGGGATTGATATCCTCTTTCAAAGGGAATATGGTAAATTTTATTCCATTTAACATTGTTTGAACATAGACAGTAAGAATATTAGTTTAAGGTTGTAGAGATTAGACCATTAGATTCCCAGTGTAATGTCTTGTGTGTCAGACATACCCATGTAGTTTATTGGTATGCAGTAAGGACTGAAAAATAGAGAACACTTGTGGTAGGTATGTGGAATGGTTACTGAAAACCCAAAATGAACGAGGACATAAGTGCACACCACAACACACAATATTGAGGGATCTTAGGCCTAAATGGCACAAGAGGGTTCATGGTGATGCAAATAGATCATAGACAAAATTCTAGATGTCACTACATATACCATAAGGATTGGAATCAAGCACACATAGTTATTGAAGGTGGTATGGCAGGCGGCCAATTCCAAAGATGGGAAATGTCTTCTCGAGTGAATACATAATAACGATGGTTAATTTTTCATGACATAGATTAGGTTAAGAAGATGTAGTTTAGTGTCATATGATAAGGATGTAAGGAATTCTAGTTTATTACCATAGATATTAGACTAATATTGGGAGATTCTGGAAATAGAAATTTGTGATGTGGTGCCATAATGAAACCCGACATGAACAAGGACAATGTAGTATACACCACATAAACAATTTCCAAGAGAAGGCACAAAGTTTAATGTCATAATTCCTAGACTATGGTAATAGATCTCATATTTTATAGTCATATATTTTGGGAAAAAAGGAAGTTTGTACCTTCCATGTAGTCATAAACTATACCCTGGTCCCTAATCCCAAGTGATATATGCTCAGTGTTAAAAATAACGGAGGTGAAGATCGTTACAATGCATAGAGGCACACAGTAGGCGATGAATGTGTGGAGACAAGGATAACCCCCTGACACTGGTTTTTCATCTTAATGTGCAATGGTATATGGAGGGATAACATAGAGGGTATCGATGTTCTTTTTGAGCATGATGGAGTGGAAAGGGATGTGAATCAGGAGACTAATATTTATGTCATAATAGGGGTGGAATAATGATGGAGGATAACTATTGACCATGTTTGAAAAACTGCATCCATATGGTGTGACCATAAATGGGAACACCAAATGAGGGACCACTGCTGACCAAAATATATACACAGAGATTGTCTCATAATGTCTTTCAAAATCCTTTGGGAGGATGAACCAATGTGGTAGGCGAGCCATCAGGCTGGGTATACATACCATTAAGCGGTCAATTTAGATGTGAAAGATGATTGATACAAAAATCAATTTATACATGAAGCATGGAAACATATGAAATCATGTCCATGAAGAATACAATCCTCTATTTTCTAAAACAAGTTCATATTAGAATGTTTTTGAGGCATAATAGAGGTTGAGAAGTCCATACATGAAAGGGGAAAATGGGTTGAAAGACCTGGGGATGGACCTGAAGATTAAATGTACATGTGTTCTTACGTATCCCATGAGGATATGAATCAATCCATATATAGTTCTTGAAAATGGCACTGAAGGATACCAATTCCATGAGAAATACTATCATGCATGTCTTTCCCCTACACCAAAAGATGTGACATTTGATAGATCATGTGTGTTCATTAGTGTGGGTTTGTTTTTCTAGAGAAACAAACCTACGACAGATAATCTGGGTGTTTCTGTAGAAATAATTCTATATGAAGGCCTTAAAAAGTATGGTGGATGACCAATGGAAAACATGATGTCTCCTAAAGTTAGGATGCCACAAAGTAGTGTTGTTTTTCATCCTATGTTAAGTACAATAATGTCACAGTTTAAGGTCGTATGATAGGACTAGACCATACACTTTAATAACATGATGCAAAACTGAAACAGTTTAAAGTCATGAGGGACAAGGTAGTATATTTTAATGTCATATAGTTTGGACGCATATGGAACAATGATGTTTTAAAGAGAATGGACATGGCGTGATAAAGCATACCCAAAGTGAATGAGGAGAAAATTCCACACCGCACCTCACATAATCCCTGAGGGGGGGATCCTCATGCAAATCGGCTAGAAAAGATAGAGGGAACTATGGATGGGACTAAATATTAAATGTCAATGTGTTCTTATGTATCTCATATATATGACAATCAAGATACACATAGTTCTTAATCACAGTGAATTTTAAAATCATGGGGTAAGGATGGGGAATAGAGATCTCTCAAGAGAGTTGTCCGATGTGGTTTTTGCAAACCAAATGTGAATGGGGAAATATGTTTTCACCCCACTATATAATCCTAGGAGAACATAATTCTATATGAAAAAAAATTGAAGGCTTCTTAAAATAGGGGACGGACCTGAGGGAAAAAATTTCGGGTACTCTTACATATACCATAAGGATAGGAATCAAGACACACCAAGTTCTTAAAATACTGTGTGATTTAACATCATGCAGTAAGGATAATGGAAAAGTGGAATCTGAAAGAGGATTTTCTATGGCATATAAAAATAACCTGACAAGAATGAAGAAAAAAGTTTACATATGAAACACCATTCTTAATTCTATGAGATAACATAGGCCATGGGGCTGAGTGGAAAAATATATGAACCTAGGCTAGATCCGAAGACTTAATGTCTGGGAGTTAAAACGTATCCTATAAGTATGGGAATCACACCTCATGTAGTTGTTGAAATATAGTGTGATTTAACTTTATGCATTAATGATGAAAAGAGAATGGGATTATATAGATTGTGTGGTGCATGGTGTAGTTTTTGAAAACCCAACATGTATGAGGACATAATTACACACCACTCCATGTGCTCCCATGATACATATGTTGAGATTCTAGAAATAAGGAAGAATAATTGATACTTGAGGATGGAAATGAAGATAAAATGTTCGAGCATACATATGTATCCCAAAAGGATGTGAATCAAGCCATATATATTTCTTTAAAATACTAAGCAGTTTAATGTCATGTAGTATGGACACATGGAAAAGGGGATGGATATCTCTTGAGAGGGTTATGTGGTGTTGTTATTTAAAACCTGACATGAATGAGGGAATAAGTCCAAAACACACCACATACCAATGGGGGATCTTATGCCCATGGACCAGAAGGAAGAGAAGGTTTCTAAAAACTAGGGATGGACTTAAGGACTATATTTGTAGACATTCTTATGTATCCCATAAATATGAGAATCAATCCATTTATAGTTCTTGAAAATGCTAGGCAGATTAACATCATGCAGTAAGGACTTGTGAAAAAAAGGATGTTCTGGAAGGAGGATCTCATCATGTGAATATTATAAACCCGTTGTAAATATGGATAAGGTATACACCACACCATATGTAACCCTCAAAGAGAACTAATATGTGGGGGGAGTTGTTTGTTGGGATGGAGATGAAGATGAAATTTTTAGGTGTTCCTATGTATCCCATGAAGATAGTAATCAATCTATACGTAGTTCAGAAAATGTTTTTCATTTTAACATTATGTTACAAGGATGTGGAATATCATAGTTTATGGTCATAGATCTCGGACATTAGATGCCCAGTTTAATGTCGTGTGCATGGGATAGAAGGGTAGAAAAGTTGAATCACTGTACGTATCTTTTGGGAGACCACGGGGACAAAAATTATCATTTAAAATAATAGTTGACCATGTTCGAAACATAGTATCCATCTCATGTGACCTGTAATAGGAAAAAAAATTGACATTCGACCGCGAACCATATTCACAACATGATACTTGTGTCAATTTTTCATTCGATATCTTCTGAGATGTTGGCCCAAAACATAAAGTGATCCATTGGGGTGTTGGATCTAGCCAATGGGGGGTCCTTTTGAGTGTGAAAGATATTGGATACCCAAATGATGAGATGTGTGAAGCTTGGTGGTACATGTGCAGTTTAAAATCTTGCAGTATAAATGAGTGATATTTTAGTTTAAGGTTTTAATTCTTGTACAATGAGGAGTTTTCGCCATTCAAAATTTCTCATCATGCATGATGAATGGGATCTTAGATTAGGGTCATAGTGGTCGGTCCATTTACATTTTAATGTCTTTCCAGATGAGGGTGAAAAGTTTAACATCCACCAAAATGGTGAATCCATCAGCTGAAGTACTTCTTTAAGAATTTTGAATTTGTTAGAGGAGTAATATACTCACCATCCATAGTGACCAGAGAGTGTGCACCATTGGAGAAAAACCATTAAATGACATATGGTCTATCACTTTTGTGCACCAACATTGGTCGATTCCTACTAACTATCATTTTAATTCTCAAGCAAAATACCATGTAACCTTGTAAGATATAAAGGAGGTGAAAAATCTAATTTACTATCCTGGATATATTGTTTTGATTCCTCTCCAGATTTGTGCAAGGCATGAAGCTCATTATCGTCAAAAGATTCCAGTTCATCCAGAGGGATTAAGGATGCTTTTTTTAGTTCCTACTAATAAGATACAATAGTGTTTAGTGAGGGAAATTGAATCTAAATGGGTAGGATACCACTGTTTTATACACTAGAGAATATGGGGTCACCTAATTGAAATTATGTGTCAGCATGTGGTAATCCTAGAGAACATTAGGTAGTTTGTCTAGCCAAATATTCTAGTTTTGACCAACCATCATCTAAATGATGTTAGAGAGGCTTTTGTTGAACCCCTCGATCTTTCCATTTTCTTGTGCATGGCTCTAAGAGGTATGATTAGAATTGATGTTGTACTTAGCGTACAATTGATTATTCTTAGCTTATTGGATGTTGGTTCCATTACCGTTGTAGAAGACATGAGGAACCCCAAATCGATGGATGATATTAGAGATCCTTAACTTAATAATAGAATGACCCTTGACTTCGTTCAATAGAATTGCATATGCCCACATGGAACTGAAATAATTATAGGCTAGGATGAACCTACACTGGCGAGCTGTTGATAATAGATATGGTCCCATGGCATCGAGTCCCCATACTAAAATGGGCCAATAGTAAATGGTAGTATGGAGAATCTCTGGCGGCTGATGAAGAAAATTATTATAAATTTATCATACATGGAACCTCTTGAAAAACACAATACAGTTATTGATCATGGTGGGCCAAAACTATATCAATATTCAAATATCATGAGAGAGTTTAGACCTTCCTGATGTACCCCATAGGAACTAGAATGAACGTCATAAATAACATTATAAATATCATCTCTTTTAATGAAATAGAGGAGAATAAAATAAAATCATAGTCTATAGAAGATCTTCTCAACACTGTGACCACTCTAGAGGGTGAACTGCATTACGTGCTATCAGATTCTCTCATGGTTGGATCTTTCTATCAAGAAATAATTGGGTTGGAGATACTTGATAAAGGGAGTCATATAGTCAGGTGTCTTCGGCAATATTGCCGAAGGGGGAAATTGAGGTTTGGATGTGGAAGCATTAGCTATAATCAAGCTTATATGAAGGAAATCATCATCATATGGAGTGATAGGAGTGTTGAATATTTAATGTGCCACATGGATAATTAAATCATCCTATTCATGCTCTATAAGAGTTGCATCATGGCTGGCCAGGGAATCGGCTTAACCGTTCTATGATCGAGGGACATGAGAAATTTTTGTCTGCAATGGGATTTGGGACATCAACTAGCGAGTCTTCTCAAAAAGAGGTATGAGATTTGGCTTCCTAAAAATGTTGTCACCATTGAACTTATTGATGACCATTTAAAATACCCCTATCATGTGTAGGTGGAGAACATCAATATCATGGGCCCGCTCAAGACCAGTTATGAGAGGCTGATACCTTACCTTCTTGTTGGTACAACCATCAAATGACAGGAACAAATACAACATGACATTTTGTGTTTTCAGGATGCAGATGAAACCCAGTCCTAATGTATTGAGGCTAGGATCATTGAGACTCCGTCTAGTAGGGAATTGGGAAGTTCCATCAATGTGAATTTTACAACATGAAATGGATTGATCCACTGATAGGGTTTCCTCATCTATAATGTCCAGATCCAGAGAGTGATCTGCGAAGGCTGGACAGGTGGCTGGAAAGACTGCTAATTCATGTTCGTTGGTACCCTTTAGGGGGGAAACAATTTGTCGAACAGCTGAAGGATCAATACACATTGATCTAGATGGTTTTTCCACATATAGTGGTTAAGAGTGGAATTCAAAAAATCCAATCACAACACTAGAAGTATCTAATGGTGTTGTATGTAATGTCACAATTTTTTCACTATGAATACATTTACAATTACACTCTTCTCAATAGGGCAATATATGGACTCTAGATTGAGTAGATTTCGGTTAAGATATTATAAATTATTATCTATTTCCTCATTGTTATTATGTGTGAGAAGGGTGTTGTAGGGCCATTCTAGAGTGGTAACATAGAGTACTAGTGGCTATATTGAAACAGGCGGCATCCTAACTGGAGGCTATAGTAGGTATTACTTGATTTCTTCAAAAGTATTCTAACACTCTTAATCCCACTAATAATTATCACCGTTCTTCATGGTATGGGAATAGGTGTTACACGTTCTTGAAATATTTGATATGAATCGGTGTATATAGGATATGTGGCCTTAAATGCCCCGTAGCTCCTGAATATTGTTTGTAGGAGACATCTGACTGATGTCCTTGATCATTTCCAGATCGATCTCAATGAATCTGTCTGTGAAAATGAAGCCAAGAAAATTTCTAGAGGTTTCCCCAATGGAACACTTCATGGGGTCCATCTTCATATTGTAGAATGAAAGGATGTCTAAAACCTTCTCAAGATCAAGAGATGGTCCTAACACTGGTGAGATTCTACCACTAGGTTTTCCATGTGTAATTCCACCACTATCTCAAGGATCGGATTGAATATGTGGTTTGTGTCATGCTTCTAGGAAGAACCAACATTATATTGACTACAAGGAATTACATGGTAGTAGAAAGCACCTTTTGGCGATCTGAAGGCGTTATAATATTCGTCCTTGAGAGAATTTGGATTTTATTAAATATGGAATACCCATACATGAAAGAGAGAGCCTGGAACCCATAGGTGGCATCAGTCAACAGTTCTATTTCATGAAGGGTAAAATCATCCTTTGGACAATGATAGTTGATATCATGAAATTCAATTCAAGCTTTGATGAATTTTTTTCTTCTTCCTGATGAGCATAATGTCATGTAACTATCTGGGGTACCGGTCCTCCTTTACAATGTTGTATTTGATGAGATTATCTACCCCAAACTCGACCATGGCACTATAAGATGGGTGATTCTATCTAAGATGTTGGTTGAACCCATGATGATTTGCTGGGAGACAAATATATTGGACGTCGACCAGAGTATCTAGCCTTGACATCTCGTCATAACTAAAGTAAAAAACATCACTATGCCGCTTTAAGAAAACCATATATCGTTTTTGTTATTCTATAGGCATAGATTCACTTATCATTGTTGGTTTCAGATCCATCTAGATTTCGAGGTTCAACTATACCAATTCATCGAACATAATGGAGACACCCACATTGAATGTGGGAAAGGGATATTCCAAATCCTCTTCTTAATCCCTATTTAGAGGATCTTCAATATGTGGAAACTTTTCCGAGTCGGCAGATCCTGATGGAACAGTGATTCCAGCCTGAGCAGTAGTAGAAACTCCATCGGGGGACTCATATACAACTGAATCCATGGTGACAAAATTTTTCACCTAATCTCAGCTTTACTTTGTCCCAAGGGGCCACATTTGATAATATCAAAGAAATAATGGAACATTGGCTAGATCCATTTTCTCTCAACCTGAAAAACATACAGGAATATAGTATTGTTGTTTCCCTAGGGAGAACATTCTGATACATTATAATAGTATGGGGGCTCTAGGATCAACCAAGCCTGATTAGTGTAGGAATAAGATGTGATCTCACATCATTCTATAGACTTAGGAATATGTTTCTCCCTCGTTCAAGAGGGAATAAAACATTGCCCCATGTTTGGGGTTGTGGCCTCTAATCAGTGAATCCGGAAGATGTAGGCATCATATAGGTATATACATAGGTCGATCACAACTCTACCATGCTCAACCTCATTATCCTGAATCTTGTTGACCTCAATCTTATATTAAATGAAATCTATATAGCAGTCTCCACAATTCTCAAAGGGACACACATCACCTTGTAGTACACCATCTCGACCATTAAGGGAGTAATTATGACATTGAAGATATTGTAACGACCCAGACTTTTATTAATGAAAATTCCTATTTATCTAATTAAATGTACTATTATGTAAAATTGTCATATAAAATATGAAATTCCATTGTTTTTTGTTTTGTTATTTCAAAATATTTTAAAGAATTGTTACCGTTGCTATTATAGTCATTTAATAGTGATCACATGATTAGTATAAATATTGGTCTTTAACAAATCAAATTTACTCAAACAAAGGAAGTGATAGAATAATCAAGTAGAGTTTACCGATACAAAGCACATTTTTCAAAGATCAGAAAGGAGGTAGCATCACTGGGCTTTTCTATTGACCAATCCCAATCCGAGCTTTAACACATTAATCTTGAATAGAACTACCAATGGGATAAGTGGATGTTTATTGAGATTACCACGTGAGCAATGTTATCTGAGCCGCACCAAGAGTTGGTCACCATGACACACCTTACTTTTAGGTATTATGTGGGTGTTGAAGGGGGTTATGTAACAAGACCCTAGAAATATGATTTTGTCCATTATTTTTGTATAGAATAATGAATATACATTCATTTAATTATTGTTATTTGGGCACAAATAGTATTTTTTTAGTTAATATTTAAATTCAATTATGATATCTATTTTGATGAAATAATGGATTTTTAAATTAAATAATATTTTAATAAAATATTATTTCTTAATTACATTGTATTAAATATTAATTATTTTATAATTTTCAAGAACACAATTGTAATTTTTTATTAAGGTTTCAGAGTTGTTTTTGTCAAAACCCATGAATTTTTAATAAATGTTAGTTTTTATTTTAAAATTAAAAAGACACAAATTTATAAAATTATTTAGATAAAATTAATATCATTTTTGGATTCCAGAGAACAACATTATCTAACAATGATTTTTTAAAAAAATTCCGAGACAGTTGAATTTTTGGGTATAAATTAAATAGCGTTTAATTATATATTGTGTTTTATGAAATCATAATGACCCAATAGTGATTTAACAAAATACTATAAAAGGTATATTCATCCAATATATGTTTTAATTATAAATAATTTTATTTTATAGTTTTTTCATTAATTTTACAATTTCATAGTGGACCCTCCAAGACATAAAAACATTTTACAATTTTAAAATTATTTCCTTCAGAGTGTGAATCATCTACACATAAGAAAGCCCAATATTTTAATAGGTTCGGACATTTTCTATATAAAATAATTCTTTTCACTCTCCTTTGGAAAAAACATTGTGCAAACACTATGGGTTGGATTTTGGTTTTGATTAGTTTAATGTGCGAGGTCCAAAACCTAAATAGTAAATAATTCCCTCTCTTTTCCTATATAAACCCACCCAAACTCCCACTTCTCATCACTAAAATCCCTCGGATCACGTCTCTCCCTATAATATTTATATGGAACCCCAAGCTCCTTGTAATCCTCTATAAAGCCTCTCTCAAACCATTGGGATCACACTTCCATGTTAGGGATTTCCCCCTTTCTCCTTTTTTTCCAAATTTATTTATGTTCTAATTATTTTTTGTTTCCAATTAATGATGGTTGGGTATTATTTAAAACCTCCCCCATACATCCCTTATTATGTTTTAATTATTATATACCTTTTTAACTCTCATTAATTCCTCCCATGCACACTCATTTCCATACCAATGTTCCATAAGGACTTTCTCTTTTCTCATTTATATTCAAGAAATTATTTTATATTTTGAATATAAATTCCATTACATATGTTTGGACTTGTATCTATATGAAACCATTACATTACAGATCATGTAATTATGAGGATATAATATTTTCACACTCATCAACCATTTTTATCAATTCTTATGTCATGCTGTTAGGCTTTCGGAATAGAACCACGATTTTCTAAGCCAATGTCATTGTGTTGTGAATACCGTTCTCATTTCACTATCAAGGATACCCGCCAATATGCACATTTTTGTATTGATTAGAGAGTTTCACATATAAATTCCTCATTCAATTATTGTGGAATAAATGATAATGTTTAATGAATGCATGTTGTATGGTCTAGGTGGAACACTTATGTATGAAAAGAAATGATTAAGAAGGGTCCGCCCTGACATCACTTCAATGCATTGGGTAAAGATTAGTATCATGATACATCAAGTGAAATGAGGGATAATCATTATAATTCATGTGAAATGAGGGTTTACTCATGCTCCATGTGGAATGATCCTTGGATCATGCTAATATCATGTTAAACATTGTTTTTACATTTCCATTATATGATAAAATTGATATATCATGCCTTTATGTTCATGTTTCTCTTATGCTCCATTGATATGCCTATTGCCTAAAATGTATTATATTCTTCATGTTATTATTTTTTTACTACTTTTCTGGGCTTTATATCTCTCCATTTTCTTATGAATTACTCAGGTTATCCAATGCAATGCTAAGTAGAATGGAATTTTGTGTTCAGGTAAAATATGTGTTCAATAATGTTGTTGTATTTTATGTTCTATGTTTTCATGTAATGTATGTAATTTTCTATGAAATTAGATCTCTCGATCCTTAGAGTTGTCTTAAGTCCAGGTTTATGGAATAAATCATGACTAATTGTGTAATTAAGAGCAGGGTTTTTATATTTTGTATCAAATGATAGGTATATATATTTTGGGATTAGGATTAAAAAAACCTAACGAAAGCCTTAGGGATAAGACTATGTATAATAAAAAATCCTGAAGTTTTGGCCAGTACTGAGTAATTTTTTTATAAATAAAATGCATTCCTTTCTGGATATGAACAATTAGAGGTGGCTCTCACATAGATGTATCTAGGGGTAAAATCCTAAAACATCGATTTATATTATAATAAAATGGGAACTGGTGAAATCCAGCAGGCCTTGTGGAACTCTTGGTTGCGATACTCCTAGGTGATATGCTTTGATAAATTTATAAGCATATTATAAACCATTATTAAGGGAAAAAATTCCCCTCTAAATATATTTTGGGATGTAGATAATGGATAAAATTGATTTAAGCCTATAAATACACAAGTTGAGGAAATAAATGTAATTTCGATGTTTTCCATTTTTGTCTTTGGATTACCCTTTATATGTTACCCTTAACATTAATTTTATTCCAGCCAATGGTCAGTAATAGGAGGACTCTGGCTAACAACTGATGGAAAGATCATTGTGATGACTGTTATAATGAGATGCCCAGTTAGATGGGAGTGGGAATTGAGATCTTTGTCATAATACTCTTTCAGTTAACTCATGTCTTGAATAGAAACATGGGTCAATAGGAATGTTCAAACCCCCTAAGAAAGAAGAATCTGAAATCCATAGCTTCACGAGACAAAGACCTACTACTTTTAATGGATCATACGATCCCTCCATTGCTGAACAGTGGATCAACTCCATTGAAAATATATTCTCCATACTTCAATGTTCTTAACAAGAGAAAGTTCATATGGATGCTTATCATCTGGAGGGTGAAGTTGATCAAAGGAAGACATTGATAAAAAAATATGAAGCCTGAGTAATAGATTAAGGTGTTGTAATGTAAGGATTTCCAGAACATGTTTTTTGACAAATATTTTCCTTGCACCCTCTATCATAAGATGGGAGTGGACATCCGTGACCTCATGAAAAAAATATAATGAATCCATCAGAGTGTTTGAGGAAAAAATCACAAGGCTTGTGTGATAGGATTCTGATATTTTCATTACCCCTGAATTCAAGTTTGACTGCATATTTAGTGTTTAAAACCTAGCCTAAAGAAATACCTAATGGTCTATGACTTCAAGAGCAATGAGGAAATTGTTTGATGTGCCATCAAAGTCTACATGGAGATCAGTGAATCTCAAGGGTATCATGAGGATAAGAATCATATGGTGGAATTTATTTCTGGATTTCTGATGGATAAATCCTACTATGGTAAGAAAATACAGAACCCCACTTTCCAATGATCGAGAAAAAAGAATCATGGAAATTTCCTGAAGGGGACGATGAAATTATTTATGTGTGGAAGAGGAGGGAACCAGGAAATTAACTGTCCGTGAGAAAAAATCACTACTATGACATAGAAGAGGAACACTCTATTTGAACCTTAACACATTATTCATTGCTTCAAATGCAATGAATCTGGGAACATTGCAATCCAGTTCCCTAATACCAGGATATTCAAAGGAAATCAACAACCTCCAAGGAAACAAGGGTGAGTTTTTTCCATCACTATCAATGAAGTTATCCTTGAAAACAAAGTGGTTATAGGTACACTGGTTTTTCATTCATGAATAGTTAATGTACTTTTTGATTCTATTTCTACTCATTCTTTTATATCACTAATGTTTAGTAGAACAATCTCAACACCACCACAAATCAAGGATGTAAAGATGTTTATGAGAATAGAAAATGGGGTAATCATTCCATCCCATGAATATAACTCCTCCCCTTTCATAATTTATGGATTGGACAACCCGGAATACCTCTTCATACTCCCTATAGTGTAATTTGATGAAATTCTTGGCATGGATTGGATTTCCTTATTTTTCACCAACAAAAATTTTGGTGAGAGGGAAACCACTCTCTATATAGTGAATTAACCCCCAATTTGGTACAAGATCAAGAAAGAGGATGAATCTTCTTTAGAACCATTATCTCAAATGTGGATATTATATCCCTATAAACATGTGTATAATTCTATGATGATTGATTATTAGATAGGAACCATCATTGAAGACATGAATATCAAGAGGGAATTCACTAAAGTGTTTCCCAAGGAAATGTTTTGCATTCCTCTTAGAAGATATTTTGAATTCTCAATTGATCATATACCTGGGGGTTTCCAATATCCAAGACTCCATATAGAATGGATTTTGTAGAGTTGGAGTAGCTGAAAATATACCTACATTAGAATATGTATAAAGGGTTTATATGACCATGTGTTTTACCATGGGGTGAACCAGTCCTCTTTTTTAAGAAGAAGGATGGGTCAATGCACCTTTTCATTGATTATCATAAGATCAAAAAATCATGATAAAGAATAAGTATCCTCTTCTAGGAATTGATGACTTGTTCGATCGGCATTGTGGATCACAATACTTATCCAATGTGGATTTGTGGTTGGGATATTACCAAGTAGGGGGGAATAAGGAGGATATCTCCAAGAATGATTTTCGTACAAGGTACATGCACTATAAATTCATTGTAATTAATTTTTGACTCAATAATGCTCCAGAAATCATCATGGACTTGATTAATATAGTATTTAGATATTACCTCGACAAACTATTGGTAGTTCTTATAGATGATATTCTAATATACACCAAAACCAAGGAGGAGAATGAGGAGCATCGAAGCTCAATACAGAGACCATGCAAAAGGATAATCTCTTTGAAAATTATAGATAGTTTGAGTTCTTGTTAAAGGAGTTATCATTATTGGGTCATATCATAACAAGAAATTGGATATTAGTGGAACCCTCCAAGATAGCTAAAATTGAGGGATGGCCAAGACCAACATTGGTGATAGATATCTGTAGCTTCCTTGGATTAGATGGATATTGTCATAGATTTGTGATAAATTTCCCATGATTGTAAAACCCTCTTACTAATCTAACCTAGAAGGGATTAATGTTTTCTTAGAGCGATAAATGCAAAGATAACTTCAATGAGTTGAAACAGAGGCTTATCATTGAACCGGTGCTTAGACTACCCTTATGTGGAGATATATTTTTGGTATTTAGTTATGCTAAAAAGAAGATCCAAGGATGTGTGTTGATGAAAAACAAAAATTTCATTTCCTGCGATTTAAGGCAATTGAATGTTCATGAGAAAAACAATCCAACAAATGATCTAGAGTGGGATTCAGTATACTATGCTTTGAAAATTTAGTGACGTTACCTATTTTTGGATAAGTGTGAAATATAAACAGATCACAAAATTCCCATGTATCTATTCACATAGAAATATTTTAATATGTTCCAATGAATATGGTTAGAGATAATCAAAGACTTTGATTTCCAAATCCATTACTACCCTAGTAAAGTGAAAATATAGAGGTTGATCAATGTAGAAATAACCCAACAGTTATATCATTGATGAAACTTGAATATGATACAATCTTATTTTGTTATATGAATATGGACATGGGAATCATCAAGAACGCAACATCATCAATCCTCTCACAAAGTTTTGTTCAACCTTATCTTTTGGAAAGGAAAATTGTAGCTCAAATGGATAATGTGAGAATTAAGAAGAAATTTGAAACTGTCATAAATTGGAAATCCTCATAGTTCAATGTTAATACATAAGGAATTGTACGATTTGGGAAAATACCATGTGTTCCATCAAGTCTGGAGTTGAAGAAAGAAATTTTGTATGATGCACATAGTTCGAATTTCCCCATTCATCTAGGAAACACAAATATTTATCAAGATCTATAAGAGAATTATTGATGGGATAACATAAAAAAGAAGATCACTGAGTATACATCAATGTTCTTGGTGTGTCATAAAGTGATGTTTCAGTGTAAGTAGTATAAGGGGGTGATTCAACCATTACCCATACCAATATAGAAATGGGAAAACATCACCATGGACTTTGTCACTAGAATTCCAAAGACATCCAAAGGAAACAATGTTATCTGGGCTGTTGTGGATCATATTACAAATACTGTTCACTTCATTATAATTGGAGTTGATTTATCATTGGATAAATTGTAATGGATTTACATTAGATATCTGGTAAGGCTACATGGATTACCACTATCTATTATATCCGATCGAGATCCACGATTTACCTCTATTTTCTAGAAGAGTGTCCAACACACTCTAAATACTGATCAGAACATCAGTACGGTTTATCATTCTCAAACTGATGGAAAATCTATGTGAACTATCCAAAAACATGAGGAATTGTTGAGAGAATTCTCCATGGACATAAAAGTAGTATGGGATCAACATCTTCATATGGTTGAGTATTCTTACAATATAAATTTCCACTAAAGAATCCAAATGGATCTTTATGAATCCCTTTATTGGAAGAGGTGAATAACAATGGCTTGTATAGATGATGTTGGGGAGAAAAAACTCATAGGTCTAGAAGTGGTCATGTAATGGTGGATAAGGTGAAGACCATCTAGAAACACATTAAATCCACTTCGAGTCCAAAAAATAGCTATGCTGATAATAGTTGATGAGACCTTGTGTTTGATTTTGGAAACATGTAATTCATATGTATATCACCATGGAATAGAGTTATGAGACTTGATAACAATAAAAATATTAAACCAAGTGACATCATCACTTTTGAGATCCTTTATAGAATTGGAATAGTGGACTATCGAATAACACTCCCATCGAACCTATCTCATGTACATGATGTATTCCAGATATCTTTCATCAAAAAGTACATGCAAGACCCAATGCATGTACTCAATGCGGAGGTGGTACCAAGGGAGAATGACCTATCCTATGAAGAGAAGCCACTGATGATCTTATATATTAGATAAATATTTCTATGAAATAAGACAATTCCCCTCGTCAAGGTGTTTTGGTGAAACAAAAATTTTGAAGAAGAAATGTGGGAATTAGAGGAAGTGATGAAGAAAAGTTACACACATTTTCTTTAGTTTGGGAAAAAGAAATTTTGAGGGAAAATTTTCTTGAGGGGGGAATATTGTAACAACCAAAAATATTATTAATGAAAATTCATCTTCATCTAATTAAATATCTTATTATGTAAAATGGATATATAAAATATACACATACATGGTTTTATGTTTTTGGATTTGAAAATAATGTTAAAAATTCTTATTGTTGCTAATATAGCTATTGAACATTGATCACAAGATTATTATAAATATAGGTCTTTAACATATCCTATTTACTTAGAAAAAGGAACTGATGGCATCATCCAGTAGAATTCCAAATACGAATACTTTTTTTCGGATCTTTGAAAGGAGGTAGCATCACTGGGCTTCTCTCTTGACCATGCCCAAGATGAGATTCAACATGATAATCTTGTACGAAATCGCTTATAGGAGATGTGGAAGTTAATAGGGATTACCACTTCAGTAATGTTATCTGAGTTGCGCCAGGAGTCTATCACCATCACACACCTTACTCTTAGGGCTTGTGTATTTTTTATAAGCGGTTATGTCACAAGACCCCAAAACTATGATTATATGAATTATTTTTTTATAGAATAAAGAATATACATTCCTTTTATTATTATTACTTTGAGCACAAATAATATTTTATTAGTTTCTATTTATCTTCTATTATTAAATATATTTTCATAAATTAATGGATTCTTGAATTGAATAATATTTTATTTTAATATTTTTACTAAATTTTTTTTATTAAATATAAATGATTTTAGAATTTTTATGAAAACAATTGTTATTATTAATAACTTTTGAAAGTTGTTTTTGTCCAAACCCCAGAATTTTTGATAAATGTCAGATTTGTATTTTAAAATTAAAAATTTCCGTAATAAGATAATTATTTAAATAAAATGAATATCATTAATGGATCCATGATGTCAAAATTATCTATAGAATTTTTTTCATAATTTTCTTAAACAGTCAAATTTTTGGTAAAATTTAAATACCGTTTAATTACATAATGTGTTTTATGACAACATAATGACCAAATAGTGTTGAAATAAAATACTATAAAAGGTACATTTGACTAATATATGTTTTTAATTTATAATTATGTAATTTTATATATTTTTTATTAATTTTTTAAGTCCTTAGTGCACCCTCCAAGACTTATAAAACATTTTAATATTTTAAAATGATTTTATTGAAAATGTGACTCACCTCCACATAAGTATGCCCAATATTTTAATATGTTCTGCCATTTGCCTTATAAAATAATGTTTTCCAATCCTCTTCAGAAAAATCCATGTGAATGCCCATGGGATGGTTTGTGGTTTTGATTAGTTTAAAGTGTGGTGTCCAAAAAATAAATAATAAAGAATCTCTCGCTTTTCCAATATGATTCCACCACTTCTCATCACTCGAAAATAATTGATAAAGTACCTAATCTACCCATTTATTTATAGAATCCTCCCTAGTCACCCTAATATCCAACTAAGCCTCTCTCAATCCAATCCCAAGCCTTTGGGATGACACATCCAAGTAAGTGACTTCTTCATTTCTCATTTTTTTCTAAATTTAATTATGTTTTATACCCTTTTGATTTAAATTGAAACTGTTGGGGTATGATTTATCACCTCCCCAATACATCCCTCCTTATTTTTAGTGATGATAGACCTCTTTATCTTTTATAAATTCCTCCCATTAACAGTCATTACCATGCCAAAATTCTGTAAGGAATTTCTCTCTTCTTATTTACATTAAAGAAATTATATTTTATTATGCATCTAAATTAAATTACATATATTGGGACATGTATATATATGGACACCGTACTATCAATTTTATTCCCATATGATTATATAAACCTATCTCTCTCATCAACCATTTTTATGAATTCTTATGTCATGCCCTTATGATGTTGAAATTGCACTGCGATTTTCCAAACCAAACTCATTATGTAGTAAATACCATGATCATTTCACTGTAAATGGTACTAATATTTATGAAAATTTACTTATTGATTATGGAGTTTCATGTATTAATTAAACATTTCTTTATCATTGAATAAATGATGATTTTTAATCAATGCATGTTGTATGGTCTATGTGGCACACTTATGCATGAAATGAAATGATTAAGAAGGGTGCACCCTGATAGCACTCCAATACATTGGGTGAAGATTAGTATCATGATACATCAAGTGTTATGAGGGTTTACTCATTCTAATTCATGTTAAATAAGGGATTAATCATGCTCTATTTTCAGTGAGCCTTGTTTCAAGTTAATATCAAGTTAAATGTTATTGCCACATTTCCATGTTATGATCATCATGATATATCATTCCATTAAGTTCATGTTTCTCTTATGATCCATTGATATGCCTATTTCCAAACATGTATTGTATTATTCATTTTATACCTTCTTTACTCCCTTACAAGTTTTTATAGCTCTTCTTTTTCTTATGCATGTCCTCAGGTTATCCCATGTAATGCAACTTACAAAAAATGTTTTGGTCAGGTAAAAGAATTTTTGAATAAAGATGTTGTATTTTAGGTTTTATATAGTTCTGCAATGTTACTAATTTCCCAAGACACTATACCTCCCGGTCATCAGAGTTGTCTTAAGTGTATGTTGATGTAATAAATAATGTTTAAGTGCGTTATAATGAGAATGTTTATTGTAGATATTATGAAGGGACTACTGTGTGCAGTTGGTTCCAGGGCCTACCCATCAATGTGTTGATAGCGGTGTCTTATGAGACAACCATCAACTCATTTCTGGAAACAAGGCCACCAAACTGGGTCTTTAAGAGGATATTTCAAACTTAGTTTTTGTCCATATTTTCACTACCTAGAATATTTATTTTTTATGGACAAAATTCTACTTCAGAATGCCTCATCTTGTGAAGTGTCCAGGACTAGATCAGGCATATCCCATAACCTATGTCGATAAGAGAATAGAGGACCTCCATGCCATTGAACTGGCCAAGGATGTATAGTGGGAAGATATTACCCTTTATAGGATAACCATAATCTTCTCTAGAGAATGACATAATGTCCTGAAATATTTCATGCTTGACTGTCTCAACATGGAAGGCGTCTACAGCTTCTACCTTTGGTTCAAACTAGAGGTGGTTTCTTAATGGCTCTTCAAGGACTTCATGAATGTTTAATGAGAGGTGAAGATCCTAAAAGACATATAGACTAGAAAGAATGGCGTAAATATTATTGAGGACGTCATATTTCTGTGTTAGGCATACACTTCTACTGACAAGAGGTCTCTCTGTGGTAGTAGTTATGACAGACACTACTGGTTGAACGAGCAGATTCTAGCTTGTGTTTTGGATGTCTCGCTAAAAACTAGTCACAATGCATATATTGACATCTGAATGATGTTTAGATGACGAAGGTCCATTTAAAATATAATTTGAATTATCATAGCATGACCGTGCTAGCTATATCAGATCAATTAGTACTAATAGCAGTAGAGGCATATCTGATGAAACTATATAAGAAGGATTCACATACATAGCTCTACGCTGGGCCTTCATTCTAGTCTCAGTGGCATACATGGTATGGATAGATGCACTATAAAATGAATTCTAATGATTCACATACCCTTGGATTCGTTGATGGTGGCATTGACTGGGGATGTTGGGAGGGTTTGACCAATGATTTTTGTCATCAGGGGCAATGTAAGTGTTTACCAGCTCGATGAAATTGACCAAAGCATACCCCAGGTCATCAATCAAATAATCCTCCACTGCTGAGTGGATTCTAGGAGAAATACCCATCTTTGGAGGAATGAAATCGCTTAGAGTACCATACGTATTTGGCATAGGTAGGAGAATATTTATTCCCTTGTGTCATCAGTGCTTTCTCTCTTGAGAGGAACAAGGATAAGATATTGATGTAGAGGTATTAGCCGAAGGTAGCATAGTGACTTCTGATAGATCAGGAAGATTCAAATGATCATGGATAATTCCATGGGAACATATGGAAGCCTTGAGATCCATCAGGTCAACATATTTTTGAGACCCTTGGTAATAAACCTCCTTCCATTCACCCTCACTAACGCTGTTAGGTTTTATAAACACACATACCACCCATGCCAGGGCTAGAACCAACCTGTATAATTTGTTATCTGCATATTCATGGAGCCAGTATATAAACACATAAAACTTCTTGAGCATGTGTCAATAGTTTTTGTGATAAGGGAAGTATTTAAGGTGATTAGTGAGATCCTCTTCTTCAGGCCTCGGGTATTCGAACATCCGCAAGATTCCATGTTCAAGGGTTCTTTAGAAATAACAAGGAACTTGGGCCTCATTAAATGAGTGGGTATGGTTCCTTTGATCTGCGGAAGGTGATTTAGGATCCGAGCCCTAACGCAGGGCTGGTGAAGCCTTTTGAGGTGGTGAAAAATGATTATCTGGATAAATTAGTGGTGGTGCCTTACATGGGGACTCCATCCAATTATGAGGCAGACACTGCTGAGTTGGAGGGTATGACTGAGGTGATGAGAATCTGTGAAGATGTGGAAGTAGTTATGTCGGTAACAATTACAGCTGCCTAGGGGACTCTATTTGTGTTACCGCAGTGGCCTCGGGCTTGGCAGATCTTCTTAGGGGGTTTACAAGAGGCGATGGACGTGCCTTCTTGGCTTTCTACGAAGATTCCTCTAAACGTTGAGATTTTTCAGAGAAATCATGGAATACACCGGGGATGTTCTAACTAATGAATGAAATTAATAGTTCAATCATCACATTCCCCAGAAACATTGCCAGTAGTTGATCCTAGGTTAGTGGCATGTCGACTGAATATGTGAGGCCCTTCCACAAAGAGGATAATTCTGTAACACGCTCGTCAGGCCTCTTCATTCACTTAAAGAGGTCAGCAATGCATCACTTCCAGTTTTTGGAACAAAACATCTAGATAAACATCATATGATGTAACACCCCAAGATCTCATATTACGTTAATTCATTAATGTAATTTAATAGCTTGACTACACGCAACACCGAGTTCGAGCGCACCACAACAATACCAAACTAGCTATTCAAAAACTGGTTATAAATATTATTAACTGCATTTTGAATCTTATATACTCTATATAATTTTATCATATATATTATGCGTTTCTTAGACATAATATAATCACAAATTAATTTTTTCAGATAAAAAAAGTATTTTTAAAAAAATGCAATTTTATTGCCTTTTAATGGAGAACCTTTTTTAAATCCAATATTTGACACTTATATATATTAAATTTGACAAAATAAACTTTTTCTTTATAATCGGGACATAAAAATTTAGTTTTGATAATTTTTTTTGTTTTTATGATAACATTCATATTTGGGTGAATAGTTAAAATTAATAACTTTTAACTGAAAACAATTTTTTAATCAAAACAATATATAGTGTTTAATTATGAATTTGAATGGTTTGGAAGTATAATTAGATTATATTTTTATCATTTAATAAAATTTGGTTCATTATAAGTAATTTCACATATAAACTTTACATAAACACATGTCAAAATTTTGATAGTTTTTACTTTTATTAAAACCCGTTTTTTGGGTTTTGACAACAAGAATTAATTTTAAATTAATAAATGAAACTTCCATGTTTTTAATTTGCTAAAATAGACTTAATTTTTGAATTTGGAATATAAAAATTATCTTTGGGTGAATTTTTGGTATTTTTCTGAAAACATTCAAATTTTGATGAATAGTGAATAACACTGAGTTATTGCTTAAAACCAACTTTTTATTTAAATAATTATTTATTTTATTTAAATTTATTTTTTGTCAGAATAGATACATAATACCTATATAATTTCAATGTAATTTAATGGATTCATTTTATAATAATTTTAGATATATAAAAATTTTATTGAACTTTTTACCGTCTTTTACCCACCTCCTAGGAGCATTTGAAAATTTACATAAA
This sequence comes from Viscum album, assembly GCA_963277665.1. NCBI lineage: Eukaryota > Viridiplantae > Streptophyta > Magnoliopsida > Santalales > Viscaceae > Viscum > Viscum album. The sequence continues at coordinate 154,983,248 of OY728153.1, forward strand.
ATATAATTTTACCACTTCTGTGAATTGAATTTCAATAATCGAAGAAACACAGTTGATATCAGTCTATCAAATGTGGTTCAATAAGATACAAATATTTTTTGGTGAATAGTAAATTTTGACTTTTTTTTACCATGGTTAAAAGTAAATAGGGTAATTAAGTGTAAAAATGATATTATTATTACTCTAAAACATGTCCTAATTCTATTGGATAAGATTAATTCGACCAAAAACAACATTAGGAATAAAATATGATCTTTAGGTCTACTTGGATTGGATTAGGACATTTATTTTAATTTAATTCAAAGTAGAGTTAAAAGTGTTAAATTCAAAGTTTAATAACTAAAACATTTATTATATAGGGTTACACATGAGACATAGTCGACAATAAATATTTATTAGAAAGCTAAAACTATTTCCTTCATAATGGAATATTATTTATAATTTTTATAAATTAAATATTTTAATTTATTTATGACACAATGATGATGCAATAATTACCTTATTAATGAAATATTAAAATAATTGATACTATAAATACCAAAATAAATGTAATTTGAGACTTCCAATGAATTAAATAAAATTATCGGTTAATATGACATGTTAGGATTGATTAAATGATTTTTTTGAATAATAATGCTGTTATAAATTTAGAAAAAAAACCAAATAGTGTCAAATTGACATAAAAGAGTTTTTAAAACAAATATTATATTATTAATTTATATAATATTTTTAAAGATATTAGTTTCATCCAAATGACTTAGATGAGGTTATATATATTAATAATGAACCACTTGGGGGTTCTCTTGACTTTTTATGGTAAGTATATTAACCATATAATATAAAAATACAAAGAGACATGGTAAATGTCAGACTAATTAACTAAGAGTTAAATCTACAAGATAAGGTTAATATAGTGACCAAAAACTATCTAAAACCAATTGGTTGGGTTTTTTTAGACCCATCACTGCATTAGACTCAAAATAAATCATTTTTGATCCATTATAAACAGAAAATGATATTATTAAAAAATAATATTTCAATATTTTCCTAAGGTTCCCTCACCTCTCTTATAAAAGGGAACTTCCCCTTCTCTCAAATTTACACCTTCAAAGCCTTTTGGATCAGCCAAAACCTCCCCAAATATCAAATCAACTATCCTACCTTTATCCTAGAGGAATTCCTTTGGTCAGAAAGCTACCCTATGGATCCCTTTTGATCAAATCCAAAGGAAGAACCCGAAGAAGTGGTAAATATTTCATCACCTCTTTCAAGTTCTTTTCTTCTTCCACTTATTCTTTCCATGTTGTTTCATTTGTAAAAAAATAACACTAGTATATTATATATACCATGATGTTATTATAAATATTGTACAACCATATTCATTATTCTATCCATCCTATAAATGACATGTCACGTTCGTGCGTACGTACGGCTTATCGTCTCCACGTCGTGGTGTAGTTGTTATTAAATACATTATTATTTGGATGGGTATAATAATGATCTATAATTGATGTAAATAATAAATATAACATGTTAATGATTCTGTATATATGATATACCATACAATTATATACAATTTTAATATCAAAAGAATGATATTGTCGCTTGTGTGTATGTATGGATTACCATCTTCACGAATGCCATGTGATTCATTCTGCATCGTAACCATTCAAGAATAATTTTCATTTGATGATTAAAAATAATATATAAAGACATTATATCATTCTGAATATGGATAATAAACATTCCATCCATAAAAAACATGACTCACGTAACAAATAATATAACGGAGAATGAATCAGTTAACACCCGAAATGATGAATATACTAAAATTTTACTAACAAATCATTATTAGAAGATCATATATGATATCATAATTATCTATTTGGATATTTTGTAATTAAATAACAATAATTTAACTATTATACAGGAGGTTATCAAACCCTCAACCAATGAAAAGTACAAGGTAAGGGTTAATTCAACAATCTCTTTATCATCTGTGGTTGTTTTTACGTAAGTATCTATTGAGACCTCTTTATCATCCACATCCATGTTTCTTAAAAATTTAGTTCAAAACATTGTTATTATTCACTATAAAATGGGTTAAATTAATTAATACAATTATTTGAATTTATATGTTTTGAAAGAAATCTTTCTGTCATCTTCCAAACAAGGTACTTTATGACCTTTTCGACAAAAATAAGGTAAGAATGTTTTTTACCTTATACCGAAGGTGAAGATATTTTCCACTGTTATAACATCGTCGAAGCTTCCCTTACCATATTATAATAATATTTTCAAAATAAATTTTTTCATTATAATTACTTGACTCTTAAATGATGTCAATATAGAAAGAGATATTTCTCTCAAATAGTTTGGATTTCATCTATTTCAACATCCATTAAGGAATTTTAATCCGGTCTGAAGTTTATATGTTATGATACAAATATTTCATATTGCATTTAAAGCTTTTTTCGATGTTTGACTACGGATGAGTTCTATTTATACCATTAATGGTTTATGGTTAAAGTATTGACATTTCGTAAGCTAGTTTTAATATGAATGTTTATGTTATATTTAAACCTTTTCATAAGATGAATGTATTGGACTAGTATGTTATGGGTTGTGGACTAGTAAAAGTAAGCCCTCTGGGTTGGGGTCTAGTTATAGCAGACCCTCCGGGTTGGAGTTTGGTTACAAATGATTTCTGGATTGGTGTCCAGTAACAGAGGTTCTCCGGGTTGGAGGCCTGTTACAGAGGCTCTCCGGGTTGGAGTCTGGTTACAGAGGCTCTCCAGGTTGGGGTCCGATTACTGTTAGCCCCTAGGTCTGGGCATGAGGCCTTGACAGAGAAACTAATGTCTGAACTATACATTCCCTCATCATGAAATTAGTTATTAAATGTGATTATTAAACTAGGAGAATATAAATGTGCATGTTTATATGGTAATGTTTGATTTATTTTTTCCATATTATGATCAAGTTTCTGTTTAAAAGGCTATTGTTTTTTTAAACATCTTAACATAAAAGTTTATATCTTTTGGTAAATTATTCACCCTTACTGAGAATCAGAGCTCACCCCTTTCTTATGTTACATTTTCCTTGGATACCAAGAAGTGTTTTATTTTTGAGATGCAGGGTTAAGCTAAGGTAAAACAGACATACTCAAAGGATTATTTTTTGGTGTTTGTTAGAAAGTGAAATGTAACGTTCATGTATGTAATCTATTTTTTAATCCTTATAAACTAATCGGTATTTCGGGAATTTATTCCGTTTAATCATGCCAATGTATTAATATAATTCAACGACTCTGGGAATCTACGGTCGGGGCGTTACATATGAAGATCCTTCCTTCTGGCAATTGAAAAAATGGGTAACTAACTATACTATACAAATTCACGCCCTTCCAATGTATGTATGAAAACAACGAAGCTTGGAGGCCTCCTATTGCATTGGAGTTCCAAGCATGGGTCCACACATTAAAATAATGTTGATCAGATGCTTAAGTGGATCACCACGACCAATTAAAGGGGGAGAAGTTATGATTTTTGTAAATGGGGGTGATGGTATATCATTCACCCCTACCAGATATGGCTTTCCATTAGGAGGGATTTCTATATGCTGGGTTTCTAAGGCCTCGAGGAATGCAATAAGCATTACCATAAGAACATCTAGATACGGATTTCATTCTTGACAAGGTTACATGACCCCCAACATGCTTCTATGTTCATTAATGTGGTACATGGGCCCAACAACTCATGAGGAGACTGGAGGAATTACCCAAGGAGGTGGGGGAATAACCTGTAGGGTGACTGATGGGACTTTTGGAGTGGTTGATAGAGCCTGATCCCAGTCCCAGGGAATTTTTTTAACAAAAATTAGGTGGATTGGGTGATTCATATCACAACTGCTTTCCATAAACATTACCATACACCTTATCTATATGGGTAGGTTTTTCGAGATCACCCAAAGGCAACCCACTGGGAGGAGGCTGTATATGCCATTACCCCTATTTCACCAACTAAGGGTTACCATAATCTGGACACCATTACATGGAACGCTTAGTGATGATATCATCACCATATTTTTATGGTCATAAATCTTTTGATTAAACTTCTCCTTTTTAGGTCCATCTTCCATCTTTTTCACCGAGCCAGATGTGTTAAACGGTCTTTCAGGGCTAATTTTCTCAATTCCTTTACTATGGTATCGATTGAGATATAATAGTTCAGAAGGCGTAGGAAGGATAAGAAATGATCCTTGTTTGAACGTATGGACACTTAGAATATCTGTCAGATGTAGTATTACCCCACTAGGATGTAATTCCTGTATAAGACATATGCCAGTTCCCACTTTCGGGTATGACAAAGGAACAAACATGTTCACTATGAAAATGCCCTGAGGTATATCCTCAATATCACCAGGTGAATCAAGATGGATCAGGATCAGACTGAAATTTAGGGAAGCATACTACCCCCATCCACAGATCTAGACCTGTGGGGAAGCCTCATTGATAACTATGTAGAGTATAATGAAGCTATGGATGCATTGTTGTTGGAGGGTCTTATGGTAATGAGGTGACACATGGTGCTCAGAAAGGGGGAGTGTGGCCAACTGAACTAGGCGTCACTGCTATCTAATGTCTGTGTAGTGTTCCTGGATATTGTGATAAGATAACAAGTGAGAATATAGATGGAAACGTGTCATCCCTAAGGTTCAATAGATACATATAACCTCTTCCTAGGAATGGGACTCCGAAATGTTAATGTTTGCATGTTCAATTTGTCTAGAACAACTCTTGGAGGTGGTCCACTGTGAGATAGTCCCAAAAACATATAGTATTAGACTTGGTATCTGACCACTAAATTTCCTCACTCTTCGACTAGAGTTGGCTGTGGGACCGATAACAGCATTGAAGTATACCATTTTTGTGGTAGACTGGATGGTGGAGAGTTTGCTACATGAGCTGACGAGCCACTGTATCTAGGGATATATTTTGAATAATGAACTGATTTCACCATCAAAGCCCAATAAGATGGACCAATGACCACTAAATCCCTAGAAGGGGCAGTGTTTGTTAGTGTTGGGTCAAAATATTTCCCATCCTTGAGTTTTCCCTGGAACAGCTCTCTATGATCTCTCATTGAGGTATATAATGATCATCTGAAGATAAAAAGGATTACATAGCCATGCCCTAGAAAATGGCCAAATATTCCTCCTCCTTTATGTATATCCAGGGGGATGCAGGGATCTGGTGGCCCTAAATTTCCCTATAGATGAGGCAGCAAAATCTTTTTCTTGCCCTAACCCTGAAATAGAGGATCAGAGTGAATGTTCCTTCATCGAATCAAACTCCGAATCAAAATTTGAAAATCATACAGGTTTTATTGTAGTTTGAATCTTCTTCAAATTCTTTATATAAGGGAAAATACACTCTCTCATATCCTGGGACTAATCTTCAAGGTAGAGTAAATCTTTGAACTAGAGAGGACCTCCTCTAGGGGCGGTGCCAGAGTGGGGAGGTCCTCCACATAGAGAAATCACAATGTGAGGAGCACCTGGGAAAATTTTAAATGAAACAAGGGGTGGTCCTCCTCCAGGGTTTGTATTGGAGTGTGTAGGACCTCCTCTTGAAAAAACTATGGGGAAAGGAGATAGTGGGAAAATATCAAAAGGAACACGGGGAGGTCCTCTATGCTTGTGGGTGTTGTATCAGGGTGGGAATCCACTGGATCTTGAAAGCACATAGGGAGGGCCTCCATGGTGGTAATCCATAGTTCGGGGAGGTACTTCAAATTGGCCAGATCTAGTAGCTATGTTTTGATGAAGGCCTTCATACTTACCATTCTAGATACAAGAATTACCATCATAAAGACTGCCAATGAAGTGTGGAGGGCTTCTATTGGTGTCAGTGAAAACATGGGGAGGACCCCCATTCCCATATGTGATAAGGCCAGGATGATGATCGCATTGATATGCTGGTAGGAAGGGGAAATTTTAATACCTATGATCATGGGCTTGGAGAGGTCCTTCATCCTGAACTTCAACAAGACAGAGTGGACATCCACCCTAGCTAATGACGGTGGAATAGGGAGAACCTATACGATGGATATTAGATTAGAAAGGGCGTACACTCTATCTAATGGTTGAATGGGGAGGACCTTTTTACTGTACGTCCTCATTGTGGATCAACCCTTGTTGGATGCTGCTTTCACATGTGACCAGGGAGGTCAACTCAACATACTTGTGTGCTGGTCCATGCCTCACTACAGACCAGGCATCGAAGTGTCCCTGCTCTAGGATAGGTTGGTTCCCATTCTCAGGGACAATAATTATGGTATAATAACATACGACAATGGTGACTCTGGATATATGATCCGTAGAATATAATACCCCCATGGAAGGTGTCTTCTTGAGGATGCAACTAGAGTTAATGTCAGGTCAACCAACTAGGGATGGCTATGCAGGGGTATGGACAGCCTGATCCTCCATCTGTAGGACCATATGGAGATGCAGATGCATCCGGTTGGATGCCCTCCTCAGTGCCTCCCTAGACCAAGTCCAAACTGTATAGACTTAGTAATCCCTTACTTCATCAACATAATTGAGGGAATCTTAATATCACTCTAAGAATAGGCTCCAAAAGCTATTGATAGTTGGCATGGGGAGCATCATCTTAGTGCTTAGCCCTAGGGGGTGGTGGCACTGATGGGGCACAAAAGGCTCAATGGCTTGTTGGGAAATTTCTTTTGTCGGTATAACCCCCTATTATTCTTCTCGATGAACAATATTATTGATAACCCTCTTATGAATAAATTTAGAGGGTGAGATGGGGTGTGGGTAACCAGTAGGTGTGGTCATGGAAGTTTCTACAGAAGATATGGAGTCATTTAGGACTATCGGTCTTGAATTTCCTCTACCATTGTGTCCAGAGGTGGGAGGTGATTAGTTTATTATAGTTGAAGATTTAGTCATGTAAAGTAGTTAAATTCACCCATTATTATAGAAAATAGAAAATAGATGCCCAGTTACCCATCATGGTCTAACTTTCCATGGTTTTGTAGAAACATATTTACTAAAAACATGACATTCCAGGATACCCAATGATCAACTTCCCCCAATCCTGGTTATTTTAACACCAGGACCACTATTTTCTTGGTGGGACCTAGCACTGGAGAGAAAGATATAGTGACATGATTATCTGTTGATGTCTCGAAGGATACTAATCTCCATATTTATGAGAAGAACTTCCCGTCGGGTTCACTATTTCTATTTCTGACGCTTTCACATGGGGTGGGAATCTATCTGTGGGGATGTGCTGGTTGATGCCCCACATTCCCTCTTTCTAATGGTGGGAAGAATCTGTCACATATTCAAGCATGCTTTCTCTTTGATCTAAATGGGATAATGGGATTCTGGTATATCATTCATTGAATTCATTCTCAGAATTATTTTCCTACTCCAAGTCTCCCTTTAAGATTAAGAAGTTGTTTGGAAACTCTACCTGGTGCCATATCAGTGAGGAAACTAGTTAATTACACATCTACTATCAAGACATTCCCTGGGGTCATGTCAGGGTAACAACCTTTTTTCAGGGGAGAAGTCACATTGGAGATATTTAGAATTTTTGGGTACTGAAACACTAGTACACCTGGATTTTCTCCGTATGATAGGGCTTCTCAAGGGGGTGAATCCCTAAGGAGTCCCACATTGAGTGCGATGAATTGTATGCCATAGGCATGTCTCCAAGGTTTTCCTCAAACTCTGATTTTTTACATAGGGTATCTTATGAGTTTAATGTCTAGAAGAGATTGATCATATTTATCAGAACACATTTGTGGGTAGATCAGATTGGTACATCACTTTAAGGGGGCACCCATATGGTTGACTAGATGAGCGGATAAAGACTTCCAATGAGGATGGATTTGAGGTTGTGTGTCCCAAAAATGGAACAATTCACACTATGAATGATGATATGGAAACCTTAAAGGGAAGATCAGGGAAGCTGGTTCCATATAATAGGGACACCAATGGTTACCATTGGATGTGATTTCACCTCAAGGAGGCTTCCAACAAACCAAAAATGGGATCAAACCCCGTTTATTTTGGGAATGGTGAGGCATGGAATTGAGGTGTGCATAAAGGACAATGACCCAAAATCATGCTGAGGATTATGCATGGTTAGCTACCCAGGTGATGCTAGGAGCAATGATGATGTTGATGGGGTGGCATGATTCCACCAGGATGTGGAGTCCAGGGTAAAGTCAAGATAGATATGATGAAGTGTATATGGATAGAATGAATAGGGATGGAACATAGAACAAATATAGAGGTGATTTTATATGGATTGAAACTCTTCTATGTTTCCTACACATCCCCATGACAGGGAATCAATTTGCATGTAGTTCTGGGATGGGGAAATGGGTCACTTGAGTCGGTGGATTCTGAGATTGGACAGATGGAGAGGGACTCAAAGGGAATGGAACCAACAGGATAAGGGGTGATCATCCCATAACACACAGGTGTTGAGGGAGAGACCAAGATGGGACATGAGTGATGTGATTGAACCTATGGGAGGCTTTCTACATACCTAGATCAAAAGGGGAAAAGATAATATTCCATGTAGTGTAGATATGGGGGCATAGTATTTGGGTGATCAACAAGGAAAACAACCTAAAAAAATGTTGGTGATTATGCAAGGTTAGAAGCCCATCGTAAGAAGGAAATCATTGATGGAGGAGTATGGATTCAGTGTGGGGCTTAAACATGTTTAGCTATTAGTGGACCAGCCTGACACCACTAATTAGTGAAACCAACATATTGGTCATAAGAAAGGGAACACCAAGGTTTACCAGTGTTCAGGGTTAAACCTCAGGGATATTTCTTATATATCATATCTATGAGATATGAATCAAAACCTATATTGTTCAAAGAAATACAGTTTAATATCATGTGGGATGAATGGGGGGATACACTTTAACATCATGGGGGATGAGGGTGAGCTGATGTGAAGTGATTGGGATGGATGGGTGATGGTATTGAACCACATAAGGGCTTTATACATTCCTTACACCCAGAGGGAAAAGATAAATGTCCATGTAGTTCAGTTGGATAAAGGATGGGTCTTAAACACTAAGGAGGGCCAAATAGGATGTCATGTCTGATGATTAATCTAAGACCACATGATTCATACTTTCTGTGAAAAACAAGAGGAAACAAAGGCCTGATGATCATGTTACAAAATACGTGTCTGCGGGGAATGGGGCGAGGCTTAAGCATGGTTAACAAATCAAAGAGGATAAATGGGATTACACTGAGAGGGAAGCCCGAGTAGTTTTCCAGATGTACGAGGAGGATATAAACTTCATACTGGGAATATCCTATCAAGTTGGGTCGTGGCTTACAAAATGACATCCTATGTTTCACATCAAGAAAAATATCAGAGGTAGTGGGGAGTGAGAGGGAACTAGTTCCCATCCCCTTCAGGGTCCTCTCTTGAATTTTTTGTTATGCGGTGATCATAGTTTATCATCACATGTGGGGGATGTGGGTTCTTGGATGTTTAATGTCCTATAGCTCAGACGGTGATGATTCACCCCCACCCCTAGGACATACATAACTTGTACCAATCCACTCTTGAGGGAGGTAATACAGAATTAATTCTCTGTGGAAGTGGGGTTGTGGCGTAATCCATTGGGGGTCCAAATTAGCATGGTAATGCGAAGAAGAAAAATTTGTTAAAATACCTATGCGAAGAAGAATGAGGAAAAGTAATGAAACATGAATTCCCATCCACGGGACTTTAAAATCAAATCGTACTAGCTTGGGAGGCCACATTAGAGAAGGATTCATAAAGCAAGAGGCCTTAGAGAGAGGAACTTCGCAAAGCATAGAGGGCTTGAAGAGCATAGGGGATTTGCAATGCTAAGGGGGAATGCTGAGAATATGGGATTTTAAATGATTAGGGGGCCGTCATAACATAATAACTCATAGAGAACAAGGATTTTTAGAGCATATGGGCTCACAGAGCACATGGGTTCATTGAGCTCATGGGTTCACATAGCATACGGGCTCGCATAGCACATGGGCTCGAATAGCAGAGGAAATCACAGAGAACATGGATTTTTATAGCTCTAGGGCATGCATATCATAGGGGGTCACAAAGGATATTACTTCGCAAAGAGTGAAACTTTATAAAGCTTAGTGGTGTTGCCAAATCATGGAGTACACTTGTTTTTGGATGGTGACTCACGACGCATGGGTTTTTCGTGAAGTCGCGAATACCCAATGGGGTCTCCTTCCATTGCACTGGACAATATGATCTTCGAAGGATATACTTTCATTACAAGGTGATAAATTTGAGAAATCAAAAAATCTTTTCACAAGGCTCAAGATCCTTGAATGATTCATTTTTTTTGGTTATTTCGTAGAGCAAAGAAGGCTTCGTGATTTGGGAATTTGGAAGACAAGTGGTCAGTTTTATGATCCCTTAGAATGGGGGGAGATGAGTATTTATAGGCACCAGTGGGGTGTGATGATCTAAAGGTGCACTATGAAGTAACTTGTTCTCCTCAATCGGTAGAATATTTCATCAATTTTCTTTGAGTTGTGAGGTCAACTGCCATCCCAACCATAGTGCATAGGCTTTCTTCATTCCCTATGTACTGATTGTAGAGGATTCAATCAATTTAGAAGCACTAATAGAGGTGAACCACCTTCACTTATTGGTGTGGATACTTTTGTCATGTTCATTGTAGTTGTAGAGTTGACCATCAAATTTCTCCACAGTGGGTGTAGGGAAGACCACAACTTTGCACGAGCCTTGTTGTTGAAGGGTTGTTTAAGGGTTCCTCATGAAGAAGACCTTTTGGCATCCTATTACAGTTCTGTGCTTATTTTTTCCAGTTGAAAAATTTTGGACCAAAAATAGCATAAATACACTAAAAACAGGATTATTGTGGAATAAATCATGTATCTCACTGAAATAAAAAGTGAGATGAAATCCCCCATCCTTGTGTCACGACTCTCATCGTAATCGTTCAGACCTCCAATATCATAAATATAAATTTATTATAAATATATGAAAGAATAATATTATTACATATAATAACATATAGGGTCTAAATATATATTTAAATTACTCACTTGTTTACAATTCTATATTATGGTTTCACTTTGGGTAATATCTGCTTTGTTATTCACATGTCTCTTAAATTGTTTTATCTTTGGTCCTTATACATATATATTTGGTTCCAGAATAAAAAATATGACATAAATATAATTTATATTCATTATATGATTATTATAATATTCCATTGAATATATATGTATTAAACAACATATTCCATTCCTAGAGACCAAAAGTCTTATATATGCACGAACACTATTTTTGTTTAATTGTCGTGTAGAAAGAATAAAAGGAAAATAAATATATGTAAATATATGTTTATATATAATTATTATATTATCATGATTATATCATATATATATATATATATATAATATATTCACTAAACCCATCTTTAATACATTCCATGTAATATATGAATGAATCACATCGCTCTGAGGGGGCGTTCGTCTACACTTTCTCAAAATAAATTGTTGTATTAACTCAAAATGGAATGTATAAAGACATGTGCTATGAATTAATTAACTAATATTAAGGATATAATAAATATAATTTATAACATATATAAATAATGTTTCCATAATAATGTCAGCCACTATATGCGGTAAAGGAAAAAAATGAACAATCATTATTTTGTGATGTGGTAGTTCACCATAAATGTAAACAGAATGTTTGTTGTCCATTAAATGTTGGTGTTTGTAAGTTTGGGTAAAAAACATAAAATAAAAACATCCAATTATATTGAATATTCCAGTTTTTTATACAATCACTGATTAATGAGAGTGGAGTGGGTGTAGAAATAAAATTAATCAAAGATGATTCAGAGAAGATGTTGCCTCTAAACCAGGTAACTCCTTCTAGTTTGTGGCTAATGGCTTCCTTGAATGTCATTTTCCCAAGGGAAGGATTATTATATGAAGAGTATATTTTTGGGAGGATATTTGATTAGATATTGATGGAAAATAAGTGACTATAGTTGATTAAATAATATGTAGAGGTGGTGGACTTTCATTGTGAAGGAAAATGACATGCTTGGCATTTTTGAACACATGGTAGGTGAAACCACGTTTTTACCTAAAACATTACCAAAAATCCTCAAAAAAATCAATAATGGAAGGTTTATGTATGACTAATGGTAATAAAATTGGTTTAGGACCACTTTACAAGTCTCTTTTGGTCTTATATTTAATGTTCATTACATTATTGACCAAATTTTTTTCTTAACCATTGTAATTAATTTTATCACAATGAATACAATTTTTGCTCAAAAAAGTTGACAATATTAGACATTATAAATTATTCTGATTTTAAATATTGAATCCATTTTTTTAAATTATAATCACACAAGTGGAATAAAATAATTTAAAATTATTCCCACAGTCGGGTCAACAATTTGGGATTTAATGTAAAAATATTCCAAAGACTGCTTAGTTTTTATATCCAATTCCAATGTGAAATTTGATATAATGACATAAACTAGATTAATTAATAAAAATAGTGTCTAATTAAGCATTAAATAAAATTTAAAATATAAATTATCTACATATATATAAATTATAGGAAAAGATATTTTGGAATTAAAATCCGGTATTTTTCACTACTCATCCAAAAACTACGTTTCTCGAAAAAAATCTCAAAATTTTTCCACAAGACAATTTCAACATTATATATTCTAAAATGATGTTTATTTTGTCTAATTTAATTTATAAATGTTCCTAAAACTGTATTTATTTTAATTCATGGAAATACATTAAAAGAAGTTCATTTTAGAAAATATTATTTTTAAACATATAAGGACATTACCAAAAATTATATATTTCATCATAAATATTATTTATTCAAAAAGACCCATTATAAAAAATATTTGAAAACTATTTATCCCTTTACATATCAATAATTTTCCCAACTATATTATAATTATATCATTTAAATAATTCTAATAATAAAAATATTTTTTATAGATACTTAGTGTTGTGTGTCATGTACACCAAGTAGGTGTTGCATGTTCTATATTCCGAGTCAATTTTGAGTGTAATGTATTCCATGTAGCAAGGTATCATTGGTGTTTTGTGTAGATAGAGATAAATATTATGTTGTTTGTAGTGCACGATTAACTTGGTATTGCCAAGAAGGTAAGCCCAATATTGTGCATTAATATAAAATAAACTATTTTTAGTGTTACATGAAATGAAAAATATCACAAAGCTGAAATTAATAAAAAAAATCCAAAAACTAATAGTGTGTTATATTCTACCCCCACCGCAAATTTATTTTTCCCTCGAAAATAAAAAGTGTTATAAAAGGTTTAATACGTTAATGGTTGAGTCATAAAAACCCACCTCATATAATTGGATACTAAAACATCAGTCAAAATGTAAAGTTGGAACCATAATCATTTCCCATTGTAACATATAACTAGGTTTCAATATAGGAGAACATATGTTGGCAGTAAAGATTGGTCATTGAGTAAAATCATAAATATTTATATGTATTGATTGAGGCTATCAATAAAAAACAACTTAATGATCAACGAAATGTTGAGGGCCTCAAATTAGTAAATATTTGATTATTTAAAAGTCTATTAGTTCTAAGAAATTAATCTATTACGAAAACACATTTTCTTCTTATCATTATCATAACTTTTTATAATTATTTTATTAACCATGAATATAAGGAAACATACTTACGTGATATATTTTAATATACAAAATTTAATTCTTTAGATGTGTTTTTAACACTTTCTAATTCATCCATTACTTCGTGTAATGTACATAAAAAAATTAACTATGATTAATAAAGTGCTGAAATAAACATTTAGTATATCTTATGTCTCATAAATGAATGAAAATTATAACAATTTATCTATTAATATTCTTAATATTTGATATGGTTAATACATTAATCTATAAAAATATAAAATTAATACTACTATTTCATCAAAAAATAATTATTCATCGAAAATATTTATACATTAACGAGGACATCATATAGGCCAATGGTTGGTGTAAATCCCCTATCATCCATCTTTCATGGGTTCATGACCCACAACGTTTCCGAACATGATTGTTTGTCACTCAATATATATGATTTCATTTCATAAAACTATACTAATATTATTTCTAAATTAAATAAAATTGGAATCCTTGAAATGTGGTCAATCACTATATAGGTTTTTAGCAAATACTTTCCTTAAAAACTCAATGCATAAATACTTACCAATATGATTAACATAAAAAATTAAATAATGGTTAATATTATATCCAATTTTGAAGAATAAAATAAAAAAATTTAAAAGGAAATTCACGAAATCAACTTTACATTAATCCACTTTATATCACAAGTTAGATCTTGGTTGTTATATTCCAAACATATGAATACCTTCATCCTATATTCTCTTGAATAATGGAATTAACCTGAATTCAAACAAAAAAATTCTGGAAAATATGCATTCATTCTTATTCCATAGATTATTGGATATATTCCATAAATCCATGATATCATAAAATTCATACATGATAGCCTAAAATAATTTTCAACAAGACATTAATTCATTCTAAGTTAATCACTACCATCATGTTTACTTATATCCAACATATTTTTATTCAAAAAGCATTATCATGAAATAAGGAACATATTAATAGTTATATATCGCTTAATAATATGTTTTCCATGGAAATAACCGTTAAATTAAATGAATTTCTTTTCCATCTGAACCACTAAAGGTATTCTAGTAAATTCGATGAGAAAATTAGAAAATAAACAATCTTTAAATATATCACCTTTCATATAAAAAAATAATTCAATCCAAATACTTAAAATACATTATTATTCAACTTTATCCTTATGCCTTTAGTAAGGCTAAATCATCCTAATAAACAACTCCACATTCCATTCACATTTCATTTGTAGAATCATCATCACCAAAATTGTAACCATTAGTCAAACTACCTAGCTGATTCATATCAGGATATTTCCTCTTAGGACATTATGTTTCATAATCACCATATATTCCACACTTAAAACACTTAACCATTGATGATGCCTTAGAGAGGACAATATTCTTATCCACTTTGTTAAGTTAAATCATCATTTCAAACTTACAGTCAATTGCTTTGGATCCTTTTTTTCCATAGTCCAAACATCTTCTATCTCCTTTATGAAAGTCGCTTGGGTGATTCTTTCAAGATTCTTCACAATAAGGAATCATAATCTTCTTTCCTCCATGGTCTCTATTACTTGAAATTCCATTGAAATATTTATTTATCTACCTTGGTGAGTCTAAGATTTTACGAAGGTACACGTTGTTAATCATGTTACATGAAATCTTATTAGTTATGATCACAACATCTTTCACTCCATTGATAATCACACTTGACATGTCATTAAAAAATCTCCCATCACATTCCACACAAATCCAGTTCTTTATAGTTCATACCATTGACTAAAACCTAAATAATTGTGTGACAATATCTTATCATAGTACGAAACCACATCTTCATGAATGGAATTAATTATTAGAAGTCTATATCAGGGAACATTTCTTAACTATTATACCCTTGGTTCATCCTTGTTTATTCATAGACAACATATATTAAAATCTTTCATAATGGTTCATGAAGTGTTGGGAATTACAATTTAATATCCCCTCGTTGTGTCAACATGGTGTGTAGCAATGCCCATTTTCATGTACCATATTACCCAATGTGAGGCTCGAGATATCTTTTTAGAGGTGTTACGCCTATGTAAATTTCGTCTAGAGACATATCCACATATAATATCCAGAAAGAGATGTATTGATAGGAAACAACCAACTCTATCCTTTAACAACATTCCAGTACATCATCCTGTGATTTTCCTTATACTTATAATTATCCTTATAAATGTCCTAATTTTACTTATGAACATTTCTTTATCATAGCTTCAAAATTTTAAATAAAACATTTTTATTATACCATCTATAGCAGCCCCCACATTTCATAAAATAACATTATATTACATTTTTAGAATACATAAAACATTATAAAAATAGTAAATAAAATATTGTATTATTATAGAGGACTTGGAAACATGGAAGCATAAAAGCATGTACATTATTGATCTACATCATTTCCTAATAGTCTATTATTGAATAAGACCCTTCATATACACATAAATCATAAAACATATCTTCATTACCCAATGGAAGAAAACTTAAAAAGTGGTGGGCACAGATGCTATGTAAGGTTAAACAAGGGAGGCATATAAGGATAAACAAGATAATAGGGGCATGAGAATGCGATCATTAAAATAGAAGATCATACCATTCATATCAAATATTATATACTCGAGTAATGGAATAAATATTGGAAGTTCATCAGACATGAATCAAAGGTAAATTGATAACATAATCCAAGAAATAATAACATGGGAATGAAAAATGTAATTTTGGAAGAAACATAAGCACATATTTTGATTTCCATTGTATTCAAGGAATTTCATACTAGACAATATTGGTGGAAGAAGTCCTTTATTGAATCGGGTTTACAATCCTTCAAAACTTTATTACTGAACCAAGATCACTCCCCATTCCAGTCCTATAATATTGAACTGAGATTTTTCCGCATTACAACCCTGTAATACTAAGACTAGTTCATTTCCTATTTCAGCCCAGTAATATTGAACTGGGTTCATTTCTAGTTCCAGCCCTATTATAAGAACCCAACCTTAAACATTACGTAATATTCAATTAAGTTAATAATTAACATTGATGATCTTTTTAGGTTTATATTTTTAGAGAAATATGTTGTAACTATTAAATTACATCTCAATTGATAAAAAGTAAAAAATGTTCAACTCAGTATACATTTTTTTAATAAAATAAAACTCTTAATATAAAAAAGAGTTATTTTCATGAAAAAAATATTCTTTAATTCTTTCTTTCTCTTAGCCATCCTTATATTCTGTGAAAAACATTTCAGAAATATTGGGATGAGTAACAAAGATCAGTAAGGTTTATAAAATACGGAAATAAAACATTAGTACATCAATATATACAAATAATTTAAATCATACTTTTCAATCATTAACATACCACACAAAATAAAATGATTTATGAATATCAAATGGAAGTCATAAATCAAACATATAACTTCTGGTATCTGTAACATACTTACATTTTAGCTTTCAAAGCTACATAGAGAGTTAAATTTGGAATACCCATCAGAGTAAACTCTCAAAATATCTTAGGATAAACATTAACATTTACCTCTATCACATTATCCAATGAATTGATGATCTATCTCAGGATCACCCTCCCTAGGTTTATCATAGAACCACTCGTGTATGTAAATAATGTCCAAGAACGATAACATATTCATAACACATAAAACAAAAATAAAGGAAAGATAACATTTCCACATTTCAATCACGATATATAATTTCATGATATTTATATAATCAATGTATCATACACTTAATTTTCATTAAAACTAACTAAAAATAGTATATGGTATTTATTTTCCTTTTAAAAACATTACATAATGTTAAGGAAACCAAATATCAAATAATGCTCGCGGCGGCGGAAATGTCGTTGTCACTACGTACATTAAAAAGAAACATTACCTTTGTCGTTTAGTAAAACACTATTTAGAAAAAAGATTCCATTTGAATGAAATTAAAATTTAAATGGTTTTATACACAATATAAAATAATGTCATGTATAAATCAATTTATGCCTCAATGAAAGGAGATTGAGACGAAGTCCCTTACCACGTGTCCGACTTGACTCGTTCGTTCTTTAATCTCTTGAATAATAAAATAACGATAATTTATACTTTCTTAAGATCCCTTTTCATGTTTATTATTATTTTTATATTACTTATTACCTTGTTAAAATCATTACATAATATTTTTTGCAAATAACTATCATTTTTTCGATATTCGGTACTAGAGTCAAAAATGATCTTCTTATAATAAAAAGTTGTCCATGTGGTCAAAATTACATTTTCTCTAGAATTATATTCATTAATTAGATATCATATATATCATATATATCCATTATATATATATATATGTATTTATAATAGTACATTACATTTGGATATTAGAAATGAAATGCACTGTTTCATGGAGACGGTAAGTCGTACGTACACATGAACACTACTTTCATTTCGATTTCATATTTAATGGAATGAAAACTTAATGATACTTAGGTATATTATAATACAAGTATAATATCATATATAATTTCACTAACTCCATTTTTTATACATTCCACATATGGCATGAACGAGTCATATCACTTTGAGGGGGCGATAGTTCGCACTTCCTCAAATGAAATTATCATATTTAACCATTATGGAAACCATAAAGGTATTATATAAATGAAAAATACAGAAGAATAGAGATAATATAAATATAATATATATCACATATAAATAAAGTTCCATCATAATGGCTTCCATGAGAGGCGGTAGGAGATAATCGAACAATCATCGTTTCATGAGACAACATTTCTCCACACACAGAAACAATATGTTTGTATCCATTAGATGGAGGTGTGTGTAATTTTAGTATGAATACATCTCATAAAAACAACCTATTATATTTAGGATACTGGTTTTGTTATGTAATAAACAGATAAGAAGAGAATACAGAGTGAATAATTAAAATTGAAGAATATAACTTTAGGGTAGAGGTTACCTTTAAATCGTGTAACTCCCTTTGGTTTGAAAAAAAGCTTCCTTGAAGTAATTGCTGCCTAAGGTAATGCTTCTAGGAGGAATATATGGATCATGGAAGAATGGGAGCACATTTTTTCAGAGGATGGATGATACAAGGGCCTTGAGAGATGTGTTTAATGGGATTGATTTGATGGCCTTTATAAGGGAGAGGAGAGGCTCTTTAGGAATGTTTGAAAATATTAATTTATTATAAAATGATTTTTGGTATCAAAATGTCAAAAACTTACTTAATTCGAATATAAAGTGCATATAAGTCTAAATAAAATCAATCAATATAAATTGGACAGGTTTTGGGAATTTTTGGTTCCTTATCTTTCTTATTTAACCCTTTGTTAACTTATTTAACTTTTATTATGTCCTCTAATATATTCATACAATATTGTTAATATAATTACTATAAATTTCAAATATACCAAAAAAAGATAATTAATGACATTTTTAACATCATATATTACATTTTTACTAATATTAGATATTGAGTATTATTTTATAAATAAAGAAAAAATTTATTATTTTAAAAACTCATTTCTGACATTTTTAAAACTATTCATATCTATAAATTTTAAAAAATATATAAAAAATTTATTCATTCAAAAAAACATTATTAATTCAAATATATCAAGTCATAATAACTAGTAAAATTTTTGGATAACATAAGAAGGTTCAAAATAAATTTGATTTAATATTTTTAAAATCATTTATTTGAATCCATTATGAATGAAGCAATTAATATATCACCATTGTGCCATAATTAAATATATTTATTTAATGACTAAAAATGATAAAAAAAAATACCATGATTTAAGAAATATCCCTAGATTTATAATGACTATTTATAGTCAAAGATATCAATTATATAACACCCCATTTATTTTTTTTGGAAAAAACAATACATGTTTATGATTTTTAATCTTTACATTAAATAAATAGTTATTAACGTCATAATTTTACACAAATAGATTTCAAAGGACAAAATTATAACCCATAGATTTTATTGGTCGTTAATTACACATCAAATAATTTTAGGACTAGTATTAATGTAATTTTATAATATTTTAATATTATTTTTAACTTGATTTATACTATTCACCTTTAACTGTTGTAAAGTAAAATCAAAAGTTACAATTCATCAAAAAATTATTTTAATCTTATTGAACCACATTTTTCATACTGATGAAAACCATGTATGTTGGATTTTTATAATTAAATTCACAAAAGTGGTAAAATTTGGTTTAAATTAAATAGTCTATTTTTAACTACAATGTAGTGTTTTTCAATATTCAGAAAAAATTGAACGTTTTTAGGAAAATATTAAAAAATCACCCCAAAGATAATTTTGATATTCAGAATTTAAAAATGATGTCTATTTTACCATATTTGGAACATATATATTTCATTATTTAATTTAATGTTAATTTTTATTGTCGAAACCAAAAACCATGTTTTTAAGAAATAATAACTGTCAAATGATTGACACATTTTTATGACCAATTTCAAAGTGAAATTACTTCCAATGACCAAAATAAGATTAAATGGTAAAAATATAATCTTATTAAACTTTAAAAACAATTAAAAAGTTAATCTATACATATAAATAAATTAGATAAAAATATAGTTTCGAATTAAAATGCCGTATTTTTCACTATTAATTAAAAAATGTGCTTTATCAGAAAAATACAAAAATTTCATAAAATTTAAATTTTAATGTATTGATTATAAAGATGAATTTTATCTTTTAAAATATAACATATAAAAGTGAAAAAAACTATATTTAAAAAAGGTTCTCCAGCAAAAGATGTTAAATCAACCTTTAAAAGAATATTAGAGTATTTGTGCTTAAAATTGGACTCATTAACATTTTAAGACTCTATAATTTATTGGATAAATGTAGAAACATTTAATAAACATGTATAACCATATTTTAGTTTATTCTATTCATTCCTGCCAATACAAGTGCTAGGAGTTATCAACCATTTAAATAATATTATATTATTTTTTTAGTATGACTCAGCCTTGTGTGAAACAATAGATTTGAGAGAAACGCACTGTTGTGTGTCGGTATTCCATTGAAAATAGAATCCCCTTTAAATTAAAATTAATATTTAGTTCATAAATATAAATAAATATTAAAATATAATATTCTTCATTTTCTTGGTATATTACATCCTTCCCCCCTTTTGGAAATTGTGTCCCCACAATTCTATTTACTTTTTAAATAAGTGGGGGGTATTTATCCCTTATAAAATTTTCAAATTCCTATGTTGTCTCTTCAACTATAGGGTTTTTCCACAAAACCTTTACCTAGTGAATGACCTTATTCCTCCAAAATTTCTCTCTATGGTCAAAATATGGATTGGTTGTTTCTCATAAGAAAGATTCTCTTCTAACTGAACTACCTCTGGACTCAAAACATGATATGGATCTAGTATATATTTTCCAAAAATTGAAACCTGAAAAACATTGGGTACCTGAGATAAACATGGAGGTAAAGCCGCTGTACAAGAAACTGATCTATCTTTCTCCAAAATTTCATAGGGTCCAATAAAACTCATATTCAACTTTCCCTTATTTCCAAAACGCATCACACTTTCCCAGGGAGAAAATTTGAGAAAGCCATGATCTCCTACCTCAAAAGAAAGATCCTTACATTGGTTATATACATAACATTTCTGCCTTCTCAAAGATATTCTCATGTTCTTTTGAATAAAATGAAAATTCTTTTCCATCTCTTCTACCAATTCTTGTCCCATTAGTTTCCTTTAACAATCTTCATCCAAAAAAGTTGGAGTTCCACATCTCTTTTCATATAATTCCTTAAATGGTGCCATCTATAAACTGGAATGAAAATTTTTATTATTAGAAAATTCAACCGAAGAATGATGTTGGTCTTATCTTACATAGTAATCCGTTTATCATGTTGTAGCATATCTTCCAATGTCGGAATTTTTTGTTCTGACTACCCATATGATTGAGGATGAAAATATGTACAAAATATTAATTCAGTACCAAACGACTTCTGAAAGACATTCCAAAAGATAGAAGTAAACATAGGATCACGATCAAATACAATGGAGAGGGGAACTCAATGCAACCTAACTATCTCTTTAACATATAACCATGAATGTATTTCTAGAGACAATGTATGTCAAATATAAAGGAAATGAGTTGATTTAGTCAATAGATCAATAATAACCTAGATTTCATTATTACCTTGAGATGACATTGGTAATACCACAACAATGTATGCATATATATTTTCACATTTCCACTCTGGCACTGGTAATGGATGAAGAATACCTTTTGGTAACTTTAGCTCTTCTGTAACATGTTGAAAAGTCAAACACTTCACAGTAAAGTCTGTAATATCTCTTTTCATTCCATCCCACCAGTAATAGTACCGATGATCTATGTACATTTTAGTACTTCCAGGATGAACATAAAATGGAGATCAATGAGCTTCACATAACAACTCATTCATCAAATATGAATAACAAGCCACACATAATCTCTTCCAAAATATCAAAATACAATCATTATCAATGAAAAATTCAGGAAACATACCCTTCTGAACCAACTATACCATTTTCGGAAACTCCCTATATTCCTTCTAAGATTTCTTCAGTATATCTGATAGACAATATTTCACTGACACCTGAAACAAAATAGTTGAATTTCCAACACCAACATCTTCTATTCCAAATTTCAACAAATCATTAATAAAATGGTCTTGTTCTAAATGTATCATTGTTAATGTAGCATTACTCTTTCGACTCAAAGCACTCTTAAATTTACTTTCCATTCCTGGAAGGTAATGAATTGCACATTAATAATCCTTGATTAATTCCAACCTTATATTATGTCTCATTATCAATTCATTATAAGGAAATATATACTTTGAACATTTGTGGTCAGTAGATATTTCATATTTTATTCTATATAGATGATGTCTCCAAATTTTTAAACAAAAACAATAGCAGCAAATTCCAAATTATGTGTTGGGTAATTTAAACAATGAGTTTTCAACTGATGTGAGGCATATTCAATTACCAAATCATTCTTAATTTGGACACAACCTATTCATTTCAATTAACTATCACTTATTATAGCAAACTCACCATCTCTGGAAGGTAGTGCCAAAATTAGATCATTCACCAATCTTCTTTTAAATTCATGAGTAAACATAGATGTCACTACAACAAATTGTTCAATTCTGATTATGAAGATCTCAAGATGCTGATTTGGAAGGTATTTTCTCTCTTTATTCAATCCCAGCATAGCTGCATAGTTTCCTCTATGAAAAATAATTCTGTACACAAGAAATATCGTTGGTGAAGCAACATGGTAATCTGTAAATTCTATATCATTTCATTCTTAACATAAGTTTGTTTTTGGATTTTAATTTAACTATATTATAACTCGTAAATATATCTAAACCTATATATGATACCATCTATAAGTACTCGACCTTAAAAATTACATTATATTGAATTAAGTTAGAAATTCACATTGGGGATCTTTTCAAGTTTATAGTTTTAGAGAATTAGGCCATAAAAATGACATTACATCTCAATTATTTTAAATTATACACTTCTACTAATTATCAATGTTTCATATAAAATAAAAACTTTTAAAAAACAAGAGTTCTTTTCTTGATAAAAAATTTATTGAATTCTTCCTTTATCTTATGCTTCTTTATATCTAATTAAAAACATTTCAAATACTTTGTATGAGCATAAAAAGTTCACTAAGTGTTATAAAACAAGAAAATAAAACATTATTCCATCAATACATACAAATCAATGAAATAATACTTTTCAATCTTTAATATACCACACAAAATCATAATATTTATGAATAAAAAAATATAAATAATAAATCATTAAGGTAGCTTGTGGCATCTATAACAAACATACATTGTAGCTTTCATAGTTACGTAGGAAGTTACATTTGGAAAACCCATCACATTATATTCCCTAATTAACATAGTAGAAACATTAATGTTTACCTATACTATGATACAAAATGCTTTGGAGAGCTATATCAGGCTCACCCACCCTAGGTTTATAATGGAACCAGCCGTATACTTAGAACATTCCCAAGGACCATAACATTTTCATAACACATAAAACTAACATAAAAGAAAGACAACATTTCAAAATTTCAATAAAATTATATAACTTCAAAATATTAAAATAATCAATCAAGTATCAAAACCATTTTCAATACCAAAATATGTAAAAAGAGTATATGGTATTTATTTTTCTTTTAAAAAAATTACGACTTGTTAGGGAGCCAAATATCAAATAATTCTTGGAGTGGCGGAAAGGTTGTTATCACCGAATATGTAAAAAAGAAAATGTTCATTTGTAATTTAGTAAAACACTGTAGAAAAAATATTCCCTTTGAATGAAATTAAAATTCAATGGGGTTTATACACCGTATAAAATAAAGTCATGTATAAATCAAAGTATGCCTTCATTTAAGGAGATTGAGACGAAGTCCCTTACCTCATGTCTAACTTGACTCATTCATTCTTTAATCTCCTAAATAATAAAATAAAGTAAATTTCTACATGAATAAGAACCTTTTAAATTTTATTATTCCTTTTCTATCACTTATTACCATTTTATAAATAGTATATAATCATTTATGTTAATTACAATTTTTTTTTTGATATTTGGCACTTGAGTGAAAAATGAACTTCTTATAATTAAAAGTTGTCCATGTGGTCAAATGTCCATTATATCCAAAATGATATTCATGAATTGGATTCCATATATTTCATATATATCCTATATATATATATATTTACAATAGAACATAACATTTGGAGATAAGAAATGAAATGCACCGTTTCACGGAGACGGTAAGCCGTACGTACACATGAACGTTATTTACATTTATATTTTGTCTTTAATGTAATAAAAACATAATGAAACATAGGAATATTATAATCCCAATATAGTATCATATATAATTTCAGAGACACCATCCTTTATATGTTCCACGCATGGCATGAAGAAGTAATATTACCTTGAGGGGGTGGTAGTTTGCTTTTCCTCAAATGAAATTATCGTATTTACCCATTATGAAAACCATAAAGGTATTATATAAATAAAAATACAGAACCATAGAGAAAAATTAAATATAATATATATCACCAATAAATACTATTCCATCATAATGGCCACCTTGATAGGCAGTAGGAGACCATCGAACAATTATCATTTCTTGAGGCAACAATTCTCCTTACACGGAAACTGCATGTTCGTATCAATTAGATGGAGGTGTTTGTTAGTGTAATTTGAATCCATATTATAAAAAAACCTAGTATACTAATGATTATTGTTTTGTAATGTATAAAAATAATAATAAGATCATAGGGAGTGAATAAGTAAAATAAACGAAGATAACATGGGGGTAGACGTCACCTTTATATCATGTAACTCCGTTTGGTTTGAACCAAAAAACTTCCTTGAAGTGCCTTCTTTCTAAGGAAAGGATTCTAGGATGAGGATATGGATAATGGGATTTTATTTGGAGAGAGTTTGGACAATGAAAGAGGTTTAATAGGTGTGTTTAATGGGTTAGGGATGATGGCCTTTCATAAGGGATGAGAGGGGATCTTTAGGAACGTTTGAAAATATTATATTATTATAAAATGAATTTCGTTTTTAAAAGCCCCATAACATATTTAATTATAATTTAAGGTTCATATATGTAGAAATAAAATCATCTATTAATAATTGGATATGTTTTGTAGGTCTGTAAATCTTTATGTATCTTATTTAACCCGTTGTTAACTTATTTAACATTAATTATGTCCTCTTATATATTAATATTATATGGTTAATATATTTACAATAAAATGTCAAGTGACCCAAAATGGATAATTATGAAATTTTTAACATCATATATGTCATTTTTATGAATCTTATATTTTTTGGATTTTTTATCATTTAATAATATAATAATTTTTTTTGAAACTCATTTATGTAAATTTATAAGCTATTCATATCAAAACATTTTGAAAAATCTATAACAACATGATTCTTTCAAAAAAGCATAATTAATTAAAATATAACAATTCATACTCGTCTATAAAATTCATAGATGACATAAAAGGTTCAAAATAACTTTATTTTAATATTTATATGATCATTTAATTGAATTTTTTATTAAAGAAGGAATTACTGCATTTCCATTATGTCATAATTAAATTTATTTATTTAATATCTAAAAATTATAAATAAAATACCATGATGTTTGAAATAATATATATTTTTAAGGAATATTTATTGTAGAATATATAATTTATATAACCACACATTAATTTTTTTTAAAAAAACTATACATGTTTATGATATTTTTATTTTTAATTTAAATATGAAGTTATTAAGGTCATTATCTTACCCCAATGGAATTCAAAGTCCAAAGGTCTAATACATGAATTTTATTGGTCATAGATTACTAATACATTAATTTTTGGACATGTGTTAAAGTAATTTTATATTATTATAATATTATTTTTACCATTAGTTAACATATTTTCTTTTAACTACTGTAAATAAAAATAAAAAGTAACTATTCACCCAAAATTATTTTCATCATATTGAACCAAATTTTACATACTAATGAAAAACATTTAGGCAGGATTTTGAAAATTCAATTCACAGAAGTGGTAAAATTTTGATTAAATGAAAAAGTCGGTTTTTAATTACTTTGTAGTGTTTTTCACTATTCATCAAAAATTGAATGTTTTTTGAAGAATACAAAATAATCACCTAAATATAATTTTGATATTATGAATTCAAAAAATAATTTTATTTTAATAAATACAAAACATATATTTTTTATTAATAAATTTGAAATTAATTTCCATTGTTAAACGCCAAAAGCGTGTTTTTAGGAAATAATAATTATCAAAAGATTGACACTTGTTTGTGTCAATTTCAATGTGAAATTATTTCCCGTGACCAAAATTTGATTAAATTTTCAAAATATAATCTAATTAAACATTATAACTAATTAAAATTGTAAACTAACCAATTAAATAAATTATACTAAAAGGCAGTTTTGAAATAAAATGTCGTATTTTTCACTATTTATTTTAAAATGAACATTATCCAAAAAATACCAAAATTTCATCTAAAGAAAATTTTGATATCCGGATTCTAAAAAAGAATTTTATTTTTTCAAATAGAACATATTAATGTGAAAAAATATTAATTTAAAAAGGGTTGACCATCAAAAGGTGGTAAATCGTCCTTTTAAAGAATATTAGAGTATTTTTGTTTAAAATTGGATTCAATCAAAATTTAAGCCTCTAAAATTTATTGGATAAATGTTAAAACATTTAACAAACATGTATAATCTTATTTTAGTTTCTTCTATTCATTCCCTCCAATATAATGACTAAGCATTAACTTTCATTTAAAATAATTTTATATTATTATTTATCAGTATGACTCAACCTTGTGTGCAACATGAGATTTCAGATAAACCCATTGTTCTGTATCGGGTACTCCATCGAACATATAATCCTCTTTAAAATGAAATTAAAATTTAATTCAAAAATATTAATAAATGTTAAAATATAATATTCTTTATTTACCAGGGATTTTACACATATAATACTGAACAACGTTAATTTCTTGTTAAACCCTATAATACATAACATAGTTCATTTCTCGTTCTGACCCCGTAATAATGAACCCAATTCATTTCTCATTACATACATGTGTATCTAATGATATATATTTCATTACCCAATCCATTGGAGGGATATATTGGTCCAACCCATCTAATAATAAAATCATACTCACATATACTAGAAAATCATAAACAATCATATCAGAACCCATATAATGAAAAGGGTATAAGAAACATGTAGAAATATCAATACCTGTTGAAAATGATATATGTTACATAATCATTTCATCAAAATCATAACCCAAGAAAGAAAAATGTATTTCAAATACATTTAACCAATGAAAGAAAAATGGGTTTCACAAAGACCATGAAATTAATCATAACCCATTAACAGAAAGAATATGAATGGAACCTTTAGATCATTTCCAATAAGGGAATGAGTAACAAAAAAAAAGATTTCAACTAGGATAAAAAGTAATTTTGAAATATCATTCAAAAACTTTTATTGATGAAAATATCTTTTTTTCTTTGAAAAATTATTTTTAATTCATAAAACCATTTTAAAAAATATTTAATATAAAATAACTTTAGAACAAAAAAACAATACTTGAAATCAGTATGAAAACCTTTTTACTTGAAAAAATATAAGAAAACATCAAAACTGTTTTAAAAATATTCTTTAAAAACACATTTAAATCTTATAATGAAGGTTTCAAATGTTTTTAAAACCTTTTTATATTAAAGCATATGAACGAAGCATGGTTTTTTTTAAAGCTATTTCATTTAAAAGAACTTGAAAACGTAAAAATGACTGATTTTTTTTGAAAAAAAAGTTCATTTTAAACATATAAATGAGGATTGAAGACGTTTTGAAAACAATTTTCCATGAAAATACATTTTAAATTCATTTTCATAAAAAAATATTTTGAAAATTAAAATGATTGTTCAAATAAATGATGTCATAAAAATCCGTACATGTCATATGAGGTAATGAGAAAGTTCCCCTTCCGTTGTAAAAAGGATAGAAAAATTCATCATTTGGAAAGTGTCTAGATGATTATTATGAAATAATTGGTAAAATAAAAAATTGAAAATTATCATTTAATTATTAGATAAGATTACTGGAATATTCTTGGAAACCCTTTTTAGAAGACATGGTTTTGACAGAACACTATTTCCAATCTAAGAGAGGGTAAAGTCACTTTCTTAAAAACATTTTCACAACTATATTATGTTACAAATAGTATAAAGATTGTACCAACACATGAATATATAATTAATAAATATAGGAGAAGAAGTTTCATGAATTATCTTAAGATATGGGTTATATGATTTTATTAAAAATAAGAATAAACCTAAACAATCTTGAAAAGTAATGAGATTGTTCAAATAAACACCTATAACTTGGAAATATTATATCATACTCTAAATGTAAGAAAAAGAAATTAATTTAAACTTATAATATCATGGAATGATATAGATTCATGATATATAATATAAAATGGAATTACTTACACATCAAAACTAATTTAGGAACTTAACAAAACCTGAGTCTTAAAGAAGTAATATTGAGAAAAAAACTATTTTATCAATTAGGTAACTTTTGAAACATAAAACCCATGAAATAATGGTCATAGAATGGATCTATAAATACTCTTAAATTTATCTATAATAATAATTCATTTCATTCATCATAATTATACACAACCCACAAATTTAATGTGAGGTGAACAAACCATGTATCTCACGGAAATATAAAGTGAGATGAAATCTCTTTACCTTGTGTATTGACTCTCATCATACTCATTAAAATCTCATGGATAATAAATATAAATTTATTATAAATATTTCATTAAAAAATATTCTTTCTTCAAATACCATATAGTGTTTGATTATGGATTTATATTACCATCTTGTTTACAATTATATATTAAGGTTTTAGAACAGGTAAAATCAACTTTGTTTTTAACATTTGTATTAAATTTGTTATATATTTTATATTTATACTTATCTAATGATTAAAAAAATTTTACCAATGATTTAAATATAATTTATATTTATTCTGTGCATATTATAATAATCAATTGAATATATAACCGTGAAATGGAATACAACATTCATAGAGATAGTAAGTCATACGTACGCAAGAACTCTAGTTCCGGTTAATTTTCACATTGAAAGAATGAAAGTAATATAAATATATTTATATAATTATTATGATTTATCATTTATATCATATATATATCATATTTATTCACTAAACCCATCCATAATACATTCCATGTAGTGTACTAAGGAATCAAATTTCATTGAGGGGATTGTTTCCACACTCCATCAATGGAAATTATCGTATCAACAGAAAATGAAAAGATTAAAGGATTGTATTGTAACATAATATAATAATATTATATAATTTATAAATATAATACATAACACATATAAATACTTTGTACATCATAGTTTTCAACCATGATTGGTGATGATGGAAAATGATCAATCATCATTTCATGATGTGTAGTTCACCATACACACAAATTGCATGTTAGTTACCCATTTAATGGATGTTTTTGTAAGTTTAGGAAAAATACATAGAATAAATAAATCCTAGTATATTTAATATAATTTTTTTCTCATAAAATAATTTAATAAATATATTATATAGGGTGTATAATGAAAATAATGGAAAGAATCTTGAGGGAAGACATTACCTCTAAATCGAGTAACTCCTTCTGTTTCATGCCGAAATGATTCCTTGAATTTAATGCATCCCAATATTAGGATTATAGGAGTAAGGGTGTATTATTGGTAGGATATTTTATTAGTTATTTTCATAACAAAAAGTGATTGATATGTGTAATTAAGAGAGAGATGTGGGGGCCTCTTATAGGGAGGAGAAAGTACATGGTTTAAATTTTCAAAAATAAGTTATGTGTACCAACATTTTTACATAAAAAAGTAATAAAAAACAATCAAATATAATTAATTTAAGGTTAATTGACGTTTAATGTCCCTAAAATGGGTTTTGGAAAAGTTTCTAGGTTTTTTGTCTTAATTTAATGTTTTTTACTAAATTAACCAAATTTCTCTCTTTACCATTTTAATTATTTTTATACACATTCAGTTATATTTTATTTCAAAAAATATGAGCTTATTATAAATTAGAAATTATTCTTATTCCAAATATGAAATACATTTTTCAAAATTCTATTCATAAAATTGGATGAAATTTATTTACAAATAATCCTGTAGTTGGGTTAATAATTCGGGGGTTTAAAGCAAAAACATACAAATTCTTGCTACAATTTTATATCCAAATTCCATATATAATTGGTTCTAATGACCTAAATTTGATTAATTTTAAAAAATATTATCTAATTAAACATTTAAACGATTTGAAAATATATGTTAAGCGTAAAAATAAATTAGATTACAAAAAGTTTTAAATTAAAATCTGGTATCTTTCATTATTAATCCAAAAATGATGTTTTTTAGAAAAAAATTAGAAAACAATTACCTTATATAATTTCAACATTGTAAATTCAAAAATAAATATTATTTAATCAAATTAAATTAATAAATTCTCCATAAATTTAGAATATTATTTTTCACAAAAGGACATTAAATGATGTTCATTTGTGAAAATGGATTTTTAAAGATAAAAGTAATTTACCAAATACATATATCGTTAGCCATAAATATGTTATGCTTATATAAACACATTATAAATAATATTTAAAAAGTAATTATCACTATTTATATAGCCACTTTTTGCAACAAATTTATTATTATATCATTTAAATAATTTTAAAAATGAAAATACGTTTCGATGAAACTTAGTGTTGTGTGTAATGTATGGCTAGGAAGGATTTAATGTTCGGTATGCCAAATCAGTGTTCATTGTACTATAAACCAAATCGAAAGTAATAAATTTTTGTACATGTATGGAAGGATAAAATGTATATTCTTTGTAGTGAACAATTAATATGGTGTTTCATTTAGTGTAATCCAAACACAATGGTTTAATATAAAATAAAATGTTGTTAGTGTTATGTGAAATGAAAAATATCATAAAAGCTAAATTATTTTAAGAAAAATTTTCAAAATAAAATGGAGTGTTATGAGTTATTTTCTTCAATGTTTTATATGGTATAAAGGTCGGTGACAATATAACGGTTGCCGCACTCACTGTATATACCCTCTTCCAATGAGATGTCAACATAAGATGATAGTTATCCTAGTTTCATAAGATAGAATATTCCAACATTTTTTCAATAATTAAAAGAGACAAAAAAATCTTAATAGTTCTGTACGATGAGAGGTTTTCACAATTCTCTATGAAGACCCTAAATGAAAATACCCTACTAATCCTATTGAGGGGCTTGCATGTTTACAGAATAAGTCAGAATATTAAACCAGAAAAAAAATCTGAATCCCACTCATTTTAATGATGTAGATATTTTGGGAAATGAACTATTACTATATTATTAAACATTGAGCTCAATTAATATAGTAATTTTTGTAAAATATGTTCATATCCCTTTATTGATCTATCTGGTAGACTATTATATGAGGTAAATGATTGTCCTTCAAATATACAATCAAAACATTTGAGGTTAGATTCTTCTTAATACATTAGGGTTCACATGTTGAAGCCACTCCAAGATATGATGTTCCCCAAAATATATTTCATATCCCATGAACCATTGAATTTTGGGAATATAGGATTCAAAAAGTTTGAGGAGTGAATAATTGCATCCAGCCATTCAGGGTAAGGATTCCTATATGGTTTTACTATAATGGATAATCCTTCAAAAACCTAAAATCGAGATGATAATGTTTCTATTGTGTTAATGATTTGTGGAGGAATGGTCAACTAATAATGATCCTATGCAATATGAATCACTGGTTGGGAAAACAATGGAAGTTTTAATGTAAACACAATGGGTAGCCTACAACGGTTAGACAATGATAATGTTCTCGACCTACTTTATCTCATGTTGTGATGGAGGGAACTCTGTATATCTTACCACCATGGGGAAAATATATTGGTGTTCAGAACCCCTCATTGGTTGTATTTTTTTCCACTATTTTAGTAGTTGGGATCAGCCCTCATGGTTGTGGTACACTTATATGGAGCACCGGTTGAGGATCCTCTTGTAAAAAATATCTTATAGGTATATTTCCATCACGTAGTTTATCATTGACTTTTCTCAACTCCTTCATCTCTTCTCCCCACTAAAAAAATTATTTCTCTAATGATAGGAGTTCAACCTCTTTAGGTGGTGGTTGAGTTATGGATGAACCATTAGAAATATCTTTGGTGGATTCTTGTCGATGAGTTAGTAGTGTATCGATTAAGGAATCCCTAAATTTATTGTAATCCTTTGGTTTAATAAACAAACACATTCTTAATTAATTTCTACATGGACCATATTATGTACATAAACCTCTTTTTTTAATTCCTCTATAGTAGAATCGTGTTAGGCATCATCTATAGGGGTTGCTATAACGATGTTGACAAAGAAAAAATGTGTTGAAAACGATGGATTAGTATTATAATGATAAAAAGGTCAATTGTATTGGTGTTATACAATGAATTTTAGGTGATCACCTTGCGTAGTCAAAACCTTTAGAGGATTAATTTGTTTATTCCCATGAAAAGGACCCCCCATATCCTTATCCTATGATAATATATACTTTTGAAAATGTTTGATATAAAGGGAATATCTTGAAATTTTTTGATGAATTTTTCTATTAAATAAATTGGTTCATATAATATGATCAGCTAAGAAGATCTGTCTTTTAGTAGTCCCCCTGAACGGGAAAATATTAACATCTATCGAGGATTAGGTTGTGGTAAAAAATTCCCTATACCTATAGGT
The DNA here is from genome assembly GCA_963277665.1 of Viscum album. Lineage (NCBI taxonomy): Eukaryota > Viridiplantae > Streptophyta > Magnoliopsida > Santalales > Viscaceae > Viscum > Viscum album. The sequence continues at coordinate 155,016,631 of OY728153.1, forward strand.
TAGGGCTTCTCCCATTATAGTTCAAAAAAATTTGATCATTGTTTTTCAATGCTGAAGGATGTAATAGAAAATACCCTAGAACTACGGGATGGAGACTCTCTTGGATTTTAATGGTTGCTGCTATCATATCTGTTATCATGATTTTAAGGTGCATTATTCCCAAATAGTTGAGGTGTATTGTATGATTCCCACCTGATCCAAATCTATCTAAATATATTGGTACTTATTAAAAATTGGCATACCTTAAGTGGGAGGCTTGAACAAAATTTTTAGAATTGTGATGAATATGTATTTTGATGGATTTATCTCTTCATCCGTGAAATGTTCAATAGTTAATTATGGCCAATTTTCATTGAGCGTTCCATATATTTCAAAAAAAACCAATTTTTTATAGATATAATAAGGATATGACATTACATTATATCATATTTATCAAGGTCTACTAATCAGGGAGAGGGTGAGATGAATCTCATTGTGTTTTCCCCGTCCACTAATATGAACACTGAATGAGGAGTCAATGATTAGTTGATGAAACTCTATTAATTTATTCTGACATTCATGCTAGAAATCCCCATGATGTTTTCCCAGTTTTAATTTTTTTGAATCAATTATGGACACAGATTCTTTCTTATAGTGAATCCATTAAATTTCCTTGAGGTGAATTGGATATTCCATGAAATGAAAAAGAGTATTTAGTTCATGAAGATTATTCAATAAATTTTCATGGATTTTCTGAACACATTCTTCCAATAACACCCCTGTAATGATGAATTTCGGATTGTATAATGACCAGAACATAGATGGAATATTTCATTTTGAAAACTATATCATCATTAGTAATATTTCATCTTTTTAATTTGGATGAGTTTCCTGAATCCGATATGACCTATGTAGATGTTTCCACATTGGTTTATTGTAAGAAATAGGGTGAGTTGGGATTTAATCTATCATAGTGGAAGGTAATGGAGTCAATGGTGGTATGGAGAATTACCATTTCCTTGGTCTATCTTCTAGTAGACAGTGAATTTTACTTCTCAATGTTGACACATCAAACATGAATAGACTCATTTTCCAATGAGACTTGTCATATGAGGGAATTATCAAAGTAGATTTAACAATCGAAGGACCACCTTAATTGAATTAACTTTAACTATGGGGAGGACCTTTGAAAGGAATTACATAATGTGGTGGAATATCATCACATCTTGATGCCAGACTATAAGGTGAATTTATAAAATATATACCCTAGAGAAGACCATTAGGGTGGATGATAGAAAGGGGAGAGACTTATTACAATTGAATCATTTGAACATGAGGTGTGTTTCCATAGATCTTATTAGGATATAAACCCTCATAATCGATCATATTGTGGGCATCAAGTATGACTTCATGTTCAGATGTCTTGGGAGGACCACTAGAATGTTTGTTATAAAATTTTATGGGATGAACTTTTCAATTACTGCTACAATTTTCGTAATTTGGTAATAGATGAGTACGATCCTAATCCCCCATATATTAACCATGTAGGGATTCAATAACATCAACATTGATTGTAGTAGTATCATAGGCTGCCAATTAATTTTCAAATCACCCATGATGAGGTTTTTTTTGGACTCTCTTATGTGGGATACTGGAACACGTTTTTGTTTCTTATCGGCTTTCATATATGAGGGAATTTTCGATTATTTTCGATTTTGATACCTGTTTTTTTAAATATTTATTAATTTTGGAAATGATATATGCCTAACATAGATATTTTAATGGGATTTACCAATGAACTCTAATTGGAATAGGGGTATGCCATTGATTTGGATAACCATTTATAATGGGATTTTGTCTAAACCCATCGAGGACAGTAGTAGGGTTATGCATATTCTATGGAGTGACACACATATTATATTAATTTGTCACCGCAATTGTTGGTAAAATTTGTATTTAATCCCTTAAAATACTAATGTTATTATATCTTTCTTGGTTTTTAAGACTTCTTTAGTAATTTAGGTTTATCCTTTCATCATTTTTAGGATATGTTGAGTAATTTTGTTGGCCATAAGAGGGATATATGTGCTTTCCATGGTTGGAGAAGTGGTGTGGGAGGGCCATTTCATCTATTAAAAATTGATATATTCCAAATGTATTTAGACGTGGGGGGATATATATTGGTTATTCCTATATTATTTTTTTCTATTTACCATGTTGATTCACTAAAAACAACCTAACAAATCTAGAAGTCAAGGTGGATGTGAGTAGGTGTGAGATACTACTCATAGTGTGTCTCTAAATTTGAATGGTTGGAATATCTATAGTGAAAATAAGTATGTTCACATTCCCTATTGCACAGTTTATACCCTTGATGGTCATCCCTAAGTGCATATGTGTTTGTCACCCTAGCCAAACATTTGATAGTAACACCGTCATCATGATGTGGTTTCATTGACGTGAAGTGTCGCTGGTGGAAGATACTTGTTGTATCAATGATTTGAGATCCATTTATTTCCAGGATGATTCCAATAGGTCATATTTATTAGCCTTATTATGATATGTGATAAACATGTTGTTTCACTTCAATAATGGCTCTGAAAACAATTTGAAACATCAACTCGTTCCTTATAGTTCTAGTTTACCAACTATAATTGAGTGAATGATTAGTGGGGATTCATGAGATATAGGACATACCATATAAACACTAGATTAATGAAAATACCATTGTGGTGGTAATCTTGAATCCTCATGTTTGATACACATTTTTAAAGGTAGTGGGTTGGTGTCAATATCCTTTGATTGGGTGAGGATATCAAAAGTGTAACATCTAAATCATATATATGTTTAATCTGGTTAGATTAAATTTGAATAGTAGATTGTTTTGAAGAATGTTCCTAGAATATATATGATAATCACATACATGAAAACCTTATCAAATAAGATGATTAATAAGTGAACTCAGGTGTAATTAATAGTTTCTTTACAATTTTTATGATAGTGTGGAAGTGACTTGGCATGTGGGTCACACAATCAATTTGCTCAAGGATTCTCATCAGGGTCACCATTTCTATTTCATTCCCAATAACCAAATTTGGTTGGATTGGAATTTTTTGGTGCTATTAGAATTACCCCTCATAGCAGACACATATTTCCACATCATTTCCAATTAGGCTCCAATGTGGTTTACTCATAAAACTGGTAACACTCAATGGTTTACCCCTTTTAAATGTCTCACAATACTACATTCGAAAAGAAGGTTTCTATAAGAGATCGTACGACAACACATGGGGAATTATATTGGTTATAGGGTAGGATTTCGGTCTCATCAAACCCTTTTGGGGTGAATTGTGGAATACTCCTATGCACTCTTATAGATTTATGTCATATATAAGAATCATTGATAAAATAAAAAATATAGAACGGATCACCATTTTTTTAAAATTGAATATAGGAATGTATACTCTTTAGAATCATTTGAATGTATCTTATATTATTCATTTATTGATACATATGTATAGGTTTTAAGTTATCCATTGATGTTACATTTTTATATGTATATATTATGATATTTTAATGTCTTTTATTATCAGGATAATAGTTTTAAACCACATTGTATGGTACTCTTGATTGTTTTCCATCATAGGAATCATGAGTTGTTTCAATGTTCAGATTATATACTTTATATTGGATTCATAGGTATCATTGTGAAATGAATTAGAACCCACACAGTTCAATTCCACTTAGTGGGGCACATAATGAAATTACCCAACCCAGATTCAAGTATCAATGAGAGGTAGAGGGGGTTAATCGATGATATATTTTTCATTTGATTTGTATTGATTTAGAAACAACATTTTCCTCTTATTAAAAAGTGATTCCCTAATGAAAACAACTCTAACACGCATCCACAAGAACACAATAATTTACAATGCTAACTACACAACCTAATTATCTTTTCTATAGTATGGTTTGGAAGTAAACCAATAACACACAATACAATAAAAAAATATGTGGAATAAATTGAGTTGGATATTCCCTAACACTTATATTGTAATATGTTCAATAGAATAGAGAAAATTCCTCAAGTAAAATTAAATTTTGCAAAACAATTTGGTCCACAAACAGGTTATGATTCCTCTTGAACAACATCTCAAAAATGTGATCATTCAAAAAAACAATACACCACTTTATTACCCAGATGATGGTAGGAACTCCTTCTTCATTGTATTAGTACTCAATCTAATACTTCAATCTGATTTCCATGTTTAATTTAATACAATGGAAATCATAATTTTTCAAATTCTATTAGTTTTCAGAAATTGATTTCCCAAACTATTTTAGTCACTTTGGGAACATCCTTGTAGTTACCATGAACATTTATATATCTTCCATAAACATCCTTACAATGTGTGGTGGGAGTTATTCATGAAAAACCTTTCCCTCTATGGATTAACTACACATTGTATAGAGTTGATTTTCCAAAAACACTCAATGCTCTGCTGACTACCGTGGATTTTCTATACCTCTTCTTCTGTGAGAAACTGAGCCCCAACAAGTCCTTCCATGGATAACATCTACCTTTTCTGAATATTTCTTCCATGAAATACATCCCTTCACATATTTCTCCCTCAAGGACTTTTATACTTCATGGATTTCTTCCTCGGATTCTACTTCTAACATACCAAAATTATTATAGTAGTGATGATCACGTCTAATAGAATCACCACTAGATAATTATATGGTTAGGGGTATTAATATAAGAAATATATATCCACAAATCCCACTACTAACAATTACCTAAGACATTGATGGGGAATATCCTTTATTGTGGGTTGGGGTATGTGGTTAGCGTAGTGCCTTTCTCCTTTACAAAAACCAATTTAATCTACAATCAAAAACCCTTTGAAATAGCTATAACACAACCTAATTATGCAAAGAAAATGCTATCTATAAACAAAGAACATCAACTAAAAATGAGTCTCCCATGAAATTTTTTTCCAATGCGTTATACATAACATTATTTGCTGTCTATATAGAAATTCTATATGGGAATAATCCATTTGTGATTTTCCTTCGTCATTCTTCATACCACCTTCTCACTCCATGGACAGTGATTCACAATCATCTGGATTTTTGAACACACACAAATTGATACATAGTTAAAGATGAATCCAAATTATACCAAAATTAACATCTTATAATTCATATGATGGTAAATTATTTATTGAACTCATACTCTACACCCACATGAATGATCATCAACATGATAAATAAGTGTAACATGAATATTTTATCAATGAATCACTTAATTATAAAAAACATACTTTCTTTAATTAAAAATTTATCTATAATTATATATAAAATTTGATTGGTCATATTTAGCATCATCATTTTTACCATGGAAACTATTTTATCTTCCATGAATTCCATGAACGTCATTATATCCCAATCAAATAGACGTTCGTTAGAATTGTGACTCCACTTTCATGGATATGATGGTTAGTATGATCGTTAACTTGTAAAAAGTTAGGTGATTTCTTTTATTATCAAACTTCCTCAAAAATGAAATTCAATTCTGAAATATGGTAATCTTACTTATCATCTTGGTTATAACACTTAATTTCATTTATGTTCATGTGAATATTATAAAACAATACAGTTTAACATCACGCAATATGGAAATATGGGTGAATGTTTCCATGTAAAATTTTGTCTAGGAATTTTCTAAACAAGCCCAATGGATCTAGATAGGTTGCATCCCTATAGGCTTGATATAAACCAACTTCGAATATGGAATAGAGAATATTTAGGTGATTTTGGGTTATTGGGATTGAACCATAGGGACGTGTCCTATATATCTTGTTTGGATTGAAATAAAATATTAGGTCGATTTTAATATTGGTATTAACACCTATCAAGGACTTCGATTGTAAAGAACCAAAATTTTATCAATAGAAATTTCCTTCATATAATTATTTCATATATTATAATTCATATAAAATCCTACTGATTACACAATGCACTATTTATAAATTAAGAATGAATGAAAAGGATATATTTCTTGAAATAAAGGTATGTGTCCCAATAGAATAGTAACTTGAACTTTTGAGTAGTAACATGACCCTTATGAATAGTAATCCACCCTCTAGAATAGTAAAATAACCTATGAATGTATAAATAAATTTTCATCATCTTATTAATGTAAATATGATATAATTATATCTTAGTACATGTTAATAAATGTTATAAAAATTATTAAATAACTCTTTATGTTTTCATGGGACACACATATTTAATTATAATTTTATAATTAATATAATCATTTAAAATAAAATTTATTTTCATAAAAAATATTTTTTAATTAATATTTTTGTCTCTTATTATATGAAGATAATTTTATGAGACATGAATTAATTTTTTCAAATTGTTATAAATTGAGTTATAAATTTAAAATCATTATTTTGAAAGTAAAAAATGATTTAAAAAAAAATTTAAAAATCATATATTTGGAAATTTATTTTCATAAAATTACATTAAATTTTGAATTCACGCAACAAAAAATTCTTACACTGAATTTTTTGTTTTTTCTAAAATACTTGAATTCTTGGTGAATAGTGAAATACGATAATATATGACAAAAAAATACTTGAAACATCGAGTCATAGATAATGTTAATATAATGTAAGACAAAAAGACAAAAATATCCTTCATTAATTAAAAATATTTAATGATAATGCTCAAGCTTTTCACAGTCTTGATCCTAAATAATAAACTATTTAATAATATAATGAGAAAACACTTGTACCCACCCATATACATACCACCACTCACCACGTCTTTTCCTCACTCCTTTAAGATTATAACCTTATCGATGTTCTACCAAATAATCCCCCAACCCACCCCCACCCCCCCGATTCCTAGGAGCTATTTTTATCATAAAATTTCAGACACATTACCCTAGATAGATTCTATAGGAGAAGAAATTAAACAGTAAAAAATATTTTCTTTTCCTTTTAATTTCTTTTCAATTTCTTTTATTTTCATATCTCCTACTCATATATAATTATATATGGGGAGTTATAACTTTTGTATCTTTTATATGTTGTAATATCATTATGTTAATGGAAAAAATTATCTTTATGAGTATTTCCTATTCCTTTTCTCTAAACATTTAAATATTGTCTCTAACGTGTCAATTTACCACCACCATGGACAATGATTTGTCATTTTCCTCTACCTTCTAAAAGTATTTTTATAAAACCACTATAATGGTTGAAAGTGTTTTTAAAATTTGTATTATATCCATTTTTCTATTCTAGAACTAACACATATACATAAAACCAAATGATAAAACAAAACCAGTTCGTTGTGATTAAAAGCCTCCAAAGTTAACCTCAAATGTTTATCATTAAATTTTATCTGATGATCAATCCCACTATCATATAATAAAATTATTTATAAATTCATTAATAAATATGGAATATTATTAATAACATATAATAACAATTCTGGATATTTATTCTCATTTTACATGAACTTCCATTCCATTATTCAGGTGAACTGATCATGAAAACCAAGAAAATGAAAACTCATGAATGATAATATTTTACTCAATAACTCATATAATCCTGTAAATTATCTTTATAAAACCATAAAGTGTCAAATATATGTATAAAAGGATTTGGATTTTTAAATTAATAAATATAATTTCCTTATCTATAATATTAAAGTGAATAAATTATTCACATATATAGTAAAAATAAATTATTGACCACAAATCCCATTCATTGGGTTTTCTCTCATTCACTCCATTTTCAGTATGGATGTTCATTTATTTTTATATTAATATCAAACCATTTTCTGTCACTTTTTTTGGAATATATATGCTTCCAATCTTATTAGTGAAAAATGAAAAATAAAATTCCAAAAGAACTCTTCATTTTGTTAAAACAAAAATTTTACATCCCATGAGATTCTTTTTTTTCAATTAATAATGATACCATGAATACTATACCCTTTTTATCTTAAAAAATAAAATTTTAATGAAATTATTATTTATGAAATAAATAACATTCCTTTATATGGTTATTTTATGTCTAATATTGATATAAATTCTATGTGGCATGCATGATAATATAAATCATATGATGATATGGTTTCACCTAGAACTATATTGGGCATGTAAATTTTATAATGTGACGGGCATGCCATTAATTATAAAGTTTTTCGATGCATTTGGGTAATGTGTCAAATCTCGGGTGATAATGTGATATATACATGAACGTGATTATAGAATTTTTTAAAACCATATGTGTTATTTTACTACTAAGACATTATGGTTCATTTTTTGGAATTACCGAATTACATTACATTATCAAAATTTTCATATCTTTATTAAGGTTATAATATGTTTTTATACTATGTTGATGATGATAATTATCACCCAAGTTTTGCTTCTCTTATTAAAAATCTTTATGAAATTTTGCTCAATTTTTATTTTGATGTATATCCTAAGGTTCATATTTATACAATTAAGAACATGAGGTCCAAATAGAATCTAAAGAAGAAAGAACTAAATAAATGATTATTTTTTATTTTGTAAAAGTTTTGTATGGTCCTAATTTTTGGAAGACATTAAACAACATGACCTAAAATTTATAACACTATGATGATGTTTATCTTTAAAATTATGTAATAGTCATTTAAGATAAATCAGAGATCCTATATTTGGTATTAGTGATTTTTTTAGATAATATTGCAAATAGGATTTGAAAAACATAGTGAAATCCTTTAGTTTGAGACTAATTATAATTATGAACCCATGAATATCTATTTTAGAAAATTACAAATATAGAGGTCCATGAATATATTAATTTCGACGTAATTAAATAGTGGAATAAATTATTTATCCATTAATTTTTGACTTATATTATTTTCTAACCTTTTCAATTTTAGAAAATCGTTGGAACTATGAGAAACTGGGATAAAAAACTATTGCAACAGACAATGCATTGATTTCCTAAATAGCATCCCTAATGCCTTAGGGGGTTGTGTTGAAACATTCATGGAGAGGCTTACCTAGCTATCTCAGTATATGAGCAATAACCTAATTTTTTTTGAATTAACCTCTTCAACTAAGAGGTGGCAACTGTTTATCCCGACTTTTTAGTGGAAATAACCACCGAAATTTAGTGGGTCTTCTAATCCACTAATTACAAAATAGTGGGTCATCTCAATGGGAAGTTAATTTCTATTCTATACTATTCTGAGATAGAGAATCTGACTCTTGACGTTTTTCATTTAGATGGAGAAGCCAACCAATGGGGGATATTGATTAAGAACACCATGCAAAATGATGAAAATTGATGAAGTAGAGTTGGAAGACCTCATTATTAATTTTGTTAACATGTATGTCCCCCCAAAAATTTGAGAAAAATATATTGAGAGAATTCATAGAGTGGAATAAAAGGGAAGGAGAATCTATAATCTCCTATGAAGAAAAATTGACAAGGCTTGAAAGGTATGCTTGAGGATTTTTTAGCAACAATGATAGAAAAATTGATATATTATTTAATCGTTTAAAATCATACCTTTGAAAGGCTCTAATAAATTGAGAATTTGGGAGTTATGATGAAGTTCATCGTTGTGACCTCAATGTATATATGGATTTTGTTGAATGGTCCCATGGCTATAATGATATGAAATATAAGATGAATTTTTAATATGGAAGATCTAGTTAACAAATTGTAAAGGAAACTCAACCATCCACATAAAAAAATATGGTAAGAAGAATAAATGGAATTTCCTAAAAGGAATTGGGAAATTCTATAAGTTTGGAGGATATTTCCAACAAGCTCATGAATTTCAAAGAAATATGAGGAAGAAGGAAAATTTGGTGGATGATAGGAGAGCACTTCCCATGGTCATATGTTTTTACTATATGGAGCAAGATAACTATACAAGTAAGTGAAATAAACCTGAAATAACTGAGGGAAATTATGGTAATCAAAAACCAAATTACAAGGACACAGTGAATGATTATTTCATTAATACTAATAAGGTTGATCCCCACAATGAAGTGGTGACATGTACCCTAGTTATTCATTCATGAATAGAAAACATACAATTTTATTCTTGTTATATGAATTCTTCTATATCGTGTATGTTTAGTTGAACTATTCAAACACCAATAGAGGAATATGTAGTTTGAGTCATCTATGAGAAAAAAATGTGGAAATTATTGCATCACAGGTATATGAATCCAACATGGTTAATTTTTATGGACTGAACCTCCCAAAAAAATTGACATACTTCCTTTGGTGTTATTTGATGCTATATTGGTCATGGATTGGATATCATTATTCAAATTTTACATAAAATTTTGGTAAATAAATATCACACATCACATCCCGAAACATCCTTCAATTTTTTACAAGTGTAAGGTGGACGATGAATCTATTTCAAAATAATCATCTCAAGTGTTGATATTATTTCCATATGGGAAATCATATCTAGCTCAAATGGCCGAGACAAAAGAGATAATCATGCTCAAATATATTCCCATTCATAGGGACTACACTAATGTTTTTCCCGAAGAATTGCCCAATCTTCCTCCTAACATATAGGATAAGTTATAAATTGAACGTATTCTTGTACCTTTTTCTATATCAAAGACACCTTATTTAATGGCCACCATTGAGTTGGAAGAATTGAAGAAGTATATAACGACCCAATGTTTTTTCAATGGAAATATCCTTCTTATAATTATGCCTTACATTACAACCACATTAGGAAGAACAATGGAATATAATGATATTAAATATTATGTGACCATAAAATATTATTTTTCCACTTCTATGTCATGAATTTTGAAAATTTGAAAAACATGGTTGTGTTCAGGATGATTTTTAGAGTCTAATGGAAAAAACATAACTTTTGGGGAATAGTAATATACCATTATGAATGGTAATGTTACCCTTATGAATAGTAATATACCCTTACGAAAAGTAATCTCAACTATGATACATGGAAAGACATGTCAGAGGAAAAAACCATTGACCATTTATTAAAAAGAATGAAAAAGTACAACAGAGAAGACAATGGATGTGTGCGTGTAACTTACCCACAATCAAACAACATGTCCATCCAAATAAGACAGCTATATATAAATATAATCATGCCCCTCACCACATCCATCGTAAAGGTCTTCTTCCATAGTGGCTGATTCTCAATAGGAATTCAGTTCATAATGATTTAGGGCCCTGACGTACTACTTGTGAAGCTTCAAATGTTACAATGAGGGATGCTCCGTACAAAATTTCTTGAGAGAAATATTTTTTTAGGAGCCCTAGAGTAGCCACTTTCCCACTTAGATGAATGTCTAGTGTTCACCTTCTTATGTAGGTAAGAGCAGTCCTTCCTTAACTATCTCCTTGGGAGAGATGTAAAAGCTCCATCACTCTTAGATACCTTAGTCTTACATCCATGAAAATTAATATTTTAGGATTGTATGGAAACACTGTTGTCATTTCATTTATCGCTATCAGAAAAACCTCCCGACTTTTCACTAATAAGAGCAATAATAAATCTCTTGAATCCATCATTTTTCCAATAATGCATCATCTGAAGCATACAAAATCCCACCTCCCAGTTGGTGGTGGTTCCAGGTAATATCAATTGGATCCAAACATTGTGAGAGCACCATATTTTCATGACCATAATGGGACTTCTTACCCCTTGCATCCACTCCATCCAGTATATTCTGGTTATTGGGAACAATCAGCATGCTGACATCTTGAAACTCTTAAGGGACATCCATTATTTTGTCCTCCTATGGCTTGAATCCTTATAAACCATTACATGTAGTAACATTCACTTTCACCTCTCCACCTGAGGTATGACATCCCACACCTGCTGCACCATGTTCACAAACCATAGTGCCTGAGAGCTCCACTTAATTGGATTCCAACTGTAGAGGACAAGGGCCCTCAGTATCTTCCAAATATGGTTGGTTCAAAATACTAGGATCACACATTAGCCAACCAAATACTTGCCTTACTGGAAGATTTGTAGACAACCACACCACCTTCATTGGCACCAGAGGGGCAGAGGCCTCTATGAGATCAGATAGTCCTACGTTGGCCACAACACAACCAATGAGAGGAGCCCCCACATGAACTCCCTGATTAAGAGGGACACACAGAGCTACATAGGAATTAATAGAAGAGACTCTTCCACTCCTCTCCTATGTGAGATTATCCTTGTCTCTATTCACGCTCCCTCACCTTAACATAATGTCATATGTATTCACCTGAATCATCATATGAGCCACTCCAGATTCATCACAAACACTTATTCTCATTTTCCCCTCCACTTTTTGGGCATAATTAACCATTATGAAATGACGAATCGATCCTAAATAACCAAAACAACTGAAATTAAAACAGTAATGCCTCTCAAAATCAAAAAAGACCTCCCACTTCTAACAGAATTCCTTCATATCCATGATCCAGTCCCAGTTCACTGGTGTCCTTGCAAAATCAGCCATGATTAAAATTTGCGAAGAAATTTGGTGACACAGAAGCTCCGTTTATTAATCAGAACACACGTATCTCCCTATCATATTTCCTAGAGCCCACAGTATGGAGGGATTTTGAAAGGAATAAGGTAGACCAGGAAGGCTTACCCATTTTGCAACTTTCAATGTATCCCACCACATATGAAATTTGAAGCTCCTTCTGAACATGTAAAAAGTAGAACTATTGCTTCTAAGAGAGGACCTGGACCAAGAATCAATTGTAATGTTCCGGTTCTAGAAGCCACCCAGAGGTGGCCCGTACCCGGTTGGTCACATTGCCTCAAGCACAATTCCCCATACTCAAGAGGATGCCGACTAGCAGCAAGGGCCATGGGTGTGATATTAGTGAAACTATGCCCTCTTTGGTGGAGTACACAGTGGAAGTAAACAAATACATACAAGAGAGGAATCAGTAATAATATCATTCAAAAATAAACAGCGAAAGACTCATAGAAATAGTTGAGGCACATATATATAATGATGCTCTATACATCTGTCTAGGAAAATAGCCTAAAAAAGCACAATGATGAAATACAGTATTAAACCACGTACCAAAAAAACAGTAATTATATCCACAGCATCACAAGCCTAATCTTGGTCCCGTGCTCTCCAGCTCCACATCATACCATGTACCTGAAGTAGATTGGTGCATTCCCTTGTCTATACTTGCAACAATATAATCTGTTTGGGACCAAAAGCATGGCCCAAATAGGTTGTGGGACTAATCCCAGTAGGATACCAACAGAAGATCTGTTCCTAACATTAAATGAGTATATAGAAGGTAAATTTACAAGAAACACTAAATAGGAAGGTACATAATAGTAAAAAATCCATAGTTTCAATATCAAGCAACAACTAAACAAGCAGATAAACACAATAGGTAACCCTTTGGGAAGAACACTCAGTCTAAACCCTCTGGTCCTACCTAACAAGTACAAGAAACCCTCTGGGTAGTACACTCAGTCTAACCCCTCTGGATCATCTTAAGTATAGACTCTAAAAATAAGTACTTATCGTCAATTTCCCATATAGTCCCATATAGTAACTAAAGGTGCTCTAGAGAAGCACTTATGTCACATTCCCTCTATGGCCCGCATCAAGGAACTATAGAAACTCTGAAGAAGTACTAAATGTCAACTCCCCATGTGGTCTTGCATCATAAAATTATAAAGACACTTTGGAGAAGCCCTCAATGTCCATTCTCCCTATAGTCTATACACCAGGTTCTCACGGCCCCATGTAAGTCAATCAAGTGTAGCAGCGTGTATCGGAAAAGTTAAACCTCAATAACTACATGACTACCATTCTATAGCATAAAAACATAACAGAACAACAGTCACACCTTCCTACAAAACTAGGCATTGGAAATTAAACCACAACATATCAGGCAACTAGACACAAAGGTCAAAATAGGAAAAACATGCATGGACAACACAGCCAAATAACATCAACGCTTCCTATTCACAATCAATTATCTTCTACTCAAGCATACAAGCATAGAAAGAAAAAAATAGGGCTAAAACGGAAAATGTGAAATACCCCATTCATGGGTATTGGGAAATTTTAAACATAAAACTCAAGGAATTTTAACAGAAAGGCACAAACCACCTACCACAGAATTAGGAGATCGATATAAGTGAACCTCAAAGCTTTAATATCTTTATAAAGTTTAATATCTACAGAAATGTCAAAAACTTTCAACCCATGATATCTCACTTGAGAGGAGAAATTAGAATATGGTGCTCTAGGAGAATAGAGAACTCACTAATGCGATTCCAATGAAATAGACAGTGTTTGATTCGGAGGACGGATGCATGCTTGGGGGTTCGTCAAAAATCCGCTGCCGTATAGAGCTCTCGGTAGAAAGAGACCTAAAAGAAGAGCAATCTGGCGATTAGAAGTGACCCCGATGCATTTAATGAAAAAAAGAAAGTACACTGTGTGTAATTTTAAAGTACAAGACGTGTACTCGTCGTTTCCATACTCCACTTCAAGCGGCCTGGAAGTCACTCCCACATGGTCGTGTGTGTGGATACTACACAGCCATCACATGGCCTCCTGTGGGAATGACGTACACGACATGTACTCATAAAGTACACGACGTGTACTTAGATAATTTCCTAAAATTTTATCTTTTCTAAAAAAATGACCAGAAAAGGAAAAACATACCTAAAAATAAGATTCGGGATCTAACAAACTTCCCCCCTTAATGAAATTCGTCCCCGAATTTCCCTAGTTCGTCGTAGAAGAAGAAACCCTGTACAGCTCCGGCCACTGTGATCGTACATCGGCCTCTATCTCCCAAGTCTCATCATGTACCTGCTCGTGCTGCTATAACACTCGTACCAGAAGAACATACTGGCCATGGAGAACCTTTGTACTATGATCAACAATACAGATAGGATTCTCCTCGAACGACACATCTACTTCGAGCTCAACCTCCGTAGGTTGAAAGACATGATACGGGTCTGAAAATTAAAGTCGGAGCTGTGAAACGTGAAAAATATTGTGCATTTCTCGGTACCTATGAGGTAACTGAAACTGATAGAAAACTGACCAAACTCTCTCAAACAACATAAATGGACTGATATACCTCGACGAAAGCTTATCCTATCTCCTTATCCTCTTATGTCCAAACCTCAGTGTGACACGTAGAAAAACCCGATCCCCAACCTCGAACTCCATAGGTCATCTCTGTTGATCAACATAATACTTCTGTCGAGACTGTACAGTATCCATCCTCTTCTAAATCATCTCTATATTCTTAATGGTTTCCTGGACAAGATGAGGTCCCAACATAGCTACCTCTTCTGCCTCCAGCCAACATAAGGGTGATCGACATGGCCTATCGTACAAAGCCTCATAAGGTTCCATATGAATAGTTTCTTGAAAACTATTGTTGTAGGATAAATCCACATGAGGTATATTCTTATCCAAAGAACCTCCAAAATCCAGGATGAATGCTTGGATAATGTCCTCAAGCGCATGATTCGTACGCTCGGACTGGCCATCTGTCTAGGGGTGGAAAGCTGTACTCAAAAGTACCTGTGTACCCAAGGACTTTTGAAGCCCCTGCCAAACCCAAGAGGTAAAAAGAGCATCTCTGTCTGAAATGATAGAGTGTGGAACTCCATGAAGATGTATAATCTCACGGATGTAAAACCATCCTAGCTCATCAACACTGAAGGTCTCCTTGATCGGAAAAAAGTGAGCAACCTTCATGAGTCTTTTAATGACCGCCCAAACTACATCTTTCCCTCGAGGGGACCTCGGTAAGCCTACCACAAAATCCATTGTGACATTGTTGCACTTCAACTCGATAATGGAAAATACTATAAAAGCCGTGCCTATAACTGATGCTCTTCCTTCACCTGCTGATAAGTGGAACACCTCATGACGACAGGTGGAACACCTCATAACGAAACATGATACGTACCTCTTCATACCTGGCCACCAATACTTACGGTGTAGATCACGATACATATTGGTGACACCAGGATGAACTGCCCAAACTGAGGAATGAGAGTCCCACATCATCTCCTCACATATGTCTATTGGCACCCATACGCGCCCTTAGAAACACAAGATCTCATCCTCGCCTATGGTCCATCCCAGAATAGGGTCCTCTCCTAACACATTATCATATAGTACAAGGCCTTTAGAATCTGATAGATGCCTCATTTGTACACGATCTAGAAGGGAAGAGTTAACAATTACAGAAGAAATGAAAGTTTACCCATGTCTTTCGTGCACTTAAAAATGCATCTCATAGAATATAGCCATAGGCTTCCACTCACTTCTGGCCTCCTAAACTTCCTATATCGGAGTCCTCTATCTCAACACATTAGCCACTCCTTTTCCTTTCACAGGTGAATAGGCAATTTCGAAATTGAAGGATTGTAGGTATTCAACCCACCTTCTTTGTCTCAAATTCAGATCACGGTGAGTGAAGATGTAATTGAGACTCTTGTGTTCAGTGAAAACCACAAAATACTCCCCCATAAGATAATGTCTCCAATAACGTAAGGCATGAACAACTGCAACCAACTCAAGATTGTGTGTCGGGTAGTTCCTCTCATGTGGTCGCAACTGGTGAGACCTGTACGCAATGACATCATCTCCCTGCATAAGCACATCTCTTAGATCAATACCTAAAGCATCACAATACATAGTATAGCTCTTTCCCAGCTCTAGAATGTCTAGTATAGTTGATGAAGTCAACCTCCCCTTCAAATCCTGAAAGGATAACTCACACAAATCTGCCCACAATAACTTCACACCCTTCTTAGTTAGACCCATCAGTGGTGATGCTAAGAGTGAAAAGTCTTGTATGAAACGTTTGTATTATCCAGCCAGGCCCAGAAAACTCTGCACCTCAAAGAATTTATTCAGCTACTCCCAAGAGACTAATGGTCTAACTTTCTCTGGGTCTACTAACACTCCTGTCTCTGAGATGACATGATCCAAGAAGTGAATATGATCCATCTAAAAGCTGAATTTTGAGAGCTTATCATATAACTGATTCTCTCTAAGTGTACTCAAAATGGTCTTAATATGTGTATGATGGTTGTGTCAAGTATGAGAGTACACCAAGATATCTTCCACAAAGTCAACCACGAATGAATCCACGTATAGATGGAACACTTGGTTCATCAGTACCATGAAAACTGCAGACGTGTTCATGAGACCGAACGACATAACCATATACATGAATAGACCATACCAACTCCGGAAGGATGTGAGAGGTATATTAGATGGTCTAATGCGCAATTGATTATAACTGGGACTCATGTCAATCTTCGAGAATACCCGGGCTCCTTGAAGATGATCAAAGAGATCATCAATCCGTGGTAAAGGATATTAGTTCTTGACCGTCAACAGGTTTGAACTTCGATAATCCATAAAAATCGTGAGGGTGTCATCTGCCTTCTTCGCAAACCGCATAGGCAAACCCCAAGGAGATGTACTTGGCCAGATGAAACCCCTTTCCTGTGACTCCTCCAACTGCTTCTTGAGATCCTACAACTCTAGTGTAGCCATACTATAAAGAGGAATAGACACCAGTGCTACTCCTAGAACAAGCTCAATAGAAAATTATACCTCACGCTCTGGAGGAAAACCTGAAAATCCCTTTAGAAAGACGTCTCTAAATTGATCCAACATTGGAGGAAAGTCTAACTGAGAAGTAACTTGGTCGTATAGATTTAAACTAGCAATCTAGGTTGTCAATCCTCCTAACCCATGATTCTCTAGACCCACTCTACTCTCCTAGACATCCCACTCTCCCTTAGGAAGAAACGATAAGACTACTGGTGATGTGAAACTCACCCTGAATCGGTAAAAGTCGATGACTACCTGGAAGGGAACAAGAAAGTCCATTCGGAGAATGGAATGATATCTTCTCTTCTCTAGGACATAGAGGTCCCAGATAAAGTGACACCCACTATCCTCTAGAGGGAACTACTAACACTGATGTACTCTTTCCATTCTAGTCCCCAAGAGAGTGTCTAGTGTCAATATATCAGTACAATAAAAGACGAAGATCACAAGGCTCTCCACAACCGCAAAATATATAATGCTATGTGAATCCTTTCTATCGAAAAGAGAAGAAGCGAAAAAAAGGTGAATAAGATCATACCTAGAAATGTAGAAGGTCCAGGATCCCACTCCAGCTAGGACTGCTCCACTGCAAAGTCTAGCATGCTCCAAAACTCTGTGACCCTTCCTGAACACTCTAAGCTGATCCACTCTATTGTCGCTGAAAGACCGGTGTCTGACCTCCACGAACATGACCTCCACCTTGGCCTGAACGGCCAGAAGTACTCTAGTTTCCTGACTGGTGAGGAACTTGTGGTGCTACTCCAAAAATGAGGAGTCATAGAAGAACCCTTGTTACCAGCTACTGGTGAGAATATCTGACAGAAGCGCTAAAGGTTACACAACTTGTCACATGATCAGCACTCCACTAGGTCTCATGGGTAGTGTGACCTCATATTCATACTCTTCCCACACTAGTAGCACACCACCTGACTACGAGAATAGGTGTCTTGCATCCTTGGATCACCACCCGAAGACTCCATGTGGTGCTTCCTACTGTCAGTAGGAGGGATGATAACTCCAGATGATGAGAAGCACTATATCACGACTCAGTAATCCCTCAGATTGTGCTCCGCGATCAGCGCCTGGTTGACGATATAAGTGATATAAGTCAACCAGAAGATGTTCACCTGTGATCGGATGTTGTGCCTCAGACCATCCTCGAAATTCCTTTCCATGAACAACTGATCACCTCCTGAAATAGGTGTGAATTACTACATATCAGTAAAGTAGGAGGAATACTCCATAACAGAAAGAGTAACTTTCTCCAGACCCATAAATTCTAAGGCTTGATCGGCCCTCCAGGTCTCTGGATAGAAGTAGTGATAGAAGATGCACTAGAACTTGTCCCACGCCATAACCTACTGGCTTCCTACCTGTGAGATCACATCCCATCACCTCATGGAGGAGTCCCGAAGCATATAGGTAGCGAGACTGACCCTCCTCTATAGAGGAATCTCCAGATTCTCAAAGATTTTCAGCATGGATTCTAGCCATGACTCTGCAGCCTGGGGTTTTCCATCCCCTGAGAAAGTGAGAGGATGCTGCTTCTGGAAGACCCATGTCAATTCTGCCATTGATGGGGCTAGAGGTGGTGCTCCTTGAAAGGTCTACATCATCTTCAAAAATCCCTCTCTGAACTGTGCATCAGCACCTATGTCAGGTATAACATCTGGTGCCATGAATGGAACAACTAGAGGATCTGTTGGAAGTCCCAAATCAACCATGTCTAGTGTCTGATCACCACCTAGCAACTGGCGTACAACTAGAGGACGTCTCGGTGGCATGAATCTTCAAGGTCAAGCACACATCTTAGATCAATATTATCAAGGATTGAAAACTGAATGTATAGGAAGAGAAAAGGAGAAAGAAAGAATTCATGTTTTGCAAAACATGACTACACGGCGTGTATGTCCCCTAGGTGGCGTGTTCTCTTAAGTCATTCACATTGGCGTGTACACCTTCCCAAACTAGAAGTGTGACACCCGAAACACACAGCGTGTTGTCATAACACATGACATGTAATTTAATCACCTTTCCCTAATTGACTCCTTCTACACAGTTAAGACACACGGCTCTCCTAAGACAATAATACATAGTGTGTTTAAGATAGACTCGGAGTGTACTAAATAAGCTTCACCTAGACCGTGTTGTTAGTGACACAGCCTAACACACGGCTCACACTACTCGACGTGTTCAAGGTAGAAACGACATGTATGTGAAAGGATAACACTGACCCGTGTTGTTAGTTACATGTCCGGGTACATGGCTGACACTACATGATACGTTCTAGACAGACACAGCGTGCACAAGAAAGGATAACACCGTCCTGTGTTGTACGTGACACGGCCGAGTTCCTAGGTCAGACTACCCAATGTGTTCAACTGGTACACGACGTGTTTGTAAAAGAAATTTATCAACCCTGTGTCTCATCCCACACAACCTATGACACAGTTAGGGACTACATGCCATGTACATAAAGTACATAGCATAAAGATAAGAAAACTGTTTTTTCCCGAATAGAAGAACACATGGCATGTAGTCAAAACTACACGGTGTTTATTCTAGGTTTTTTCAGACAATAAGCCTCAGAAACTACTCCAGAGCCCAGAAAACACTAAAATGAACATTCAAAGTGATAAATTCCGATCTGTGAGGTGCCATACCCTTCTCAAATCAATTCATGGAATCTTAAACTTGTTATAACAAGGTAAACAAGTCAACGATCCACCATATTATTGTCCATGAGGGCCCACAACACCTCTAGAACCAATGTTTTGTGTTCATTCTGAAAAACATTACACAAAAAATACCCTATTAAACAACAAGAATTTTTATCAAGGCATCTATCACAACAACATGAATGTTCTACAAAACATCTATCACAACAACATGCAATCGCTAATGCATCCTAAATGGCATGGAATGAATGCATGACATGTGATTTTTAACAAGTGCCTCTATCATGCATGAGATGGAATACCCTAATCTCATCGGTTTGCGACAAAAATAGAACCTCAATAACATAAATAATAACCAGTACAAAACATGTTAGTCACCTAACAGTGAAATCAAATCAACTGTAATAATTGAAAAACCAGAAAAATTGCAATTAAACGAGGTAGAATGGGTTTTCCCTATACATGGGTTAGCTAATCCGGGGAATAATTTATTACCAAGCACCTATTCCATCCTATACCTGAATATAGGCTCCAAACAGTAAGTCAAGATAAAATAACTCCTATGATACCACTTTATAATGTCCCTATTCTGGAAGCCACACAGAGGTGCCCCGCACCCAGTTGGTAACATGGACTCAAGAAAATTTCCCTGAATTCCCGAGGTTGCCAACTAGCAGTAAGGTCCTTGGGTGTGATAGTGGAGAAACTATGCCCTCATTGGCAGAGTACACAATAAAGTAAACAAATACATACAAGAGAGAAAGCATTAATAATATCATACAAAAATAAATGACGGATGACTGATAGAAATAACTGGAGCACACATATATAATGATGCATGGTACATATGTCAAGTAAAACAATGAAACAAAGCACAATGATGACATATAGTAATAAACCAAGAACAAAAGAAAACTAGTAATCATCTTCACAAAATCACAAGCCTAATCTTGGTACCGTTCTCTTCAACTCCACATCATGTCAAGTACTTGAAGTAGAAGGGATTTTTCCCTTGTCTATACCTATAACAATATAATCTATTTGGGCCCAAAAGCATGTCCCAAACAGGGTGTGATACTAATCCCAGTAGGAAGTCACCACGAGATCTTTGCCTAATATTCAATGATTATATGGCAGGTAAAAGAACAGGAAACATTAAACATGAAGGTACTCAATAGTAAAAAAATCCACTATTTCAATATCACGCAACAACTAAACAAATAGATAAACACAACAGGTAACCCTCTGGGAAGCACACTCAGTCTAACCCCTCTGGTCCAATCAAAAAAGTACAAGAAACCCTTTAGGCAGTACATTCAGTCTAACCCCTCTGGTTAAACTTAAGCATTGACTGTGTGTGGAATCACTCGTTGTAAATTCCCCCTATAGTCTTGTATCGTAACTAAAGGTGCACTAGGAAAGCACATACATCACATTCCTTCTATGGCCCACGTTGAGGAACTACAGAATCTCTTAAAAAGTAGTCAAAATCAATTTTCCCTATGGTTTCTCATCTTAAAATTATAAAGACACTCTGTAGAAGCACTCAACGTTCATTCTCCCTATGGTCTATACACCAGGTTCTCATGACATTGTGTAAGTAAAAAAAGTGTAGCAGCACGTATCTGCCTAGGTAAACCTCAAGAAATACTTGGCTAGAATTCTATAGCATACCAGCATAACAGAATAATAGTCACACCATCCTACAATACTAGGCATGAGAAAGTAAACTGGTACTTATCAAGAAACTAGACCCAAAGATCAAAATAGGAAAACAATTCATGGAAAACATATCCAAAGCACAAAAATTCTCCCTACTCACAATCAATTATCATCTACTCAATCATAAAATCAAAGCATGCAAACAATAGATCTGAAACGGTAAACGCACAATACCCCGTTCATGGCTGTTGGGCAATTTTTCACATAAAATTCAAGGACTTCCAACAAAAAGGCACAAACCACCTACCTTGGTGTTAGGAGATTGACATAAGTGAACATTTAAGCTTCAATCTCCTTAGAATTTTTATGATATATAAAAAAATCTAAAATGTTCAAACCTTGATATCTCATAAGAGAAGAGAAATCAGAAGATTGTGCTTTGAGAGAACAGATAACTCACCGAGGCGATTCCAACGCAATAGACAATTCTTGATTTGGAGGACAGACGCATGCTCAGGGGTTCATCGATGATCTTCAGCCGTACAGAGCTCTCGGTTAGACGCAACAAAAAAGAAGATCATTCAGGTGATTAGACGCAACCCCGGGGTGATTAATGAATAAAATGAAAGTAAATTGTGTTTACTTTTGATGTACACGATGTGCACTCACCATTTTTGTACTCCGCTTTAAGCTACCTCAAAGTCCCTCCCACATGACCATGTGAGTGGCTACTACACGGCCAACACATGGCCTCCTGCGGCAAAGATGTACATGGTGTGTACTCTTAATGTACACGACGTGTACTTATAAAGTGTTCTAAAATTTCCTCTTTTCTCAAAAACTACCATAAAAGGAAGAACATACCTAAAAAGAAGATCTGGGTTCTTATATCAATCATGTCCTCCTCTGACCCAAAATGGATCATTATGTTCTTTTGGTCGAGTAATCCAATGACTGAACGCTCTTATAGCTCCCAGGAATTAGAGATGAACCAGTCAGAACACTCCCCAAGCATCATCCCTAGACCATATCAAATGTCCAAGTGATTATTGTCTCATAAAAGGCCAATCCTAGGTTTTTTATGGAGGATATCAAGAGGATGATTCCATAGTTAATTCACATATCTCTCTTTTCCTTTAATTTCCTTCCAATTTCAGGTTTTTTCGTAATCTCTCCCCAAATATCTTTATTAAAATGTTATGTTGACACTAGTATATCACATAGTCTTGAATTTTATGATACTAGTGGGATAACATAACATCCATCCCCTTATCCTCTTCTTTTTTTAGAAAACAATACATTGTTAGTGATGTGTTAATTTATCACCTTCAAGAATGACAAGTTTTCTTTTTTTCTTTTACCATATTTAGATCTAGTCAGGAAACCGTTTTTATGGTAGAACCAGAATATATTATATTTTTATATACTATTTAATGTTCATGATCTAACTTATGTTCATATTTATAAATGTTAAAAAAACAATTTCGTTGTGGTCAAAAAAATTACCAAATTAACACAAATGATGATCATTAATGTTTAACTAATGATTCTTCCATGTGGTATATAAAATAATTCATTATATGATCATTTAAACTCATAGAATATCATTAATAAAATGTAATATAAGTTCTGGATGTTTACCCATGTTCTACATGAACTTCCATTTATTAATACAAGTGAACCGCTTAAGAAATCCAGAAAATCAAACTTTCCGAAACAATGTATTTAATATCTATAACTAATCCAAAGAACAATAAAATTAACTTAATGAGACTAAAATTCACCATATTAATGTGAACAAGGTTCTAGAATTGTTAATTGATTAACTAAATGTGGTTATAAAAGACTTTATTGTGATGAAATCATTTAGATACAGAGTAAGGGGAAATTTTCGAACCCAACTTTCATTCTTCCGGTTATCCCTATTTCAATCCATTTTTTTCTGGTCACTCCTTTAAATTAATTCAATCATCACTATCTTAACATTTATCGGATATAGAAGTTTTCCACAAGATTTTATGTCAACCAAATGTTTTCAAAAATAACTCTTCTTTAGAAAACACACGTTTTATTTCTCACTCAAGGTTGATGGTTATCATATCGTGTACCTTATACACATTTTTTGGTAACCAAATGTTTATGAATGTGTTCTTTTGATATGATACAAATTCATTTAAATTTTTGGAGGTATGTTAATTTTTGATATATGTTCTATGGGGCATGCATGATAATGATAATTCTATGATCTGAAAGGGGCTCCCAGAATTATATTGCGCAATATAAATGTTTGAATGTGACCGTGGCGCCCAAAATTATAAATCTCTCCAATGCATTGGGTAAAGTGATGAATCTCATGAGTTAAAGTGAAATGATGTGTGAAAAGGATGATATCTTTGTTCAAAAATATGTTTGGTCATTAACCACTAATACATGATGTTTCATTTTTTATGCATTACCATGTTTCATGTATTTTATTAATGATTATTCCCATGTTTCGGATCTGTTGCCTATGTTATGATTATTCCCACACATTGTTATATTGTTCATATATATATATAAATATATATATATATATCTTCTTACTAGGTTTTCAGCTCACCCATTTTTGAATTATATCCTCATTTGAGTACAAATATTAAGGAGAGGTCAAGATCCAACAAGAAGATAGAGTAGACGTAATTAAATATATTTTTTTGCTTGATGTTGTAAAATTAATGTTTATTCCGATTTTTCCTAAGACACTAAACCTATGGATTCTCATGGTGTAATACTATTATGTTGTTTACCTTTACAATTATTTAATATTAATGTAATAAAAGTTAGGGTCTCTATAGTTGGTATCAGAGGAAAGGTTTGGTTTATTTGAGAATTAATATTAGTAAAACATATAGAAACCTCTAGAATGATACTGTACAAAAATGACCAAAATAAGAATTACATAGGGATCCCATAAGTAATGACTTTAGTGAAAAATGTTCAAATAAATGTGCTATTCATGACTTGTTGACTTATGATTTGTTCTAAACATTTATATTTCAGAGAATGGTAGGAACTAGGAGAAACCAGTGCAACAACTCGTGCGTGGGACAATGAAAAGATTTCCCAAATGAAATCCCATTGATTTTGGAGGTAGAGTTTAAAACATCATGGTGATGCTTTCCGAAATATCTCATTTTAGGAATAATAACCATAATAATGGGGAACGTTCTTATTCACATAAAATTGGGAAAATGTTGTTGAGTGTTATATGTGGCATTGACCACAGACATTTAGTGGGTCTTCAGATCCAGTAGTTGCAGAACTATGGGTCAACTCCATGGAGAAGATCTTTTATATGCTTTCCTATTCTGAGACAGAGGAGGTGACACAAACTGTTTATCATCTAGATAGAGAAGCCAATAAATCATGTGATTTTATTAAAAACACCAATCCTTATGATCAAATTTAAGAGAGAGAATAGTATGACCATAAGATAATGACTATTAACAAATATTCCCCAAGTGCACTTCACACGAAGATGGAGATAGAATTCATATAGCTCAATAAAATAGAACGATAATGTGTCACAACCCAAGAAGTGAGTTTCACAATGATTTCAAGGTATACTTCTGGTTTTTTATCCACAATGATAGAAAAATTGATATATTATTTTGTGGATTAAAACCACACCATCTAATGGATCTTTAAATTTGAGACTTTGGGAGTTATGAAGAATTTTTTTGGTGTTCTCTCAAAGTAGAGATGGTGTTTAGAAAATGGTTTCATGGCTATGATGATAAGAAATGAAAGATGGAATTTCAAGCTGGAGAATATAATTATAATGGTTCGAAGAAAACTCAATGACCCACATGAGAAAAATGTTTTAAGTTTCCTCATGGGAACTGCCTCAATCGGATGGGTAAAGGCTTAAATTGTGGGAAAGAAGTACACCGTGCTCAAGAGTGTCAAAAAGACATGAGAATTAAAGAGAATGTGGTTGAGTAAAGGATAGAACCACCCCTGTTTCAATGCTATAAATGTAGGGAGAAAGGGAACTGTGCAAGAAAATTCGCAAAACCTTGAGTCCCCAAGGGCAATCAATGTAAGTAGCAACCAAACCCATTGAAACAAGGGATCTTGCATCATGGGAACTGCCTCAATGGGACGAGTAAAGGCTTAAACTGTGGGAAAGAAGTACACCGTGCTCAAGAGTGTCAAAAAGACATGAGAATAAATGAAAGTGTGGTTGATTAATGGAGATAACCACCCCTGTTTCAATGCTATAAATATAGGGAGAAAGGGAACTATGAAAGAAAATTCGCTAAACCTAGAGTCCCCAAGGGTAATCAGGGTAAGTAGCAACCAAACCCATTGAAACGAGGGAAGGATTATGCCATCACTACTGCAGAAGTGGAGAAAGATAATGATTTTTTACAAGGCACCCTTCCTATTCACTCTAGAATGGAATAAGTATTTTTTGATTCTGGTTCTACGCATTCCTTTATATCGTGAATGTTTTCTAGAACAATAGAATCGAAGCCCTGAAACCTTGATGTTGATATATCTATAAAAACAAAAGGTGGTGCAATAATTGAAACCCAAGTGTATAAATCTTTTCCTATTGTTTTATGTTGAATGATTCTTCCAGAAAATCTCAAAATACATACCTCTGTGGAATTAAATTCTACAAGGGGAATATATTTGCAGGTAAAATTTAGAGCACGTATCAACTATCGAGGAAAGGAAATCTCTTCTCATATTTTGAACTATCCCTGGATCCTCTACAATTTCTAGGAAGATTGTTAATCTCATTTGAAAAATACTTCAACGGTGTTGGTATTTATACCATATGAATAATCATACCACGCCCAAATGGCTGAGTAAAACAAACTGCCAACCTCACGAAAATGCCCATCGTGATGGAGTACGGTGATGTATTTCCTAAAGAGTTACCCGAACATCCTCTATATCATTAAGTACATTTCCCTATAGAACTCATTCCCATAGTTTCACCAATCTCAAAGTGTCCATATAGGATGGATCCTATCAAACTGAAGTAGTTAAAGAATTAGATGCAAGATAATTTGTAAAAAGGATTCATATGCCCTAGTGCATCACCTTGGGCAATGCTTATGGACTTTGTGAAGAAGAAGGATGAAAAATGTGGTTGTTTATCGATTATTAGGAACATAAAAATATCACCACAAATAAAAACTATCCTCTTACAAGGTTAGATGACATGTTTTATCAGTTAAGAAGAGATTAATGCTTCTCGGAGGTAGATCTTCATTCTGGATATCTATAGTTAAAAGTGAATAAGGGAGATATCTAGAAGGCTACCGTCCTTACAAGGTATGGGAACTATGAGTTTCTAGTGATGCCCTTAGGTCTTACCAATTCCCCTACAATCTTCATGGATTTGATGAAGAGAATTTTTAGTCATTTCCTTTATAAATTTGTTGCTGTGTTTATCGATAATATTCATATATACTCCTAGAGTAAGGTGGACCATGAAGAAAATATAAAACTTGTGTTGGATACATTGATAAAAGTGTTTTTGTATAACAAGTTCATCATGTGAGAGTTTTTTAAGAATCAATTCATCTTCCGAGGATATGTGATCCCATGTGAGGGAATTTCTTTGGACCCTTCAAAAACAAAGATGATTGAAGAATAGATTAATCCCTCCAGTGTCATAGAAATCTGAATTTTTCATGGATTAGCTAGGTACTTCTGACATTTTGTGATAAATATATAATGATTTGCAATCCCACTAACTAAGTATACAGGGAAAGGGGTAAAGCTTTTCTGGGCGGAATAATGTGTGGGAAGATTTAGATATCTAAAGAGAGGGTTGATCACTACACCTATACTCGCACTACCAAAAAGTGGATAATGATTTTGTGATATAATGTGATGATTCAATGAATTTATTCAGTTTTTTACCTATGAAAATTGATAATGTGATAGCCTAAGCCTCACTATATTTGAAGATCCATTATAAAAACAATCCAAAGCATGATCTTGAGGTGGAAGCCGTGATTTTTGCCTTGAAAATCTGGAGGCACTACCTTTAGGGTGAGAAGTGTGACATATTCACCGACCAAAAGAGCAAAAATTATATAATGAAACAAAAGGAGATCAACATGAGTCAATGTAAGTAGTTAGAGAAAATCAAAAATTATGATTTATATATTCAATATCATCTAGGAAAGGTGAACGAGTTAGCTGATTTTCTAAAGATAAAAGAACATGATACTCTATATATGTTGCAGATAGAGAAAGACCATATCTTCTGGGATATGATGAGTATGGATTTGGAAATCATAAGGGTAGGGGATACATCCTACTTTTCACAAATTATTTCACAACCATAAATCCACAAGATGATTAAGGAGGAATAAAGGGATGATCTGGAGTTAAGAACAGAAGGTTAATGAAGTAAAGGAAGGGAAGCTGCAAGAGTTTTGTATCGATGATGAAGTTTGATTCAGTTTGGAACATAGAATTGTGTTCCATAATCACCTAGGATAATGAAGTAGGTGGTGTACAATGAACATAGCTCAACATTTTATATCCATCCTGGTAGCACCATGATGTACCGAGATCTCTGAGAACACTTCTGGTGGGATAACATGAGAAATAAGATCGCATAATATATCTCATGCTTCGTGATATGTCATCATGATAAATCATAATGACAAATGCCAAAAGGGAAGAAGTATCCCTTGCATGTACCCATGTGGAATTGATAGGATGTTACTATGGACTTTTTCACGGGTCTCCTAAAGACGTCGAAGGGTAATAATGCGATATGGTTTTGGGTTGGCTGACTCACCAAGACTGCCCATTTTATCTATATTCATGAAGATATATCACATGAACAAAATGGAAAGATATATGTAATGGAAGTGGTGATACTGCATGGTGCTCCAATCATGATGGTCTCTAATCATGATCCAAGGTTAACATTTAAATTTTGGAGAAGTATTCAACATTATTTGAGTACTGAATTAAATTTTACAATGTCTTATCACCCCCGAACTGATGGAAAATATGAAAATACTATTTAGATGCTTGAAGACATGCTAAGAGCCTGCTATTTAGAATTCAAAGGTGGATAAGATCATAATTTTACATTGTTTTAGTTCTCATACAACAATATATTCCACTCGAGTATTCAGATGGATCTATAAGAAACTTTTTATGGAAATTAATGTAAAACTACAAACTATTGGGATGAATTTGGACAAAAAAAACTGATTGGACCCGATATTGTTCAAGAGATGATAGAGAAGGTTCAAGTCACCCAGAAACAAATCAAAGCTGATCAGAGTCGAAAAAAGAGCTATTCTGACAACCATCGAAGGCAGTAGTAGTTAAACGTTGGATATAAAGTCTTCCTTCAAATACCACCATGGAAGAGAGTCAAGCGATTTGGAAAGAAAGGGAATCTAGGCCTGAAGTATATTGGCCCCTTTGAGATCCATGACTACATAAGAGCCTTGGTCTATCGGATTGAACTTCCACTGAATATATATCATGGTCATGATGTGTTTCATGTATCACTCATAAGAATGTTGATACCAGACCCCTCACCTGTACTGAACTTAGAGGTGGTACAACAGGAAGATTATCTCTCTTAAGAGGAGTAGCCAGTGAAGATTCATGATTGGAGAGATAAGGTTATACGCAACATGAAAACCCACCATTTGAAAGTGTTGTGGAGGAACCATAATTTTTACGAAGATACAAGGGAACTAGAGGAGGAATAGATGAAGAAGTACCCTCACCTGTTTGTGTAAAAAAATTAGAGGGTAAAATTTCATAAGGGAGAAGAATGTAAAAACCCAATGTTTTTTCAATGGGAATCACATTCCTATAATTATGCATTATAATATATTTACATTAGGAATAACAATGAAATATAATGGTACTAAATATTATATGACAATTAAACCTAATTTTTCCACTTCTATGTTTTGAATTTTAAAAATCTAACACACGCGATTGTATTTTGGATGATTTTCAGAGTCTAATAGAACTAAAATATTGTTTGGTGAATAGTGACATACCATTATGAATAGTACTGTTATACTTTTGAATATAAATATACCTTTATGATTATTAACCTCACCTATGATAGTATATATGCACAATTTAAGTGGAATCATGATGTACCTATATTTTGGAATAAGTAAACAAATGTTTTACAAACTGTATTTTTGATGTAAATTGTGATTTCAATTAAAACACAAATTAATTATATTTAGAAAATTATTTATAAAAAAATTAATTCATTTTTGGATTCTACATGTCAAAAAATTGTTAGGGCGATGATTTGGGTTTTTTCTGAAATACTTGAATTTTTGGTGAATAGTAAAATACATTAATTTATTGTATAAATATATTATCATTTAAACATACTATACCTGTCATCACATGTGCTGTAAGATCCCAAATATTAAACTAAAATTCTCTCTTTAAAATTATTGGTCATGGAATCATCACTATTTCTTATGTTGGTGGTAATTAATAAACTAATAATTGAAATATTACGAAAACCCATCTGCCCTCAACTATAGATTCCACCCTTCACACCCTCATTTCCTCAAACCTCTAAAGATTCAAGGCTTTTCTAAACTCTTCCCAATCATCTTCAATATCCCCTCTTTAAATTACAAGCGCTTAATATCTCATAAAAATACCAATCCTATGTTCGTTGAGGAGGATCTCAAGATGAGGATTCAAGTCGTAACTCCCCTCTCCCTCTCTTCCTTTAATTTCGTTTCAATTTCAAGTTATTTTCATAATATCTCCTTACCTACCCTCATACACATGGTATGTTGACATCATAATATCCCATATACTGAAATTTTATTATATTAGTGCGATAATATATCTTTCAACCCCTTCTCCTCTTATATTTATTTTAGAAAAGCAAACATTGTTCTTGAGGTGTAAATTTATCATCTTCAAAAAGACATGTATTCTTTTATCCTTTTCCATATTTAAATAAGTTGATGAAACCGTTTTTATCATCAAAATAGATTATATAATATTTATTTTATCCAATATAATGTTCATGAACTAACTTATGTACATATTACTATATTATTAAACAAAACAAGTCTGTTGTGGTTAAAAAATCGCCCGAATAAACCCAAACAACCATCAATAAATTTTAACTAATGATTAATTCACATGCTATATTACATAATTCATTATAAGATCATTTAAAATCATGGAATATAATTAATATAATTTAGTATCAATTCTATATGATTCCCCATGTACTACACGAACTTCCATTTATGAGTACAAGTGAACAACTTATGAAAACCATAGAAATGAACTTTCCAGAACATTGTTTTTAAACACTATAATTAATAAAAAAGAACATTAAATAATGTAATGGGAACATAATTAACCATATTCATGTAAAAAAGGTTCTATAATTGTTAATTACTAAATCTATTGTGGTTATATAGGACTTTAAAGTGAAGAAAGCATTCAGATACAGGGTAAGGGGAAATTATCGATCATAACATTAATTCTCCGGGTTATCCCTCTTTCACTCCATTTTTAGTATGGTCACTCCATAAAAATAATTTTTCCATAACTACCTTGCCATTTATGGGATATAAATGTTTTACAATATAGTTTATTCCAAAAAAATGTTTTCCAAAATAACTCTTCTTTTAAAAAGTCACCTTTTATATCTCACCCTAGGTTAATGGTTATTATTTCACCTATGTAATTCCCAAATTATTTTGGGAGAACAATGTTTATGAATGTGTTATTATGAGATGAAACCCATTACTTTACATGGGTTAGTTATGTTTATTATTTTTTAAATATTTACTATTTGGAATTCCTAATAATGATAATGTTATGATGTGACAGGTGCGCCTGAAATTATATTGCACAATATGAATGTTTGAATGTGATGGGTACACCCGAAATTATATAGTGCTCTAATAAAATGGGTGAAGTGTCGAATTTAATTATTTGAAGTGAAATTATGTTGTAAAAATATACTATCTTTGTTCACCAGTATGTGTGTTAGTTAACAACTAATACACAATGTTTCAATTTTTATACATTACCACATTTCAAGTCTTTTATTAATGATTCCTCTCATGTTCATGATCCTTTGCCTGTGTTATGATTATGAACAGACATTGTTTTATTGTTCATATCTATCCTCTTACTGGTATTCTAGGTCAAACCTTCTGTATGTATATCCTCAGGTTACAACATTTACTAAGGAGAGTACAAGATCCAATAAGAAGCAAGAGAAGATAGAATTAAATAAATTTTTATGCTTGATGTTGAAAAAGTAACGTTTATTCCTAGTTCTCCCAAGACACAAAACCATTGGATCCTTGTGGTGACATACAATTATTTTTTTTCTTTATAATGATTTAATAGTAATTTTAAAAAAATGTGGGTTGTTTTAATGTATTTATAAGAGAATCTGTATGAGGATTTTATATGAACAATTGCATCACTATAGGGTGTACAAGTTCTCTCCACCCGGAAGAAGGATCGATCAATTCTCCCCTTCATTGACTACCATGAACTGAAAAATTCATGGTAAATAAAAATAATCCAATTCCACGGATAGAGTACTTGATAGAACTACTTTGTGGGGTGAATCATTTAACTAGGGTAGACCTTCAGTTAGGATATCACTAATTAAAGTCGAGGAAGGAGGAAATTCCAAAGATATTCATTTGAATAAGGTATGGAATCTATGAGTTCATAGTCATTAGTTTGTTAATAATTAATTATCTAGAAATATTCATGGAATTAATTAATAGAGTATTTTGAGATAAAATGGAAAAATTTATGGTAGTCTTTACTATTGAAATTCTGATATTATCAAACCACAAGGAGGAACAAGAAGAGTATTTGAATATTGTGTTGAAAAAATTGTGAAGGGAATATTTTTTGCAATGTATTTTAATGAAATGTTTTGGATGGAGTAAGTATCATTATTAGGGAATTTTATCACCAGTAAAGGAATATATCTGTACCCTTCCAAGAAAAAGTAAATTGATGAGTAGCCGAGGAAAACATTTTCAATGGAGATCTGATATTTCATTGGACTAGATGGGTGTTATATATGATTTGTGATGAACTTATCATGATAATAAAAAACAATAAACATGATTAATTGGATGTGATAATATATTTCTAGTACATTTAATGTGAAGACATATTCAAAGTGTTAAAAAATATGCTTATCACTTCTCTAATACTCACACTTCTAATAGATGGGGAATTATTTTTGGTATAAACTTATTATTCAAAGAAGGTATTAGGATATGTAATAATTAAAAATTATAAATATATTTCCTATGTATCAAATTATTTTAAAATTAATTTGATAAACTATCATGTGCATGATTTGGAGTTGGAAATTAAGATATTTTAATTGAAAATTATGGATAAATATATCTATGGGGAGAAGTGAGGAATATATATCGATATTAAGAGACTAAAATTGATATTCATGATGGTTGTTATTGATCATCAATAATTTTGTCTTCTCATTTCTCTACCATCACGGAAAAGGGAATAAAGTGGCATATATTCTAAGTAGAAAAGATTGTTCAACAGTATCAATAATGATAATTGAGAAGGATTCAATCTTCATTTATTTTCAAGGGATTTAAATGGGAATAGTTATTGAAGGAACATCATCAATCCTTTCTCAAATGACTCCACAACCATCCCTCATGAAAAAATAAAACTCCCTCAAATAAATGGTTTGAAAATATATAAGAAGGTGGAAATTATGAGAAATGGGAAGTCCATGGAGTTTAAAATTGATGAGGATGGATTTATAATAGTTGGGTCACAATTATGTGTACCATCCATTTTAAATATAATTAAGATTATTATAAATGCTTGACATAGATCCACCTTCTCTATTCATCCAGGGAGCACAAAGATGTATCGAGATATCTGAATGAACTATTGGTGGGACAACATAAAGAAAAAGATCAATAAATGTACATAAATGTTCCTGGTATGTTTATAAGTGAAGGTTGAAAAAAATTATGATGGCATGATTACACAATTTTCCATGAAAATATGGAAATAGAAAAACATCCCAAATGATCTTTTTGTTGGACTTTAGAGGACATTATGAAGAAACAATGTTATATGGGTTTTTATGTACTATATTAATAAGAAAGATCACTTTATCACAATTTTATATGACATTACACTTAATCAAGATACATATAGATATATCAACTAAGTGGAAAGGATGCATAGAGGACCACAATCAATGGTATCTGATTGACATTCGAGATTCAACTCTATGTTCTGGAAAATATCCAACATTCCCTAAAAAGTAAGATGAACATTAGTGCGTATTTTCAATCTCAAAATGTTTTCCAATACGAATGAAATATTTAAACATTGGAATACATTTTTAGGTAATGTTATATGGACTTTAAATTAAGATGAGATTATCATCAACATCTAATTAAATTCTCTTATAAAAGTAGTTTCCACTTGGGAATCCAAATGACTTCATATGAATCCATTCATGGGAAAAGATGTAAAAGACTAGCGTGCTAAGATGAAGCGAGTGAATAGATATTTCTAGGAACTAAAATAGTTGATGAAATGGTAAATAATGTAGAAATAATTAATTATCACATCATGGAATCAGAAATTTGACAGAATTGATATGTAGAAAATCTTCGGTGAGACGTTGAGTTTAATGATGGAGACATGGTATTCCACTGCATATATCTATGGGTGAGGATCAAGTGATTTGTGTTTAAAAGAAATATTTAAGGTACATTGAACCCTTCAAGATTATTGATCGAGTCAGGGTTGTGTCATATCAACAAGCACATCAACCAAACATGTCTCAAGTACACCACGTATTCCATTTATCTCTATTAATGATTTACGTACTAGATACCTCATATTTAATGAGTCTAGTGGTGGTTCTTTTGGAAAATCAACCCTCTTTCAAGGAGAATCCATTGATGATCTTGGACTGTAGAGACACATCTCTACACAACATGACAACTCACCTGGTCAAAGAACTATGAATGAACCCTATGAATTAAGATGAAACATGGGAACTAGAGGATGCGATGAAAGAGAAGTTCTATAATATTTTTTCACCATAGTATGTAAAATGAAATTTTGAGGGTGAAATTTCGTATGGGGGGATGAATGTAATGACGTAAAATTTTATAAATGGAAATTTCCTTCTTATAATTTTTTCATATATTATAAACAAAAAAAATTACATAGATAAAAAAAATACAAATTTTATAAATTAATAATGAACTAAATAAGAGGTATTTCTAGAGACTAAGGAATATATCCTAATGGAATAGTAACAAGACCCTTATAATTGTAACATAAAAATTAGGAAAAGTAATATATCCATTGGAATAGTAACATTACATATTAATGTATAACAAAAAAATTTCAACTTATAAATTTTAATATTATATAATTATACCATATTATAAGTAAATAAATGATTTAAACATTATTAATAATGTGTTGATATTTTTGAAAGGTATAAAAATTTAATTATAATTTAATAATTAAAATATTGATTCAAAAGAAAAATTATTTTATAAAATTTATGTATAAATTAATAATTTAATATCTTATGAATATAAGATAATTTTACAAGACCTTAATTAAAATTTTCAAACAGTTATAAAATCAGTTATGATTTTAGAGGCATTATTTTCCAAGTAAATGATAATTTCAAATAAATAATAAATTTTTAATATTTATAAAACTAATTTTATAAAATTGATTTCATTTTTTAATTATACAGTTAAAAAAAAGGTTGAGTTGAATTTGTATATTTTTCTAAAATTCTTGACTCTTTCGTGAATTCTAAAATACGATAATTTGTGATAAAATCTAAATACATGAATTATTGAGTCATAGTTGATGTAATGATGGTGTAAGCATATAATATCAATCCATAATTCATTATTTTTGTAAATTAGGTTGAATTATTATACTATTCATAGTCTTGATCCAAAATAATAATGTGATGAATAAAATAATGATATAACACAGCTCTCATCACATATAAATACCACCTCTAACCTCCTATACACCTCAGACCATTAATGATATAAGAATTTCCAAAATTCAACCCAATATTATTCCTAATCCCATTCCCCACATGCATGATCTCTTGGTATCATAAAAATTATAAACCCTTTTCCCTGAGGAGGTTCTCAAGGAGGAGAAATTCAAGAGGTAAATCCCTCTTTTTCACATAATATATTTTCAATTTCGTGTGTTTGATTATCCTATTTTCATATACACATATCCATGTAGACTTATAAATCTATTTTATTTTAGATATTATAATTTAATCATTTAAATGGAATCATTCATCTTCAAGTCCCTTCGATTTTCATTATTTTCCATACATGAAAATATTTACCATGGGGTGTCGACTTACCACCACTGTGGATGATGCATTTTCATCTTCCTCTACCACCTCAAAATATGGTAATATAATATTATAATGTTTTAAATATATTGTAAAATTTATTTTATAATTCTATAATATTCTTAAAATAACATATATACATAATAATAAATGGTAAAGCAAAAAAAGTTTACTGTGATCGAAAACTACCAAAATAAACCTAAAATGGTTATCATTGAATTTTATAAATTGATTTATCCTCGTACCATATAAAAAATTATTTGTATGATAATTTATATTTATTTATGTTTTTTACTATTATATAAAAAAATTATAGTTTTTTATTCTCATTTTACAAGAACATAAATTGTTGTATACAAGTGAACCGATTATGGAAACCCAAAAAAAACACCCCTAAATAACGAAATTAAACTATATAACTCATTAAAAATACCATATATGAAATTAATATAACTACAGTGAATAAAATTATTATATTAATGGTTTTTGATTTGTAAATTAATTGATTTAATTTTATTATCCAGGATATTAATGTAAAGAAAGCATCCAAACACAATGTAAGGGGAAATGTCGAACCTAACTATATGTCTTTGGGTTTTCCCTCTTTCAAAAAAATTTAAGAATCGATGTTCCAATATTTTACTATTGATATCATTTATTTTTTATTCAATATTATTGTATTGGATATACATGCATACCCTTTCATTTTATGAGAAATGAAACAATTTTTCCATAATAACACTTTTTTAACACAATATTTACTTCCACATAGATTTTTTTTTCATCAATCAAGATTGATATCAACAATATTATCACATTTTTATATTGGTAAAAACAATTTTTATGAATATATGATATATTAAATGAAGTAGATTCTTTTCCATGCATTATATTAGGTCATAGATTGATATATGATCTTTGTGGCATGCATGATAATGTTAATGTTATGATGTGATGGGTATAAAAAGAATTATATAACACATATAACTATTATGATGTGATATGTGATACAAGAATTAGATAACACTATAATTAATTGGTTAATGTGATGAATCTAAAAAGATAAATAGGAAAATTAATGGCCATGGTCCTAGCTTTGATCATAATTATGTGTTGTATTTGACAACTAAGACATGAAGTTTCTTTTTTATGCATTCCCGAAATCCATGCCATTATCTAATGTTTCTTATCTTGATTATGTTTATGATCATTTTATTTTAATATTATGATTGTGATTATTATTCTCACCGATGTTTCATATCTCTTATTCATACCCTTAATGTGATTTTAGAATACCCCTTTTTTGATGTATGATCTCATATGATACTTGTACAACGGAGAAAATGGGGAATAATAAGAATATAGAGAATAGTGAATAAAATAAATCTTTATGTTTTATTGTTT
The DNA here is from genome assembly GCA_963277665.1 of Viscum album. NCBI lineage: Eukaryota > Viridiplantae > Streptophyta > Magnoliopsida > Santalales > Viscaceae > Viscum > Viscum album. Next base: position 155,054,486 of record OY728153.1, read on the forward strand.
AAAAATTATGAAATGTCATAATTTTAACAATACCGTAAACTGATTGATCCTATATTTGTAGAACTATTAAGTTGTTTATCATCAAAATGTAGTAGTAATTATGTATGAAAATGTAGGTATGCTATACACTTTTATGATTCTCTAGGTATATGTTCCTATGAAGTTTTTGTTTCATAAAAGAATATAGCCTATTGAGAAGATTTTAATATGGGTTTGGAGATTTCACCTATTTAAAGCCACAAGGGAAGTTGAGAGGATGACCCGAATAAGGATTCCCCTACCAGAAATGGTATTTGATCGTGTGGATTTCAAGATCATCAAAAACCTTTAAGATTAAGTTATTCAAGAAAATTATGAGAAAGAATAGGAACTGAATGATTTGGAAAACCACAAAATCTCTTTCATCCTCCAGTAGGCGAGGGCAGTGATACATCCCATAAGATGTACTAGGGCCTAAGTCTATGTGGGATTTCCAAGGGTTAAATTCACTCTTCATTTACTGGTCAATGTTTGTGGAGTCATTTTAGAGAGGTAGAGAGAGATAGAGAGGGAATTGATGATGCAATATACACACTTATTTTCAAACTCAGGGTTCCATAATTATCCCAAATGTTGAGATCCTCATTACCACATAAATTTATTATATAAAAAAAATCCATGGATCCCACTTACTAGTTATGATAAATGTAGGACCTCTATTATCATGAGAATTTATAATTTAGTGGGAATTGTTATGTTGACTATACTGATCATACATATCTGGAGGCATTGGGGAGTGGCCTTGGCTTACACCCCATCGAACAAGGGATCCATGAAAAGTGGTTCGCAATCTTCAATGGTGGTATCAAATGATGGCTAGAACCGATGAGTTTTGGGAGTCCTGAATGTATCTCATTTAGGCGATACCTTAGTGAGAATAAGATGGCTTGAGAATGGAAAGTATTAGTGAGTTGGAAGTTCTTCACATAGGTGAGGATTGGGTAATAAAAACATTATTTGTGTATGTAAGTTCTAGAAAATATGAATATTACTTAGGGTGATGGAAAAACTAGACAGAAAAAACATAGGTGAGGCCTTTATCTAGGCTCATACGGTCTCTTCTAGTGCCGTATGACATCATGAACACAAATATCAGGCTCCAAAGGGTATTTTTCCCAAATTTTATTGGACTAGGTGGAAGTGGGTCACCAAAAATTTATTTTATGTTTATTATACTATGGGAAATATAATCCCACTACCCTCTTTAATTTTACCTTATTTAGATGCTTGAAGATCCAACTAGAATTTTCTGTCGACTTGGTGGGAGAACTCTGGTGAGAATATAGTTTAGGCTTGTTTTGGATTTCAATTCATGCTAAATAATGATCCCAAGGGTCCAATTTATAATAAAACATATGTCTATGTGGTAATATTCCACTTACAAAAATACCACATTAATGTGTCTCATTCTAGACCCTCATTCATGTACTAGTGTCCCATGCCTGGCCATAGTGATACGACATACATGAGACTATTTTCATGTATCATTATCATGTTACCAAGACCTACATGAGATTTGAGACCACAGAGGTGACATATATAATTTTATGCATTATTTTTTGGTTTTAATTCCTTATGTACATTCATTTCAAAATTTTTGTCAATTTTTTAGAAGGGAGTTTCATCACTTGGAGAACCATCAATTCCATCCAATGTTGAAAACTCCTTACACATGTCTCTATTGAGAAATTATATGTCACACCCAACACATGTACTAAGAAGAACCAGTATAGAATTGAATCATGATCAATAATATGAAGACGAAACAATCTGTATTCTTGATGATATGGAACATGTGATAAAGAATGAGAATACCTTACTTGTGAACGTCTTGTCTTGAAATTTAAAGTTTTGAGAAGTTAAATTTATTTTTGAAAATGAAATTAAAGAGAAATACACTCCTTTTTTTGAATACAGAAAAAATTTGGAGTATGAAATTTTATTAAGGGGTAGATGTAATGACCCACATATATAAACATTATTTCATTATATATATCTGTAATATACATGGAAAAAAATATTAATGGATAAATAAATGATTTATTTCATTAATTGATAAAATTTCATTTATAGAATAAAAATATCCATGAGTATTTAAAATATTACACAGTGTATATAAATAAGAAATTAAATTACAAGAATTTGATATGTAGGATCCTTTTGATCTCCTAGATTAATCACAACTATATAAAAATAAAAAGAAGTTAAAAAATTTATTAATTCAATTTATATTTTAAAAATATAGATCCATGATGTTTATTTTGGTGAATGATGAGTATAATAAAAAATATTTATTTTTTAAGATGTGACTTGACCATCGGAATAATGACATAAATGTTGTAATAAAAACACAAATTTTTGGAACAGTGACTTGATCATTAGGAATAACATCCTGAATATTATTCAATATATTAATTGGGAATTATTTCCATTAGATTTAATTTTACCATTGTATTTATTATACAATTTGAGATAAAAAAATATAATTTATATAGAAGAGAGAAATGAATAACTCTACCAGTGCTATCATAGACATTAAATATGATTTATCACAATATTGGAGTGAATTAGCATCACTAGCATTCTCCCTTGGAAATATCAAACATATCATTAACATTTAAGGATAAAGATAAATATACTATAGTTGAATTTCATGTAGTTAGATATCACAACTAGGTCAATGTTAGTTAATCCATACCATGAAATTACCAAGGTGGTACACATTACCCTTAAGGATTATAATGGTTTAATAATATTCCATGTATATTAACCCTAGTAATATAAAGGTGTAATTCTCTATTTTCAAAAGAAATAGTTTCTTTTTTAATTCCATTTTAAATATTATTTAATTTTAAAAAATAAACAAAAATATAATTTGAATATGACAATTAGTTTTTTATATAAAAGTAAAATATAACTGTAATTTTGGAAATATATATATAATTTTATGATAAATTCAAGTATTAGAATTAAATTTATTTTCATGAAATAAACTTATAAAACACAATTTATATGAATATAATGATACTATAATATGATAATTTTATAGGTAATTTTTATAAGGGTTAGAAAGTAGACTATATCACATAAAAATTTATTTTTAATAAATATGTTTTTCTAACTAGATTCTATAATTATTATACTTGGAAAATTTTTGATCAAAAATGAACATTATATTTGAAATCAGTAAGTCAATATAAGTCCAGGGTGAAATTTTAGGAATTTTTTAAATTACATAATTATTCTGTGAATAGTGAATGTATAGTTCTTTGTAGTTGGTAGATATTATGAAATCATAAATATTTTATAATTATTAAAACATTATTTACATACCTAAATAAGTTATTTTATCAATTTAATGATTTTTAATGATGTATACTGAATTTTAAGACATATTAATTTTTTATCTAAAGTCTATAATAGAAAAAAAAGGTTTTAAAAAACATTATTTTTTGAAAAATTTATCCTTCGATGCAAAAAAGTAATAAAAAAACAATTGAATATCCTTTCTAAAACATTTATATTTAAAAAACCTCCTGATATCATAAATAATCAACCAAAAAAATATTTAAGCTAATAGTTTTCCATTTTCCACAGCCAATCTTCCAATGGTTATATTTAAAATAATAATAATAAATCTATCTAAATTTCTAATAAATACACACATCTCCACCCCATTTTATTCACTACCATGAAAAAATAACCGTTTTCCCCCAATTATCGCTTTTTATATCATTTCAACATATCTCCCAATGTTCTAATGAACTCTCCTAAAGATTTAATAATCAATCTCGCATGGATGTGGATTCTCTTTATCTTTCTATTTATCAAATTAATTCATGTATAGTTAGTGTTAAAATTTTAAATGTTATTATGTTCTCAAGAACTTTTTATTTCTAGATTACAATCTTTGTGTTCTTACACCAATAAGAGACAATCATTCACTCTCAGTAAGCCCATTTGGAAACCACATTGTAAACCTGTAATGAATTTGAAGTCATTATTTGATTTTTCAAACCTCCCTTTTTATGATATAATTATTCATCACTACTATTATTTATAGTAATTATTATAGTTTTATTTATAATTTATTTATTGAGTTTTTCCATATTTTAATCACAAACTCTTATCTTCTGTGTTATAAATGATGAAAAGGTCATGTCTTTAAACACTTATGTAATATATAGTTTTATATCAATCCCATTCAATATTCTATTGGGGTTATTGATGAAATTTTATATGATCAATGTGGAACACATACCTTAATACATATGAAGGTAAAACCCTCAAAATTATCAAGTCAGTTATGTAAAAATTAATCTATAGAGATGACATGTTTTATGACATCATAGTGAATAACAATGGTAATATGTTTTGTGGAACATTACTATTGAACCATTATGATCTAATTATGAATGGATAATTTTTATGTTTTATCCACATTACCAGTTTATCTATCATGTACTTATATTTATGCTCTCATGTCTTACCTGATGACTTATCCATGATGATCACTCATGATTCATTTATGTTTTTTATTCTTTAATATTACTTATGTTCACTCTTGTATATTTATTTATGTCCCTAGTAAATCACTTGTAGTTAGCTAAACATGGATGAAATGTTAGATTACACTTTCAATATGATTAAATGATTTTTATGTTTGCTATTTCTTTATGAAATTTATGGATTATGAATTTTTTTCAAAAAAACTAAACCCCAAAAAGACCTACAAATTTAATAATGTAAAATATTGTTAAAGAGTTATGTGAAAAATAATTTCTTGAAACATTCGGTTTCCATATACTATATATTGAAATATTTTAATCAATTACTATTTGTCACAAAACAGGTTTAAGATAACTAATTTTTTATATGTACATTTTCAAAGAAAAATATTTTTATTTTATATATAGTTTTTTATATTAAATATAAATTTATAATTTTCTTATTTTGTATTATCAAAATTTTACTACATTTTTGGATTAGTCATATCAAAATTATATTGTGAATAATTTTTGAGATATTTTAATAAATATGATTTCTAGGTTAATAATGAATAAATAATTATTTTCTAATAATTATAATTTTTAAAATTAATATTTTATAAAAACTAATATAGATAGAACAATAATTTTAATAATTTAAATGTATCCATTTAAATAATGATATAAAAAATGTTATAAACCCATGTTTACCCTTTTGGAAACTCAAGTTAAATTTTAATTAAACAAATGTATCTATTCACAAATAGTAAAAATTAGTTTCCACCACTCATAATAACTAAATATTTCAAAATTTAATTCATATTTAATATCATTATATTAATTTGAGATAAAAATTATAATTTTTTTGATATAATATTTCAATGATTATGGTTCGCTGCCACCATAATGGAGAAAAAGGTTTTTTTTCAATGATTTGTAAACAATATATATTTGTTAATTAATCAATTTTCCTAATCCATTAAAATTGAGAACAATAATATAATATTTAATTATATATATATAATTTTATTTGTAATAATTCAATTGGTGACCAATACTAAATAATATTAACCACACAAAATAGTTAAAATTTAAATTTTCCAAAAAAATTGTTTTTATCTCACTATATTGATGTTTTAGTTATATTATATTTGGAAATTTAATTGGATTAAATAAATATTAAATTATGTTAATAAAATATTGATTTTTTATGATTTGGTTTTAATATTTTTAGATAAAAATTGATTAGTTAGTTTATAAAACTTTTGTCGATGGTAAAAAATTGAATGATAAAGCATAAAATCAAATAGTAAATGTTACAAAACATGTATAATACATATTTTTAAATCTATTTTGGGGAATTTCAACCCAAAATCCCCAAAAAATCCATCACTTATATCCTTTTTATCTAATAGACATTTAACTGTATTGAAACCATTATTGAAAAATAAAATAATTTTACAAAAAGAACTATTTTTGCACTTATAAAAAAGGATCCATTTCCCCCACTCAAAGTTACACATAGCATTCAAAATTTCCATAAACACATGACCAAATTACCTCTATATGAATTCATTTTTAGGACCATGTTCTACTAGTCTTCATATTTTATCATAATCACTTCATTTCAAAGTATACTGTCAAGATATTTTTTATGTTCTAAAGTGATGTTTACATAAAAATTATCATTATCTTCTAAATCATTCCCTTCAAAAAATTACCAAGTCATATTCATATAATTTAAATCAATATAATAAGTATAATTATGTTTTATTATATCTGTTTATGAGATTTTATTTATTTTTTTCTATTAAAACAAAATAATGATGATCCTGCATAAATAAGGACTACACTATCCACTAAGTGGTGTACTTTGTTATCAATCACCTTGTACCATGAGTGAATTCATAAATGTATTGGAAATAAAAATATTGTGATTATGATACTATTAATAATATATAATGATAATTCTGAATATATTATTTTTGAATTTAATAATAAACAACATTAATAAAATTAACCACCAAAAATGAATATATTAGATTACCAATATAAATATTTTCTTATTTTATAAAAACATAAATAATTGATTAAATTTTATGATAATATAATAATAAATGGAATTTAAAACCTATAATTTTGGAGGTTTTAAACTTATTCTATAAAAACATTATCCATGGTTAAAAAGTAAAATTTTAGTGTATAAATTGACTGAAGTAGTTCTGATAACCAACATAAAGAAAAAACTATATTGTAAAAAAATAGTATATAAAATTATAATTTTACTAGTAAATGAAATATATATGATTTATATTAATAATATGATATAAAATAAACATGATTTTACTATTTATAATGTTATGAATATACATAGATAAATTTTAGATTATTATAATTGCTTGTGGTAAATTGTTTTTCTTGTATTCAGATATAATCATTTTTATGAAATTTTATTTCTTGAAGTTTGAATAATAATACCTAAAAAGATTTTTTAATTTATTTCTATATTATTTTATGATATATTAAAATAATTCCTCATAACATCATTAAGAAATTATTCTGACCACAGATATTGTATTAACTGTAAGGGTTTATTGACTCAATTTTCATCCCATTGAGGTCTATAATCAGGTTTTAACTTAATATTTGATAACATTATGTCAACCATTCACATATCAATTTTCATGAAAAATAAAAATTAATCATGTTTTTAAAAATTTAATTTCACAATCTACCCATACAATTAATTCAATCCAGTTACAACTTATGTTTTAAGGGGGTTCTCATCTCAAAGACCATCTTTTGAGATGTATTTGTATTATGAACCTACTATTATTTATATGGGTTATTTGATATGTTTTATATTTATTACCATATTAAATGTATCAAATCATCGGTATTGTGGATTCAATTTTATTCTCTCTCCCATTTAAATGGAATTGATTTAAATTTTACGTGATTCAAACCATATTTCCCTTCTAAAATTCAATCCCCTTGACTCACAAATTCATTAAATGAATATGAACTTATAAGAAAATGTTCCATTAGATTTCCCTTTTGAAAACAAATATTTATATTTTTATCAATGGAAGTTAATTTATTTCGTTATAATTAACATCTATGATGAAAAAAAAATTTCAAATAATACATCAGTGCTGGTAAGAAGAACTCAATTTTTTCTTAAGGAATATTTATCCTCTATGTAAATATTTTACTTTTCGGAAAATTTTATCCATGATTTTTGGGACCTGAAACATGTATTAATTCATACTTTTTTATTAGACATCACTAATTTTCACAGGAATATTTTATTACCCAATTTATTATATTGGATTTTAATAATGGTTTTCTAGAAATATTATTTAGTTTTACTAATCTTGTATATATTTCTTATCTTTAACATTATTGGTTTCCTATAAAAATTTGTATATTTATCAATAATCCATTATTATATATTTATTAAAAGGTAGTTATTATTTTATATCAAATATATTCATTCTAACATTTTTGAAAATGAATTATTATAAGAAACTAGTGACTTTTTCACTTTTACATTCTTTATAAAAGTATGATGAAGAAATCATTATAATTTATTTCTCACATGAATTAATTTACTATAATATTGATTCTTCTTTCCCCAATTACATAGTTTTAAAAATAAATTATTTTAAAATTATTAAATTGGTTTTATTTAAAAAACTTTTAATGGGAAAATGATAATTTAAATCAGGATTTTTTGTTATTAAAAAACAATTATTCTTATAAAAGTGATACTTATATATTAGTTGATTATTGATTCATATTTCCTCTATTGAGAATGATTTAATATCATTAAGATAAATTATCCATGTCTACCAATTTTTTTACCTAACCATATTTAATGTATAAATTTTAGCTTTCTTCAACAATATTCTTATAATAAATCACTATTTTTGAATCTTATGATTAAAATGATTTAACATATAATACACTTAACAATATATTGGAGAAAATATAGACTAAATTATAAAAACATTATTTATATATTTTAAATACAATGTGTTCTCTTATATGAAGGGTATTTACATAGGGATTTTTATAATTTCTTTCAATACTCATATATAATCCATGGGTCTTCATGTTTATTTATGAAATTATATATTTTTTCCATATATTATTCTATTAGAATGGGATATGAAACCCATTTTCATTCCATGGTTTCATAATTATATGATGGTGATTAAATTTATCTGGAACTCATATATATTGATGATGATGGGTGGGAATTATATTTTCCTCCAGTAAATTTGTAAACTATTTATAAATAATGAGATAATAGATTGTTGATTCATATAGATTTTTAAACAATATAAATGGATGGACTTTCTTGTATTTATTCCTAACATAAATTAGTGAACATATAAGAATTTTTTCAAAACATAAAAGGGTTGAAATTGTAACATCCCAAGTAAGTAATGAATAATAGATATTTTTATCTAAGTCTATTAATGATTAAGATAGTGTTTTAGAGGCTTAAAATGAAAATAAATCCAATCTTAGGCATGGAATACACTAATATTCTTAAAAGATTGTTTTATTGCCTTATGATGGAAAACCCTTTTTAAATCTATATTTTGACAATTTTATAAACTATTTTTGTAAAAATAAACTTATTCTTTATGATTGGGACATCAAAATTTACTTTGTGTGAATTTTTGGTATTTTTCTGACAATGTTCATTTTTTAACGAATAGTGAAAAATACTGCATTTTACATCAAAACTGCTTTTTAATCAAATTTATTTATATGATTAGACTATCTTTTGAATTGGTCTTAATGTGTAATATGAATATATTTTTACCATTTAATCCAATGGTGATCATTGTAATCAATTTCACTTTGAAATTGGACTTAAACTAGTGTCAATCTTTTGATACTCATTGTTTCATAAAAACACCCTATTTGCTCTGACAGCGGGAATTAATTATTAAATTAATTAATGTGACTTATATGTTATTAACTTTGTAAAATAGGCTTCATTTTTGAATTCTTAATATCAAATATAGCTTAGGGTGAATTTTTGGTAATTTTCCGAAAAACTTCAATTTTTGATGAATAGTGAAACCACTATGTGGTACTTATAAAGACTGATTTTCCATTTAAATGAAATTTTTCCATCATTGTGTTTTGAATTTCAAAAATCATACATACATGGTTTTCATTAAGAAGTATAATGTCGTTCAATGAGATTATAATAATTTTTTGGTGAATAGTAACTTATTAAGTTCTTAATCGCGATTAGTGGTAATTAGTGTAGTTTAAGGTAAAAACAATGCTTTAATAAAATAAGACGAGATTGACACATGTACTACCCTCATTGGTTGTGTCATGGCCGAAAAAGAAAAGCCATGGGTCAACATGGGGACCCCATGGAGACACTTCGGTTGGGAAATGACATAAATAACTTTTTATTTAATGTAAAAGTAAAAATGACACAAACATAATATGTTTTACGAAAACAATTTTTACATGGAGTTATAAAGATCAGATTTTTGATTATAAATAGTAATTGGAAAGCTAAAAATATTTTATACATCATAGTATATTTTTTATAATTTTTAGACATTATATAAATTAAATTATTTATGACATAATAATGATGCAGTGATGACATCATTATTTGACGATTTAAATAAAATGGAAAGATAATGTAGAATCTATGAACTACACATGTCCAAAACCAATTGGATGAGTGTATTTCGAACCCTAATCACCTTATACACGAATTATATCAATTTGGGACCTTTTAAAACCGAAAAAAAAATTCAAATAAAGTAATATTTCTTTACTTTCCAAAAGTGCCCCTCCTCTCCTCTTATAAAAGGCCCCCACCTCTAACTCATTTCACACACTCCTCAAGCCTTTGGCTCGGCCAACCCCTGCCCATTTACTCTCTACACATCCCTATCCTCATCCTAGAGGATTGAATTAGGTCATAATCCTTTCAAAGGAAGCTTTTAGGATCAAATCAAAAGGGGTTACACTTTTAAAGGTAATTCATTCTCTAATGTTCATTTGTTTTATTTTGTTTCTCAAACCCCATAAACTCTTTTTATTTACTTATTTTGTAACAAAAACAGTATATTAAATATACTAGGATGTTTTTATAAGATTTATTTGAGCTACACTCTCACACAACTACATCAAATGGTTAAAGAACATACGGTTTCTCTAGATGGTGAAATTCTGCCTCCCGAAATGATGATTGTTCAATACTCATTTAACACCTTCAAAGGTGGCCATTATGATGTCACTATTTTTATATATGATATATAATATGTTTATGTTTTCCTTAAGCTTCTGTTTTTTTCATTTTGGGCATACCTTTATGGTTTCCATTATGGGTAAACACGATATCTTCATTTTAGGAAGTGCGGACTACCGCCCCCTGAAAGTTATTTGATTCGTTAATACCATATGTGGGATGTGTAAAGGATAAATTTAATGATATTATATATGTTATTATACTGGAATTATAATATACTCTTATATAATTATGATTCCATTCCAGAAAATATGAAATAGAAATGGAAGTAGCATTCATGCGTACGTACGACTTACCGTCTCCATGAACGGTGCATTTCATTTCTTACCTCTAAATGTGATGTAATATTATAAATACATGTATATGATGAATATATATGATATATATGCTATCCAAATAATTAATATCACTCTGGATATAATGAACCTTTGACCAAATTAACAACATGTAAGTGTAAGAAGTCTATTTTTGACTTAAGAACCAAATACCGACAAAAAGAACATTATTAACTTAAATGATTACATGATGTTAATAACATGGTATAAAGGGAATAATGAACTTGAAAAAGGTTTATAAGCAAGTAGATATTAACTCAAGTTTATTATTCAGGACATTAAAGAACAATCGAGTCAAGTCGGACCAGAGGTATGGGACTTCGTCTCAATCCCCTTTCATTGAGGCATCTTTTATTTTATACACAACATTCTTTTATACGGTATATAAACCCCTTTGACTTTTATGCTTATTCAAAAGGAATCATTTTTATACGAAGCGTTTACTAAACGACAAAAGGGAATGTTTTTGTCGTACGTATGCGGAGACAACGACTTCTCCGCCGTCGTGACCATTATTTGAGTTTAGGCTTCCTCTACAAGCCATACCTTCTTTTTAAAAGAAAAATAAATACCATGTTTTACTTTTATTTTATTTTGGTATTGAAAATGGTTTTCATAATGTTTTTATATCAATGTGTTGTATTGATATCTTGTGATTGAAAGGTGTATATGTTATGTTTCCTTTATGCATGTTTTATGTGATATGAATTATATTATGGTTCTTTGGCATTATTATGAAGACAGGTGGTTCCGTGATAATCTAAGGGTGGGTGAGCCCGATATAGCTCTCCAATGCATTGGGTAACGCGAAGGAGTGAAACGTTAAGGTTTCTCCGAAGAGATTTTAGGGAATATATTGTGATGGGTATTCCAAATGTAACCAAGAGGGTTACTCCCTACGTAAGAATGTTATGAATGCCTCAAGTTACCTTTATGTCTTATGATTTCTATGATTTATTCATGATTTTATGAGGTATGTTAAAGTGCCTATGTTTTATGGGTAAAGTATGATTTCATTCTTATGTATATATGAACTCATGTTTCCTTTCCATGTTTTTATAACCCATACTGAGCTTTTTATGCTCATCCCAAGTTTTTTTGAAATGATTTTCACAGGTCAAGTGAAGGTACATGATATGATGATAGTGTCAAGGAAGTGTCCAGAAAGAATCCATGTTTTATTTTAAATGTGTTTCCATTGATGGGAATGAAGAATACTAACTTTATGTAACCACTTTGTTTATTTGTGGAATGTAATGGATTTTTTATGATCTAATTCTCTAAAACTCTAAACCAGAAAAGATCCTCATGATTAAGTAAGGTTTAAGGCTACAGCCTTATAGTTGGTATCAGAGGTCGGTTTAGATAACTTTAGGAGTTAGAATTCTATTAAATGATTATCCAAAAATATTTTTTTTTGAAATGATATAGCATTTGAAGATTACCATGTTGCTTCATCTAAGTCATGTTTGTTCAGAATGGTTTTCCGCAGAGGAAATAGGGAAGAAGTGCTAGGAAGGCCTACAGAAGGAAATAACCTTCCGAATCAGCATCCTGAGATGGTCGGAATTGGAACTGAACAGTTTTTTGCAGTAATGGAACAGTTGACTCAGGCTATAAATGGTGGTGGTATCTATGCACGAGATCAGCCAGATCAACCGCAGAGGAACATGTCGGTGGTGGAACATTTCATGAGGCAACATCCACCATCATTAAGAGGATCATCTGACCCTGTGCTAGCTGAAGGGTGGATTAAATCACTGGAGAATATTTTCGATGTCATGGGGTGTTCAGACAATCAAAAGGTTAGTCTTGCTATTTACCGTTTGGAGGGTGAAGCAGATCAGTGGTGGTCTATGGTTAAAAATATCAGGGAAGCCAATGAGATTGATTCTCTTGACTGGGATGAATTCAAAGGTATGTTTTTTAGAAGTATTTTCCTAAGGCTGTTCGACTTAGGATGGAAAATAAATTATTGGAATTGAGGCAAGAGGAAGAATCAGTGGCTGCCTATGAAGAAAGGTTCACTCGATTGGCAAGGTATGCTCCAAATTTTATCCGAGACCTTGATAGTAAAATCAATCGTTTTTACTCAGGATTAAAGCCAAAATATTTAAGGGAATTAGATTCTCGTGAGTTTAAAAGTTATGAAAAGCTTGTTCGATGTGCTGAGAAGGTGGAAATGGAGTTTGCCGATGACCAAGTGTTCTACAACAACCAGCAGAAGAAGAGACCGAGGTGGCAGGAGAAAGGTAAGAATTCTTCAAAAAAGTCTGATGGTAAGAGAACTAAGTTTCCAATTTGTGATAAATGTGGAAAAAGGCATGCTGGGGAATGTCTTCTGAATTCTGGAAAGTGCTACCGATGTGGTAAGATGGGACATAAGGCTCGTGATTGCACTGAAAAGGATCAAGGTGGAGGTAGGAACAAATTTGATTTATAGTTAATGAAATGTTATAACTGCAATGAGATGGGTCACTATGCAAACGAGTGTCCGAAAAAGAGCTTGAGTGATGGGAAGCAGTTAGACTACAAGCAGAAAGGGGTGGTGAAATCCTTTGAAACTACTTCAGCAGATGTCGGGCCATCAAATGAAGTTGTATCAAGTACATTGTTTGTTTTTTCAGATTATGCCAGTGTGTTGTTTGATTCAGGGTCTACACATTCTTTCAACTCTGAAACCTTTTCTAGTAAAATGGGAATACCATCTCAAGAAATGACTCCAGAACATTTGGTAAAAACACCTGGGGGAAATGTTGAGGCAAAAAGAATTTATAAGAATCTTCCTATCCTTATCTGTGGAAAGAACCTACTTGCAAACCTTATTGTTCTACCTCTAGTAGAGTTTGATGTTATCCTGGGTATGGATTGGCTCTCTATTTACAATTCTAAGATTGACTGTAGAGCTAAAGAAGTTTCTTTTCAGAAAGACTTTCAGTTTGTGTACAATAATGAACCCTTACTATTGATAACTTATCAATAGGGCGAGAAACTTGTAAAAGATGGAAATGAATTTTAACTTGCACACGTCGTTGAAAATAAATGAACTGTTCAGATTAATGATGTGCCAGTGGTAAATGAGTATCCTGATGTTTTTCCGAATGAGTTGCCTGGAATAATACCAGATCGGGAAGTTGAGTTTACTGTTGACTTAGTTCCTGATGCTAAGCCAATTTCAAAACCCCCTTATTGAATGGCACAAATTGAACTTTTAGAGTTGAAGGATCAATTGCAAGATTTATTAGAGAAAGGTTTCATTAGACCTAGCACATCACCATGGGGTGCCCCTGTTTTATTTGTTAAAAAGAAAGATGGTTCTATGAGACTTTTCATTGATTATAGAGGATTGAATAATATCACTGTTTAGAACAAATATCCTTTGCCTCATATCGATGATTTGTTTGATCAGCTCCAGGAAGCTCAGTTTTTTTCAAAGATTGACCAGAGATCGGGGTACCATCAGCTGAAGGTAAAGGATGCATATATTCCGAAGACCGCATTCCGTACGAGATATGGCCATTATGAATTTGTAGTAATGCCTTTTGGGATAACCAATGCACCTTCTATATTCATGGACGTAATGAATAGAATTTTCCATGAGTTCATGGATAAGTTTGTGGTGGTTTTCATTGATGATATTTTGGTGTTTTCTAAAAGTAAAAAGGAGCATGAAAGACATTTAAGGGTTATCTTGCAAACCTTAAAAGAAAGGAAACTGTATGGGAAATTCAGCAAGTGTGAGTTTTGGTTGCAACAAATTTCTTTCCTTGGTCACATTGTTTCTAAAGATGGAATAACAGTTGATCCTGCAAAAACAAAAGTTGTGGAAGAATGGCCAAGACCCACAAATGTAACCGAGATTCGTAGCTTCCTTGGTTTGGCGGGCTATTACCGAAGGTTTGTTATAAATTTTTCACGGTTATCTAGTCCAATGACTAAGCTAACTCGGAAGGGTGTTAAGTTTATCTGGACAAAAGAATGTGATGATTGTTTTCAGGAATTGAAAAGAAGATTGGTGAATGCTCCAGTTTTGGCACTACCTTCCAGGAATAGTGAGTTTGTTATATACAGTGATGCTTCATTGAAAGGACTTGGTTGCGTCCTAATGCAGAATGATCAGGTAATTGCTTATGCTTCACGACAGTTGAAAACTCATGAGGTAAATTACCCTACACATGATTTGGAATTAGCTGCTGTTGTTTTTGCTTTAAAAATTTGGAGGTATCATTTGTATAGAGTAAAGTATGAAATATATACCGATCACAAAAGTGTAAAGTATATATTCACTCAGAAAGAGTTAAACATGAGACAGAGGAGATGGCTAGAATTAATCAAGGATTATGATTGTACAATTCATTACCATACGGGAAAAGAAAATAAAGTGGTTGATGCTTTGAGTCGAAAAAGTAATCCTTCATTAAAAATGTTGTGTTTGGAACGTGATCCTTTGGTTAAGGATTTGCTGAACTTTGGCATAGAAGTTGTTGGTGCAGGAAGTCCTTCTGTTTTGTTTCAGGTATCAGTGAGATCTTATCTATCAGATAGAATCAAGCAAGCACATAAGCAAGACAGCGAGTTACAGAAAAAGGTAGAGCTGGTTCAGAAAGGTAAGTTGCCTGAATTCAACATTGATAATGATTGTGTTTTGAGATTTGGGAAGAGATTGTGTGTGCCTTGTGATTCACAGTTGAAGAGAGAGTTGTTATGTGAAGCTCATAGTTCTCCATTTTCAGTTCATCCAGACAGTATTAAGATGTATAGAGATCTGCGGAAGTATTACTGGTGGGATGGAATGAAAAGAGATATTGCTGATTTTACTGTGAAGTGTTTGACTTGTCAGCAGGTTAAAGTAGAGCGGCAGTTACTGAAAGGGATGCTTCAGCCTTTACCAGTTCCAGAGTGGAAATGGGAGAATATATCCATGGACTTTGTTGTTGGATTACCGAAGACATCTCGAGATAATAATGCAATCTGGGTTATTGTTGATCGCTTGACCAAATCTGCTCATTTCCTTGCTATACGAGATACTTTCTCTCTTGATCAACTTTCCCGTTTGTATCTTAAAGAGATAGTCAGGTTACATGGAGTTTCTCTCTCCATTGTATCGAATCATGATCCCAGGTTTACTTCTAACTTTTGGAAAGGCCTTCAGAAGTCGTTGGGTACTGAATTAAATTTTAGTACAGCTTTTCATCCTCAATCAGATGGGCAGTCAGAACGAACAATTCAGACATTGGAGGATATGCTACAAGCTTGTTCTATGGATTATCAGGGAAGTTGGGACCAACATATTTCTTTGGTTGAATTTTCATATAATAATAGTTTTCATTCCAGTATACAGATGGCACCATTTCAGGCATTATATGGGAAGCAGTGTCGAACACCAGCTTTCTGGGATGAAGTGGGTGAAAGGAAGTTGATGGGACCAGAATTGGTAGAAGAGATGGTAGAAAAAGTTCAGCTGATTCAGAAACACATGAGAACAGCTCAGAGCAGGCAGAAGAGTTATGCGGATAACGGGAGGAAGGATCTCTCTTTCGAGGTAGGTGATCATGTTTTTCTCAAAGTATCACCATGGAAAATTGTTATGCGATTTGGTAAGAAAGGAAAGCTAATTCCAAGGTTCATTGGACCATATGAAATTCTAGAGAGAGTTGGATCAGTTGCATACCGAGTGGCTTTACCTCCGAGTTTATCTCAGGTACACAATGTTTTTCACGTTTCGATGTTGAGAAAGTATATGCCAGATCCATCTCATGTTTTGAGTCCTGAGGTAGTTCAGCTGGAAGAGAACCTATCTTATGAGGAACAACTGGTCCAGATTCTTGACCATAAGGAGCAAGTGTTACGGAATAAGGTGATTCACCAGGTAAAGGTTTTGTGGAAAAACCACATGATTGAAGAGGCAACATGGGAATCTGAAAATGCAATGAGGGATAAGTACCCCCATTTATTTGATAAGTAAATAAATTGTGGGGACGCAATTTTCTAAACGGGGGAAAGATGTAACATCCCAAGTAAGTAATGAATAATATATATTTTTATTTATGTCTATTAATGATTAAGATAGTGTTTTAGAGGCTTAAAATGAAAATAAATCCAATCATAAGCATGGAATACACTAATATTCTTAAAAGATTGTTTTCCTACCTTATGATGGAAAACCCTTTTTAAATCTATATTTTGACAATTTTATAAACTATTTTTGTCAAAATAAACTTATTCTTTATGATTGGGACATCAAAATTTACTTTGTGTGAATTTTTGGTATTTTTCTGACAATGTTTATTTTTTAACGAATAGTGAAAAATACTGCATTTTACATCAAAACTGCTTTTTAATATAATTTATTTATATGATTAGATTATCTTTTGAATTGGTCTTAATGTGTAATATGAATATATTTTTACCATTTAATCCAATGGTGGTCATTGGAATCAATTTCACTTTAAAATTGGACTTAAACTAGTGTCAAACTTTTGATACTTATTGTTTCATAAAAACACGCTATTTGCTCTGACAGCGGGAATTAATTATTAAATTAATTAATGTGACTTATATGTTTTGAATTTTGTAAAATAGACTTCATTTTTGAATTCTTAATATCAAATATAGTTTAGGGTGATTTTTTGGTAATTTTCTGAAAAACTTCAATTTTTGATGAATAGTGAAACTACTAAGTGGTACTTATAAAGACTGATTTTCCGTTTAAATGAAATTTTTCCATCATTGTGTTTTGAATTTCAAAAATCCTACATACATGGTTGTCATTAAGAAGTAAAAATTGGTTCAATTAGATAATAATAATTTTTTGATGAATAATAACTTATTAAGTTCTTAATCGCGATTAGTGGTAATTAGTGTAGTTTAAGGTAAAAATAATGCTTTAATAAAATAAGATGAGTTTGAAACATGTCCTACCCTCATTGGTTGTGTCATGGCCGACCAAGACAAGCAATGGGTCAACTTGGGGACCCCATTAAGACACTTTGGTTGGGAAATGACATAAATAACTTTTTATTTAATGTAAAAGTAAAAATGACACAAACATAATATGTTTTACGAAAACAATTTTTACCTGGGATTATAAAGATCAGATTTTTGATTATAAATAGTTATTGTAAATATAAAAATATTTCCTACATCATAGTATTTTTTTATAATTTTTAGACATTAAATAAATTAAATTATTTATGACATAATAATGATGCAGCGATGAAATCATTATTTGACGATTTAAATAAAATGGATAGATAATGTAAAATCTATGAACTACACATGTCTGAAACCAATTGGATGAGTGGATTTAGAACCCTTATCACCTTATACACGAATTATATCAATGCGGGACCTTTTAAAACCGAAACACATTTTCAAATAAAGTAATATTTCGTTACTTTCCAAAAGTGCCCCTCCTCTCCTCTTATAAAAGGCCCCCACCTCTACCTCATTTCACACACTCCTCAAGCCTTTGGCTCGGCCAACCCCTTCCCATTTACTCTCTCCACATCCCTCTACTCATCCTAGAGGATTCCCTTTGGGAATAATCCTTTCAAGAAAGCCATTAGGCTCAAATCAAAAGTAGTTACACTTTTAAAGGTAATTCATTCTCTCATGTTCATTTGTTTTATTTTGTTTCTCCAACCCCCTAAACTCTTTTTATTTACGTTTTTTGTAACAACACCGGTATCTTCAATATACTAGGATGTTTTTATAAGATTTATTTGAGCTAAACTCTCACACAACTACATCAAATGGTTAAAAAACATACGGTTTCCGTGGATGGCGAAATTCTGCCTCCTGAAACGATGATTGTTCAATACTCATTTAACACCTTCAAAGGTGGCCATTATGATGTCACTATTTTTATATATGATATATAATATGTTTATGTTTTCCTTAAGCTTCTTTTTTTTCATTTTGGGCATACCTTTATGGTTTCCATTATGTGTAAACACGATATCTTGATTTTAGGAAGTGCGGACTACCGCCCCCTGAAAGTGATTTGATTCGTTAATACCATATGTGGGATGTGTAAAGGATAAAGTTAATGATATTATATATGTTATTATACTGGAATTATAATATACTCTTATATAATTATGATTCTATTCCAGAAAATACGAAATAGAAATGGAAGTAGCGTTCATGCGTACGTACGACTTACCGTCTCCATGAACGATGCATTTCATTTCATACCTCTAAATGTGTTGTAATATGATAAATACATGTATATGATGAATATATATGATATATATGTTATCCAAATAATTTATATCATTCTGGATATAACGAACCTTTGACCAAATTAACAACATGTAAGTGTAAGAAGTCTATTTTTGACTTAAGAACCAAATACCGACAAAATGAACATTATTAACTTCAATGATTACATGATGTTCATAACATGGTATAAAAGGAATAATGAACATGAAAAAGGTTCATAAGAAAGTATAGATTAACTAAAGTCTATTATTCAGGACATTAAAGAACGATCGAGTCAAGTCGGACTCGAGGTATGGGACTTCGTCTCAATCTCCTTTCATTGAGGCATATTTTATTTTATACACAACTTTCTTTTATACGGTGTATAAACCCCTTTGACTTTTACGTTTATTCGAAAGAAATCTTTTTTATATGAAGCGTTTACTAAACGACAAAAGGGAATGTTTTTGTCGTACGTATGCGGCGACAACGACTTCTCCGCCGTCATGACCATTATTTGAGTTTCAGCTTCCTCTACAAGCCATACCTTCTTTTTAAAAGAAAAATAAATACCATGTTTTACTTTTCTTTTATTTTGGCATTGAAAATGGTTTTCATAACGTTTTTATATCAATGTGTTGCATTGATATCTTGTTATTGAAAGGTGGATATGTTATGTTTCCTTTATGCATGTTTTATGTGATATGAATTATGTTATGGTTCTTGGGCATTATTATGAAGACGGGTGGTTCCGTGATAAACTAAGGGCGGGTGAGCCCGATATAGCTCTCCAATGAATTGGGTAACGCGAAGTAGTGAAATGTTAAGGTTTATCCGAAGAGATTTTAGGGAATATACTGTGATGGGTATTCCAAACGTAACCATGAGGGTTACTCCCTACGTAAGAATGTTATGAATGCCTCAAGTTACCTTTATGTATTATGATTTATATGATTTATTCATGATTTTATGAGGTATGTTAAAGTGCCTATGTTTTATGGGTAAAGTATGATTTCATTCTTATGTATATATGAACTCATGTTTCCTTTCCATGTTTTTATAACCCATACTGAGCTTTTTATGCTCATCCCAAGTTTTTTTGAAATGATTTTCACAGGTCAAGGGAAGGTACATGATATGATGATAGTGTCAAGGAATTTTCAAGAAAGAATCCATGTTTTATTTTAAATGTGTTTCCATTGATGGGAATGAAGAATAATATCTTTATGTAACCACTTTGTTTATATGTGGAATGTAATGCAAGTTTTATGATCTAATTCTCTAAAACTCTAAACCCAAAAAGATCCTCAAGATTAAGTAAGGTTTAAGGCTGGGGCCTTATAGAAATTCTTTTAATTATTCACAAATTAATTAATATATTTATGTTACGGCCAAAGTATCATTCTCATTATTATGAATACGTTTTCCTCTTATAGTTCATGTATATTTAATAATTTTTATATAATCTTTTAATTCATGTCTTATGGTATGAAATTATTTATTCATTCATTTATAATATCTGTTTTTTTGGTTACATATTCATGTAATTTAATTATTATACGTATATTACCATATTACACTCACTTATTATTATTTATTCTTATTGCTTATATTTACTCTTACTAGAAATTCGATATCATCACTTTTTATGAGTGTATTTACATAGTTTATGAATAAATGTATTATATATGATATTTCTAGAAGAGTATTTTTTGTGGAAAATATTTACAAGATTGTTAATATTTGTTTTGGATTATGTAGTTTCATATAAGGATTTGTCTAAATTTTTAAAACCTTAAACCAAAAATATCATTGTAATCTATTTTTATGCTACATTTTATTCATGTTATTAATTTGATATCGTCACACACATGGGGTGTCATAATTTTTTCATAGTATGGTTCAGGTAAATTTAGAGGATATGACATTAGATAAGGGTAATTTAATGGTTGTTATTTCATGATTGATATAAATTTAAATTGTAGAGATTGATCCAGATGTTATTTGAGGTAATATTATACATTATAGAGATTGGGATGAGAGTAATTTAGCGAAAACCCTAGTTATAATTCTGTGGGATACATATAAGTGTAAGATGAAATTATAATGTATTAGTGATGTATACATAATTTGGTTCTGTTAGAAATTAAATATTTTCATGGATAATGGATATTATATTGGGCTAGTTTACAGATTCACCTAGAGGGAATTTCCCTAGAAAATTATGGTTGAGTATCATCTCATTCTTAACTCTGATTCTGATTAGTTTTCAAAAATCATTGCATAGTTTTGTACACGCTAATTGGATATTACTTGGTTAATCACATTATATTTAGATGACAATTTGAAGGAGTTATTTCCAAAATTTATAAGGGATTAGGATAATATATATGAAATAACACAACATAAAGTAATATATTTCAAACAGAGAGAGTTAAAAGTTGAACCAAGCATGAAAAAGTTGAAAATAAATTATCATAGGATTATGTGAACATGTAATCATATAAGAAATATTAAAATTACTATTTAATATTCCCTTGATCATTGAAATTGATTCTATTGGATAATATTATAATTAATTTTTATGTTTTAATTTTTTATAAAAAATATTTAGAAATAGAATCCATAAAAATCATGTCATTGAAAACTCCATTGACTATTCTATTAAGGCTTATTTGGAATAGATGGTTGAGAATATTAATATATATGTATTATGAGTTAGATTATATGTAACCTTGTATTCCCTATAATAGAGAAATTTTTATCATATAAAAGATATTTCTCTTATCATGATTATTTTTAGATACCCTTGAGTATTTTTATTAACAAGTGACAATTAAAAATTTTAGGACATAGTCTATTAATGGAAGGGGGTTACCCTTAGATTTCAAAATATATTTTAAAATAGTTAAAAAATATTTTGAAAATATTTTTCACAAGAAATACCAAAATATAAATGGTCATTGATAGAATGGGTAAGACAATAATTAAAAGACTAAATCATTTAGTTTATAAAAGGTAAATAATAAATTAGATATATATATATGATATGATTAATAACTTGTAAATTATTGAAATGGATTTTATAATTAATTTTTTTTGTTTATATAGTACAATTTTATTAAAAAGATATATTAAAAAATTTGACTATCTAATTTTTTTGATTAATGATGATAATATAAGATGAGGATGAATTTATGATATTTTTCTAAAATAAATGGTTTGTAGGAGAATTGTGAAAAAATACTAATTTTTCTAATACCTTCACTATTATGAGTTAAGAGTATTTAAAAAAAATTCAACAGAATATATTTTTATACATCAAAATAAATCATTGAATAATACTATTTTGAACATATATATAATTCATGTTTTTTATTGTAGAATCTTATTTTAAATTTTACTCTAAATATTATTTTTATTCAATTATATTTAAAATTATTTTTCATCAATCATATTAAAAAATATATATAAAGAATGAATTATTATTAAATTTCAGTATATATATTAGTTAAAAATTCAAATTACTTTTTTAGGTATAATTTTACAATGATTAAAGTTAAATTCCACGATAATGGTGAATCGTTCACTTTCAGTGAATTGTTAACATGGAATAATTTTTATCTTATATTTTAAATTAATATAATTCAAAGAATAAATATTATATAATATAAGCTTATAAAATTATATTAACACTTATATAATTTCTGAGCAATATTAATTAATATGAAGAACAAATAATAGTAAAAATGTTATTTTTCCCCAAAACAGTTTTCTCTACATATTTTATATTTAAATTTAAATGATATAATTATTTTATTAATTAATTTATCTTTATTAACTATATAGTATATATATGTTTAAAAACCCCCAATTTTGTAAGAGGTGTTATTGTATATTTTTATTAACACCTACATTACTTCGTTTCAAAATCTAGTTGCCAATGTAAAAAAATAAAAGGGTAAATTGTAAAATTGATAGATAAATGATAAAAAGCGTTTCTAAGACATGTAAGTAAATTCATATATACGGATTTTTGACCTAATATCACCTCATAATCATTTATTTCACAATTCTAGTCTCGTTCACCCTAGAATATTAAAATTATATTATTAAAAAATAATGGGTGTTTACCAAACATCTCTTTTATTCAGTTAAAAAATAGGATCAGTCTCACAATATAATATGTAAACGTTACATTTTTAATTTCCATAAAACATTTCCCAATTTTCATAAAATATATTCTATAGAAATTATTTAATTCATATAGAAATTTAATGTTAGACCAAGACCTCCATTTCCATGGAATCATTAAAGAGTATGTTCTTGGTCTCAATGTGAGTTTTACACATCCCCTATAAATAATTCTTAAAAATTGTCTTCTAATACCACCATAGAAAGGGAAATATAATTTATTTTCTATCCTCAATAATAATATTATTTTTATATTAATTTAACAACTCGTATTTATTCATTTTCAACTTTTAATAAAAATATGAGAATGTCGATTGTCTGTGCCTGAAGACTAATGCCCCCAAAGTGGTGTATTTGTTTCAGTTACCACAAAAAATGTATGATTTTAAATTTTTTTGTGGAAAATAAATTATTTTAATAAAATGGTTAATATTATATAATTAATAAATTTGATATTTTATATTTGATATTACTATAAAATGGGTATAGTAAAATTAACCACATAAATTTTTTTTTACGAGTACCTTTTCCAATCAGAGTTTATTTTATGAAAAAATATACAAATTTTTAACTTTTAATGAAATATAAAAATGAAGGGTATAGATCCATATAAATAAAGATATTTTGAGGGTATTATACATCACCATTATCCTTGGTCAATAAAAAAATGTTATGTATAAATTTACCTAACCACCTCAGATAACCATCAAAAGAAAAAACTATATTACAAAGGAATAGTGTATATAGATAAATTTCCCTATTTATGTGAAATATGAATGAATATGGTTATGAAAAAGGTATATAATAAAAAAAATTCTATTCAAGATACTAGGCACATGTAATGTGAGAATCAATAACAATGTAATGGTTTTAGGAAACTATAGTTTTGTCCATTGAGTTACAAACAATCGAATTGAAAAATATTTTGCCAATAATGATTTATTATACTTAATTAAATAATTATTATATTTTATTGTTTTATAAATATGCCTATCAATATCATAATCATATAATTCTTAACTGAAATATTATTTTACATTTAATAGTTTTCTGTCACATTTCCCTTTTTTCATGTATGCTTTCATGTTTTGTAAAAATATTCGTAGACAAGGTGTAATAACTTCCCATTGATTTTTTTTCATACAAAACATCCCTCATTAATTTGTTTTAAAATATAATTTCATGATTTCTACATCATAATATTTCAATATATTAATTACTCATGTTATAAGGGGATTTTAACATCAATATCATTTCTTTAAGATCTGTTTCTATTACGCACCAAAATTTACTGATATAGAGTATATGTTACCAATTTGATTTAATAATCCACTAAATATCATTCACCCATAGAATTATAAATTAAATATCCTGATATATCTATTTCAATGGGTTTTTATTTAGATGCTAAAAAACCCATAACATATTTCTTGACCCCAATTCTTCTTTTCCTTAGTCATAAATTCTCCCCTTGGTTTTGAACTTATAAGACCCTTTTTCATTCTATTTACTATTTGACAACGAGAGTTATATTTTTACAAGTTTAATTACATTTTTATAATAAGTATAATATTATATGATTAAATACCTACCCCAATTAATGTTTTATGTTGGTAGGAATAACATGAATTGTTTCTAATAAATAATTCTCCTCCATGTCTATAGTTTCCATATTATAATTTTTTCTCTCTATTATTGCGATACAAAATGTGGATTAATTCTTGTTATCATTTTACCACTAACATCCAATTCACAAATTCATTTTTCCTGAATTTATGATATGGATTTTAGTAAATATTTTTTTAAAATATTAGAAGGTTTTACATATCATTAATATATTTACTATCTTCCACTCCATGTTTTCTTTATATAATATTTACTTCATTTTTAGACTCCATTTCTCCCGATTTCCTAAAAAATTTTTTTTTAATATATCTTAATATTTTTCTTTATTATGATGTTAAATTAATTTTACAAAAATCCAATAAATTTAATAACTTATCCATTAATTAAAAAAATATGAAATAAAACAAATTTTAATTTTTTTTTCGAAAGGATGGTTATTGTATAATTGTTAAACATAAATCCCATGTTTCACATTTTTAAAAAGAAAATTATTTTTCAATTATTGTAGTAGATATATTTAAATGGGTTTCATATAAAATGATTCATTTTCCTTAATATTTTCAATGTAATTTTTTTTTCATTTTTTCTAATTTTTTTGATCATCTACTTGATGCTTCTTTACTTTTATTTTAAAATAAGATAAATATATATATATATATAATGAATGTTCTATATCCATCTTTTATATGAAAAATAATCTTAATTTTATGTCAATTATTATTTATATATTGTATTTTCTATGTGAATACCCCTGATTTCATTCCTTTTATTAAAGGGTGATCACCGAGATTCACTTCATTGGTTGATTTGAGGATAATGTTGACTGAATCTTATTTCCGATGGTTTATAATGATATGATGGTGTTTTATTTTATCTATTACTCATATGTAGGTTTGATGATGGGTGGGGTCTTATATAATCTTCCAATGTATTGGATATATATTTATATATAATATGATAATGATGCATACGAATATATAGATTTTTTCATATCACAAAATTTTGGATGTGGTCGGATTTATAGTCAACAAAAAAGGGTGGACAATTTTTTTCTCAAAACATATAGGGGTTATAAATCTATTATTTTTCCCAATGTTTACCAATGCTTATGTTTGAAAACTAGTTTTATTCTTATATAAATGACTATGTTATGATCTCATGAATCATATCTATTTACTAATTCTTCAATACCCTTTTGAATAATGTAATTTGATATGCTATGCCTTATTCTATAATTTATGATATATCATCTGTTGGATATAACTTATACTTGTTTATTATACCCAAATTCACATATTATGATCACTTATTATCATTAATTATTATATATTATATTTACCCTTAATAAGAATCTGATCTCACCCCTTTCTCATGATTTCATTTCCATATAATGAAATTTAATAGGTATAATGTGTCTAGAATAATATATTGTGTATTGAATTTCTGGGAAATGTTATGCTTTTTTATTGGTTATGTTGATGATTATATAGTGGGATAAATATTTATTATTTGGAAAAGGAACAATAATTATTAGTTATTGTTTTCCATAATTATCTAAATAATTAAACCTAGATGATCATGGGAATGTACTGTAAAGAAATAATTTCTCAGTGTCATAGAACAGAGTCAATAATTTTCATATGGGAATCATACATTAGAATATTAATTTTTCTGAAACATATCAAATTTGATGACAGTGATGTAATATTAAATTTATTTTTCAAATTACTAACATATAATGGAGTAAATAAAATATGGTATGTATTCATCACATTTAAAATTTATGTTCAATAAAAATTACTCGCAATTCTATAATTTTCTTTGCCTTATATTACTAGAAAAGCACTAACTCTCACGTTAATAATTTTAGCATGAAACATGACATGTCTTACTCCTATGAATCATAAGACATGATGATATGTTTTTATTATAATATTTAAATGTAATTGATTTTATTGATATATAATTAGTTTCATGTAATTTAACAAGGTAAAAAAATAAATTGGATGCTTAATATATGTAAATTATTTTATTTTATAGGTTCCAAAATGTTCATGGTTTTCATTACTCATGAACAATTTAACATCAGTAAAATTCAATAATTCATAGGGTAGAAATTCAAAACTCATTGCATCTTACAAAAAATAATATATATATATATATATATTGGAATTATATAAGCTTTTGGTACATCAAAATTATACCATAAATAGTAATTATAGAAGCATTAATCAATAAAGACATGAATAAATAAACAGCGTTGGGTAAAATGATATCTTATCTCTTTCGGGTAACCATATCTTGAAAACTCTTAATTGAACCCACTTGGGAAAACAATGATGATTTATGTACCTTTAAAAGGGATAACCCAAATATCAATACAAAATAACATTTTAACATTCCATAATATTGATTTCATTACACTATACTATAAGGACACTATATCTAAATCAGTATCACTTTCCTAAATAATATTCTATGTTTAATTTATACAATTATCTTATATTCCCAATGAATTTCATTCTAGTGAATAAATAAAAATTCCATATAAACTATTAATAAATTAATTGATACCACTCTTCTGCAAATCATCCCTTCTAAAACCCCTCCATGATATGTGGTAAGGCAAAGTGTGATACTCATAGCCAATTTTTAGTTGATGTTGTGTTTATGTCTAGCATAAATGTCATAAAATAAACATATATGAGAGAAAATACACTTATAATTATAATGAGTAGAATAATAAATAACAAATATAATATATAATATATGAAATAGAACTAATCCATTAAATCATATCCTAGAATACATCAAACAAAGTCAATAATAGGAACCCAAAATAAAAAAATTCATATGGAAAAAACTCTATGAAAAACAACAAACTCTAAATATCAAACTATTAATATATAGAAAGATCACCAACTCTATAATGTAAACTTATTAAACATTATATAGTATATATATGAAAAGAAAACAAGTATACTTCATAATATCATCATAAATGTCAATTTCATATAAATTTGAAGGTAGAATAATTATTCTTCAATGATTTAGTATCTAAACCAACTTTTTTACTTATACTAGGTCAAATACCTCATAACATCAAAAAATAAATATCACTAAATGTAAAAAAATGTATAGTAACCTAATATCAATATAATGTAATTATTAAGGTTCGTCACACCCACTTAACCACTAAACTACTCACCCTTACCCGACAAATAGTTTTTTCGGTGTTATAATCAATTACATGTCACTATAACCACATTCCACAATAGAAAATATCTTTTGCAATCAACATTAAACTACAACATACTATATACCATAGAAATATATCAAAATATATAACAAATAATAGTTTGTTTATATCACATTTTTATAGATATACTACATAACTTTTCCTCAACCTCATGCACGAATCCACAAGTACATCTCAATTGTATTTCCAAATCACTATGTAATCATTTTATAACTAATAATATATCTATAAAAACCAATATATCATAACCTCATGGCACCATAACATATTTCATGTTTGGTATAGTGTGTGTGGATGGTGGGGTATTTAGTCATCTATATCACCAACAACCTAGATATTGGATGTACACCAGAAATGAAAACATAAAATGTGAATTAGTTGTGTTATACATATTAGTAAGTTATGTGTAAGAAATAAAATAGATCAAATGAGTGAAGAATAACAAAAAACCCAATATATGGAAGAACTACCCAATTTAATTCTTCCAGAACAAGACTAACCAATAAACTATAAATTACTAAAAAAACAAACATTTCATCTTCTAGAAATGAATTCAAACTGGACATATCCAACATGATCCACAAAATATATTTGCATCATATATTTCATTATAATACATTTTTAGAAAACTACAAACCATGATTCATTTATTAACCATTTTTTCCACTATAGATTAATATAACTTTTTCCATTTAAATATTTAAATTCATTTAGTACATATAAATAATCCTACACTATAGTTATCATTCATTAACCATAAATAAAATACCTAAAATATCATTCCATTATTCGTTTTGTTAATTTTTTTATCATTACTATAAATAGGATATAAAAAAACATTTAACATAATCACCTCTATATATAACTATGATAATTATATAAATAAAAGAAAAGCCCCATTTTATCCTTATCAAGATACCCACTAAAAGGACACTACCACTACCACAAAAAATATTCCATGAAATAATGTAACACCATAGTAACCATCAATCATTAGAGATCCATCATAATATAATTCACACAAACATCAAAATATGAATTCTATATTCCCATCTTCTATATACCAGGATTAAATAACCAAACAAAATAAACGTCATTTCTATTTTTATTCAATATTGTACATAACATATTTATGTTAATATGCTAATTATACATTCATCAAAAGTAGAAAGACATTATGAAAATCAATATAGTATAAAATAAATTACATCTTCCCTTATTTAAAATATAAAATTCAATTAATGATGAAAAATAAGAACCATAATAATTAATATTTTTATATTATCTCATTATTGTAGTTTAATTATTTTCCCATTTTTAATTTATTTCATCATAATAATAAACAAAACCTCTATCATATGAGAATTATTATAAAAAAAATTATAAAAATATATAAATTTAACTAAGTAAAGAAGATAAAATCATTGGAATTACATTCAATATAATTTTTTTATTAATCTTAGTTAATATCAACATTATTTTAATTTAATATTGTTATCTATGGAAAAAGCATGATAGTACCACATATGAAAAAAATATAAAAGAGAGTGTTTACAAGTCCACTGAATTAATCTAATCATAAAAAATTATAAATCAATAAATATATACTGATTAATTTTTATATATAATATATAATCTTGACGAAAATTTTCTAATACATCTCTCTGATCTTGTTCACCATATGTTCTCATGATTTCCTCCTTGT
Source organism: Viscum album (assembly GCA_963277665.1). Taxonomy (NCBI): domain Eukaryota; kingdom Viridiplantae; phylum Streptophyta; class Magnoliopsida; order Santalales; family Viscaceae; genus Viscum; species Viscum album. The sequence continues at coordinate 155,084,640 of OY728153.1, forward strand.
ATTCTAGAGGTTTACAACAAGAATAGAGGTACTATGTTATGGCATATGGAAAATATGCTTTCATATCAGAGGATAAAACAATAAAAAAAGATATAACATTGAAATAATAAAATAATAGCACAGTATAAGTAGAAAATATACTAAAATAGAAGCATGTGGTAGTAATAAATTAAATGTTATATAATCCTTAACATCAATGTCATACATACACCAACAATCACACACTGGGATGAACATACATACAAGATGAAAAAATGGAAGTAGAAAATAATAGTATAGGATACTATAACTAACTCTATGATAGACCATGTACCCGATATCCAAGACACTTCCATCCCAATCCATCATAATCAAGGATATATACCCAAGATAAGTCTCTTGATCATTAAAAATTGAGAATTATGCATACCCATGTTATCTCTTTTCTCAAACTAATAATAATATTTAATGTTTGGATGAACACGGAGGCTCACGTATAGGGGTGAAAAATAGTCTCAATAGAACACCCCAATGATAAACACATAAATACATGGTTAGAAGTACATTCTCATGAAATATACTCATCTTATTCATAAAACGGTTGAAAAAGAGAAGTTAAATATTTAATGTAAAACCATAGTCGATCCCCAGTTTTGTGATCTTGATCTACTAAAAAAAATTATCATCATGGATATGTCTATATACATTTTTCTATTATTATATTACCATATATATACATAAATATATATATACATGAGTAAGGTGAAAATACCATAAATCAATATCATTCGATACTTGTATTTGTAATCTCGAACGTCTTGAAATCCTTGAAAAAGGTATCAAGGTAGATTTCATACAACTCAAGCTATGGATATTTTTGTGAACCATTAGGTTTATAATCCGGAATGACAATGCCTACTTCATCCCATTCAATAAATTAATATTAGTAGGCTACATAACAAGAATGGGATATATGTTTTTGCCTAGGGATTAACAATACTCAACTCCAATAACTCTTATGAAGGATTCTATGAAATAATCAGACATCCTTTAAATTTTCACATGGTGAGATTCCTTTCCACTCAATCCATGTAGCACCATATTGATTATTGAATCATATGTTTCACTAATTAGAAAATAATGACATTTTTAATTGGATAATTCATATGAGGTTGATCTGTATATTATCTATAAAAGAAATGCTATCTGGATCGATGCACATACATGTAATTCATTCATATAAATGGATCCACAGTCCCATATTGAAGAAGTACGTCCAGAATATGTGGTAATAATGCATCCATCCAACCCTATGGAGAAATCTAGACCTTGGTTTAGGATAACGTAATAATTCATTGACTGTATTTCAAAATAATATTCAGGAGCACAGTGTACACACTATGATTGTGTAAATGATCTAGGAGTGAATAATAATATAATCTCTTAATTATCATAAAAAAAGGAATTACAAGTCCATAAATCATAATTATAATCATTACATTCAAGAGTATCATAATCAGAGGGCTAAAAATACAGATAATGGGAAATACAATTTGGCATCCCAAAAAAATAAAATACAATAATGGATAAGATGGTGGAACCAATAATTATGTATGGGAATCCAAATAATATAAAAATCAATAAGACACATAGAAGATAGTTCCCAAGAAATAATTATGGGCATCCGAATAATATAAAAATTAATAAAAGACATAGTTTTTGGGTCACTATAAATATGCATGGTAATCCCAATAAAGAAATTCACATAGCAACTTCCTCATCGTACATCTATGAGGGAGAACCTATGAAATTTATAAATATATCAATAGTAATCAATTGAATTCATTAATAATTTAGTGTGGCTGGTTGGATACCTAAACCCATCACTACTATCACAACTCTATGGGAATACATGTTTCACATGAGTTCTATAGTTTCCACAACTACCGTATATACCCAACCCCTCAGTGCACTAGTTCGAGGGAAGTCAAACACCATGGTACACATTAATTCCCTTAATTCACTACATATGAGAGTAATTCTACATATGTTTTGCTAATAATAATGTTAAAAGGTAAATGAATCATACCAAAGTGACTATAGGTCACAATATAACATGAATATATCACTTAGGGGATTCGTTGTCATGACTAGCCTCATGTGGTGATACCCAACAAACCATTTTTTTAGGGAAGTGATTTATAATCACTGGTATAAGGATATGAATCTTTTCCATTCTCATATTAGGGTTCTAAATCTTAGGATATTATATAAATACATTATTTGTGGAAGAACCTCTCTATTATAGCCTACTATCCCCCAAAACATCGTATTGGAGTCCTCAAGTTCCATCATAGGTTTTAGCATTATGATCTATATGATAAAATGATAATAATGGACTACATATACATATAATTATTACTATGGTGTAAAGTTATTAAACCCCATTTTAAGGGTAAAAAGGGATGATTTCATTTTATGTATAACATAGTGCACGACATATACTCTCAATTCCCCAAATTGGCGTCTAACGTAGTTGGAAATTATAGGTAAACCCCAATTATAATTTCTGTATGATAGGTAAATTGTATGTACCAAACATGGGGTACCTACCATTGTAAATTACATGGGGTCCCTACAAATTTACCTGACATGGAATGACCATTTATATCATCTCATTCGTATAATTGTACAGGGCATGTAACACCTATAGGGTATCGTGGTGTACTCTACACAGCCATGTGCCCCTACATGGGTTGTCGATTGATATAAACGACCACATGTATAAAAACCATAAAAAAATAACTGTATTCATTATACATAGAATTTGATTATAAAAATAACATCATCATCGAATGGTAAGAACACACATTGTGTGTCCCTGAACTGCACACATTATGATCAGAATTTTTGAATATGGAACCCCTCAAATTTGATTGAAAGTTCGTTTTTCACCCCAAGGATATAGAACTACCCTAAAGGGTTACTGAGAAGTCATAAAGGTATTTTAAACTATAAATAGGATAATATATTATAATTTAAGTAAAAACCAATAAAATCATACATTTGGGTGAAATCTGCAAAATATTTTCCAATATCCACTATCCATGGCTAGAACACGACAATCCAAATCCTCATGAACTCTATAGTGATATTTCTATTTCTCTATCTCTCTCTATACGCTATTAATATTTCTATCATGATTGCATGAAGTTTAATCCCACAGGTTATACCTGATAAGTTAGGGGAAGGAGAATAAAACTAAAAGAATAAAAATAAATTGAAGAAAAAGATAAGAAAAGAAGAATAGAAAACGGGACCGGCCCTATCCTCTGTGCATGAGGTGAGTTATTATCTCAAATAGGAATAAAACCCCTATTCTAGAAATGAGGTAAGAGGTGGAATATGTTTTAGATGATTCATTCAAATTATATCATTGAATGAACATTTTTGAATAATTTTAAATTTGATTAAATATATATTAATTATTAATTAATCCATGAAAGTTTGATTGATTCAAAATTCCACCATAATCAAGTCATGGGGTGGGAAACCTATTCTAGAACCAACAGAGTATCTTTAAAATGTAGTTGAGGTCATCTTATAATGTAGAATTTCAGTTTTACCCCTTCGAAGGTATTGAAAAAAAATCAAATTTTTACTCAAATTTCCAATCCAAAAAAAACACAGTTCATTAAAAAATACCCACCATAAGACTTATCATCCCAAAGAACCAGTGATGGTAAAACGAAGCCATGATATCATCATGAACATACACAAACATACACTATCTTGACATTCAAATGACCAGTCTCTCATCAATATAAACTCTTCCATTTTAGAAGATGTTTAACCTTTTATGATTTGATACTCCCCACTATAGGAGAATCCATATAATTACTCCACATTGACACCGTTTCCATCTTCATAGTAGTCTTTTCAATGTAAAACACCAATATTAAACTGAAAATGAGGGTCAACACTCTTAATGGACTGATGGTTCACTCTCCACTATATATATTACCTTATACATATCCTCAAACGCAACCTCAATAGGTTCTGTCATTATAAAGTTAAATATACTTAAAATTTTCAGTTTATAACCAAAAACCCCTCAGTGTACATAGAAAAATGTCAAGATAGAGTAGGATCATGTCAATATATGTGGATTTTAGGACATTGTCGATGGATATGTATGACTATATCCATGATATGCTCATATCAAACCATGCTATTTATTCATTTACCCAACTCATGATGCCAAATCTCCTGAAAATACTTGCTTAGGTCCACTAATCTGTCAATCACCTAAATGAGCCTAATTTATCACTAATATCAACTCTACTAAAGGGGGATATTTTTCCTTTTACCACATAACCCAAATAATAATTCTTTTGTCATATTATGGAACCCTCACTCCTTGGATCACATGTGGCCACTCAATGATTTGTGATTTAAAAGGTTCCACACACAACTAACCTATACCTTCTCTATCTCATATTGTATTTGGTGTGTACACCCCCATACCACCAATTCATCAGCCAAATCATACTCATGTGAGTTTTCTTCCACATTTCCAAGATGGTCATTCTACTCAACATGCCAGTTCCCTCAAGTAATAAGCCCCCTTTGAACTATTTCTCAAAATTAGGAACCTTAATTGTTCCATGATTATCACACACATACCCATTACATGGTCTCATTTTCTAATATTAAATAATAAACCACGCTACTACTAATCAACTTTTATAGTCCCCTGAATAGCCCTTCCTAATGAATCCATTTTGAAAACAAGACCACAACAGGTGCATCCTTATAAACAAAATGGTATCAGCATGCCTATATCAAAAAACCCAATAAATTATGATTCAACCATAAAAAAATGAAAATCTAACCAAGATGACAGTAGAAAATGATATCTATACAAACCCAAACTAAAAATACTCAAATATTTCCCTTGATCAAAATAAATGACCACCCACATGTTTCTCAGTTAAAATTATGGGCCTCTAGGCCTCCCACAAAGACTAATCGATCTTGTATCACAATGTGTTATCTTTTTAAGACCATATAGACCAAAGAATATATTTATTCAAGGAATTTAATTATAAAATAGACCTATGATGACCAAAAATATCATGTATTGTCTTACAGGGGCATTAATCCTCTCCGAGCATCCTCATAATGGGACCCTCCCTTAAATGATAGGATGAAACATTGGAATAATGATGAACTGACACTCATATAACATATATATATTGAAATACTCACTAAAGGTTCATGTTCTATATAAACATGGGGAACTATATCAAAAAAATTTAAGTCTACCAAACCAGATCACCTGAAATTAATGTATATGTTTTTAGCACTGACCAATGAGAGTAAACAGTAATCACACAGATGGAATAAGAATAACTTCATTCCATTATATGCCTGAAAATACTTTATAAGATGGTATTGAATCTTTAAATAACTGAAGCTATGTAACAAACCCATATAGGGGTTTAACACATGGGGATCATGTCCCTTATCGGCCAATTAGTGCCACTACACCTCCTATGAATGAGTACCAAGTCATTAGTTACACCATTAAACTTCTCACTAGAAATCCATATATATTTCCATTAGAAGTAAACAAATACATATCCATCGAATTGACTAGAATTAAAAAAGACTTATATAGGGAAACCCCATTTAGGTTGTTGTTAACAATTTAAACAAATGGCATTTTTCATTCATAATAATCATACACTATCATAGTTATAACATATATGTCCTTCATATATAGTATAATAGATTAGATATCACCTTTTTTTCTAAAAAAACCTAATTTCATAAATTTCCTCTTCCCAATAATCAAATATTCTTAAATTTATTAGTAAATCATAAAATCTTTACAACATGTGCATCACCCAAAGTGAATATCATATGGAATTGAAACATCACATATCAGAATAGTATCACCACATCCCTAAAAATCCAATCATCTTATCGAAATATGTGTTCTCGACACACCAGTGTGATATCAATCATATGATCTGACACATTCCTAATAATCATATATACTATATCCCAAATAGTAATATTATAGGAACATAAACAACTTCTAAAACAATTTCTAACATCCCGACACAGAATCCACTAATCTAGTGCCCCAAGTAGGTCCCATATAAGGAACAATACAAGAATCCATTTAACACAATGTGTACTAACTAGTAGTTGATCCCAAAGGTGTTATTTTGAAGAGAATATGGACTCATTCTAGAGTTGCAAACAAAGGACATAACAAAATAAAATTTATATCACTAAAAAGGCATTTTTGGGATGTAGTATATAAATTAACATATAAAAATTCAATAGTGATATATAAAATGATATTAAAGCCTAAAAATAAAATTCATGAATAAATCACTAATGAACCACAAGGAGTACCATACATTCAAGAGTAGATAAATTAAATGGAAAATAATAGTACACAGCTCTTCTACTAACCACGATCTAGAACACATACCCAGTTTCCATGAAACTGCCAAGATTCTCTAGTATGATCAATCAAATTAATATGACTGACTAAAATTGGTCATGAAACTCACGGTCATAGAACTATCCCACATACATATGTTCCCAATTTGGAATAAAAAAATAAGGTATAAATGCACAAAGACATGATTGTACAATGGTGAAAACAAAAATTAGTTGGCTACCCCAATGAAAACCCAATAAAAATGATATCATTTGGGTATTTTCATGAAATTGCTTTAGCTTATGAAAGTCGCAACATGAAAATAGACATAAAATAAATAATGTGTAACCACAATCGATCCTTGTGTCAAGGATCCTAATTAATTGGTAAAGGTTCTTTCATGTGAATATATTTTTATATTTCTAAATATATATTTCAATATATATATATATGATTATGTATAAAATAACAATAATCTATATTAGTTGATTCTTGGGTCCATAATGCCTATCGTCTTGTGAAAATTTCATTGTATTACATATCATACCACTGAAGAAATTTATAATTATATTGGACCCTGTGTCTATAATCTTGATCGACAATACCATATTTGATCATTGTCAAAAATGTATCTGAGAAATCTATGTCACTATAGGGGGACAGTTGTCCACACCTTGAGATCATCTATACTCATATCCAATCACTAATATGAAATATTTATGCTAATAATCTGACATCATATAAAGGTTCACTAAGAAATATTCCATACCACTAATGTCATTTAAGTCTAGTATGATATAAGAATCATTGTTTTCAGGTTTTTAGAAATCATAACATTGTGACTCTGATAATATATAAGGGCCTGAAATTTAGATTATGTGTAAAATTAATTCCATCTAGATCCATGTACATGGTCAACATACATTCTTATAACTCCCTCAACAACCCCATTTCCTAAGACGTACAGTTGTGTGATGTAGTAATGGTGCGTCCAAATGACCCTAGGGATCATCCTGGGTGTCCGTCCATGAGATCATAATATTATTTCCTGTATATGTAAAATCCCTTGTGGGGTGTCCCATGTATAATACCAAAATCAAATAATTTATATGGTAAATTTTAATAATCAACAACTCTTGTGTTTTATAATTAACTAGGATATCATGCAGAAACATCATAAACATATGCATTTGCTTCTCGAGTATCCTCATCAAAGTTCTTGAAATCAAAATCCCAAGTTAATCTTCATGGCTTAAAACTAATTTAAAAATTAATAAGGTAATATATTTTGGCTCCCTGGAAATAAATCTGGGCATCCAACTAATGTAAACATTTAAAAAAGTATCATAATCATGCTCCTTGAATACACATGTGGGATTCCCAAAAATATAATATTTCAATGAAAGGCATTGAATTTGGATCCCAAGAAACACTTCTAGTTATCCCAATATAGAAATTCATGTCACGTCTAGCGCACTATCCAACTACCACAAATAACCCATAGAAATCATATAGGTATAAAAAATAATGATGTGAATTCATACGTTAATGAGTGATGGTGGTTGAACACCTAAACCCATCACTACCTCTATATCCTCATGAGATTAATTGATCAGAATGGGTCCTATGTTTAAACAAATTACCATCTCTACTTAAACACCCAATGCACTAGATCTGGGTCAACCAAACACCAAGGAACCCACTTGGTCCCTTAAGTTAGTACACATGACTGTCATCCTAATTTGGATATTCTACGAAGAAGTTTCAATGATAGAGGATTCATACACATGATCATAATGGCCAGAGAATAACGTAAATTCATCCCTCTATGGATTCTTAGTCATTACTAGACTCATAGGGTGACACACAACAGACCACTACACATCATAGGGAAGGATCTATAATAACTAGTCTTAGGATATGGCTAATGATTCATCTTAGATAAAGTGTCCCAATCATAGGAGATGATAGAATATAATTACTAGTGAAAACAACTATACATAATTGCATACTCACCCCAAAAAATAATTTATATAAGTCCTCAAATTACATAATGGGTTTCACAATCACAATCTATGTGAAAAAATGCTTAAAATGGACTACTCAAACATTAAATTTTTGACTTCAGGGTGTAATGATATGGAGAAACCAACGAAGACTATCATGGGAGAAGTACATTGTATGTATACACTAGTATAGAACATGTACGAAATATAACCCACATGGGCGTGTACATCATGTAGAAATAGAATGTAAAACACAATTACATTATTTGTTATTCCAGTAAGCAGTGTGAACCCTACAAGGGGTACCAACCTACATACCTCAAATGGCTTGTCCATGTATATCGTCCTGGTTGTGTACTGGGTTATGGTGTGTAACCCACATAGCGGTTGACCATGTATTTTTCATGACCATGTGCCCCTACATGGGTTGTTGGGCCATGTACATGGATACATTTCCAAGAACCAATAAATTGAATATATACACAATTAAAATTTTGTACATACAAAAATATCATCTTCCCCAAACAAGGAAATCACACAGTGTATGTTCCTGACCAACAAACCATGAGATCGAGATTTCTGAATAAGAAACCCCTCAAATAGGTCAATAACACAATTTTCCCCTCAAAGACTATATATAGATCCTAAATGGGTCTTATTTATTCATAAAAGTTATATAAAACTATAAATAAATAAATATATTGGGGATTAAGACAAAAATGTTACAACAAGCTACCATTGAGGGGAACTCATTGAATCTTTACCCATATCCAAAATCAATAGCTAATACAGTACCATTCATCTCTTCTAATGCTCTTTAGTGGTACCTACCATCATCTATCTCACTATTTATAATCTCTTTTTATCCCATGGTCATGAATATGGGAACTCTGTAGGGAATGTATGATAATATAAGGATGATAGAATAAATGAAATGAAAAAATGTAACAAATACAAAATAAAATGAAAAAGGGGCCTCAGTCTGGACATAGACCTATTGCCCAAAATATTTTCATGACATAAAAAGGAATAAAACCACATTTAGAACTAAATGGAAATGATATAATATCAATTAAATGTTCTATTCAATGGATATGTCCAAAAAAGAATGTGTGATTAAATTGATATTTAATATAATATACATTAAATAATAATTATTCCATGAAAATTCAAATGGTTTAGAATTATAAAAAAACTCTTATACTAGGGTAAACACCTTATTGTACGGTCAATAGAGAGGACATAAAAATTATTTGAGGTTATTTTATATGGTAAAATTATCATTTTACACATTATCTACTTATTATTGAAACAAATTACAATTTATTCTCAAAATTCTAATTTGTAAAAACACACATTATAACATATAATATATATATATATATACTATTTTATACTTTATATATATATAATAAAATTTTTCGATGTATATATTATATTTATATGAGTAGTATTTATATGTATAATATATAAAAACTATTATTTTTTTAAACGATACATTACATGCCAAATTTATATGGATTATTTCTATATGTCAATGTATTTATATTTTTTAGTTATATTAAAATGTTTTCACACTAAATATGAGGAATTTCAATAAGTAATGTATGGATTATTACATTTTAAATAATTATTATATGTGTTTGTTCAATGAATTAAATATGTTTTAAATAGAGAATATGAATGATTATTTTTGAAAATGTTATCCATGTTGAAATTGAATTTATTCCAGGATATTTTTTCAAAAAGAGATGGGAGACCATTTTAATTGTTATATAATTGATTGTTGAAACAAATTCTATACTATAGATGATGAAAAAATAAATGTTTCTATTGAATTGAATAACTTTACGTTTCTCAGATAGTCTAATATCAGAACAAGTTGTCATCATAATGAAGATAATGTTATGGAATTTTCAAATAAATTTGTTGATAAAAAGTGAGATATTATAAAAATATTTTTGATTTTAAATAACAATACATTTATGCCATTATTTTAAGGTTTTATCGAATATATAACACTAATATTCTCAGTAAAAATATAATAATTTGAAATATGGAAACTGATGGGGTGATATCATCTTTAGAAAAATATTTTATCAATTTATAGATAAGTAATGTTATGATAAAGAGCATCATATAAGTCATAAGAAGAAAAATAAATTTTAAATTCATTCGGTATTATGTATAAAGAAAATATATTATTTTCCTAATAGCAATATATTCTTCCGAAATGACAATAGTTTAGTTAAAAATATCTTAATGTGTAATGTATATCTATACAATAATGTTGAATCAAGTTCGTTGACATTAACATTGCATTTTATCAGAATTTAATCACTTAGAGAACATTAAAGAAAACTAGAGTTTAGAAATCAATTAACATGAAATAAAGATATAATAATTCAATATAAGAAACTTTCTCACACATGTAATGTTTCTTGTTTTAACCCAATTTATCAAAATTATCCGTACATTTGAAAACATATCCAAAACAGTAATCTAGTGATATCTATTGGTTAAATGAAACCCTTTGGTGTAGAAGTCATCACTCATAGTACATGGAATGCTATGTTTGTATATTATAACTTACCTCCATGATAATTAAATAATTATAATCATTTCATGTTATCTAAAATTATTTTTAGGATAAAAATGGTAATGATATTGATGTTTATTTTAATCAAATGATTGATGATTTGAAATTATTGTAGGATATCAATGTTGTGACCCATGATTTTCATTGAAGAAAATATTTCACCTTGAGGTCATTTTTATTTAGGATAATAAATGAACTTAAATCATTTGGTAAATATTAATGTATTAATAATACTAGAATTTAGGGTGTTATATATATGACAATGGGTCACATGAATTTAAGAATAAATATTATATAAAGAATATGTTTCATGAGTATCCAAAATTCTAACCCCGATTGAAGTAATATTGATCGGATTTAAAGAAATTTGACGAGACTTGAGTATAAATTTTTTCATCATTAACATTAATAGATGATGGATTTTTTGGAAGGTATAATATATTCACACTATTTTTTGTATAAATTTCTAAAAAACTATTATGAATACATGTTGGAAAAAGGGATCAATTTTCATTAAATTTCCACATTAATTCTTTATAGGTTTTTAATTTTATTTTTGTTGTGAATGTAAAACAAATTTATGAGAGTGTATCCTTGGAATGTTAATAAATTTATAATTAAAGACAAAATGTAACATCAAGGAAATGTTTTCCATGATTTATATGAAGATAATGGAATATATTTTCCCAATTAAGGATGTAAAATTAATTTTACTTCCTAAAATGGCTCATAAAGTTCATACGAAAGAGAATTTTAAGTTTTAAAACAACCTAAGTGGCATAATGGTCATAGAGGATATTTATGACATATGGAGAATATTAAAATGATGAATTAATTCATGTAAAGTGTATTGAAGTAAAATTAATACCTTGTTTCAATAGATGATTTAATGCACATGTCTATTCAATATTTATTTTGTAAAAAAATACAACACACAATAAAAAATTATTCCTTCATTTTTGAAAGCTATATCTAGAAACTATATAGACATAAAAATGTTTTGAAATATTTAACAATAAATAAATATAATATATTGTTTGTTTGATATGATCATCCAATCGATATTATGTAATATAGTTTTTCAAAGTATGGTTCAATTGGAGAGATATTCCCAACATTGTGGCCATATATATTAGAGATAAATATATCTATTAAAAATATATGAAGATACTAGAAGGTTACCTAAAAAACCATGGTCACCCAAAAGGTCGTATTATCGAATAGTATATTATTGATGAATATATTTAATTTTATTTAAAATGCTTATCTGAGGTGAATAACATTGTCCTCCCAAAAGCTCATCAAACTTGTTTTGTTAGTGGATAATGAATTTAGAGGAGATATTTTGTCAGAATACCAATATTAAATTTACATAGGTATCAAATGTTTGATTTACATAATAGTATATTGGTTTTGATATATTTTGAAGTTGACAAGGATGTTGTGGTTGATCCTAATGACCACTTTTACATAATTTATTTTGAAAATCGTAGCACACTTCATTATACTAAACATTTAAAAACTGGATATTTTTGTATGTTTTGTTTTCATAAACGAATAACTACCATGAATATTCATTAATGAGTCTCATTGATCCATATATGGTCAAAAACATAGTAAAGTTACACCTAATAATTTCAACGAAAGATGTAGCTACGTCCAAGTCTGTTATAACTGATACTAATGATCATATATTTTACCATTGGGGTTTTATTACCACTCTATCTATAACTCAAATTGAGGATTTATAGACATTAAAATATAACACAAATGATAGATGATTAAAATATTACACCAACCTATGAATTACCTAAATGATTTAAGATTTCTCGCTTATAATTAATTTTCCAGTGTGTTTTCTTAAAGATTTCATTATGTAATGAATTATTTTAAAATATATATGTTTTTATTTTTTATAGTAATTGATTGATAGTTTTTTAAATAAAATATATTTTGGAGTTATATATACATCATGAAAACTATTTTTCTTGACGAATTAAAGGTGTTGGACTTTTTTTTTAATTTTATCAATCATAGATGACCTATAAGATGAATCAACCTATGTTTGACATGTCTTTTGAATAAGTTATTATATTGTAAATGTACCTTCTAATGGGTTTTTTGAAAATGTTACATGCATGAGACATTTTTACCAAGAATCTATTTAATATTAATCTAACAAAATTAGAATAAAAGTGAATAATGTATGAGTATTGGAACTATGAGTAATAATATAGATTACAAAAAAATTTGATTATTATTTAGAATTACTTTTTTTCATATGAACTAAGTGTTCATATTTTTGGATTTGGGTATTTCTATAATTTTTTACATCTAATATTTTTTTAACCATATTTTCAATTATATTATATATTTTTATATTTTAGTTTTGGAAATGATTTTATTCTATATTGAAATAAAATAGAATTTTTATTCATACAATTGTTTCCGATGAATCAAATTTGTGCCTGAAAGGTTGATTGGAAATGGGAAATCAATATTTTTAAGAAAAACATCTATGAAGAGTGTCCAACATGATTTTTTGTGGACTTGAAAATGACCAATTCCTCTCATGAAACTACTTTAAAAAATATTTTTTTCATTAGGTAACATGCTAAAGGACACATAATAACTCCCATTAGTTTAGAGGATGTCATGTCGGGATCATCACACACTTTGAAGGGAGGGATTCTATATTTTGGGACTCACTTATAGATTTATGAAATGTCTGTGAAACAAATTTTTAATCCCAAGTATGAGTACATGGGACAGCATAAGGTAATGATAAATCAATAGTACACATGGGTTCAAAATGAAATTTATATATACGTTATTCTACATAAATGGAGATATCTGCATGTTCCTGAGGTTTTCCATCAATGATACCCTCATACAGAAATATTAGGGAATCCTTGTTCATTTTATTAGAATGATTATGGTTTTTGGCCATGTTGGGAGGTTCCCTAGTGTTTTTTATCTTCTAGGAATATTAATGTTCTTTTTATTTCAATATCGAACTGATAATATGGGCTTACTATGTATCCTTGTGAGAAGAATCAGAACCAGTATAGTTTAGTTCCAATTATTAGGGAACATAAACTTTTATAGTCATGTGCCTTCGAACCAACCATGATGTTTAACATCATGCAATAAGACTTTATTGGTGAAAGGTTAATTGTCAATGATGGGTTGTATTTACAGTATGGTGGACCAAACATATGTATTCTCTTGGGTGGCTATGACCATACCAGGGTTGTGGTCCAGAGAAAACATGGTAGATTTTGGGTGTTGGGTTCGGACCTCAGAGAGGATTTCTATGTATCCCATATAGTTTGGAATCAAAGCCCACATTGTTTCATATTTTGGGGATAACACAATAAATCTACCCATTAAATGGGGTGTGACTAGAGCTTACACTGATAATGAAAACCATGCAATTGGGGATTATGTAACACCCCGAGATTTTATGAGATTTATTCATTTTAATTTCTTTCATATCATCTATTGTACGCTACACCAAAATTATCTTACGCTATACTCAAGACCTTATTAGTTTGCAGTATACGCAAAAATATTCTTCGATCGTGTTACACACAATTTCAAGTTCGTTTGATAGTAGTTATTCTACACAACATTGAGTTTATATATATATATATATTCAATATATAAATTAAATGTGTCTGGATTCTGTTATACGCAACAATAAAGGAGTATTTCACTACACACAACCCAGACTTGGCTTACATTACACATAATTACGACCTTCCATGATAGTGTGTGTTGTACGCAATACCGAGTTTCACTAAACAATGAAATGTTGTTAAATTATTATATAAACTATCTGTTATGAATAGTAATAACCACTTTTTGAAATTTTATAAATTTTATCATTCAAAATGGACTTCATTTTTGGATTCGGAATATCGAAATTATCTTAGGGGTGATGTTTTGGTAATTTTCTGAAAACATTCAATTTTTGATGAATAGTGAAAACAATATGTAATTATTTAAAAACAGAATTTTTATTTAAATAATTATTTATTTTATTTAAATTTATTTTAGGTCTAAATTTATACATAATACCTATATAAGTTCAATATAATTCATTGTAGTCATTTTATAATAATTTTAGATATATAAAAAATTTATTGAACTTTTCACCGTATTTTACCTACCTCCTAGGAGAATTTAAAATTTTACATAAAACATAACATTACCACATCTGTGAGTAGAATTTTGAAAATCCGAGAGAAAAATTTTATACGAAGGAGTAAAATGTGGTTCAATAAGATAAAAATAATTTTTGGTGAATAGTAACTTTTTACTTTTATTTACCACTGTTAAAAGTAAATAGGGTAATTAAGGGTAAAAATGATATTATTATTACCCTAAAACATGTCCTAATTCTGTTAGATAAGTGTAATTCGACAAAAAACAACCTTAGGAATAAAATATTTCCCTTTAGGTCCCCTTGTATTTGATTAGTACTTTTATTATTATTTTATTTAAACAATTGTTAAAATAGTTAAAATCAATGTTTAATAACTAAAACACTTTTAATATAGGGATATTAATAAGATAAACTCTAATATAAATATTAATTAGAAAGATAAAAATATTTCCTACATAATAGTATTTTATTTATAATTTTTAGACTGTAAATAATTTAATTTATTTATGACATAATGATGATGCAGTAATTACTTTATTAATAAAATATTAACATAATTGATGTTATAAATACCCAAATAAATGTAATTTGAGACTTTCTATAAATTCAATAATTTTTAGGTTAATATTATATGTTATTTTTTATTCAATTAACTTTTTTTCAATTAATCCTGATGTTATGATTTTCACAAAAAACAATTATCAAATAGTGTGAAAATTGACATAAAATAGTTTTAAAAAAATATATTATATTATTAATTGTTATTTTATTCTTAAAAATCTAAGTTTCGGAAAAATGACTTAGATAAAAATATATATATTAATAATTAACCACTAGGGGTTTTTTGGCTTGTTATAGTAAGTTTATTAACCATATAGTGTCAGAAAACAAGATGACACGATAAAAGTTAAATTATTTAACTTAGAGGTAAATCTAAAAGATATGGTTAAAATGTTAACCTAAACCTCTCTAAAACCTATTTTTTGAGATTATTTCAACCCTTCCCCACTTTAACTTTGAAATAAATCAATTTGAAGCAATTATAAATCGAATATGACTTTATTATAAACTAATATTTTAATTTTTTCCAAAGGTGCCCCTCTCCTCCGTTATAAAAAGGGCACCGCTTCCCTCTTCTCTTCACACCCTTTTGAGCCTTGAAGCTTTGACAACCCCGTAAAATTACACTTATAAACCTCTATAGTTACATCATAGAAGTTATGGTCATCTTAATTGACCAACTCTATTTCCCTATTAATAATTTTTTATGAGTTGCGTCGAGGAAGAGGTAATCTATTCAACCGACTCTTTCAAGTTTCTTTCTTCCTATACGCCCTCTTATTTAGTTGTTTCATTATAAATTAATGACATATGTATAACTTATATACATATATGTTATTATAAATATGAAACAACCCTATTTCACCTTCTATCCATCCTACAGAAAACTAAATCACTACGCGTGCGTACGTAGGGAATACCGTCTCCACGCTATGGTGTAATCTGTTTTCGACCACCACCTTACTTGGATGGGTATAATGGTGTAAATAAATTACTATATATGATTATTGTAAAGTGATATTGATTATTAAATATTATACATTCACTTTAATACAATTCCAGGATCATGGGAATGATATCATCACTCGTGCGTACGTACGGACTACCGTCTCCACGACGCGATGTGATTCATTCTCCATGTTAACCATTCATGAATGATTATAAAGTATATATAATGAGTAATAAGGAAATATATGACATAATAATGATACTTTATTTATGTATATATATATATATGTATTTCATCTACTTATATCCATTCAATTCAATAAGGAAACGAAAACAACGTTCATGCGTACGTACAACCTACCGTCTCCATGAACGGTGTATTTCATTCCATTTATTGATCTATCATATATATATGTATATAATAAATATATATTATATATAAATCATGTTTTACAATCTTTAATTAAGTAAATAAGGATATATGTAATAATATCAAGAACAACAAGTCGAAACACTTACGATAAATGAAACGATTTTACCCAAAACGCTGCTTTAACATAGAATTACAAAAGATCGAGTAATGTAAAGTCATAAGTGAACCATATATGATATCATAACAATGAATATGTTACTTTAATAAGTCAATGACATTATTTAATTCATTATACAGGAGTTTCAGTTACATACGAAGCATATCAGACATAAGGTAAGGGATAACTATTCCAATCTCGTTCTTTTCATAGATTGTTATTCATAAGTATTTACTTGGGTTATTGTTATCATCGATGTCCATGTTTTCTAAAGAAGTTTTCATGAATTTTTAAAGTGAATTTTACACAGTTTTGAAATTTAACACATGTTATTAATTGACTCTTTCATTTTTTTACCACACGATGAACTCTTTTACTTTTCCGACAAAAGTACGAGAAGAATGTTATTTTCAACATATACGGCGGGAATGGATTTCTACGATTTCATAACGACTCATTTTAATGATTCTTACTCTATATGATTTTATGACTATTTTACCTAGAATATTTTTCTTTTAAAATTGCATGGAATTTTTTGAAAAGAAAATAATTTTGAAGAAGAAAGGATATTTTCCTCAAGAATTTATTTCAAATGTTTTATCAAAACCATTTTCCATCTAAGATGACAATATTTTATATGTGTATGATTCAAGTGTAATGTCTCTATGACATACATGGTTCCACTTTTCTTATAATGAAATGATATCCATTTGTTTTATAAGGATTATGTTATGATGGGATGATGTTTATGAAACCCATTTTATTCTTTGGGTTATGATGAGTGATTTATGTTTTTGTTGTGGCACACGTAAGAATGATTTCAATATGAGATTGGTGGGACCTATATATCCCTCCAATTCATTATGTAAAGATTTATATCTCATGAGATAGACATGGATGGAACGGTAAGTTAATCTAGTTCAGTGATACAGGACTGGAATGAGGAGTGAACTCGATTTAGAAAGGGACTTTTTCCACTAAGATGGTCTTGGCAACAATGCCTTGGCTACTATGGAAATCATATCATGTGCTTAATGGTTTTCCACAATTACATGTTTTTGTCCCATTCTATTTTATCATGATTTATGTTCTACTATGATATATGCCTTACGTACTTCCAAGATTTATATCATTCCTCAAGATTTTGATGTTTAGATTTTATGTTCTTGTCTTTGAATTCAAATGTTTATTGATTGTTTTATGTTCTCTATGTATAACATTACTGGGAATTTGATCTCACCCTTTATATGTTTTCATTTCCCCAGGATATAAATAAAGTATTTATGTAAGAAAAAGAGGGATTATCTTTATGGGAGATGTTTAATATCTTTCACCAAGATTAGAAGATTATGTTCCAAGTTTCCAAAGACACTAAACTATTACGGTCCTTTGGTGTCTGTTTTTATATGTATTAATTATTCCAAAAAAGTAATGTAATTTCCGTGTATGTCAAGATTTGGGTCTCCAAAGTTGGTATTTGAGGAAAGGTTTAGTTAACCTTTAGAAACTAGGATGCGAAAACTTTAGTGAGAGCCCCATAGATATTTCTAAGGTATGAATAGGGATGTCCTTATGGTTAAGTATAAGTATAAGTTATAGTCATAGAATTACGTTAAGGATCTTATAATTAAACCTAATATGTTAGATATTGAAGGTACTCCCCATTTATTATGTTTTTTTCCCTAGCATGATTTTTGCCTCTCACACAATTCTTTTTGGGATTTAGATGATGGATGGAACATGAATGAACTGTGTTGATCAATGTAATGGACAATGAAATGATTTACCTCCTGAACAAACCAATGTTATGGGAGATGGAGTGAAAAATCTTATCGCTATACATACACAAGATATGAATCATTCTGGACATCCAAATGAGCAGAGAAGGGAACAATATACTATTGAGTCCTTCATGAGGCAACTTCCACCTTATTTCAGTGGGTCTTCTGATCCACTTATTGCTGAATAATGAATTATTACCATTGAAAAGATATTTTCCATACTTGACTATTTGGAACATGAAAAATTCATTCTGGAAATTTACCGTTTAGAAGGTGAAGCTGATCAATGGTGGACTATAATTAAGAATATGAGGCTCGAGATGAAATTGACTCCACGGAATGAGAGGAGTTCAACAACATATTTTTCAATAAGTACTTCCCTCATATTTTTCGAACAAATATGGAAAAGGATTTCCTTGAGCTTAAGAAAAAGGTTGATCAATCTGTTGGTATATAAGAAGCTAATTTTACAAGGCTTTCAATGTATGCATTTGGCTTTATCATCCAACCTGAAAGTAAAGATGATTGATTCTTCAGTGGAATAAAACAAAGTCTTCTAAGGGAATTAGCTATAAGAGACTTCAGTATCTATGAAGAAATTTTACATTGTGCTATCAAGGTAGAACTTCTAGTTGGTGTAACATATCTATCTCATGGTTTTGACAAGAAACAAAATATGGAGTTCATGGAAAAACCACAGAACAATGGTGAAAAGAAAGTGAATGTTTCTTTATGCTAAATGTGTGGCAAGAATCATGGTGGAGATTGTCTAAAAGGTACTAGAAAATTTTTCAAGTTTGGAAAAGAAGTTCATCGAGCAGTTGAGTATCGATGTAATGGTAAAAAGGAATATAATGATGTGAATAGAGAAAGGACTACAGAGAACTCTCCACCAACACTTCAATGATTCAAGTGTAAAGAAATGTGGAATTATGCTATTAAATGCCATAATCTAAGGGTTAATGATGATCAATGTGAGCAACCTCTTAAAGAAAAGGATAAAGGGAAGTCACAAGCAATCAATATTTGTGATGTTGATTATGAAAATGATGTTGTGTAATGATTAAGTGTTTATGTAATGGGATTTAAAAATAGTATAATAGAATCTCATTTATGGCATCGTGGAATTTTGGAATATCTATGTATTGGTTTTCAATAATTATTTGGTACTGGTAACCATGAAAAGTGATTGAAATATTTTTGTAAAGAAGATGATATGCGCATAATGAAGGGATAAAGAGAAATCGAAATGAACTCATGACTGATATCATGGTTTGGGTATATAGAAATTTTGGGATTTGGGTATGTGGAAAGAGTTAAGTTTTGACAGCATTCATGTTTTCAATAAGGTTTAATGGGTATTCATTTTTCAAGAGAATATGTGATTAAGGTATTCAAATATTTGGAATGTGACCAAGAAGATATATCATATGATATCTGGGGGATAAATGATTGTATTCACATGCTTGATTGATGACATTTCTAGAAATCATTTTCTTTATACTATTAGATTGGATAGAAGTATTTTAGATAAACGTAAATATTGGAATGTATTATGTTGGAAATAAGTTAGTATTGTATAAGGATAGAACTTTTTTTGATATTATTGATGGGATATTATAATAATATAGTTTTATAAAAAGGACAACCTGCAGAATGGGCGACAACCCATCGCGTCAGACAAGGGTGTGTGAATTGAAATCACAACTGAAGTGCGACAGGATTTTATCGCCTACCACTGGCCTACAAAAAGTCCATGGTTAGTAGAAACCAGCTTTATTATATTATGTAGTATGATATATGAAGTATAAGTCCATTTTAGGAACCATATATGATTAATCTCACTATAGATGGACTTATGAATTTTTGATAACTTTTTCTAACCTTTTGTTTGAGACAGATGGAATGTCCTGACATTCTATCGCGTGATCTGCTAACACTTCGCAAAAGAAAAATTCAACTTCATTTCTTTAAGAGATTACGTGGAAATTGTTCAAGGAACGAACAACGATGAGATTGTACCAAAATAATGTAAGTATTTATTCTAATTCAAATTCTTCATCATTAGGGAAATGATCTTGAAAACAGAAAATGTTGTCCTAGTGTCCTTATATATGATGAACCAGATGGTACCTTAAATCATCACAAATTTATGGCCTTGTGACTGTTGGCTTTATCATAGCCTTGTCCTCTGCCACTCACCATCAGAACTTGATGGTTTGATTTTTCTTCCATATCCATATTTTCACCTATGTTATCCTATGTGGAAACTGAGTGATTAGTTAACTTGTGTACCTGTTACGTTTCATACTTAAGTTTTTAAAGATATGTTTTGGTATTCCTTTTTACAATGTTGGTTTCTATGAATAAAAATCTAATGTAATAAACCATTTATAACCCCGATGAATTTTGAGGGCGAAATTCCTTTTAAGGGGGGTATAATGTAACACCTCGAGATTTTATGAGATTTATTCTTTTTAATTTATTTTATATCTTCTACTGTACTCTACACGGAGATTATCTTGTGTAATATGCAAGACCTTATTATCTTACAGTATATGTAACACTATTCTTGGATCGTGTTACACACAATTTCAACATCGTTTGATAGTAGTTATTCTAAGCAAAATTGAGTGTATATATATATATATATTCAATATATATATTAATTATGTTTGGATTCTGTTATACGCAACAACAAAGGAGTCATGAACAACACAAAAATCTGACTTGGCTTACATTACACGCAATTGTAACCATCCATGTTATCGTGTGTTGTCCGCAATACCGAGTTTCACTAAACAACAATATGTTATTACAATTTTATATAAAATAGCCGTTATGAATTGTAATATCCACTTTTTGGAAATTTATAAATTTTATCTTTCAATATGGACTTCATTTTTGGTATCGGAATATTGAAATTAGCCTAGTGTGAATTTTTGGTAATTTTCTGAAAGCTTTCAATTGTTGATGAATCGTGAAAACCCTGGGTTACTATTTAAAAACCGACTTTTTATTTAAATAAATATTTATTTTATTTAAATTTTTTATTGGTAAAAATTGATACATAATACCTATATAAGTTCAATGTAATTCATTAGAGTCATTTTATAATAATTTTAGATATATAAAAATTGTATTGAACTTTTCACAGTCTTTTACCTACCACCTAAGAGAATTTGAAAATTTAGATAAAACATAATTTTACTACTTCTGAGAGTAGAATTTCAAAAATCTGAGAGACACAGTTAATATCAAGGAGTAAAATGTTGTTAAATAAGATACAAATAATTTTCAGTGAATAGTAACTTTTTACTTTTATTTACAACGGTTAAATGTAAATTGAGAAATTAATGGTAAAAATGATATTTTATTAGCCTAACACATCTACTAATTCTATTGGATAAGTGTAATTCGACAAAAAACAACCTTAGGAATAAAATATTTCCCTTTAGGTCTAATTGGATTAGATTAGGACATTTATTATTATTGTATTTAAAGAATAGTGAAAATAGTTAAAATCAATGTTTAATAACTAAAACATTTTTAATATAGAGTTATAAAAATGATAATTTTTACTATAAATATTAATTAGAAAGATAAAAATATTTTTTACATATTGGTATTTTATTTATAATTTTTAGACTTTAAATAATTTAATTTATTTATTACACAGTGATGATGCATTAATTACCTTATTAATGAAAAACGAAAATAATTGATGTTATAAATACCCAAATAAATGTAATTTGAAGATTTTTATAAATTTAATTAATATTTTAGGTTCATATGAGATATTATTATTGATTCAATTAACCTTTTTTGATCTAATCATGATGTTATGATTTTCACAAAAATCAATTACCAAATAGTGTCAAAATTGACATAAAATAGTTTTTAGAAAAATATTATATAATTAATTGTTATTTTATTCCAAAAAATATTTGGTTGGGTCAAATGACTTAGATAAGGATATATATATTAATAATTAACCACTTGGGGTTATTTTGGCATGTTATAGTAAGTTTATTAACCATATATTGTAAGAAAACAAGAAGACACAGAAAAGGTTAATTTATTTAACTTCGACTTAAATCTAAATGGTAAGGTTACAATAGTACCCTAAACTTGTATAAAACATATTTTTTGAGATTATTTCGACCCATACCCACTTTATCTTTGAAATAAATCAATTTTTAGCAATTATAAACCGAATACAACTTTATTAGAAAAAAATATTTTATGTTTTTTCAAAGGTGCCCCTCTCCTCCCTTATAAAAAGGGCACCCCTTCCCTCTTCTCATCAAACCCTTTTGAGCCTTGAATCTCTGCCAACCCCTTCCAGTTCCTCTTCTCTACCTCTATAGTTACATCATAGAGGTTCTGGTATTTTCAAAAGACCAACTCTAGTGCCCTAAGAAGAAGTTTAAAGAAGGTGTGTTGAGGAAGAGGTAGTCTGTTCTACCGACTCTTTCAAGTTTATTTCTTCTTCTACTTCCTCTTCTTTAGTTGTTTCATTATAAAGTAATGAAATCAGTATTAATTATATACTGATATGTTATTATAAATATGAAACAACCCTATTTCACCTTCTATCCATCATACAGAAAACAAAATCACTGTGCGTGCCTACGTACAAAATACCGTCACCACGCTGTGGTGTAATCAGTTTTGGACCACCACATTACATGGATGGATATAATGGTGTAAATAAATAACTATATATGATTATTTTAAATTGATTTATATTCTGAAATATTATACATACACTTTAATACAATTCCACGATCATGGGAATGATATCATCGCTAGTGCGTACGTACGGACTACGGTCTCCACGACGCGATTAGATTCATTCTCCATGTTAACCATTCAGGAATGATTATAAAGTATATATAATGAATAATAATGAAATATATAACATAATAATGATACTATATTTATGTATGTATATATATATGTATGTCGTCTACTTAATTCCATTCAATTCCTTAAGGAAACGAAAACAACGTTCTGGCGTACGTACAACCTACCTTCTCCATGAATGGTAAATTTCATTCCTTTTATCGATCTATCATATATATATGTATATGATTAATATATATTATATATAAATAATTTTTTACATTCTAGAATTAATTAAATCAGTATATAAGTAATAATATCAAGAACAACAAGTCGAAACACGTACGATAAAGGAAACGATTTTACTCATAACGCTGCTTTAACATGGAATTTACAAAAGAAAGGGTAATATAAAGTCTTAAGTGAACCATATTTGATAATGTAACAATTAATATGATTCTTTAATAAGTCAATTACATTATTTAAATCATTATACAAGAGGTTCAGATACATACAAAGCATATCAGACATAAGGTCAGGGATAACTATTCTAATCTCCTTCTTATCTGAGATTGTTATTTGTAAATATTTACTTGGGTTATTGTTATCATCTGTGCCCATTTTATCTAAAAATGTTCTCATGTATTTTTAAAGTACTTTTTACCCATTTTTGAAATTTACCGCATTTTAGGAAAGGAATCTTACTTTTTGTTACCACATGAGGAACTCTTGGACTTTTCTGACAAAAGTACGAGAATAATGTTATATTTAACTTATACGGCGTGAACAGATTTTTATGTTTTCATAACGCCTAATTTTCATGAATCTTACTCTACAATATATTATGATTATTTTCAAAAAAAACTTTTATTTTAAAATTTCATGGAATTTTGTGAAAATAAAATTATTTTGAAGAAGAAAGGATTTTCCCCAAGAATTTATTCCAAATGTTTTATCAAAACCATTTTCCATCTAAGATGACATTATTTCATATGTTTATGTTTCATGTATAATGTATCTATGACTTGCATGGTTCCACTTTTCTTATTATGAAATGATATCCATTTGTTTTATATGGATTATGTTATGATGGGATGATGTTTATGAAACCCATTTTATTCATTGGGTTAAGATGAATGATTTATGTTTATGTTGTGGCACACGTAAGAATTATTTCAATATGAGATGGGTGGGACCTATATATCCTTCAATGAATTGGTTAAGGATTTATATCTCATGAGATAGACATGGCTGGAATGGTAAGTTAATTCGGTTCAATGATACAAGACTAGAACGAGGAGTGAAATCAACTCAGAAAGGGACTTTGTCCAATAAGATGGTGTTGGCAGCAATGCCTTGGCTACTATTGAAATCATATCTTGTGCTTAATGTTTTTCCATAATTACATGTTTTCGTCCCATGCAATGTTATCATGATTGATGTTCTATTATGATATATGCCTTACAAACTTCAAAGATCTATTTTTTTGCTCAAGATTTTGATGTTTAGATTTTATGTTCAAGTTTTTGCATTCAAATGTTTATGGATTGTTTTATGTTATCTATGTTTATCCTTACTGAGCATTTGATCTAACCCTTTATATGTTTTCTTTTCCCCAGGATATAATGAATGGTTTTAGGTAAGAAAAAAAGGGATGATCTTTATCGGAGATGTTGATGATCTTTCACCAAGATTAGAAGATTATGTTCCATGTTTCCAAATACTCTAAACTATTACAGTCCTTTGGTTTTTGTTTTTGTTATGTGTTACTAATTCCACAAAATTAATGTAATTTCCTTGAACCTCAACCTTTGGGTCTCTATAGTTGGTATATGAGTAATGGTTTAGATAACCTTTGAAATTAGGATGCGAAAACTTTAGTGAGATCCCTAGAGATATTTCAAATGTATGTCTAGGGATGTCCCTAAGGTTAAGTATAAGTATAGGTTATAGTCCTAGAATTATGGTAACGATCTTAGAATTAAACCTAAGATGTTAGATATTGAAGGTACTCCCCCTTTATTATGTTTTTTTCCCAATCATATTTTTTTCCTCTCACACTATTCTTTTTGGGATTTAGACGATTGCTAGAACCCGAAGGAACCGTGTTTATCAATGTAATGGAAAATGAAATGATTTTCATCTTAAACAAACCAATGTTATGGGAGATGGAGTAAATATTATTATTGCTATACTTACAAAATCTATGAGTCACTATGGACTTCCAAATGAGAAGAGAAGGGAACAATATTCTATTGAGTCGTTTATGAGGCAACATCCACCTTCTTTCAGTGGGTCTTCTGATCCACTTGTTGCTAAACAATGGATCAGTACCATTGAAAAGATATTTTCCATATTTCTATGTTCGGAACATGAAAATGTCATTCTTTCTATTTACCTTTTAGAAGGTGAAGCAGATGAATTGTGGACTCTAATTAAGAATATGAGGCCCCAAGGTGAAATTGAATCCATGGAATGGGATGAGTTCAAGAACATATTTTTCAATAATTACTTCCATTATATTCTTCAAACAAATATGGAAAAGTTTTTCCATGAGCTTAAGAAAAAGTTTGATGAATATGTTGGTATATACGAAGCGAATTTTACAAGGCTTGCAAGGTATGCATCTGTCTTTATCATCCAACCTGAAAGTAAAGTTGATCAATTCTTCAGTGGATTAAAATGAAATCTTCTAAGGGCATTAGCTATAAGAGAATTTAGTAGATATGAAGAAGTTTTGTGTTGTGCTATCAAGGTAGAACTGGAAGTTGGTGTAAAATATCTATCTCATGGTCTTGACAAGAAATGAAAGATGGAGTTCAAGGAAAAACTACATAACAGTGGTGAAAATAAAGTGAATGTTTCTTTATGCTCAATGTGTGGAAAGATGCACGGTGGATATTGTATAAAAGGTACTAGAAAATGCTTCAAGTGTGGAAAAGAAGGACATCGAGTAGTTGAGTGTCGATGTAATGGGAAAAATGTAGCTAATGATGTGAATAGAGAAAAGACTACAGAGAACGCTCCACCAACACTTCAATGCTTCAAGTGTAAAGAAATGGGCTATTATGCTAATGAATTCCCTAATCCAAGGGTTAATGATTATCAATGTGAGCATCCTCTTAAGGCCAAGGATAAAGGGAAGTCACATGCGATCACTATTTTTGATGTTGAGTATGACAATTATGTTGGGTAATAATTAAGTGTTTCTGTAATGAGATTTCAAAATAGTATCATGGAATCACATTTATGGAATCGTCAAATTTTGGAATATCTATGTATTGGTTTTAAATAATTATATGGTATCGGTAACCCTGAAAAGTGATTGAAATATTTTTGGAAAGAATATTATATCCTCATAATGAAGGGATAAGGATAAAATGAAATGATCTGATGACTAATATCATGGTTTGAGTATATAGAAATTTTTGGATTTTGGTATGGGGAATGAGTTAAATTTTTGCTGCATTCATGTTTTCACTAAGGTTCAATGGGTATTCATTTTTCAAGAGAATACATGATTAATGTATTCACATATTTGTAATGTGAACAACAAGATATATCGTATGATATATTAGGGATAAATAATGGTATTCACATGCTTGTTTGATGACATTTCTAGTAACCATTTTCATTATACTATAAGATTGGACAGAAGTATTTTAGATAAACATAAAGATTAGAATGGATTATGTTGGAAATAAGTTAGTATTATTTAAGGATATAAATTTTTTCGATATTATTGATGGGATGTTATAATAATGTAGTTTTAGAAAAAGGAGAACCTGCAGGACAGGCGAAAACCCATCGCGTCGGGCAAGGCTGTGGGAATCGAACTCACCACCGAAGTGCGAGAAGCCTTTATCACCTACCACTAGCCTACAGGAAGTCCATGGTTTGTAGAAACTAGTTTTACTATATTAATTAGTATGATATATGATGTATAAGTCCATTTTAGGAACCATATATGATTAATCTCACTATAGATGGGCTTATGTATTTTTTATAGCTTTTTCTAACCTTTTGTTTGAGACAGATGGAATGACCTATCATTCTGTCACATGATCTGTTAACACTTCGCAAAAGAAAAATTCGACTTCATTTATTTAAGAGATGAAGTGGAAATTGTTCAAGGCATGAACAACAGTGAGATTGTACCAAAATAATATAAGTATTTCTTCTAATTTAAATTCTTCATCATTAGGGAAATGATCTTGAAAACCAAAAATGTTGTCCTAGTGTCCTTATATCTGATGAATTAGATGGTACCTTAAATCATCACAAATTTATGGATTTGTGACTATTGGCTTTATCATAGCCATGTCCTCTACCACTCTCCATCAGAACTTGATGGTTATATTTCTCTTCCATATCCATATTTTCAACTATGTTATCCTATGTGGAAACCCAATGATTAGTTAAATTGGGTAACTGTTACGTTTTATACTTTAGTTTTTAAAGATATGTTTTGGTATTCCTTATTACGATGTGGGTTTCTATGAAACAAACTCTCATGTAATAAACCTTTTATAACCCAGATTAATTTTGAGGGTGAAATTAATTTTAAGGGGGGTAGAATGTAACACCCTGAGATTTTATGAGATTTATTCTTTTTAATTTCTTTAATATCTTTTATTGTACCGTACACCAATATTATCTTGCGCTATACCCAACACCTTATTAGCTTGCAGCATACGCAACACTATTCTTGGATCATGTTACAAACAATTTCATGTTCGATTGATAATAGTTATTCTACGCAACATTGAGTTTATATATATATATATATTCAATATATGAATTAAATATGGTTGGATTCTCTTATATGCAACAACAAATGAGTCTTCCACTACATGCAACCCTGACATAGCTTACATTACATGCAATTTCGGCCTTCCACGATAGCTTGTTATGTACGCAATACCGAGTTTCACTAAACAATGATTTGTTATTAAAACATTATATAAACTACCCATTATGAATAGTAATACCAACTTTTTTAAATTATAAAAAATTTATCATTAAAATGGACTTCATTTTTGGATTTTAAATATCGAAATGAGCCTTCGGTAATGTTTGGGTATTTTTCTGAAAACATTCAATTTTTGATGAATAGTGAAAACACTGTGTTACTATTTAAAAACAAACTTTTTATTTAAATAATTATTTATTTTATTTAAATATATTTTAGGTCAAAATTGATACATTATACCTATATCAATTCAATTTAATTCATTGGATTCATTTAATAATAATTTTAGATATATAAAAAGTTTATTGAACTTTTCACCGTCTTTATATACCTCCTAGGAGTTTTGAAAATTTACATAAAACTTAATTTTACTGCATCTCTAAGTAGAATTTAAAAAATACAAGAGACACAGTTAATATCAAGGAGTTAAATGTGGTACAATAAGTTAAAAATATTTTTTGGCGAATAGTAACTTTTTTAGTTTTATTTACCACGATTAAAAATAAATTGGGTAATTATTGGTAAAAATAATATTATTATTACCCTAACACATCTTGTAATTATATTGGATAAGTGAAATTCCACCAAAAACAACCTTAGGAATAAAATATTTCCCTTTAGGTCCACTTGGATTAGATTAGGACATTTATTATTATTTTATTTTTAAGAATAGTTAAAATAGTTAAAATCAATGTTTAATAAATAAAACATTTTTAATATAGGGTTATACATAAGATAAATTCTACTATAAATATTAATTAGAAAGATAAAAATATTTCCTACATAATGGTATTTATTTATAATTTTTTTACTTTAAATAATTTAATTTATTTATGACACAATGATGATGCAGTAATTACCTTATTAATGAAATATTAACATAATTGATGTTATAAATACCCAACTAAATGTAATTTGAGACTTTTTATAAATTATAATAATTTTTTAGGTTAATATGAAAAGTTATTATTGATTCAATTAACTTTATTTTAACTAATCGTGATGTTATGATTTTCACAAAAATCAATAATCAAATAGTGTCAAAATTGACATAAAATAGTTTTTAAAATAAATATTAAATTATTAATTGTAATTTCATTCCTAAAAATCTAAGGATCGGTCAGATGAATTATATAAGGATATATATATTAATAATGAACCACTTGGGGTTCGTTTGGCTTGTAATAGTATGTTTATTAACCATATATTGTAATAAAACAAGAAGACATGGTAAAAGCTAAATTATTTAACTTAGAGATAAATCTAACAGATGATGTTAAAATAGTAACCTAAACTTGTCTAAAATCTATTGGTTGAGAGGATTGCGACCCATATCCACTTTATCTTCGAAATAAATCATTTTGGAGCTATTATAAACTGAATATGACTTCATTATAATATAATATTATAAGTTTTTTAAAAGGTGCCCCTCTCCTCTATTATAAAAAGGGTACCCCTTCCCTCTTCTCTTCACACCCTTTTGAGCATTGAAGCTCAGACAAATCCTTACAATTCCTCTTATAAACCTCTCTAGTTAAATCATATAGGTTATGTTCTTCTCTAAAGACCAACTCTAGTTCTCTATGAAGATGTTTAAAGTTGGTGCATCAAGGAAGAGGTAATATCTTCTACTGACTCTTTCAGCATTCATTCTTCTTCTACTTCCTCTTCTTTAGTTGTTTAATTATTAAGTAATGACATCAGTATAACATATATACTGATATTTTATTATAAATATGAAAAATCCCTATTTCACCTTCTCTCTATCCTATGGAAAATGGAATCATTGCACGTGCGTACGTACGGAATACCGTCTCCACATCGTGGTATAATCTGTTTTTGACCACCACCTTACTTGGATGGGTATAATGGTGTAAATAAATAACAATATATGATTATTGTAAAGTGATATTGATTATTAAATATTATACATACACTTTAAAACCATTCCACGATCATGGGAACAATATAATCGCTCATGCGTAAGTACGGACTACTGTGTCCACGACGTGATGAGATTCATTCTCCATGTTAACCATTCATGAATGATTATAAATTATATATAATGAATAATAATGAAATATATGAAATAATGATGATACTGGATTTGTGTATATATATATATGTATTTCATCTACATAATTCCATTCAATTCAATAAGGAAACGAAATAAATGTTCATGCGTACGTATGGCCTACTGTGTCCATGAACGGTGTATTTAATTACATTTATAGATCTATCATATATATATGTATATGCTGAATATATATTTTATATATATCATTTTTAAAATTCTGAAATTAATTATATCAGTTTATTAGTAATAATATCATGAACAACAAGTCGAAACACGTACGATAAATGAAACGATTCTACCCAAAACACTGCTTTAACATGGAATTTACAAAAGAAAGGGTAATATAAAGTCATAAGTGTACCATATATAATATCATAACAATGAATATGATTCTGTAATAGGTAAGTGACATTATTTAAATCATTATACAGGAGTTTTAGATACATACGAAGCATCTCAGACCTATGGTAAGGGATAACTATTTCAATCTCATTCTTATTCGAGATTGTTATTCGTAAGTATTTACTTGGGTTATTATTATCATAAATGGCCATGTTTTCTAAAAATGTTTTTCAGGTATTTTTAACTTCCTCTTCCACATTTTTGAAATTTACCACATGTTATGAAATGAATCTATCTTCTGTTTACCACACGATGAACTCTTTTACTTTTCTGACAAAATTACGAGAATAATGTTATTTTTAACTTATATGACATGAATGGATTTTTACGGTTTCATAATGCCTCATTTTCATGAAGCTTAATCTACAATATTTTATGACTATTTTCAAAAAAATACTTTTCTTTTAAAATTGCATAGAATTTTGTGAATAGAAAATTATTTTAAAGAAGAAAGTTTATTTTCCTCAAGAATTTATTTCAAATGTTTTATCAAAACCATTTTCCATCTAAGATGACATTATTTCATATGTGTATGATTCATGTATAATGTCTCTTTGAATTAAATGGTTCAACTTTTCTTATTATGAAATGATATCCATTTGTTTCATATAGATTATGTTATGATGTGATGATGTTTATGAAACCCATTTTATTCTTTGGGTTATGATGAATGATTTATGTTTATGTTGTGGAACATGTAGAAATGATTTCAATATGAGATGGGTGGGACCTATATCTACCTAAAATACCTTGGGTAATGATTTATATCGCATGAGATAGACGTGGATGGAATGGTAAGCTAATCTGGTTCAGTGATACAGGACTGGAACGAAGAGTGAAATCAATTCAGAAAGGGACTTTGTCCACTAAGATGGTCATGGAAGCAATGCCTTGGCTACTATTGAAATAATATCATGTGGTTAATGGTTTTCCACAATTACATGTTTTTTTCCCATGCTATTTTATCATGATTGATGTTTTATTATGAGATATTCCTTACGTACTTCCAAGATTTATGTCATTACTCTACATTTTGATGTTTATATTTTTTGTTCATGTTTTTCCATTCAAATGTATATGGATTGTTTTATGTTCTCCATGTTTACCCTTACTGAGAATTTGATCTCAACCTTTATTTATTTTCTTTTCCCCAGGATATAAAAAAGGTTTTAGGTAGGGAAAAAAAGGAAGATCTTTATAGGAGATGTTGAATATTTTTCACCAAGATTAGAAGATTATGTTCCATGTTTCCAATGTCCCTAAACTATTACAGTCCTTTGGTGTCTGTTTTTTTATGTATTATGTATTCCACAAAATTAATGTTATTTAAATGTATGTAAAGATTTTGGTCTCTGCAAATTATGCATAAATTAATTCCATTTGGGTTGAATATGATTGGGGAATATTAATGGAAGTGACACATTTGGATTTAATCCAAGGATTACATATAAAAATAAGGCCTATGGATATGGGTATTGTTGGTAGTTATAAAAAATTAGCGGCCCAAATGAGTATTGGGATCATGTTGTGTCCTGATCAATGATAACCTGTAATCCCACATGAGTCATGATCAGTGTGAGAAACAAGATGAAGTAGTAGGTCTGAAGATGACCTGTATTCACTCTATCTATTGGGGGACGAGGTGATAAAGACCAATGGGTGAGGGAGAGGTTGTTTGAGTGTGCACATTTACTCTTGTATTTTTTATCTATAATAGTCATATTTGATTATCCATCCTACTATGACCCAGGCTATAGAAAAGAGGGGGAAGAGTGGTCCCTTCTACAATAAAGGATAGGGGATTACTCTACGATGGATTACATAAAATTGGATCTGGGAATGATAGAAATATCAAAAAAAAATCAACATAAATTAGAATGTCTATAAATTCCCCTCAATCCATAAAAAATGGTCTTTTATTTTAATAACATATGGGATAGAAACCATGTTACAAAGTAAATGTAAACACATGGATGTTATAAGGGTATTACTTGTTGGGGAGGTTACCAACATGACTCTTCTTATCACAGGTGTGAAAACATCCAAGTACATTCTGATGTTCCTCATGACCTTATCATACATTTCATGTTTATTTATTTGTGTCCATAGTATGATTCTGTTGGAGTAGTTCACTGATGGATGACAAAATGTAGAGTATAATTCATTTGGATGCCCTATTCCACATAATAGTTTTTCGGTGGGATGAGGTTCCCACAATAAATCATGTTTCCATGTGGGTTAGGGTACCATCAATGCAGCATTGTGCTATTCAAACATAGGTTCATCAAACGAACTATATTTTTAGGTAGATAAAGGTTTTATCTGCATTACGTGTCTCTATGTGGGGCTGAGTTCCTTATATGTAACATTTTTCTACACGTGTCAGGGTTTTACCCATATAGAAGTTTTCTATGCGGAATGCTTATCCACAAAGGGTCCATCCATTTATACCACATGGAATGGTGTCCACAAAGGGTTGTTGAGTTCATGAATGGATGGATGATTTATAATTTCCTACTTAATACTATGAAAAATATTTTTTCAATCATGGAATTGAAATAATTGATCCATTTTTTGGGTTTCATCATTGCTCGTCTCCTTAAAATCTAATTGGTTAAATTCTTACGTATCCCCCTTTTTTATTCCCCTAGGGGAAATTTTATAGATTAGTAGAGGGACATGATATCGGCATGGGAATTCATCCAATGTGGGTGATGGAGATTCTTTTGCAAGATAAAATGGTGGGTTCCTTAGTTCATGAGCGACATATTAAGAAGGAATTGTTCATAGTGTGGGTCCATCGTTTATGTGGGTGGATATCACGACATATCCCAAAAAATTTATTAGTTTTTTTTCTAAAGGGTGCTGGTATTGAATCTTCCTACAAATAATTTAATTCTCAAAGATGATCATTAATGTGGCAGGAAATTACAATTCATAACCAATGGAAAATTTGGTTTCATTCATGGGATATAGAAGTCCATATAATCCCACATACTATTGGTTAAATGGAGTGAATCTATAAGTTGTATAAATCAATGTTGAGTGGTGGTATACCAAGTGATTTGGGCTTCATAGGGTCCGCCTATCAATAATGGTATGTCCCCTTTGAATACTTTATTGAATATTTTACTATGATTTAGTAATAACATTTTCTAGTCAAATGTAATTATCTCCATTTTTATGCATAATTTCTATGACGCAAAAAATCCTCCCATCAGAATTGATTCTGATCAGGAAAAAGACGTGGTTATTTCAAGGTTCAAATATGTCATATTTTGAACTAGTATGAAGTATGCCCATGAAACCATAGAAAGAGACCACACATATAAATAAGGGAGTCTTTATAATTTCTCATTTACAAGATTTTTATGTGAACTGAGAATTCTGCACTCACTCGACTGCCACCTACATCCTCATAACACCTCCTTTACAAACATCCATTCCGTGAATTGAAATTCATCACATGTGAATAGAATGTTTCAATAGAAAATGGTAATTATTGATCTTATTTATGTTGGTATGATTCTTCAGTGATGGAATATTCCAAAGGCCATTACATTTCTGGCCAAAATTTCTCTATCCTTCGTTTTGAGAACTGATATTTTGTGGGTGTGTGCTTCTAGAACTCGAACTTCATTAAATAGTGATTTGGGAAGTGAAAGTTCATGGGTGAAGAAACACCATTCAATATTAAATATGATTTTCTTCAATGAATATCATACAAATTTTCTAAACTTATCAAATGAATAAATAGGATCTACCTTTAATGTTTATGACTATGACCAGGAGATACATTTCCATGGATGAGAATATTGAATAGGGTCTTTGACATCACATCCTCCCTGACGGGGAAATTTTGAAGAGCCTTATTTAATTAGATCTTTTAACCTATCTATTTCAACCTCTATAAAACTATATAACTTTTGAATTCAAGATGATGCTCCCCTTATCTCATTAGATCTAAATCTCCCATATGTTTTTTTTGGAATAACTCAGATTCGTTCAGAAGTAAAATTTTGTGCCATACGGTAAATTATTTTCGATTGAGAACATGAAACTATATTTTTAATGGTTATATGTGGAAACAAAGAAACTAATACTGAAATAAAAGATCATTTCAACCATCCATTCAATATTATCCATCCATTTTTACCTCTCTCGAGGAAATTCTTGTTGAGGATGCAACTACATATGGAATTTGTGGTTTGGATGGAGTTTTTCAGATGAATGGGATTGAGAATTCTCGGTGCACCATAATTGAATGGAATTACCTGAATATTTTGAGGATATAAAATTATATTGGGATTTGTTGATCTATTATTTTTTAATTAAATCACTAATTGAGGTGTTTCCTGAATTAATTATCCATTGGTTTTTCATCACCAATACATTCCACGTATAACATAGTGAAGTGGGGATAAAATTATGGGATATCAACTAATAAAAGCAAATTCCCATTTTTGAAAATATGCATGAAGAATTCATGCATGAAACCAATTCCAGGAAAAATATTGAAGAAATATACCCATTTGTTAGGGACCAACTGACCGAAGAGGAAGGATTTCTCAGTCATCCACCCATGCTCGTTCACTCATTCCATTTAGTGACTAGATAATGTTTCTCATGAAGTCCGGGGGTCAAAGGATGAATGTTCACCATATAAGAAATCATCCAGCCCAATAGTTGTGAGGTATTGAACATTCATACTAGGCTACCTAGATGTGGGTGAATATAGCACATGGGGCTATATAATTCTTCTAGACTTATATCCTGACTTTGGGTTGGTGGGTTTCTTCATCTTGCTCTTGAGTGGAAGGATCTTTACACCTCAGGTTCACAGTACAAGTGTTAGGTTCTATACCCTAATGATAGAATCCAAACAAGAATATGTAAATCACATTAACATAGTTGTACCCACCCATTCTCATATTTAATAACTGTAGGGACATATGAAACTTGGTAGGCCTCCACATCATCTTGGTAGGATATTCTAGTTTCTATATGGCTGGGTGTTGGAACACTGTATATTTTATGAATATAATCATGTCATGAGAACTTCTCATTCCCCTTTTCCCCATGATTCTTAATATTAATGTCATTCACCCGAGGTCCCTACGAAGCAACAGTGATATTGAAAACATGAGTGATTTTTCCCAATTCACATTCATACCATAACCCAAACCTTCATGAATGGTGGTTGATAATGGTGAAGGGACTATGGAGGATCATTCTTACATTATCTCTCTATGATATGTAACTCTAAATATGTAGTTGTATGAGGTAAACTTAAATAAATTTTATATGCCTTATAGATTTTCAAAAAAAATTAATTTATGAAACTATTTTGTAACGCCCCGACCCCAGCTACCCAGAGTCGGTGCATTACTTCGTAACATTGGAATGATCACAAAAGATCAAGTCTCGAAAGACTGATTAGTTTAGTAGCCTTGGAAACACTAGATACATTCTTAAACATTACATTACATCAAAAATTAAAAACAACTAATAACAAAGTCTTCATAGTCCACACTCATATCCTCTTCTGACTATCCCTACAGGTAATTCATAAAATACTTCTTCATATCCTGGAAAATATTAAAACATTGAAAGGGGTGAGCTCAGATGCTCAGTAAGGATAACAATATTGCGGAAACTTTTATAAGAAAACATAAGCATTTAAGGAAATGTATAACTAAAACAAAAGCCTTTTAAACTTGAACATCAACATAATATGGCAAAAGTAAAATGAGATAATGCCATTCACTTCCTCACATGGATATTATACTGGTCGAATAATCACATGCAATATCAATAAACACTTTCATAATGAGGGAATGTATAATGCCAGACATTCTGAAACATTTTGTCAAGGCCTCGGCCAAGACATCTAAAATGATTAAGGCCTCGGCCAAAACCATAAATAAAATTGGGAAAGGGCCTCGGCCAATTCCACGTCTAGTTGTCTCATGAGACCTACCGATGCATCGAGGAGCTATAGCGGGCTCCACCCGTCACTTATTAAGTCCAATACATTCCTCATATGAATAGGTTTAAACATATCATAAACCATAACATAATCATATCACATAAAACATGCATAAAGGAAACATAACATTTCCACATTTCAATCACAAGATATCAATACAACACATTGATATAATAAAAACACATTCAAAACCATTTTCAATACCAAAATAAAAGAAAGTTAAAACTTTGTATTTATTTTTCTTTTAAAAAAAGGTATGGCTTGTAGAGGAAGCCGAAACTCAAATAATGGTCACGGCGGCGGAGAAGTCGTTGTCGCCGTATATGTACGGAAATAAAAACATTCCCTTTTTGTCGTTTAGTAAAACGCTTCGTATAAAAAGATTCCTTTTGAATAAACGTAAAAGTCAAAGGGGTTTATACACTGTACAAAAGAAATTTCTGTATAAAACAAAATATGACTCAATGAATGGAGATTGAGACGAAGTCCCTTAAAAAGATCATTTTTAAATAAAATATATCTATTATGTGTATTCACTATACGTACACATAATGAAAGTATAAATACAATATACGACATAATAATATCATGACATAATTTGAAAGTGGGAGATTAACCCAAAGAATGGAAGTTGGGTTATGAAATTCCCTTACCTTGCGTCTTATCCTGACTCGACCGTTCTTTAACCTCCTGAATAATAAACTAGAGTTAATTTCTATTTACTTAAGAACCTTTTTCATGTTCATTATTCCATTTATATCACTTATTACCATGTTATGAACATTATGTAATTATTTATGTTAATAACAGTCGTTTTGTCGATCTTTGGTACTTGAATCAACAATAAACTTCTTATAATTACAAGTTGTTTATGTGGTAGAATATCCATTATCTCCAGAATTATATTCATTATTTAGATGTCATATATATCATATATATCCAGTATATACATTCATTTATAATTTTACGTAACATTTAGAGGTAAGAAATGAAATGCACCGTTCATGGAGACGGTAAGCCGTACGTACGCATGAACGCTACTTTCATTTCAATTTCATATTTAATGGAACAAAATCATAATGATATAAATGTATAATATAATTCCAGTATAATATAGTGTATAATAACATTTACTCCATCCTTTATACAACCCACATATGGAATTAACGATTCAAATCACTTTGAGGGGGCGGTAGTCCGCACTTCCTAAAATGAAATTATCGCATTTTACCCATAATGGAAATCATAAAGTATGCCATAAATGAGAAATAAAGAAGCATAAGTAAAACATAAACATATTATATATCATATATAAAAATAGTGACATCTTAATGGACACCTTTGAAGGTGTTATATGAGTGTTGAACAATCATCGTTTCGTGAGGCAGAAATTCGCCATCCACAGAAACTGTATGTTCTTTAACCATTAGATGTAGGTTTGTGTAACTGTATCTCTAATCCTTATTATAAAAACATCCTAGTATATTGAGGATACTGGTGTTGTTACA
Source organism: Viscum album (assembly GCA_963277665.1). Lineage (NCBI taxonomy): Eukaryota > Viridiplantae > Streptophyta > Magnoliopsida > Santalales > Viscaceae > Viscum > Viscum album. The sequence continues at coordinate 155,123,474 of OY728153.1, forward strand.
AAAGAAATGAATAAAAAGATTTTAGGGGGTTGGAGAAGAAAAATAAAACAAAACAACATTAGAGAAGACATTACCTCAAAATCGGGTAACTCTTTTTGATTTGATCCAAAGGATTCCTTGGTAAGAGTTCTTCCCAAAGTTAGGATTCTATAAGTAAGAGGGGGAAGTTGGGGGAGTATTTGGGCAGATTTTGGCCGAGCCAAATGGCTTGACGGTGTGAATAAGGTGGGAGATTTGGGGGCCTTTTATAAGTGGAGAGGAGGGGATCTTTTGGAAAGATTGAAATGTTACATTATTACACAATGCTTTTCGGATTCTAAAGGTCCCACACTTATATAATTCTAGTCTAAGGTGATAAGGGTTCAAAATATCCTCATCCAATTGGCTTTGGACAACTGTATGCCTTGGATTTTGCATTATCTTCCCATTTTATTTAAATCGTTAAATAATGAGGTCATCGTTGCATCATCATGATGTCATAAATAATTTAATTTATACAATGTCTAAAAATTATAAAAAAAGTACTATGATGTAGGAAAGATTTTTAGCTTTCTAATGAATATTTATAATCAAAATTTGGACTTGTGTAACCACACTTAAAAACTGTTTTAGTAAAACAACTCATGTTTGTGTCAATTTAATTTTAACATTAAATAAATATATATTAATGTCATTTTCCAACTAAAGTGGCTCCATGGGGTCCCCAAGTTGACCCATGGGTTGTCTTGTTCGGCCATGACTCATCCAATAGGAGTAGGACAAGTTTCATGCTCATATCATATTATTACAACATTATTTGTACCTTAAACTACACTAATTACCTCTAATCGCTATTAAAAACTTAAAAGTTACTATTCACCAAAAAATTATTTTAATCTCATTGAACCACATTTTACATCTTAATGACAACCATGTATGTCGGATTTTTGAAAATCAAATCACAGAAGTGGTAATATTTCATTTAAACAAAAATTCAGTTATTTAACTACCACTTAGTGGTTTCACTATTCATCAAAAATTGAAGTTTTTCAGAACAATGCCAAAATTTCACCCTAATCTATAATTGATATTCCGAATTCAAAAATGATGTCTATTTTAAAAAATTCCAAACATATAAGTTGCATTAATTAATTTTATAATTAATTGCTGCTGTCACAACAAATAGCGTGTTTTTAAGAAACAATTTATATCAAAAGATTGGCAATTGTTTATGTCCAATTTCAATGTTAAATTAATTCTAATGACCACCTTTGGATAAAATGGTAAAAATATATTCTAATTATACTTTAAAACCAATAAATAGTATAATTTATCACTATAAATTATTTTGATTAAAAAAGTTGTTTTTAAGTAATTTTCACTATTCATAAAAAATAGAAGTTCACAGAAAAATACCAAAAATTTAACATAGGCTAATTTCGATATTCCGAATCCAAAAATGAAGTCCATTTTGATAAATAAAATTTATAAAATTTCAAAAAGTTGGTATTACTATTCACAACAGCTAGTTTAATTCGTTGTGGTGTGTGTTAGAGCTCGAGGTTGCGTACAACACACGCTATTGCACTATTCGAAGTGAAACGTACCGTGGAAGCTTGGGGTGTTACATATTTGACCCTTTTCCCCTTCTCGAGAATCAAGTGACCCATATAGTTGTCTTCCCTAGAAGCATCTTATGATCATTCGTGAAGATTATATAATGGAAATTTACATTCTTTGTACAAAAACATTTATCAATTTATAACGGAATTATGATATGATGTGGATGAAATAATATCTCGGTGTTCTATTGGGGGAAGGTAGTTTAAATGGGGCCTAATATACTGGATTCTACCATTTATGTTCCTAATGAACCATCCATGTTAGTTTCAAAGGGAGAATAACTCACATCCTAATGCTCTATGCATATCCTGGGAGCCTCATCTTCCAACCCCAATCATATAGAAATTTATATAGATCTGATATATTCAAATGACGTTTTTGGTAGAACTAATGATAGTGGTCCTAAAAGAACAACCATGAGAACCAAAATAACTGATTCCAAGTTTCTAAATCTGAATAGTGAAGGTGGGCATTTGGAGGAGACAGATTATTTCCCCACATTGGATTCATTCTTTTATTAAAACTTATCTATTGTGGTTGAACACATGAATCACCTATTTTGGGTAGTGAGTGATCAAGATAGGGATAACTGTATTTTAATTGATCATCAATATGTATAGTGGTGGGAATGTTACCATTTTTGTATTTTCATCATTGAGACACCCCTAAAATGGACGAAAAGATTTTCAACATTTACCAATTTTTCATTGGACAGAGATTGGGTGGGATTGATTACAGATACCTACATATCTTGATCCACCAGATCATCATAGGTTGAGAAAAATTATCCTCTTGAGAATGCGACCTTACTTAGTTAAATTCTTCTCATCATCAAGAGGAATCATTACAAGATACTACTATGGAGATACACCATTTCATTGTAAAAGAAGAAAGATCTTATCGACAACTAGTCTCACAAATTGATAAGCAACATGAATGTCAGGATCATGTATTAAGGTTAAATACACAATTGTCCTCAACAACAACAAAATTTTTAATCCATAAAGAAAAAGGGTCAAGATATGAAGGTCTTTGTTAGGTATATGTTCCCAACTACTCATCCCAATGGTGAAAAAAAGAGCACTTTGGAATGGACACTTGATGGATTGCATTAGGAAGTAGTATATTTTCAAATTAATGTGAGATATGCAAAATTGTAACCATTTTTTTCTATTCAATACTATTTTTAGTTGTGTCTGGGATAGACTCAATATTGTGGATTCTCATATAAGATGATATAAATCTTGTTTTACCTACATATAATATCATTTATCTTCTCATGTAATTCAAATCAATCATAACTAGTCTCTCATAGAAATATAATCTCCACTTTACATAAAAATAGATTTCAATATAATATAACCAGATTTATATGATCAATAAATGATCTAATTTTTTATAGATCCTATGGACTCAAAGATAATATTATGGATTGTTTTTATTAATATTTGAGAATCCCTAAAATATTTTTTTCTTGTTTTATTATCACCCTAGTTTTTCATAATCCACATTAATTTGGGATTATAAGAAATTATGTGAATTTTCATTAGGCCTCCCACTATTAGTTTTCTACCTAACTTGGATTGTGCCTTTTTTGGTTTTTATTGTTCAATTTTTCATAAACCATTCATGGAATAGGTTTAGAATTCTAGAAATCAAATTTTTCCCATGCTTCCCTTTGCGAGATTTCATCCAATAGAGTATGATTTCTCTTTTTCATGGGTATTTTAATTTCATGAAAAATGGACTAATGCAATTTATTTTTTTGGATGAATAACATTGACTATGAGTTACAGGGTGAGGGCCCAATTTTTATTTCTGGCTAAGAATGTCCTAGTATTCTATAGACATGAATGTGGTAATTTTCATGACCTTTATTTTTTTATTTATAAATTTGAGATATGGTATGCGGATTTTTTGTGAGCATTAACGATAATAACATTTTACAACATGATGTTACTATGGAATATAGTGGTATGAGAATCCGGTCATGGGGATAAATTTTCCACTGGTCAACATTCCTTTTTTGGGAGACTTATGCAAATCCAATCGGGGAATATTTTTCATAATCAAAAAAATATTTCTTTATTACAATAAACCTCTATTTTTACAACTATTTGAATTTTAAAAAATCAGATTCATTAAGACTACTAATTCTATATTATAAATGGAATGATAACTAAAACGATTAGGGAATCTGTATCATCATTGGAAATGAATGAGGATAAACCCCTATATGTATTTGTCTTGTGTAATAGAGGGATGGAGCTTGGTGATGTTAAACATTGTGATCCATGGACATTAACATTTAATTTTAATGTATAATGGTGAGGATATTTGAGGGATCTAGTTTACAGTGACATAGATTTGACCGTTGGATAAACTATGTTCTCTTTTTAGGGTATCATGTCAAAGAATGTTCCATCATCTTCAGGAATGACTGGGGGAAGGTTGTATGTTATAATCTCGGGGCTTCGGAATATGAGGAGTTATGTGGGATGTAAGAATAATTGTGGAATACATATATTTAAGATTCCTAACCTAAACTCATAATTTTCATTCATTTAAAGAATTTTTTTGTGGGTAAAATATGTAGAACCAACTAGGGAGGATAATAAAAAGTCCAACAAAGCTGTATTTCAGACACTATCCCTTTTTTTGATGGTCATGGATGTTTATTTGGATTTAGACCATTCTAGATGAATAGTTTTGTTTATTAAAGTACAATTACTAAATATGACAGGAGGATTTTTTGTTGATATTTTATAAGAATCGGTATAAATGTTTCCCCTTACTCATATTTAGACATATGTAGGAAGGTTTTTTTATATGGTAGGTTATGAGAGGTGAGGTCTGGATGTCACTATAGATATTATTTGAATGATAATCAATATATACATAGTTTTCTGATGGAAACTTATGGCATAGGTCTGAACCATTCATAGAATGAAAATGGGGAGTTATTTTTACCAAATTATTGGACCCGATTTTGAGGTTTCGAGTATCACTATATATCATGTGACAGTAAGAATCAAGTGAGATGTTGTTCTTGGAAGATTTTCACAAGTATTGGTTTATTTATTTCATGGGGATAATGGAATTTTACGTCTGAATATGATATCACATGAATGATATTGGGAATCATATTGGACATTTCTATGAACATCATATTCACGTATAGGATGGTGGGTGGTTTTTTTATTATGGTTGGAACACGGTATAGGATCTGTGATTCACTGTGTATGCTATCCAAGAGAGGACCTGAATGCATGTAGATCATATAGGTTTCCATGTGTAGGTATAACTCATGAAAATTGAAAGGCAATGTTTTTAATTTTCTCTTATTTAACCCAGGAATAGATATTTGGGTGTCACTATGTTTCCTTTGATGGTAGGAATCAAGCCTCATGTAGTTTAGGAAATCATGTAGTTTAGTGTCATATGACTTGGAAATCACTCATAAACATTTGTAATAATGCGATTTGGACATCATGGGTTATTTCAATTGTATTTCATATGGTTAGAACCATATGTTATGGAAACAATGAATAATAGAAGGATCATAGGGATGTGATATTCTAGCATTCCTTATACATGTGGTGGAAGGAGAGTGTAAAAAATTATTTCAAGGTTTTACAGATTATGGGAAATGAGATGGACATATATTCCTTTTGGAAATATAGAAATAGAAAATCTTGTCCTGAAGGCAAATTTACCTTTGGCTGGAATGCCTTTTTTTTGGGTGAATTATTCAAAGCCAACTAGTGAATATTGGGAATTGTAAAAAAAGGTGTCATTAGGACACAGGCCCTCTATTTTTGATGTAATAGGAGGATTGTAAGGATCTGAAATATCTAGTGACATACTGAATGATGAATAGAAGAAATTTTTCCATGTACAAAAGAAACATTTAGACCATGATTACCCATGGAGTGTGAAATTCCATAAATATATCTGTCTCTTAAATTGGGGGTTCATTTCTATTTCTGTTATAGATCCCTGAGTGAGGTTCCAAATCATGACATAATTTTTATAGTTCAATTCATAAATATAATATAGTGGGTCATTTCCCGTAGATGATACTAGTACACATGGTATAAGAATATCTATCTATCTCCTCAGAAGAATAATCAAGACACATGTTGATCTTGATGTACTTTGGATTTTAACATCATGTAGTAAGGACACATGGTCGAATGATGTAAATGAATATGGATGTCATAGATTTATGTCGTTTTATTTAATGAGGTAATGAAAATTGGTTTTCCTTTTAAGGTCTTACAACTAGGACCATGGAAACCATGGTGTGGATTAATACGCCATCATCGTGTGGCAAATCCCCTACAAAAAACAACCAAGACCATGTGAGATGTTCTCCGTGTGATAAAAAATTGGTGGGAAAGGGTTATTCCAAAACATAATGGTTATATAGTGATAGATATGGGAATTTTTTATTTGTGGTAACTAAACCTAGATGAAGATTATGGGTGTCACTATGTATCTCATAAAAGATCAAATCATAGCACACGTAGTTCTTAAGGAACTCTTTGTAAAAATTGAACTCATACACATGCAAGATTTTATTTTTAACATTTACAAGTGGACCTAGGGATTAGATATCTCTCTATCACTATGTATCATGTGACAATAGGAATCAATAATACATAGTTTTGGGATTCTGTGTCGTTTAACATCTTTCAACGAGGATGTGGGTGAACCAATGTGAAGGGGGATAAATTTTGTTGCTAGACCACATATCCGAGGTTTGGTATTCACTACGTAAACATTGTCGATGGGAATCTAGCCTCATAAATTTATTAAAATATATACCCAAATAGACTTGACTCATGTTTAGGTATGAGTTTCATTGCATTAATGGAATTGAAAATATAATCCTTTTTTAGATTCCCCTACATAAATATTGATTACATTCTGGGTAAGGGTATTTTCTGTATTTCGTGGCTTGGCATGGGGATTGGATTTTGGAATTCACTATATGTGATGAAAATAATAAAGTCCTATGTTGTTATTAAATAATTTTTCTACATAGGTATGACTCGTGCACATGGGGGGTGTTTAATCTAGTATGGTAGACTACAATTAAAAAATCTTGGCATACCAATGTAACTTGTGTAGAAGATAATCAAGACATTCTTTGTTCTTGAACAAAACATGGTGGGAGACCAACACTAGTGGGTGCAGTCATCTCTAGTGAGGTAATTGAGGTACCCCAAGATTGTAATTAGGCATCCCATCTTTAGATAATGGTGTAATTAATCTGAACAGGATGTGTATAATGTGATGGAATAAAAATCATATTGAAAATTGGGGAACATGGAGGCCCACACAGAAAATATTCATTCATGAGAAGGTATATATTTAGTTTTATGTTGGGATTCATGGATTTGAGATTATAGATTAATGTCTAGGAGTTTAGACCAATTTAATGAGGCCTTTGAGAGTGGGTATTTGTCGCAAGGGTCTATAAAAATACCATCCTAAATGAGAGCCCATGGGGCCTAGTTCCACAATATACATTCTAGGGGATGATATTACATAGTTTAATCTGGTGATTCTTGGATTGTGATTTCTAATTTAAGGTCATATGCCCTTGTGATTTTTTTAAATTTATATTTCATGGACTAAAAAAAATCGAATTCACTTTGTAGGGATGTATATATGTATTTTTACATCATACAGTGGGGATAGTGAGGGATGTGAATTTTGGCATCATGTAACTAGGATAAATCTGTATTGTATTTATAGGAATGATAGTTTGATAAACCAGGTAGAATACCAATAACTATGTGCCAAGTATCTTTGAGGTCAGTGGACGAGAAGACAACCACCCTGTGAATGAGTAGAAAAGTTTTGGTTTAGAATAACACATGAGGTATATAAATGAGTACATATCCCATGCTGACATGAATCATGCCACATTTAGTTTTGGATGGTAATTCTATCTGTGTGGGTATAACCCACAGATAGAGAGGGAGAGGGGGGGGGGGGTCTCCAGTTTTCATAGCTTGGCCTATAACATTGTGTCCAGGTGGCACTACATATCCTCTAATGATCGTAATCATGTTGTATATAGTTCTAGAAACATTATTTTCATAGTTCTGACTCGTACATAAGGTGTTGGGGATTTTTTATATTGACTCTAAACTCGAGATTGATTATTCAGATATCACGACATATCTCACAAGAATGGAAATCAAGAAACACATATTTATTATGGAAGAGACTAATTACATTGATCTAAATATCATACAGGATCATAGTAATTTCATATTTATATTTTATAGATATATCTTATGTATGTTTAATTTTCATTTTTAATGAAAATTCCCATGTATATTAGCATCATGTAGTGAGGATATTGATACCTAGTAGTTTGTTGTCTTGAATCCTATAAAATGATGTTGTTCTTTTAATGGTCATGGGATGAGGACCAAATGCGTAGTTTATTGTTGTCCAATTGGGATAGATTATGATGCAGTTTCAAATCATGCAATAAAAACCTTCTACAATACAATTAATCACCATTTTATTAGGATGAATAATATTAGTTATTACAAAAATATTTCTTATGCATCCTTGAATTATTGGGAGATGTGTTAAGCTTTCCATCTATTAAAATTAATGAATTAGTTCCATTGGAGAAGACCTTATATATGTTTTAAGGTCCCTTCCATTTCAGTTCCAACACCAGATCCATCGTTTTGGGTTTCATCAGAGTCCTGAGGACCTAAACCATCTCTCCTATAATGAATGATAAGAGGTGAACCTTTTTGTTAATGTATCATGTGATCTGGTTTAGTAGACTTCTAATTGGTGCAGTGTAAGAATTATTAAATGATCCAATCAACCCAACTTATTCATATATTTATGGGATTGATTATATATTTATTATTTATTACCGATAGAAATGAGGAGTGAGGGAAATTTAATTTCAATTGGTAGGGCCACCTCATTTCCATACACTAATGAGTATGGGGTTTCTTGTATGGAAGTGGGGTCATGGTTTAGAAATCCCCCAAGGCATGAAGAGGATTTTCCATCCAAGTCTCATTATTATTTGTTAGCATCTATTTTAGTATATTTGATAGGGTATTATTTTACGACTCTATCTATCACTTATTTAATTCATGGTTTTGGGAAAAACAGTTTCACTTGATGCCATACATCTGATATAACTTATCCAACTCTGCAAAATAGATATTAGTGTCTTTGTCTATCAATATTGTATAAGAGACACCAAATATATTGATTATGAAGGTTTTTTTGAATGTTAAAATTTTCCTTTCCCCAACTTCTTTGAGGGGTATATCTTCTACCCACTTGGACAAGAAGTCGGCCAATGTAAGAATTAATTTAAACTCCATGGATGTTGCAAGGGATTTGGTCCCACGACATCCAATCCCCATATAGAAAAGGATTGGAGTACTTCAATGTTGGTATTTTCTCTCGGTATGGGGTTTGAATTTGTAATGAACTAGGAAATAATGGGTATTTTTGGATAATTTCATATAGTCTTGGGTTAGATTGGGCCAGTCGTAGCCAAACAATTATATTTGTTGTGAATTATTATGTCATGACCAGTGAGCTCCACAAGCCCTATAGTACACTTCCTTCATGATGGTAGAAATATATTACCCATCAATTTAACTACGAAATAACCAACAATGTATTCATTTATAGATATACTTTTGGGGAATCATGACATCATACAGAACAATGTCAATGAAATGTCTTTATATTTTCTCCATCTGGGCTCTACCCGAGGGCATTTATATATTTTGAAGGTAGAAAAAAATTGATTTCATCCATCTTATGGTAGAACTATATGGTTCATGGATTTTTATAATATCATCAATCTCTTTAGTGTTGAATTGAACAAAAGGTGAGACCATTCGATTATGTGTGATACTAATACCATTTCAACCTAGTCTAGATTAGTTAGAGTAGTGGCTTCATTTTATAGTTTTTGTACTGAGAATATTTTGATAATGGACATGATTAAATGTCAATTATATAATTATTTCTACGATTATCCGCCAATCCTCATCTAGAATGGAAATTTTATATTCCCTTTTAAAGGAATAATCACAAAAAACATTCTTAATGATTAGTTTTGAATGTCATTTTATATTCTTGTGATTGGAAGGTACATGAAGTTCCATCTCTAGCCCTGCAATGAGAGAATGATATTATTATTAATTATTCATGCACAACTATGATATCAAGGATTGATGTAATAATTCCTTTTACGTAGATAAGAGAATGATTTTGAGCACCACATTGTTGAGTTGGGGGATATCCATCCTTTTTCTTTTTGGGCAAGTAGATTCACCATCTAAATATATCTCCCATACTTGGGTGTAAATTTGAATATAGAATACATATCCCTTGGGGTGTTTGGTATCCAATGGCACCATTTCTATGTGGGGTGATTCTCTATGAAATATTCTAGTGCCTAACCATTGATATCATTCCGAGGAATAGGGTGAATGTCAAACTACAACAGAATGACCACCCACTACAATATATGTCTAGTCAACATCGGGTGGAAGAAGGTTTATTTTAGTGAGTCTATATGAGTGAGTAAATAGACTTCATGATTTTATATGTATTACATAATCTTATAAAACATGCATATTATAACTAGAAAACTCATCTTGATATGTGAATAACAATTCTCAACATCGATCATTATTAACTGAGATAATTTAGGTTATTTTTTATATCGATTCCATTATTTTGTGCAAGGATGGCTCTTAGGAATCATTCTATGATCATCACATAAATGTTATATGGCCTTCCTTCAATAGGTGGAATCAACACTGGAAAAATCAGGGGATATTTCTTGATACTATTGTATTCTTCTGAATAATCATTACACCATTAATATGTAACCCATTTTTCATCAACTATGATATTGGAAAACACTTTACCGAAAAATTGGATATGAATCACCAGATGTATGATACATTTCCTATAATTTGTCTCAATGTTATGATGTCCTGAGGAGATGAAATTATAGTGATTGAATTTCCATCTTGGTGTTGACTTTGATTCTACTATGTGGTATAGAAAGGTAGATAAATATTCATGTGGTAATGTTGAAAGAACATTTCAAGGGGTTCATTTTTAAGATGCGATGTCATAATTTTTTGAAGATAGTTTCACATTATTCCATGTGGATAAATAATGGTTGAGTATTAAACCTCATTTCAACACCATTTAATTCATAAGAATTTCCTAAGAAGGGTTATAAGATGTGATGAATAGTGTATAGGTGTGTAATGATAACATTCTTCAAGAAAAAGGGAATTTGAAAATAAAAAAATAACCTCCTTTGACGACATAAAGGACGTGTATTATTCATCTTCTTATGTCAGCTGTATTTAATATTATCCATAGTTTCCATCCATGAAGGAGAGATCCTTATATTCGGTTGTTGAATCAATCAGTTGTAATGCGATTCATACTAGGAAAATTTACTTTGGGAAATGCCTGTTGAGATCTATATAATCAATGAAAAATATAATATTCCTATTCTTATTTTTGAATGGAATGTTACTAGAAAACCAAATGTGATATTGGTCTTCGTGAATAATGTCAGATCTAATGATCTTGTCCACTTCATCATCTCTTTTAGAAGAATGCATATGCTGAATACTTCTAGATGCATTTTTATAGTGTTGGATGTCCTTTTGATGGCCAATCTGATTATAGGAAACACCAAGATCATGAACCAAAACTTTTGTTACTTCCATGAAAATATGTATTCATGATGATTCTATATGAAGGTATATACCTTTTTCTATTTAGAAGAAATGGTTTTTCTAATCAAAGTGGTGCATCTATCTTCTTTTGTACCCATATTTATTTCTAAAAGTTTATAAATAGTGGTATGTATTACTTCCTAAAATTATAGAGGGAAATATCTAAGGACCGATTCTAATTTCTCCAGCTCTTTTTCTTTTATTCGGAAAGAATTTTTTGGAAGCCTTCCTCCGAGTTATAAGAGGATTCGATATCTCAGTATTCAAGAGACGAAGTGACTTCCTCTAACCAAGATGATAGCAGTGGAATTCCATGAATCTATGGAGAGAATGGAGTGAGACATGGAGGAGTTTCTTCATCCAAATTGAGTAATGAGATGCTCTATTTTTCCTTAGTTACTAAGGTATCAATTTGATGGATCCTTATGTATAAAATGAAGGAATGTTTATATGATTATTCAATGATATCTAGAGAGTCAATAAATATTTCAAAAATGATAGTATCAGTGTTCATGGATGAAATAATGGATATTCTTGATTTTTCACCTAAATTTGGGCTCACATACCCAATTTCATTGATGGATAACACATATTCTTCACTGTTATTTTTTAATTAGTTTTATGGGATTACTTTCAGACAATTGGGTTTGGTGACCCAATCAACACCATAAACAAGATGTCTTTTTCCTTTCAATGGATAGAATCCTAGATTGATGTAATGAAATTATTATTATTTTTATTTTCCCTTATCAACCTGAATTGTAAATATTTTTCCATTAAATTAGTATTTGATAGATGTGTTCTCCCGAACCACCATAAATTCTGAGTCAGCTATGAGTCCTCTTAACTAATCATTGAGCATGATTTGGACAAACAGATTCAACTCACTTATTTGAGAGCCATTATGTTTTATGTTGTATGGAGAAATTCTACCCTCATCACAACATAGATTAAAAGGAATTCATATTGTAATGAGGTTAACTCTAGAGCCATTTCCAATGAAGACATTTTGAATTTCGACTCTATTTATCCTACAAGAAACATATTCGGGTATTATGTGTCCTTGTATAAAAGCACCATCATCTAGATGTTGGAAATAGATAAATACATCACAAAACACCTAATCCTTCTCTATCTGATATATGTCTACAATTTTTTCTTTAGCTTCAAACGATATGGGATTATCAAAGACTCTATGAGTGATTCTCTAAGTCCTTTTGGCAAATTCATAGAATACAAAATCAATATATTGGATGGTACCAAGGATAATTGATTCATTATTTAATAAATATGGCCTAATTTTATACACTTATGTATATGGATATGCACATTCATAGGAAAATTTTGGGCTTGAGTATTATAGGTAGATAGATTGGTCCTTAGGATTGGATTTAGAGGTTCTCCCATCTTTTGCGGGTTGGGTCAAGAATATCGAATTTCTAATAGAAGGAAATATAACACATGTTTCTCTTTTTATTGATACTCTATAATTATGGGGTAAGAATGGATTTTGGATAATGAAGGGGTATTTTCTTCTTTTTGGGCTCATTGAAGGGATCTACTATGAGTTTCTGTAACATTGACACTATTAGAAGGGATAGTCTAGAACTCTAGATCATGTCGTGAATTCATATTCTCTTGTATCATAGTATCCTACATCATATTCCTATGGTTCCCTATATGGTTGTGGGTAACTCGAATTCCATTCCATAATCCTCATTGGATAAGTTATACATTATGTGAACAATGTTAATAGTGTCACATATAGACTCCTCATCTGCTAAAGAATTTTTCTAGCTGACCATTTCTGATGGTTCCATTTTGTGGGGTGGTGCCCGTTATTTCAGATATGGGTTCATAAAATCAAATAGGGTAAAATAAAACGTTGTCATTGATGCAGTTTCATCATCCCATACATTCTCAATGTATTTCTATCTAGAACTCATTTTGAATGGTATTACTTTGGAGGTATCAAGGCCTAATGATGTCGACTATTCTAAAGAAATAGAAGATAAGGGAATATTTTGTTGTTTCAATTTTTCTTGGATAATGGATTGAGATCATTTATTTTTTTTCATGTAATACTACCATCAAATTTCAATATCCTCCTACTAAAAACTTCTATTTGTTCACCCCCTTTATTGAGGAAGTGGTAGAAACAGTCACAACTTTTTCTTGTGGGATTCTCAGCATTACCTACAAGATATATACTTTTCCCTATTGAAGATCATTAAAGATGAAACATTCATAGAAGTTGTCTCCCAGTACACAATGAATAGGGAAATAATCTTACTGATCATCGAGACCAATTTAAATTGGCTACATAATATCTAGAAGGTGTTGAAAATAATTATCCATTGGAGCTATAAATAACTATGGACATGATCATCTTGGAAGGAGTAAACTTTATTACATCACAACTCAAATTGAATCTTCCTAGTTCCCATCAAATATATCTATCTATGTGGGAGTTTCTATTGACACCCATGGGGCACTACATGACACACTACATGCTTTAAAGGGGGAGCAACCACACAGTCTAGAATAAGTGTGACATATTCCACCACAACCTTTATAAATATTTTTCCATAGACTAGTAGAGTTATCCAATATTTTAGTATAGTATATTCTATGGATTCATTCATTCAATTGGTAAAGGAGGATAAATATGGAAATCCACTAGTACATTTTACTACGATGAAAGGCTTTTGTAACCCAGAAAGAAGGTTATCAAGGAAAAGAGTGGTCTTATCTTCTAGGGGAAGTGGTCAGTTCGAGGACTAGGCTAGCTCGTCCAATATGAAAATGAAATTTTAGCCTCTCTCATTTTCCCACTATTTTGAAGCCTAAAGGTCACTGATTGTCAGATTTTTTAGTGTTCTTTTGAACTAGAAGAGAACGTTGTGATAGATGAATTACCATATTGTGACTCACCAATATGAAAAAATAGTGTACCATAATGAAGGTTAGCCATTACAGGGTTCGTATGAAGCATCTAATAATAAATACATCTCATTTCTCTAGAGTTCAAAACCTAAGATTGTATTGGGACACATACTGTTTCATATGTTGTGTTGAAAATCATGATCCATTGAATTCTGGAAATATAGGGCTCTCAAGGTTTGGTGGTGGAAGGGTTTCACTTACTCAATTATGGTAAGGTTCCCATTCTGGATGAGCTGATGCATGTTTCTCCTCTATGATGTAAAATTAGGCTATCAATGACTCGATGGTGTCAATATACTATTAATGAGTTTTTTGTTGAACCTAATCATAGACTAGTGTTGTAATCATAAAAATATATCATGCAAGATAAAACAATATTTTAGGTTGATATACATTGGGGGACATCATTGGAATGTCTTCCCAAACTCATTTTGTTGTCTCCCAATTGTTGGGAAATCAAAGTATCCATCCATTACTATATCTAGCTAGATTGATGGTCCTTGAACCATGTTGGCTAGATATCCTAGACTTACTTCAACTATCAGGATGAACCCTAGTGCATGGGGTACACATGCATTGTGTTTTCAATGAGGCTATGTCTAATGATCATATTTGATGGGAATGATTCCTTTGAGAAACTCTGAATTGATACTCCTCAATTATTTCATTTCATTATCATACCTTATGAATAGTTCATCAAGCATAAGGAGATCATCCTCATCAAGTGGAGGAGGTGATCCATATAAATCATTTCCTTTATTCTTGTTTAAGGTTCACTATAGATTCAATGTGTTATTGATCAATGGAGAACCAAAATTTATGTCAATTACTGGGTTCCAATTACACATACCTTCATTATAATTATGGACCAAATTCTAGGTGGAACCATCCTCTCCTTGTTTTTATAAATTTGCATCATTTTTTTGACATTTTTTGGATTGATGTCTGTGATTTTCAATGATGTTATTTTTAATGGTCATCACAATTGATAATGAATTGTAGGAAGGTTGTTTGTGTCTTTTTCTAAACATATACATTACATTTTTTGATCTTTTTTGAGCTTCTAGATGAAGGATGAATTGGATGGAACCACTTTTTAGATGGGTCATATGCATCACTTATGAGGGAATGCATCATGAGGTGGGGTGAAAAGGTAGACCTTTATTCTTATCACCCTCACAAAATTAGAAAATACTGATTTCCATTGAGTGGAAGGTTGAGGTGAAAATTACCCAGGCCCAGCAGGATGGTTCTACTCATATTCTCTTTTTATTGTTCATGGGTCCTCATTTGTTGGTATTAAGGGGATAGTTTTGCAATAAAATCCCCAACCATGTGGGTTGGGGCTAATCCCATATTGTGGAAATTACTTCTACTATATCATCTCTCTTGATATCATCCATCACCATTCAATCATAAGCTATAAAGGATGTAGGGTCTATATGTGAAATGTTAGCATCTGATGACATTAGAAATTCTTAATAGATGGATTCCATTAAGTGAGAATCCTAATTAATGTTATAAGTTACCCTTTTCATCCATCATTCTATCGATTTCTCCCATATGTCTTGATTCTTTTGAGACTTAATAAAGTATTATTCTTTTTTATCATTCCCCATTTCAAGAGTTGGGATTATTCTTGATATCTACCTTAGGATGATGGCATTATAGGTTGTCATTTATCGTGAGTTATTCGGATTGAGGTGTGAGGTAAAATTTGATGATTCGTATTCCCACACCACTGATATAAACACCAGGAGGGGAATCAACAATTACACAAAAAAACTTATGAAACTCATTGAGGATTTCTTATTGAAGATTACTTTTTTATTTTCTTTTTTCTTGGTTATCACGAAGTTGAAAGGGCATCCAAGTTGATTTGATGATAAAACTCCCACAAAAATTTATACATGGTCTGCATATCTATCAAAATGAATGAATTTTTCTTTCATGTATAAGAGATATTTCTATAGATTCTGAATGATATTTTGTATACAGTCTTCTGAAAATTCTTTTAGAATTTAGAATTGATTAGTGGATAAGGTCCAAAACATAATGTTTATGTCATCCCTAAACATTTTCTTCACATGAGAAAAATATCATATTTTTATTATTCTACATGATCTACCCAACATGGGAGATTCTTGATTGATTTATCATAAATAACATGGCTATTATGGATTTCATTATTATGGGAACAATCTTGGGGAGGCTCAGAGAATGAACATTGTCCCAAGAAATCTCTTTGGATCTAATGGATGTCACATGTTTTCAATTTTCTCTCTCACATGAATGGACCCATATTCCCTAGTGCCATAGAGTATGATGTATTTCCTACATTTGACTTAAAAAGTGGAGGGGATTCTCATTGATATGCAATGTTACCTCTAGAAGAACCTAGACAGTGGGTTCTATTAGGGAGATGACTAGAATTATATCTTTATTTGGTATTGAAGGGAATATTTCTGCTAGAAATAACCTGGTGAGTACTTTCAAGGTGGAAAACAGTAATGAGAGGACCTTCTTGTTGATATATGATTTCATTATGGGGATGACCTTAATAGAACATGCCATCATGGTGAGTAATACCTTCATAACTAGGCGTATGTCTGAAGGGAGGATTTATACCGTATATATGTAGAGACCCGTATCTTGACGTACATGGACATTACATTACATTTGCGGAATACTTAGTACATAACAAAAACACACACTAAAGGATCGTAATAGTTTAGTGTCTTTGGAAACTCGGAACGTAATCTTCTAATCGTGGTGAAAGTTCTTCAATATCTCCGATAAAGGTCATCCCTTTTTTCTACCTAAAACCTTTCTTTATATCCTGGGGAAAAGAAAACATAAAAGGGTGAGCTCAAATGCTCAGTAAGGGTAAACAAAGGAAATATCAATCACATAATTTTCATAAGAACATAACATTTTTGGAAATCTTAACCTGCAAAAGAGAGCATAATTTCATAACATGGGATAAATCATAGTAGTGAAATGAAATCATAACTTAAAACATTACTCATTGTGGCATACACACATAATCATAGAGAATCATTTCTTGTTAGTCAAGACTCATTGCCAAGACTATCTTAGTCGACAAAGTCCCTTTCTGAATCGAGTAATCCTCGTTTCAGTCCTGTTTCACTGAACCGGTATAACCTACCATTCCAGCCATGTCTATCTCATGAGATATAAAATCTTTACCCAATGCATTGGAGGGAGATATAGGTCCCACCCATCTCTTAATGAATCCTTTCTTATGTGTGCCACAAAATCATAAATCATACATCATTTCATAACCCATGTAATAAAAATGGGATTCTTAAACAACATGACATCATAAAACCATTCATATAAGATAAAGGAATTCATAAACATAATTCCATCACAACATAGTCAAATCAATGTAAAAATATGGATAGAAACAGAACTCTTTATTATCTTAGATGGAAAATAATTTTGATAAAACACTTGAATTGAATTCTTGAGGAAAATATCCTTTCTTCTTCAAAATCAATTTCTTTTCACAAAACATCATGCAACTTTAAAAGAAAGAGATTTTATTGAAAATAGTCATGAAATATTTTAGAGGAAGCTTCATGAAAATAAGGCTTTATAAAACAGTAGAAATCCGTTCGTGCCGTATAAGTTAAAAAAAACATTCTTCGTACTTTTGTCAGAAAAGTCAAAAAGTACCTCGTACGACAAAAGATTCCTTTCATACATATTACTAAAAACTCACTGAAGGGTAAAAATGGATTTAAACAATTGTAGGTGGATGGAAATAATATTACATTTTGATGAAACATGGATGTGGATGATAAAATACACCCCAGTAAATACTTACGAATAAACAATCTCGGATAAAAATGAGATTGTGATATTTCCCTTACCTTAGGTCCAATTTGCTTCGTATGTGTCCGAACCTCCTGTATAATGATTTAAATAATGTCATTAACTTATTACAGAATCATATTCATTGTTATGATATCATATATGGTTCACTTATGACATTATATTACCCGTTCTTTTGTAAATTCCATGTTAAAGAAGCGTTTTGGGTAAAATCGTTTCATTTATCGTAGGTGTTTTGACTTGTTGTTATTGACATCATTATTACCTTATATCATGATTTACTTACTTCCAGAATATAAAATATGATTTATATATCATATATATTCAGTATATATATATATATAATAGATAGATAAATAAAATGAAAAACACCGTTCATGGAGACGGTAGTCCGTACGTACGCATGAACGCTGTTTTTCTTTCCTTATTGTCTTGAAATGGAAGTAAGTAGATGACATACATATGTATATATATATACATAAATCCAGTAGCTTTATAATGTCATGTATTTCAATATTATTTCTTATATATACATTATAATCATTCTTAAATGGTTAACATGGAGAATGAATCTCATCGCGTCGTGGAGACGGTATTCCGTACGTACGCACGAGCGATGATATCATTTCTATAAATATTGAATTGAATTGGAGTGGATTATACAATATATCAGAATCAATATGATGTTGTAATAACTATGTATAGTTATTCTTTACACCATTATACCCATCCATGTAAGGTGGTGGTGGAAAATAGATTACACCACGGCGTGGAGACGGTATTCCGTACGTACGCACGCGCGGTGATTTCTTTTTCCGTAGGATGGATAGATGGTGAAATAGGGTTGTTTCGTACTTATAATAACATATCAGTATATGAGTGATACTGATGTTATTACTTCATAATGAAACAACCTAAGAAGAAGAAGTGGAAGAAGAAATAAAGATGAAAGAATTGGTAACGGTAATTACCTCTTCTTTGAAGTGCCTCTTTGAGACCTCCTCTTAGGGCACTAGAATTGGTCTTTGAGGAAGACCAGAACCTCTAGGATGTTGCTAGGGAAGTGGAGAAGGTATTTTGGCAGGGGTTGGCCGAGCTTGAGTGCTCAAATTGGTGTGAGGAGGAGGGGGAGGAGGTGTCCTTTTATAAGGGAGGAGAGGGGCACCTTAGGAATTCTTAAAAATATTAATTTATAATAAATATAACCCCACTTAAAAACCTCCAAAAATGACTCATATTCGAAGCTTAGATGGGATAGGGTTGTAATCTCATCAACCAATCAAATTTATACATGTTTGGATCTTATTTTAAACCTTATCAATTAGATTTAACTCTAAGTTAAATAATTTAACTTTTACCGTGTCTTTTTGTTTTCTTTCACTATATGGTTAATACACTTACTATAACATGCCAAACGAACCCCAAATTGTATATTATTAATACATATATCCTTAGCTAAGTCATGTGGCCGAACCTTAGATTTTTAGGAATAAAATAACAATTAATAATATAATATTTGATTTAAAAACTATTTTGTGTCAATTTTGACACTATTTGATATATGATTTTTTTGAAAGTCATAAAAGAATTATATATTCGAACCAAGTTGATTAAATCAACACTAATATATCATAGTAACCTAGAAAATTAGTGGAATTCATAAAAAGTCTTAAATTACATTTATTTTGGTATTTATATTATCAATTATGTCAATATTTCATTAATAAGATAATTACTGCATCATCTTTGTGTCATAAATAAATTATATTATATGCTGTCTAAAAATTACAAATAAAATACCATCATGTAGGAACTCTTTTTAGCTTTCTAATGAATATTTATAGTCGAATTTATCTTATGTATAACCCCATATTAAAAATGATTTACTTATTAAACTTTGATTTTAACTATTTTAACCCTTCTTTAAATAAATTAATAATAAATGTCCTAATCTAATCCAAGTGGGCCTAAATGGTCATATTTTATTCCTAAGTTTGTTTTTGGTCGAATTACACTTGTCCAATAGAATTAGGACATGTGTTAGGGTAATATTAATATCATATTTACCCTTAGTTACCCTATTTACTATTAACCGTGGTAAAAAAAGTAAAAAGTTACTATTCACCAAAAAATTATTTTCATCTCATTGAACCACATTTTAGTCCTTGATATTAACCGTGTCTCTCGGATTTTCGAAATTCCATTCACAGAAGCGGTAAAATTAAGTTTTATGCAAAATTCCGTTTTTAACCTACCACTTAGTGGTTTCACTATTCATCAAAAATTGAAAGTTTTCAGAAAAATGCCAAAATTTCATCCTAAGCTATATTTCATATTCCGAATTCAAAAATGAAGTCTATTTTACCAAATTCATAACATAGAAGTTGCATTAATTAATTTTATAATTAAATCCCGTTGTTAAAACAAATAGCGTGTTTTTTAAGAAACAAAATCTATCAAAAGATTGACACTTGATTATGTCTGGTTTAAATGTGAAATTACAAACAATGACCAACATTGTATTAAATTGTAAAAATATATTCTAAATATACTTTAAAACCACTCAAATTAATAATTTGTCACTATTAATTATTTCGATTAAAAAAGTTGTTTTTAATTATAATTTAGTAATTTTCACTATTCATTAGAATATGAAAGTCATCCGAAAAGTACCAAAATTTCACCTTAGGCTAAATTCGATACTCCGAATCCAAAAATAAAGTTCATTTTGAAAAATAAAATTTACTGGATTTCAAAAAGTGGTTATTACTATTCATAACGGCTTGTTTTAATAATATTTTTATAGCATATCGTTGTTTAGTGAAACTCGGTATTGCGTACTACACACGCTATCGAGGAAGGTCGCGATTGCGTGTAATGCAAGTCAAGTCAAGGATGTGTGTTGTGCAAGCTCCTTTTGGTGTAGCGTACAACACAAGACATTAGTAAAATAAAAAGAATATATTTTTTTTATAAAATCTTGGGCTGTTACAATATATATAGAAACACTATTCTTTTATAAATAACATTGCAATATTTTAGGCATAATTAGACATCACATTACAAGCCAAGGATGATGAATTCTAGTATCTAGGGAGACTAGATACATAAAACATAAACCATGGGGAAAATATATCTTTATTTAATCATCATAGAGAGATCCTAACTTCCCTTGAGAGATTACATATGCATAGGGTACCCTTGGGATCATAGGAATGAAGATATGAGCTAAAATACAAGTAAGGGTAAACATATAAGAATAAGTCTTTAGAACATGGGTTAGAGATCATGACATAATTATATCAAAAGGCCTGGAACATATGGAACCATAACATATAAACAAGGGATAATAAAAACAAGACTTCAATGTAATGTGGAAGCAACACAAATCATTAACTTAGCACATGTAGAGGATAGTTTCACAAAAAGGAACAAAATTTAAGGTTATCTTACAAGACCATTGATCATGAAAGCATGATTCAAGGCTTACCTCCAAGACCGTAGACCATAACATCTCATGATACTAATCATTACCCAATGAATTGAAGTGATATTTGGGAACACCCATATTAACATGTTAATTAATATTACTTCCACATATATAATCATACATAAAGAATTATAAACATAATTTCACCCCTATAAATAAATGGGAATCATAATAACATTATAATGCATAATGAATGGGTGTAACATAAAATTGTACATTAAAGGAAGGAATTCGGACATACATGGACATTCATAGGGTAAAATATGAATATTTTATGGTTTGTTATGAAAAGAAGATGTGACAATATGTTAAGAGTATTTAATAATTTTTATCATTAAAACATTTTAGTGTGGTTTTGAGGAAAAAACTAACAAGAATTTAAAATAGAAAAGGGAATAATCCTTGGTAAAAAACATGAAGTGATACAAGACGGTTTTCATAACAAATAACATAGTTTATAAAAATAATGGTGGAATAAAACATATGGCAGTGAAAACATGAAATTTGGTTTAGATTCAGGATGTTCCCTTAAAATGGGTTTTCGTAATGGGAATTATTAAGGAGGTAACAATTTACAAACATATAAATCCACAAAATTGACTTATTAATGGATCTTGATACATGAGTTTGGAGAGTATACAAAAACTTTATAATATGTATTAAAATATATTAGATAACTTTATATGGTTATAATGAATGATAGAGTAACCCGATGGAATAAAGGAGGTTCAGGTAGATTCCCTTACAGAATATCAGCATTGTATTAGGTACACATAGGAGTGAATAATGAGAGAGAAAATGGGGGTTTCTCAAATTTTACACATCATGAGGTCATTATGGGAGAGGTGCGAAATTAAATACCATCATTAGGAATTGGGCATAAACTGGAATAACATAGAGTACATTCTTGAATAAATGTGAAATAGAGAGGATCCTTTACCTTATATATGATGGTGTTCAACACATGATATTAATGACCCTAATTATCAAATTAGGTTTAATATTTAATAATTATAGAACCTATTATATATTTAAAATGATTTTTATTATCTATCTATGTTCATTTATAACCATTTTTTTGTTATAATGTTCAATTTTATTGTTCAGGTCTATTTGCTTTGTTGGTTTTAATGATTATTTTAATTACTTTCATGAATGGAGAATCATTTAAAATGGGGAAGATTGTCTAGAACTGTAGATTTATTTTATTATTGAACAAAAAGAGTTTTACATGGTTGAAAAATTAATTTCGATACTAGTATTGATGTTGAATCCTTACATAAAACATTAATGATAAATGCATGAATTAATTTGGTGATTTTCTCAGAATTAACTAGTTTTGTATAATTATATTACATAATTTTCGTAAAAGGATTTCATAACAAATAATAATATAATATAAATATTTTATTTTTTGGTTTAACCCTAAATATGGATTCATTACCAAAATTTAAGGTGGTAAAAGAAATTGAATACCCATCATCCTTTAAAGTGGAACATTAACAAATATCAGATAGTCTCTTTACTACTAGTATAAAAGTAGAGTAAAGGAGAGGTAATAATAACATATTCCATTATCATAGAAACATTATATTACATGTATGTTTTGTTAGTTTTCATAACATTTGGATGAGGAGAGGTCATGATAGAAAAGAAAACAAATGAACATGAAAAGAAAATGAAAGAAAAGAAAATATGAATTTACCTCTTGATTCAATCTTCCATGAGAGAATCTTAATGGAAGAGGATTTAGTATTTTGTCGAGACAAGGTTTTATGGACATAGGGAAGGAGATCTGGGACATATTTGGACATAATTTATGGAAGGCACAATGTTTTAGAGGATTGAAGAGAAGAGTGGAGTGTGGGTGGTTTTTATAGTGGAGGGGATGAATGTTTTATTAAATTTTAATCATTAGATTATTATTTTTCCCTAAAAAATTCAATAGTAATGAATATTGTCACCAAAAATAGAAAAATAGGAATGTTAGTTCTAAAACATGCACATTTTAATCATCCAATGTTTCATGAATGATGCATAAATTTGTTTATTTAGCATTTATCAATGATTATAATATGTTACTATTCATCTAAAATTCAAGTATTTTAGAGAAATACCCAAAAATCACCTAAACCATTTATTGAGATTTTGAATCCAAAAAATGAACTCCATTTTCATAAATAATTCTATAAATATGATTAATTTAATTTTAAATTAAAATCATAATTTACCTGAGAAATACAGATTTTAAAAATATAACCAACCTTATAAGGCTTTCAGAAAAAACATATGGCCATCTTAAATTATCTTAAATCTAGAAGCCATAAAATTATTAATTTATAAACACCATTTGGAGAAATATATTATATTTTCAATTAGTTATATAATTTTAAATAATTATTTATTAATTATAATTATACCAATAATTTTTTTATAGTCATATTATCACGTATAAGTTGCCTAAATTTTATTTATACATTAATGGGTCAGGATAATATTCTTTTGGAAAATTTAATATTTATAAGGGTCATATAACTATTAATAAGGGTATGTTAATATTCATATGGGTATGTTACTATTCATTTAAAAAATATTTTTTTCTTATCGGGCTCCAAATATCCTACAGAACGCAATAGTGTATGTCAGATTTTCGAAATTCCAATCACAGAGGTGATGATATTATGTTTAATGGTCATATTGTTTTAGTAGTTCATTGTGATTTAATTTCTTATGATTATATGATATAATTATATGAATTTAATTTTCATTGATAAAACATTAGTGTATTACACTATTCCCCCCATAATGAAATTTCACCCTCGAAATTTTATTTTACATTCAAAGCCATAAACAGGTGCAAGTATTTTTCCTTCATTACCTCCTCTACTTCCCATTTTGATTATTAGTACTTATGGTTCCTCCATAGTAAATTTACTAGTTCAGTAGTCTGGTAATGTAGAACTTTATCTCTATGATCCCAGATCTTCATTGGATGCTTCTAGTAAGAAATATCATTTTCCAACTATCCCACCTTTGAAGAGAGTACATGTGAAAGGACTTGTATGTACTTCATTAAAAGGGATACATTGATGAAATCATGTACTTTCGACATGTTAGGTGGACGTGCTAGTTGATAGGCCACATCTATAACTTGATCAAAGATCTCAAAGGTCCTGATGTACTTGGGGCGTAGCTTTCTTTTCTTCCCAAATCTCATGAACTTCTTCCATGGAGATATGTAGAGAAATACCATGTCTTCAACATTAAACTCAAGGTCTCGTTGATGATTGTCAACATAAATCTTCTATAGAATTTGGGCTACATTGATGTGTTTTAGAATGTATCTCACATTTCCACAATTTAATCGACCATTTTTGGTCCAATCATCATACGCTCACCGATATCATCTTAACACGTTGTTGTTCTCCACTTTTTTCTATAAAGGCCTTCTTGTGGGTCCATTTAGATGCTCAAGTTGAAAGTATTTTTGTAAGAGAATTCAACCAGTTAAAGATTTTGGTCCCATCATCCTTTTAATTCCATAGAATATTCAGCCAACATATCTTCTAGTGTATGAATATTCCCCAAAGAATTACCATATGTTTGAGGATGAAAGTTAGTACTTAAGTTCAGTTTCGTGCTTAGAGCATGCTAGAAACCATTCCCAAACATCGAGGTGAATCAAAAATCTCGATCAGATTTAATTGATTATGGTATCCCATGTACCCTTACAATTTATTTGATATACATCCATTCAAGTTGATTAAGTGAGAAGTAATATCGAATCATGATAAAGTGATATTTCTTTGTAATATGATACCCATTGACCTATATAACATTGTTTTCTCTGGATGTCCTTGGATGTCGACTAACAATGTCCATGGTGATGTTCTCTCACCTCAACATTGGTATGGGTAGTGTTTGTAGCATCCCCTTAGAATTCAATCTTGAAGCCCTCACTTGTTGATATACTAGAAACTATTATATATATATTCAGTAATTTATTTCATCATATTGTCCCACCAAAAGTTCTCTCGGAGATCTGAATACATCTTTGTGCTTCCCGAGAGGATAGTGATGGATAAGCAATGTGTGTCTTTCATATGCTCCTTATTTATAAGTATATTAGATGGTACACATAATCATGACCCAAATCATAAAATCCTTCCTCATCAATCATAAACTCAAAGGATTTCCCATTTCTTATAGATTCCTTTCTTTTCTAAATTTCCACAATGTTTTTGGGAATCCATTATTTTCTCCATCAGGTATGGTTGAGAAATCATTTTAGAAAGGATTAATGATGTTCTGTCCATGATGATTCCAATTCCCATCCATTGTAAATCTCAGAATATTGGATTCTTTTCAATTATAATCATAGAAAAAGATGTAGGATCCTTTATACTTAGTGATTCTTCCCCCTTGATTACATTACTGGGATTGTAGTGGATAGAGTATTCATAATCCTTGATGAGTTCAATCCATATTCGCTAGCTCATATTGATCTTTTTTTGATTGATTATATATTTGAGACTCTTTTGATCAGTATATATCCCACACTTCTCACCAGAGAGATAATGATGCCAGATTTTTTAAGAAATGATCACAGCCACCATCTCTAGATCATGCATAGGATAGTTTTTATCAAATATGTTCGGCTACCATGAGGCATATGCAATCTCTTTATCGTTTTTCATCTGCTCATGTCATAATCCCTACTTTGAAACATCACTATACAAAAAAAATATTTCTCCACTTTTTGAGAGTGTGAGAATTGGCGCTATGAAATGCCTCTTTTTCAACTCCTTAATGCAGTCGTTACATTCGTGAGTCCAGATAAACAACACTCCCTTTGATGTTATCTTTGTACATGGGTTTGAAAATAATGATAATATCATCAAAATTAATTGATAATATCCTGATAGACAAGAAAAGCTGCAGATCTCCATTACAAATGTTGTCATGGGCCACTCTTCAATCGCCATTGTCTTGGAAGGGTCAACATATATCACTTTACTGGTGATAAATGCCCCAATAATGATACATCCATTATCCATAACATACATTTACATTTGATTTCATATATATTATCACTTGAAATTTCTTTAACATAGTAATCAAATTATCCTCATGTTTCTCCTTGCTCTTGGAGTATATCAGAATATTATCGATAAAGAACACCACAAATTTGTCGTCGTAATATCTAAAAAATATATTCATTATTTACATGAACACTAATGAAGAATTAGTGATTCCTAAGTTCATCACTATTAAATAATTGGTTTCATACCTTGTTTGTATGTTAGTCTTGGGAATATCAACCTTTTCACCTTTAATTACAGCTATCCTGATGGAAGGTCCACCATAGATAAACAACTAAACCCACAAAGATGATCAAACAATTTATTTATCTGTGGTAAGGGATACATGTTCTTTATTGTGATTTATTAAGCATAGAATAATCAATGTGGAGGTGCATTGATCCATCCTACTTCATGTCGAATAGGACTGGTGCACCCCATTTTGAAGCACTCAGGCATATAATACCCATCCCCAAATTCTTATGTAACTACTTCTTTTGCTCCTATAGATCTACATAGGCTATTCATTAATGAATCTTTAGTATAGAAAAAGATCTATGAATAAGTTATATTTTTAAATCAACCTCTCAATCAGGAAAAAGACCATGCAACTCTTCAGGGAATACATCAGTTTAATCCCTCACGATGGGCATGAATTCAATCATGATTCTCTCCTTTGTCTCAATAATTTGAGCTAGACATTCTTGCTCATAAAAAAATTAATACAAACACATGAGACAATGATAATAAAAAAGATTCATCTTATTCTGTACACATGTAATGAATTGTAGGATGCTTGAGGATATGATGAGTGATCTCCCTTTCCTGACAATTGATGTTGGCCTTATAAAAAGATACCCAATCAATGCCCAGGATATTGTAAAACTCCACTAAAGGAAGTATGATGAAATTTTTTGGGAGGTTTAGTCGACAAACATTAACGGGAGATGAGTTATTAACCGCGGATGCAATAATTTTACTATTCACTATTCTCATAATAAACATATACTAAAAATTTTGAGGTGATGTTTGAATAGTTCTACAAAACATGTATGAGATAAAAGAATGTGTGGAACCATAATCAAATAGTATGTTCTATATTCTTGAATGAATAACTGGAAAACCTATCACCACATCGTAGTATGGATCCAAATCAACAATAGTGACAACCTAGGCCATTCCTTGTTTCCTTGGAGGTTGTTGTTGATGGCCTCTAACAACCCTCTACTTAGGGAAATTGATTTCATAATTCCAGTGATCCTTGCAGTTGTAACACTGCTCTATGAAGTTTTTTTATCCGAACCTTCCTTTAATCTTTGACATTAGAGGGATTATTCATATCCTGTCAGTAGTTTTAACCCATATGTCCCAGCTTTCCACATTTGAAGCAATTCGTGGTTCTCTTTAGGCAATTACCAGGATGCTTCTTCCTGAATTTTTTTACATGGGATGGTCTAGATTTTTTTCCATCTTGTAATTTATTTTTTTTTCTGCACACATTAGATTCCATTTTTCATTTCTTATCACTAGACCCATTATACAACTGAGAGTCTCTGATCACCATTTCAACCTTAAGGGCACACCATACAATCTACTCGTAACTATCAAAGTCTCTAATCCCCAATTATTTTCATAAACTCAACTTTAGTATGCTAAAGAAGTGATCCACCTTACATTTTATGTTCAAAACAAATCCAGACGCATAAATTTAAATCCCTATAATTTTTTTTAATATGCCCCGATTGAATCATCTTCCTTCTTCTGGAGTCTGAGTAACTCCCTTTCCATCATGAGATGGTGGGTTTGATGAATGTATTTATTGAAAAAAAATCTCTAGAATTCCTCCCAATCCATGGAATAAATTTATTCCTAGGAATTGGTATTATTGATCAGTTTCAACCATTGATCCTCTTCCCCAAAAAAATGATAGACCTCTAATACAAAATTATCATCTTCTGAGCACATGAGGATATAGAATATCTTCTCAATGGTGCTAATCCACTATTTCAGGACGAGGGGATGAGAAGATATACTATACATGGGAGGAATTTTATGTATGAATTATTCTATAGGAAGTTGATATTTCCTATGAGGAGGAAGATATTCCACATGATTCAAGTTATTATTCATAACTTGATCCAACTGAGTAAGTATTTGTCATGAATATCTGAGCATCTGTTCCCATAATATCATGAATATCATTAGATAAATCATCACATTCCATATTACATTGATTATTGTTACATGTTATTCTATTTCCCACAATTAACTATGAAAAATAATGTACAATTAGAAGGCATGAACACGTAGCTATTGAGCATAGAATGAAAACTTTGAAGAGAAGAGGATACAATTTCAAAGGAGAACTATATCCTACCATGAGATTTACTATGTTTAAATATATTTTACCATTGATATATTTCGTAAAATATATTCTTCTATGATTTTTTACTCCTGTAAAAATGGTTTTTACCAAAATTATGAATTTAACAAAGCATATCCCCAAGGACTGTCAAACCATGAGTGGAGCAAGGCATGTTGTTATGCACTAGTTCTCGTTCGAGTCTAGCTCATAGTGGTGTTTTTAGGTTTTACCCCTATATACATCTGAGCCAAAGAAACATCTACATATTTTTATCCATAAATGGATGTATTTTCTTGATAAACCACTTACTCTATACTTACCAAAATATATGAATGTTTTCTTATACATAGTCTCATCCTTAAAAGTCTTAATAATGTGATCAATTATTAATCTCCAAAAATAACTTGATCATCCTATGTTAAAAAATATAGAAAACCTATCCTTTTACACATAAAATTACATGTTTTTAATCATAATTATATATTAGAGTACATGCTAAGGATCGTGAAGTCTAGTTTCATGGAATACTCAGAACATAAATCATAAAACAAGGGACCAATAAACACTTATTTATTTCATATTTATGATGAGATACTAACTTACCTTGAGCCCTTACATCTATATATGGTACCTTGGGGATCACATGAATGAAGGGATGAGATAAAATCCCAATAAGAGTTAAAACATAAGAACAAGGCTTTAGAACATGGGTTAGAGATCATGACATAATGTTATAAAAAGGCATGGAACATATGGAATCATTACATATAAGCATGGGATCATAAAAACATGAATTAATAGTAATGTTTCTACAATATAAATCATAAATTTAGCATGATTCATGGCTTTTTCCACATATAGGATCACATGTCATGGTTTACCACTAGGACCATTGCACATGGTAGAACGATTCAATGCTAACCACCAAGACCATTGCACATAACATCTCACGAGACTAAACTTTACCCAATGCATTGGATTGATATCTAGGCACACCCATATTAACCTGTTCATGAATATGATTTCCAAAAATAAAATCCTACATAATTAATCATAACTAAAAGGGCACCCATGGAATGAAATGGTTAGTATAATAATGTAATAAAGAATAATGAATTGGTGTATCATACGAGTTTCCATGAAAGGAATGAATTAGAAAATACATAGAAATTAATACGATAATATAGTAAAATTTCATGTTAATTAATTTCAAATAGAATTAACAACATGTGAAATGAGTATTTAAGAATTTTTAGCATTAAAATATTTTACAGCGATTTTAAGGAAAACACCAACAATCATTTAAAATAAAAAAGGGAATAATACTATTTTAAAAAATAAAGTAATTCAAGATTTTTTTCATAATAAAAACATTGGTTTTATAATAAAATTGGTGTCTTAAAACATATGATAGAGTGTACATAAAATTTGGTATGGATTCTGTAAGTTCCCTTAAAAATAGTTTTCTTAAGGGGAAGTATTGAGGAATTAATTTAGAAACATGTATATAAAAAAATATAATGATGAATGGATCATGATTAAATAGTTTTGAGAGTATACTCAAAATTTATAATATTTACCAAAACCTAATGGATAACATATTTTGGATAAAATAAATAATAGAGAAACTAGAATGAATAAAGGAGGTTCGGGTAGATTCCCTTATGAAATATCTGTGTGGTATCGAGTATACATTACAGGGCTTAATGAAAGAGAAATGTGCTTTGTTATATTTTAAAAATCCTAAGGTCCATATGCTAGAAGTGTAAAATCATACCCCATTATTAGGAATTACACATAAAATGGAATAACATAGAGGAAATTCTTGAATAAAAGTGAAATAAAGACTATCCATTACCTGAAGTTTGATGGTGTTCTCCAATTGATATTAAAGACCTAAATAATAAAATTATCTTCATTAATTAATAATTATAGAAACTGTTCTATATGTAAAATATTTATTATAACCTTTTTATGTGCATTTATTACCATTTTTATTGGTTGTGACATTCACTTTTATTGTTCGGGTATGTTCTCATCCATGAGTTAAATAATAAATTTACTTATTTTTATGAACGAAGAATTATGTAAAATGGTAATGGTTGTAGAAAATGGGATTTATATTTTATTATTGAACATACATAAGGTTATATTGTTATAAATTTAATTTGGTAACATGATTTCAAGTAGATTCATTATATAAAACTGTAATGATAAACACTAGAATTAATTTTGCGATCTTTTTAATAATTAAATGGTTTTCTATAATTATTTTAAATCATATGTGATAAAGAATTAAAAAAACAAAACAAAAGATAAAAAATATATGTAATAGTCTGTTTTAACTATAAATTTTTTTGATGACCATAACTGATGATGGTAAAGGAAATTTAATACCCATCATCCTTGAATATGTTAATTAACACATCCCCGATGGTGTCTTTACTAGTAGTATAAAATAAGAGTAAAGGATTTATTATAATAACTTCATACACTATCATAAAAAATTCTAGTAAATTGAAGGTTATGTATTTTTCATAAAAATTGGACGTGGAGAGGTAAGGATTGAAATTAAAACAAATGAACTTGTAAAGGAAATAAAAAAAAAAGATACTAGGAATTTACCTCTTGAATGAATCTTGCTTGAGATCCTCTCAAAGAGAGAGGATTAGTTTTTTTGAGGAGACCAAGGGATGATGGACATTGGGAAGGATCTTGGGATGTATATTTGGTAATAATTTTGGGAATATACGAGGCTTGAGAGGAGTTAAGAGAAGAGGGGAATGTGTGGCGTTGTTATAGTGGAGGGGAGGAGAGTTTTCATAACATTTTAATCATTAGTTTATTATTTTTTCCTAAGATAAGCAATAGTAATTATTATTGTGACCAAAAAGAGTAATATGTGCAAATGAGTTTTAACTAATGTCCATTTACATCATCAGTGACTCAAGAAAAATCTAGAAGTTAGTTTATTTAGAATTTATCATAGATTATAATATTTTACTATTCCTCAAAAATTCAGGTTTTTTAGAAAATTACCAAAAATTTATGCTGACCATTTAATGATGTATATAATCAAAAAATGAACTCAATTTTTCAAAAATAAATCTTAACATATGATTAATTTAATTTAAATTTAAATTTTAGTTTACTTAAAAAATAAAGATTTTAACACTATAACCGACTTTATAATGCTTTCAAAAATTAAATAAGGGCTCATAAAATTATCTTAAAACTAGAAGACAAGAAATTTTTAATTTATGAACACCATTTGTTATGTTATATTTTATTTTAACTTATTTATTTAATTGTAAATAATTATTTATGACTTACAAAAATACTAATACTTTTAAAATGGTCATATTATCACTTATAAGATGCCTAAATTTTATTTATACATTAATGAGTGAGGATACTATTCTTTTGGATGGTTTAATATTGAAAAGGTTCATATTACTATTCATAAGGGTATATTAGTATTCATAAGGGTAGGTTACTATTCACAAATTTTTTTTTCTTATCTGAATCCAAATAATTCACTGATCACAACATTGTCTGTTAGATTTTTAGAAATTTAAATCATAGGGGTGAAAATTTTAGGTTTAAAGGTAACATATTTTTAAGTATTTCACTTTGTTGCAACTTCATGTGATTATATGACATAATTATTAAAATTTAATTTCCATTGATAAAGCGTTGGTTCATTACAGTATACCATGGGGAGGGCCTTCAGTGAATCTGATTTATTAG
Organism: Viscum album; assembly: GCA_963277665.1. Lineage (NCBI taxonomy): Eukaryota > Viridiplantae > Streptophyta > Magnoliopsida > Santalales > Viscaceae > Viscum > Viscum album. The sequence goes on from OY728153.1 coordinate 155,156,357, forward strand.
GGAAGAAATTCTTATGATTTACTATTAAAGACATGAATAGGGCTTCCACAAGACTCATCAGAAGATAATCTCTCTTGATCTATTGATTTGTGTCCCTAAAGGATTTATGCTTGGTAGATTCTCTATGAATAAAATTCATTGATATCGGTAACATTATTGAATGGAGGAACTTCAAAATTTCTACTTCCACTTATGTAATTTGGTAACATATTGAAAAGATCACGAGACAATTGGGATAGTTTCCTGATGTAATCATGAACTATGGTTTCTAAAAAAAGGGATATGAGTATGCTCTATTGAATTAATGGGTTCTTATTTTAGGTGGTGCCTTATTTATTTCATGATACACCAATATGAATATAGAATTTTAGAGGAGAGAAAAGTATACCTTTGAGTAGCCACTAAATTGGATCGGTGTTCCCTATTTAAAATGAGTATTTATTCTTGACCCCATTATAAATATAGCATGTGATATTTTAATGATAGTATTATATGGGATCAGAATTCATTTATTCTCTTGATTGAGAACCTCATTGTTTGGATGAGTCGCCCCACATGGGGAGGTGGGGTTATGGGACTAAATCCTCACTATTAATAAAGAAGAGATTACATCTATGTATGTATTGAGGATATGATCATGAAATTATGTATGGTCCTCCAACATTTCATAAATGTGTTGAGAGACTTTCTTTGACAGAACTATAATATATTCCCAATCTGGTGTCAAAATAAGAATGTGTTTTTGCTTCAGTCCAACATTTTCTTCAAGTAGATATGTTTTTTATCCTCTGTCAGGTAAGAGATATCGGTCTTCCCATAATTTAGAATGTGGATACACTATCCTGTTTCTCTAATTTACAAAAACATTACATTAAGGGAATGATAAAAACGAGCATAAAATTTCATATTCTAATTGGATTCCATCATAATTGACATATGGAATGGATACGAATTTGTTGGAATTTTCACTTTATGGTATTTGGTTACCATCATATTTGAGTTGAGATCTGGCTAATGGGCTTGAAATGATGTAAAAGGTTTTCTCATCTATTTCTATATGGTTTTCATCATATTTAACCAACATTATTCAAGTGAGTTGGTTGGAATTTGTATCTTTATTTAGTTTTCCACACTTTTTAATGGTAGTCATGGAGATCAATATCATGAATTTGAAACTTCTCATAATCCACGATCATATTTTTCTAATGGTATTTATGAGAGGGGGATGAAATATATGTATGTCCATAGTGTGGATCCATATGTGCATGAAAAGATTCTTCAGCATGAATGTGGATGATGGACTAATATAGATTTTATAATCTTCTCCCTTTTCATGTTGCCCTGGGGACCTAGGTCTGTTTGATTTAAGTGGGGTCTAAGGGGTGGTATCATCATTATAGTGAGGATTCAAGGTTGGACTATTTTGGTAGTGATTATTTTTGGGGGGGCCCTTGGTCGGGACACCTGTGTTGCAGGTATGATGTCATTATAGATGAATTTAAAATCCTCACTAAGGTAAAGGAGGAACTTGTTATCATGTTCTGAGAATACCCTGATTATGTCTTTAGAGATTGATAGTGATCCATCTAGTTCATGACATCCAACCATAAATATGTGGATGTACGGTGGGGCATCATGGACTGGAAGGAATTCATAACTGTCTCAAGGGTGGCGAGAGTGTCATTCTAGTAAAACACCCTAACTAGTGCATTTGAAATGCAATATTGAAGATATTGGGTGGGAGAGGTAATCCTATGTCTATTTGGGGACCTTGATAGTAAAGGGTATAACACACATGTTCAATGAAGTTGTTGATATTCCATTAGATTAAAGAGAGTTATAAAAAGTTCCTCCAATATTTTTCATTTATAAAATAAAATATCATCATCAAGGTATCATATCATGACCACACTAATATTTTTTGGCCTCGTTTACCCCCCCCCCCCCCCCTCAATTTTGTGTCAGAATGGTGTATGAAGCCGGTTAACACTTCGATCATGGTTGTGGATTCATGTCATTATCACCATTTGATTTCCGATGAAAATTATCAGCACCAAAATAGTTGATTCCAAAGGGGTTGTAGGGTGTTAAATCACTATTTTTGGGAAAATAGTCTTTAGAAAGACTCAAATGGGTTTGTTTGTAGAGATTATAATGCCCAAGGGAACTGATATGCATGATTCATGGACCTAGTTTCCAATGGAAGGAATTTTAATGGTATCTAGGAAAAAAACACATAAGAACCCACATTGGTCGAGGGTATGAGAATTCTGGCTAACCATACCATTTTGGGGGGGACCTATTTAACATTTCTTGTTTTACGTATTGATTTTTGATAAGTTTTATGAATAATTTATTCATTCACATGTATACATACACGGTTAACCCTAGGTTAATGATAAGTCACTAAATCACATGTGTTCAAAATAATCTATATGTATATGAAGTTCTCTATTGATGGGGATATCATCATGTATATAAGGTTCTCCAACAATGATACCCTCTAACAAATAGATCAAAGATTCAGTAGTCATTTTATTTGGAAGATGTAGGTTTTATATGATATGGTGAGGTGCTCTAGAGTTTTCTATCAACCAAGAAGAATTTTTTTTTATTTCGGGATTGAACCCATAATATGGGATTCCTATGTATCATTTGAAGGACCCCGGGACACCCTGGGAGGGGATGGGTGAATCAGGGTGACAAATTTTTCTTATCAGTGATCGATCTTCTTCCCACGTTGGTAGGAACTTATTGAACCTGTATGATGAATATGATTAGAAAGCAAAAATTCACGTATAAAGATGACACAACACTTTTTATTTGGATCACCACTAAGGGATACGTCCAAGGAGCATACACTGACAAGTTATCGGTCGTACCAAATCCCAATATTCTTCACTAGTAGTGGATTACAATGGTTCGGGCACAGTCACTCTATCCCCAGCTCACTGCCTTTACAAAGGCTCAAGGATAACTCACTGCGTCCCTCAGGTCACTCCCGTTGACTCCCCCTGGCTCACTACCATTGGTGAAGTCCCACTCAATTTATAGATGTGAAGGTCTCTTCAATAGATTTTCATTGAAGTCTTTGCCTCTGCTCAGCACGAGAATCTGCTTGCATCGAAGACCAGAAATGATGCACTTGTACACACTGAACCACTAAACTGGATAACCAGAATGAGCAAACAAGTTTCTCTGACAATTGCACACAACACCAAACCTATGCACTCAAGACCTTACAATTGCGCACAATATTTCTTTTTCGCGTGGAAAAATATTTCATACACCAACACCCTTTTTCGTTCAATAAATATTTTATGTGCCACCACAATTTTTACGCGCAGCTCTGCCTTTTCGTGAAGCTCTTAATTTTTTATGCAAGCCCCTTTACGTGAACCTTTTATGCTCACTAGACCTCATATCTTCTTCAAGTATTCAACCATACCGAATGGGGGGGGGGTCATCTCTTATTTATAGGCCTCTAAGACCACTGTATGCAAAACCCCCTATGGTGCAAAATACTTCTCTTCTAGCATGTAATCTTTCACACCGGTATTAAATTTCACGCACATCATCAGATTTTTCACACAGCCCATGATTTTTCCATTTTTCGACATTCTGATTCCGAAACACAATTTGGGTGAAAAACTGCAATCCACTATTTTTTGCACCATGTTATTTTTCACGCCCAACTCAAATATTTCTCGGAAATCCTTTATTTTTCACAAACAATTTCCTCTTTGCGCCCACCTTCTTTTACCAACAATCCATGTCTTCATTTTCTAATTTTGAGGCCTAAAAATTTGGCAAATACTGGGAAACGACACCACCATCAATACTATTGTCATGCTGGAACTATATGATCACTATGCTAGAACATATTCTAAACATCCACTAAGGATTGACAACAAATACATACCATACTCCAAATCATCCATAGAATATCCATGGTTCTAACAATATCCCCATATGGGTTTGTTGGCAATCACCAAATAAATTCCATAGAGTAGCAGTCGTATGCAACCCAAAAACGCAAGAATCAACTCAGCCAACACTCTAAGTCTACATGAGCAATGCTCGATTTTGAAAACAAGAGAGAAAGCTTGAATTGGGTTCACGTGTTTTGGAATTCTCAATGATTCCCAAGAAGAATTACATGACTAATGTATTCCTTCTCATCCTTCTAAACATAGAAGAATTACTTGCCTTAATATTCCTGAATTTATTACTTTTACATGCATGAACATGCTTGAATTTATTCCTTTCTCCCCCATTGACAAGAAACCCAAAGACCGATAATGTGTTCATTGTTCAGCTCAAACTATACTCCCCCTGGATAGTATCTCCCCCACAAACCTGCATCACATCCATAAAGAGATAAAAAAAGTTATCATAAATGGGGATAGGGGAATTTCATAACCTCCTTATGCACTGGGAGGTGGCTGAACACCAAGGTTCAAGCAATGCTTCTCAAACACAACCACTGATTGTGGCATTGTTAGGATATCAGCCACTTGCTCATATATTCCTACAAGATCCATTCTAATGACGCCTTGCTCAACTTTCTCTTTGATAAAGTGATACCTTATTTCCATATGAGTTGTACAAGAATTCGGAATAGGATTCTTCGTAAGATGAATTGCACTTTTGTTATCACAGTAAATCACCATTGGTTGTTTCACCTCATCACCAATATCTATCAATTGATGTTTCATCCATAGTAGTTGAGTGCATGCATTTGTAATGGATATATAATCAGCTTCATCAGTACTAAGTGAATTAATATCTTGTTTCTTGCTCAACCAGCGAACACATGTATTCCCAATATAGATTGCTCCACCACTGGTGGACTTTTGGTCAACTACATCTCAAGCCCAGTCTGCATCAGAAAATGCTGATAATTCACTATCCCTTTCTACAATAAATTATAAGCCACAATAGGGAGTACTTTGAATATATATCAGGATTATTTTCACTTCTATCATATGTTCTTCCTATGGATTACTCTGAAAGAGGGCCGCTAGACAGGTTGCAAAGAAAATATATGGCCGTGTCGCTGTCAGGTACAGTAGGCTCCCAATTATCCTCCTATACAAATTGGGGTCTACAGATGCCCTATCCTCATGTTTTTCAAGTTTGGTTCCAACAACAATCGGATTTGATACTGGTTTGGACTCTTGCATATTAAACTTTTTCAGCAGCTCTTTGGCATACTTTTCTTGAGAAATGAAAGTGTAATACTGCCTTTGAATCACCTGCAGTCCCATGAAATATGTGAGCTCCCTAATCATAGACATCTCAAATTTTGATTTCATGTGATTGGAAAATTCATCCACTGATTTGTGCCTGCTGCCATCAAGGTAGACTAGAACCATGAACTAATCTTTTGGAGAATTATTCACGTACAAATTGTGGTCTAATCCTCATATTTTGAATTCTAGCCTTTTGAGAAATGAGTCCAATCAGGAATACCATGCTTGTGGTGCCTGATTCAAACCATATAGAGATTTCTTCAGTTTTCACACCTTTGTTTCATCAGAATAAAGAACAAACCCCACTGGTTGTTCAATGACAACATCTTCTACAAGTACACCATTCAAGAATGTTGTCTTGACATCCATTTGGTATACTCGATATCCTCTATGGAGTGCCATGGAAAGGAGAAGCCTGATTGAATCTAGTCAATCCACTGGAGAAAATGTTTCTTCAACATCATTTCCTTTAATCTGAGTGTATCATTTACATACCAGACGTGCCTTATATCCGATAACAATTCCATGCTCATCAAACCTGTTCGTGAAGATCCATTTTTTACCAATCATATTGTGAACTTCAGGTCTCTTGAAAAGATCCCATGTTTGATTCTTGTCAATCTAATCTAACCCTTCATTCATGGCCTTCTCCCATGATTCATCCTTTGCAGCTTCTTCAAATGAGGATTGCTACACAACTGACAGAAATGTTGATTTCCTATTATTCATCGTCCTTCTTATTTGTGTGGGTCCACTCATGTCCCCAATTATGTTAGATGGATCAATATAAGCTCTTTGATTTCTATTGGGAGGTTCAGTTGCATTCTCCCGAGCCATAGTTTCTTCTTCGGATTCTTCTTTTGAGTAAACATCATGAGGAGACTGCTGAGTGTTTTGGATATCGTCCTATATTTCTATATTTGAATTTTCTCCATGTTCACTTTCTTCCTCACTTTCTATCACATCAGAATATGACTTCCTTGAAGAATTTGAGGTTTTATCTTAAATTATTTTAACATCACTGCTTTCCACAATCCTTCATAATCTCTTGTTGAAAAACCTATAGGCTTTGTTGTTCATTGAGTTACCAAAGAAAATTCCTTCATCTGAATTGTCAATATACTTCCCATGATTTGATTTGTTGTTTCTGATCAAGCATTTACATCCAAAGACACAAAAGTATTTTAAAGAGGGATTCCTTCCATTCCACAATTCATATTGTGTCTTCGTCTCACCCATATAAATTCCTGTTCGATTATGAATATACACTGCATCTTGAAAAGTCTCTTTTGAGTAATGTCATGGAATTCGACTCTCAATCTGCATAGTTCGTACCATGTTGTTAACCTATCGATTCCTACGTTCAACCACTCCATTTTTTTTGTGGAGTTCTCACAGTAAATACCTCATGTTGTATCCCATGCTTCTCCATGTAATTTTCAAATTCAATGGATGTGTATTCTCCTCCATTGTCAAATCGCAACACTCTGAATGTTCATCCAGTATCATTATCGGTGATTCTCCGATATGTTTTAATGCAGTCAAGGACTTTTCGTTTCATGTGAATGACCATCACACATTCCATTCTTTTGTAATCATCTATGAAAAGACCAAAGTACCTCTCTCCATAAGTTCCATCAACATTTATCTGTCTGCATACATCTGTATGAATTAGATCAAGAAGATGAGATGCCCTTTTCTTCTTTGGTCGATATGAACTACAGACCAGCTTTCTACGAATGAAAGCATCGCAAGACTTTTCACGCTCACGCTTCTAGTTGGGAATTTCCATGACAATCCTCAATTTTGATTTTTTTTCCATGTCTTATTGATTGATGTGTCCCAGTCTCCGATGCCACAAATTGTTTTCTTCTTCGACAGTCATGTAACAAATATTTTCTTTACTATCAACTTGATACAAGTTGTCTTCTGTTTTGCATCCATTATTTAGTGAATTTCATGTCTTTCCCTTGATAGTTCTACCTCTATGATTAAAGGAAACTATAAGTCCTGAGTGAGAGAGTTGACTCACACTGAGTAGATTATGACGTAGGCCATCTATGTAGAGGACTTCAGTCTTCTTCAGATCTCCATTAGCTAATTCAGTACTTCCACTTCCTTTGATTTTCGGAGCTCCATCATTACCAAATCGTACTGTACCATTAACCTTCATTTTGATAACCGTTAGCAGGCCACCATTACCTGTCATGTGAGATGAACAACTGCTGTCCAGAATCCATGTACTGTTTCTTTTTGTAACTTTGAGTTCCACCTCTGCAGGGATGGATTTATCAATTTTCATCCATTATTTCTATGAGACATTGGATTGAGTATAGATCACTGATGCCCTTTAAATTTTCTCATCTGTGTTCATTGGTTCTTCATAGTCGAATTATTCTTCGAGGGGAGAAATCCTATTTGAAATAGCAACACTATCATGTTGATGAGGTTTGGCTTTTCTTGAACTTTGGTACGGGGTATCCATGTCCCTTCTCTGCCTGTAATTAACAACCTTATGACCAAAGTTAGAACAACAAAAACAGTAACCATAGAAACTATTTCATCTATTAGATGGAGGATATGAAGTCAGTCTCCTTTGTTGATATCTTAGATCTTCCACATTCATGTATCTCCTTGCCTCTTTGCAATATGACATGGTATGGCATAGATAGCCATAGAAATTACACTTCATGAAATGAAATGTCTTCTCACTTAAATTTCTCCCCACACCTTCTTCCATGGGATAATAGTTGGACTGCCTATCATCTCTAAATGTTTAGGGATAATTTTCAATTCTCCTTTTAGTTTGGATTGATTCTATCCTTTTCAGCACCTCGGGTAACACTTCAACATGGACAACTTTCATCTTGTCTTTCTTTTGGCTCTCTTTACTTCACTACGGGAAAAATGGGTATTTGCGACGGGGAAATATTCCCGTCGCAAATAACCGGGGCGGTAAAAGGTATTTGCGACGAGAATATTTCCCCGTCACAAATAGTATGTCGGCAAGTGGTTATTTGCGACGGGACCCGTCACAAATAACTATTTAACCGTTGACCGTAATAAATGTTGGCTAAGGTATTTGCGACGGGTACCATCGCAAATAACACTATTTGCGACGGGATTCCCGTCGCAAATGGACCCGTCGCAAATAATCTAACCTATAAATACCCCCATCCGTTTTTTTCAAATCATTCTCAAACTCCATCTTCTTCTTCTCCCAAATTTGTTTTTCTAAAGTTCAGTTTTTCTCCAGTTTAATTTTTTTCTCCGGAGTTGATATTAAAGTTTTGAAGAATGATCAGAGCAGATCAATTTTCAAGGTATTTATGTTCATTTTAATTTAATATTTATTTTTAATTGTTTATTAGTTTCAATTATTCTTAATTAGTTGTAATTTAATTATGTTGACATTGTTTTGTTACTTAATAAATTTAAATTATTAGTATTGTTCATAGTTAATGGTAATTAGGAATAATTAGTAATAATTTTTAATAATTAAGAATAAATATTAATAATTAGTAATAAATACCAATAATTAGGAATAATAACATTATTACATTATTAGTATATTTTATTATTAATATTAAAATAATATAATTTTTTATATATATACAATCCTCTTTTCATATGTGTGTTTGCTGTCTTCACATGTATTATTTGTATGTGGAGATAGAAAACGCACAGATGAAAGGAAAAATTGTATATAAATTAGAAAATTATATTATTTTAATATTAATAATAAAATATACTAATAATGTTATTATTTGTAATTATTGGTAATTATTTATAATTATTGGTAATTATTCATTTAATTATTAATAATTAGGAACAATTTAACAATAATTATCAATAATTAAGAATAATTAGTAATAATTAGTAATAATTACCAATAATTAGTAATAATTACCAATAATTAGTAATAATTACAATAATTAGTAATAATTATCAATATGTAGTAATAATTATCAATAAGTAGTAACAATTATCAATAATTAGTAATACTTACCAATAATTAGTAATACTTACCAATAATTTGTAATAATTACCAATAATTAACAATAATTAGTAATAATTAGTAATAATTATTAATAATTACAAATAATTACCAATAATTACCAATAATTACCAATAATTACCAATAATTACCAATAATTACTAATAATTATCAAAAAATAGTAATAATTAGTAATAATTAGGAATAATTAGGAATAATTAGGTATAATTAGGAATAATTAGGAATAATTATGAATAATTAGGAATAATTAGGAATAATTCGTAATAATTAGTAATAATTAGTAATAATTACCAATAATTACCAATAATTAGTAATAATTAGTAATAATTAGGAATAAATACCAATAATTACCAATAATTAGTAATAATTAGTAATAATTACCAATAATTAGTAATAATTAGTAATAATTACCAATAATTAGTAATAATTAACAATACTTACCAATAATTACCAATAATTACCAATAATTAGTAATAATTACCAATAATTAGTATTAATTACCAATAATTAGTAATAATTACCAATAATTCGTAATAATTACCAATAATTAGTAATAATTAGTAATAATTATCAATAATTAGTAATAATTACCAATAATTAGTAATAATTAATAATAATTACCCATAATTAGTAATAATTAGTAATAATTAGTATTAATTACCAATAATTAGTATTAATTACCAATAATTAGTAATAATTACCAATAATTAGTAATAATTACCAATAATTAGTAATAATTACCAATAATTAGTAATAATTAGTAATAATTAGTAATAATTAGTAATAATTACAAATAATTAGTAATAATTAGTAATAATTAGTAATAATTAGTAATAATTAGTAATAATTAGTAATAATTAGTAATAATTAGTAATAATTACCAATAATTAATAATAATTAGTAATAATTAGTAATAATTAGTAATAATTAGTAATAATTAGTAATAATTAGTAATAATTACCAATAATTAGTAATAATTACCAATAATTAGTAATAATTAGTAATAATTACCAATAATTAGTAATAATTAGTAATAATTACCAATAATTAGTAATAATTAACAATACTTAACAATAATTACCAATAATTAGTAATAATTACCAATAATTAGTAATAATTACTAATAATTACCAATAATTGGTAATAATTAATAATAATTAGTAATAATTAGTAATAATTAGTAATAATTAGTAATAATTAGTAATAATTAGTAATAATTAGTAATAATTAGTAATAATTAGTAATACTTACCAATAATTACCAATAATTATCAATAATTAGTAATAATTAGTAATAATTAGTAATAATTATTAATAATTAGTAATAATTAGTAATAATTAGTAATAATCAGTAATAATTAGTAATAATTAGTAATAATTAGTAATAATTAGTAATAATTAGTAATAATTATTAATAATTAGCAATAATTAGTAATAATTAGTAATAATTAGTAATAATTACCAATAATTAGTAATAATTAGTAATAATTACCAATAATTAGTAATAATTAGTAATAATTACCAATAATTAGTAATAATTAACAATACTTACCAATAATTACAAATAATTACCAATAATTAGTAATAATTAGTAATAATTATCAATAACTAGTAATAATTAGTAATAATTACCAATAATTAGTAATAATTAACAATACTTTCCAATAATTACCAATAATTACCAATAATTAGTAATAATTACCAATAATTAGTAATAATTAGTAATAATTACCAATAATTAGTAATAATTACCAATAATTACCAATAATTGGTAATAATTAAAAATAATTACCAATAATTAGTAATAATTAATAAAAATTATCAATAATTACCAATAATTAACAATAATTAGTAATAATTAACAATAATTACCAATAATCAGTAATAATTAGTAATAATTAGTTTTAATTACCAATAATTAGTATTAATTACCAATAATTAGTAATAATTACCAATAATTAGTAATAATTACCAATAATTAGTAATAATTACCAATAATTAGTAATAATTAGTAATAATTAGTAATAATTAGTAATAATTACCAATAATTAGTAATAATTAGTAATAATTAGTAATAATTAGTAATGATTAGTAATAATTAGTAATAATTAGTAATAATTACCAATAATTAGTAATAATTAGTAATAATTAGTAATAATTAGTAATAATTAGTAATAATTAGTAATAATTAGTAATAATTACCAATAATTAGTAATAATTAGTAATAATTAGTAATAATTAGTAATAATTAGTAATAATTTGTAATAATTAGTAATAATTAGTAATAATTAGTAATAATTAGTAATAATTACCAATAATTAGTAATAATTACCAATAATAAGTAATAATTACCAATAATTAGTAATAATTACCAATAATTAGTAATAATTAGTAATACATTCCAATAATTACCAATAATTACCAATAATTACCATTAATTACCATTAAATAGTAATAATTAGTAATAATTAGTAATAATTAGTAATAATTATCAATAATTAGTAATAATTACCCATAATTAGTAATAATTAACAATAATTACCAATAATTAGTAATAATTAGTAATAATTAGTATTAATTACCAATAATTAGTAATAATTATCAATAATTAGTAATAATTAGTATTAATTACCAATAATTAGTAATAATTACCAATAATATTAGTACTGTGAAAATAATAATAAATTTATATAATATTAAAATTATCAATATTTGTAACATGTTTTGCTTTATTCTTAACATATTTAATTCTTAAAGGGTCAATTTTTAGGTCTATCTCAATAAAAAGTTTGCGTCAGTCATGTATGATCTAAACTCTATAATTATCCTAGCTTGAGTGTTTTTTTAACAAATTATTCAAAACCAGTAATGCTTTTATATTTTATAGAGAATTATGGAACAACGAGGTCGTCAACAATCATTATTAGGTGACCGCATATGGATAAATCAACGTAGAAATCCAAACGGTTCTGGTTTAAATCCAGTATATGTAGAGGGTGTGGAGACATTTTTTTATCATTTGCGGCATCAAATCCAGAATTTGTTTCAGAAGGCAAAATAAAATGCCCTTGCAGAAAATGTGCATTGAGAACGTTTGACACGTTTGACAAAGTGGGAGAACATCTCTTGTGTTTTGGTTTTCAACCAGATTATGTTTTTTGGTATCAACACGGTGAATGCAGTTCCAGATCAGGTGATACCAACTTGATTCCGGATCCATCCCGGTTTCAAGATTTAGTACATGATGTTGCAGGTTCATCTGTTCAACATACAGAAACTCCGGCTGATATAGCTTCAAATCCTGAGTTGGCACCGTCTGAATTTTATGAGTTGTTGAAGTCTGCTGAGGATGAATTATATCCTGGCTGCAAGATGAGAAAATTAGAAGCAGTTGCAAAATTTATGGCTATCAAATCAGATAACAGAATGTCAAACACCTATTTTGACCAGATATTTTCTTTGATGAAAACACTGTTACCCGAAGGAAATGTTTTAACTGCAAATTACTATGAGTGTAAGAGGCTGGTTCGAAATTTGGGACTTACTTGTCAGAAGATTCATGCATGTTCAAATGACTGCATTTTATATTATGGGGAAAATGAGTCGTTGGATAGTTGTCCCACATGTGGGCAACTGAGATATAAAGAAGGACAACATGGGAAGTCTGGTTTGATTCCTGTAAAATAGTTGAGATATTTTCCGCTTACATCCAGACTTCAGCGTTTATTCATGTCTAAGAATACAGCGACAATGATGTCATGGAATAAAGAGAATATTTCAACCGATAAAAGCTTGAATCATCCAGCCGAGGGTGATTCATGGAAACATTTTGATAGAGTGCATCCATCCTTTGCTTTAGAAGATAGAAATGTTCGACTGGGCCTTTCCACTGATGGTTTCTGTCCGTTTGGATCTTATGGTAGTCAATATTCATGTTGGCCTATTTTTTTAACTCCGTACAATTTACCTCCATGAATGTTGATGAAGGATCCATATATCTTTTTGACTTTACTAATTCCAGGTCATCCGATGAAAAATATTGATGTTTATTTGAATCCATTGATTGATGAATTAAATTTATTCGGAAGTACTGGTGTCAGTACATATGATGTTGCAACGAAACAGAATTTCATACTGAGAGCAGCATTGATGTGGACAATAAGTGACTTCCCGGCTTATGGGATGTTATCTGGCTGGAGTACACATGGTCAGAAATCATGTCCTTACTGTATGGGAGAGAACAAAGCATTTATGCTCATTCATGGAAAGAAACCTTGTTATTTTGACTGTCATCGTAGATTTCTTCCAGCTGGTCATCCTTTTCGCAGAAACAGATCTCATTTCAGAAAAGGAACAGTCGAAAGGGATGGACCTCCAAAAATGCTATCAGGTTCGGAGTTAAAATCGTTTTTATTTTTATTACCTCCCATCACTTTTGGTCCCACAATAAACCAACAGAAGATTTCTAGTTTTGGGAAAGAACACAATTGGATTAAACGTAGCATATTTTGGGATTTTCCATATTGGTCTGATCTGTTGGTCCGACACATGTTAGATGTCATGCATATTGAGAAGAACTGTTTTGATAATTTGTTTCATACAGTTTTGGATACGTCAAGAAAGAGCAATGACAATGTAAATGCACGTTTAGATCTTTCCCAAATTTGCAGGCGTCCAGAATTGGAACTATTTGAGAATGTCAGAACAGAAAGGTTACTGAAACCAAAAGCAGCTTATAAACTGTCTAAAGAAAACCGTTTATTATTTTGTCAGTGGATTGCAGATTTGAGACTTCCAGATGGATGTGCTTCCAATTTGGGTAGATGTGTAAAGAATGATCATATTACTGGATTAAAAAGTCATGATTGTCATGTTATAATGGAGAGACTTCTACCCATTGTATTAAGAGGTCTGTTGAATTCTGTGATTTGGGATTCCATAACAGACATGTCTCATTTTTTTCGGGAAATTTGTGCGGCTACGGCAGATTATGATGCTCTAGGAAAACTTGAAAAAGATGTTGTTGTAATTATATGTAAACTGGAAAAAAATATTTCCGCTGTCTTTCTTCGACTCAATGGAACATTTGATGTTACATTTTCCATATGAATCCAAATTTGGAGGTCCGGTACAGTTTCGATGGATGTACCCATTTGAAAGATGCATGCAAAAATTTAAAAGAAAAGTACGAAACAAAGCATCTATTGAAGGATCTATTGCAGAAGCTTATTTGCAATAGGAAATATCTTTTTTCTGCTCCCATTATTTTGAATCTGAGTATCATTCAAAACACAACCGAATGGGACGGAACGAGAGGAATATTGATGAAATCGACAATCAATTATCTGTTTTCAACCAGTCAGATCTTGGTTTTGGTGGAGTTTATGAACGCTGGCTTTCAGATGATAAACATCAGAGAGCTCATACCTATGTTATGCTCAACTGTGAAGAGATGACATCAGTTGTACTGTAAGTGTTTATATCACTTATTCTATCATTTATGATACATTAAATAACTTTGGTTTTTATAGGTTGTATGATAATCATATCAAGAAACAAATTCCACAAATTACAGCAGCTGCTCTCGAAGAACGTCGACTGAAAAATTTCTCTCAATGGTTTCAAAAACTGGTAACATAAATTCTTTATCTTTTAGCAACTCATTCAATGTATAGTTTACTATATTGATAATTATTTCACAAATTTTCAGGTGTCTCGACATGCTGATAAAATTGACAAACGGCTGTGTGTATTGAGTAACCCACCTTCCAAACTTGTTAAAACTTATAATTCATATGTGGTGAATGGATTTCGATTCCACACACATGCATATGGGGAATCGAAAAAAACAATGAACAGTGGAGTTAGCTTGAGAGGATCTCATCATCGAGAAAATGAAGTTGACTTTTATGGAATACTTGATGAAATTATTGAACTCTGTTATCTTGGACAACATTACATAACCATGTTCAAATGTCGGTGGTTGGATACAGAGAGAGGCGTGCGTGTTCATCCGACTCATGGAATCATCGATATTAAATGTAAAAGTGTTCTCGCAGTAAATGAACCATTCTTATTGGCTCAACAGGCATATCAAGTTTATTACGCAAAGTACTGTGATACATCAAGAGACTTGACTGATTGGTGGAGTGTAATAAAAATCAAAATTCGAGAAAATCAGTTTAGTCAAACTGAATGTGCTTTCACTGATGTGCAAAGAATTGAAGTTTTTCAAGAGAGTACTCAAAATCAATCTTTTTTACAAAGAGACATGAGTATCGATGACGACACCCCACATTTAAGAGTCGGTGATGACGATGATGTTAATGATGTCACACATGAATTTGAAATGGTAAGAGATGAAGCAATTGTAACTCGAATGGATATCGATGATGTTGAGGAGGAATATGAAGATGACATTGACATATATGAAGATGATGATGAAGATGAACACTTATAGAATTCCATGGTATTTATATACAATCATAATATGTATATATGTATATATAATAGTAATTATCAATTATTTGCTAACATTAACATTTTCTGTTTCAGATGGACAATGCCACATTTCATGAGTTGGCGGATGCTGACCTGCCTTTCGATGCGGATGA
Source organism: Viscum album (assembly GCA_963277665.1). Lineage (NCBI taxonomy): Eukaryota > Viridiplantae > Streptophyta > Magnoliopsida > Santalales > Viscaceae > Viscum > Viscum album. The sequence goes on from OY728153.1 coordinate 155,172,243, forward strand.
GTTGCTGGCAGATGACCCTCAGCCTGCAGGCGCTCCAGGGAGTACGCGGAGGGGGCGCGGTCTTGCACGATTGATGATTTCTGACCCCGTCCCCGAGAGACGTCCACGTCTTGGGTTTGATCCACGCACACGGAGGTGTGATAACCTGTGTGATAACCTGTGGATGTGACTAAGATTTCATTAATCTATTCACATAATAAATGTTTATTATTTTTTCATTTTTCCGCATATAGCAGTCAGACAGGGCATCGCTATTTTGCGCAACTATTTCTCTAAGCCGTGGACCACATGGGAGCAGATTCCCATTGATATGCAGCAGGCCATGTTCGGCCATTGGTTGGTACCTACGTAAATAAATAATTTTTATTTTGAAAATTATTTCATTTCTAACTTGATATTTTGATTTATTTGTAGGGTTTATGGTTTCCGATCGAGGATACCATGTGTGACGCCATCCACGAGGCATGGGAGGTGTCCATGCGTGATCGCCTTCGTCAGTTTTTGCACAATTTAAGAAAAGCTGCGATGAAGAAAGCAGGAGTGTCAGATTTTGAGGAGTCATGTAGAGCACACCGACAATAGTATATTTCATCCCATGTATGGGATGGATTATGTGCGCACTGGTTGAGTGGTGCCTTTCAGAGGAGATCATCGGTGGGGAGGCAGAATCGGGGGAGACAGGAGGTGACTCATCGAGCTGGGAGTCGTTCTTTCAGTACTCATAGACAACATCCGGTACGTACATTATTTATAAATATTTTATCTAACTATAAATATTAACAGTTTATTTTTTATTCTTATAGGCTGTCGAGCTCCCCAATATTACGGAGTACGACGTATATCGGATGATGTATAGTGATCCTGCTACTGGGGAACTCAGAGGTGATCGTCAGCATCACATCGTGGTCAGTAATATTTTTTTTCAAGTTTAAAAATTAACTGCATATAATATATTCACAATTTTAATTTTAAATTGCAACTATATGAGTCATATGAGGCCGCAGCGTCACAGGCCCGGCCTGAGAGTCAGGCCGAGTCATCAGATCAGACCACTGCCCGTCAGTTTGATGAGGCGGCATGGATGCAGGCCACCCAGTATGCCTTCGAGAAGGGCCGGGTAGTTGGTATCAGCTCTCGACTGACTCCCGGAGATTATTATGGTAGTGCTGCGATGTTGGCGTCCAGCTCGAGAGGAGCTCGTGCATCTTCTTCTACTACACAGTATGAGGATCAGTTGCGATCTTAGACTGCACAGACAGAGAGTCTCCGAAAGGAGCAGGAGCAGATGCGTCAGCAGCATGAGGAGGAGCGTCGACGCCAGCAGCAGCTGTACGAGGAGCAGACGAGTCGATGGCAACAGCAGCATCAGGAGCAGATGGAGTACATGCGCCAACTCACTCATGCTTTAGGGATGGAGTTTTCTCCACCACCATCTGCAGATCCCCCACCTCCCCCCTCCTTCAGATTAGAGTTTGTATTTTAGTTATAAAATTTGTGAAATCAATTTTTTTTTTCTATTCGTAGTTTCTGTCTCATTATAAAATATTAATAATATTATATTTTTAAATAACAATATTAATATGTATAATAATATTATTTATATTTTATAATATTAAATTATATATATATATTAAAATTTTATAATATTATAATTTAGTTATATTTTTTGTAATACTTGAATTATTTTAATATTTGAATGTAAAATAATTCTATTATTTTTATATTAATTAAAATAACTTATTAATATTTTTTTATTTATGAATTATAATTCTAATATTATTATATTAATTAAATCATTTATTAATATTTTATTATTTCATATTTTTGAATTATAATTATATTATTATTATATTAATTAAAATAATTTATTATTTTTATTTGTGAATTATAATTCGATTATTATATTAATTAAAATAATTTATTAATAATTTATTTTTTTATTTTTTTTATAGTATTTGCGACGGGATACTATGCCCATCGCAAATACTAATATTATTATATGCATTAAAATAATTTATTAATAGTTTTTTATTTTTTTTAAAAAATAGTTTTTGCGACGGGTCCCGTTGCAAAAACTATTTTAAAAGTTTTTACAAATATACGGAGTACTATTTGCGACGGGGAGAATAACCGTCACAATAAAAGGCTTTAGCGACGGGCCCATCCCAAATAAGTGTTGTTGCGATGCCGTTTTCAGCAACGGGCCATTTGCGACGGGCCCCCGTCGCAAAAAGCCATTTGCGACGGGATCTCGTCGCAAATGACCCGTCGCAAATACCTGTTTTTCTAGTAGTGCTTCCAGAAGTTGATGTCTTAGTTTCACAGCCAATTCCACTCTTTCCCATACAAGCGGGTCTTTGATCACTCAAGATTTTTACAACCCCATCTGAACCACACTTGGATCATACTAGTAATTTTGCATATGAGAATCTTCCAAACATTATTTTATTCCTTGATTATTTTGGGATTGATTCAGTCTCAAGTTTACTCCTAAGAGTAACAAATTCATCCTAAAGAAACTCAGCAGTCTTAGATTTTTATTCCAGTCTGGATGTGAGGTCATTGATAACCTTTCCCTAATCTTCAATCCTCAGCATCAGATCCACAACATCATCGTTGCTTTCATGTATTTTAGACTGTACTTTCACAAATTCTTCCAGTCGTTTAATTTCATCTTCAAGGTGATCAACATATTCAGTTGATTTCACTACAATTGATTTAAACTTATTGAAACTCTTTCATTTTGTCTTAAGATTTCTAACAGCATCCATAAGTTGCAACTCAGGATTTCCACTAGTTTTTAACTGATTGCTTCCACTATTATCTTCTGATTTTTCAATAGTGGCCATCATCGTGGCATGGTTTCCATTTTTAAACTCTAGTTCTTCTTCTTCACAGAATTCTTTATCATCATCTTCTTCTTCACAAACAAAACTCTTCTTCAAAACATTATTTCTAGAATTGAAGTCCCCTTTCTTGAAAACCCTTTTCTGAGGCTTCTCGATGTTTTCCGCATCACTATCATCATCATCGTTCTTTCTTATGGGCTGTGAAGAAATGTGCCAGATTTTACCACAAAGAAAGAAAACTAGAGGTAACTTCCCATTGAATTTCCCTTTTCCCTTCTGGAAATTATTTGCAATGACAGAAAGAATTTATTTTTCTTCAAAATCTTCAGAACTACTATCTTTTGATATTTTTTGTTTATTAATTGAATTTAATGACATTTCCTTGATCAAAAAAGTCATAGCATCTTCTAGTTTGACTCCAATTTCATATGATACCAAGCTTCTCCTAAGATCATCCAGATAAAGGTTCAAAAGATATCATTCCTCAAGGGATGACACATTTTCATTGTATAGGGGTGGATTTCTTCTCAGTATTTTCTTCACAATGTCAACATATTTGATTTATTCTCCTAGGCGCTAAATTGTTCCAACCACTTTAGTAGTTTGATTGATAAAGGAGTATGCATTCTCTTCAGGATGCATCTTTAAATCAACAAACCTATTGTGCATAACTTGTAGATTCGCCTCCTTCAAATTTCTATCTCATTCATAAATATTTTTGAGTTTATCCCAAATGTATTTTTCTATGGTTAAATTCATCACCTTTAGATAGATCTGATCAGAAAGGGCATCGATGAGTGAATTTTGCGCTTTAGCATCAGCATCAAGAATTTTCCTGTCTTTGTCAGTCATAGCCAGGCCTATTGGATCAGTGAATTTTTTTTCATGCATAGTATAAAACAGAACTTCCATTCCAAGAGATCATATATGAGATATCATTATGTTCTTCTAGATCTAGAAATTACTTCCATCAATGAGATGTACTCCTCTGACATTGGCTGAATTTTCCATGACGACAAAGGACGGATTCAACACCAGCAACCTCCCTCTGATACCACTTAAAGAAACCCAGTGAGAGGGGAGGGGTGAATCAGGGTGAAATTTTTTTCATATATTTGTTGGATATTGTTCCCACATTGGTAGGAACTTCTTGAACATGTATGATGAATATGATTAGAAAGAAAAAATTCACGCAGAGAGACGACACAACACTTTTGACTTGGTCCACCGCCAAGGGCTATGTCAAAGGAGAATATTTTAACAAGTTGTCAGTCGTACAAAATTCCAGTATTCTTCACTAGTTTTGGATTACAATGATTCAGGAACAATCACTCTGTCCTAGGCTCACTACCTTTACAAAGGTTCAGGGATAGCTCACTACGTCCCTTGGGTCACTCTCGTTGACTCCCCCTGGCTCATTGCCATTGGTGAAGTCCCACTCAGTATATAGACGTGAAGGTATCTTCAATAGATTTGCACTGAGTTCTTTGTCTCTACTCAGCACGAGACTCTGCTTACATCAATGAATGGAAATGATGCAATTTTACACACTAAATTAGTGAACCGGATAACCAGAACGAGCAAACAGGTTTCTCAGACAACTATGCACAAAACCAACCCTTTTCCCACAATACCTTAAAATTGCATGCAATATATATTTTTTGTGAGGAAAAAAATTTCGCGCACCAAAAACCTTTTTCATGTAACTGAATATTTTATGCGCCACCTCAATTTTTAAGTGCAACTCTGCCTTTTCGCGAAGCTCGGAATTTTTTTGCGCAAGCCCCTTTACGCGAACCTTTTACATGCACCAGACCTCAGATCTTCTCTATGTCTTCAACCATACCGAATGAGGGGTTTCACCTATTATTTATAGGCATCTGAGACCCCCGCGCACAAAACCCCCTATGGTGTGAGAAACTTATCATCTAGCGTGTAATCTTTCGCACAAGTATGGTTTTTGCACAAATAATCAGATTTTTCACGCAACCCATGCCTTTTCCATTTTTCGGCGTTCTGATTCCGAAGAACGATTTTCCTGAAAAACCTTGATCCACTATTTCACGCAGCCCATGACTTTGCTGGAACACATTATGAACTTCCACTGAGGATTGAAGAAAAACCCAAACCATGCTCCAATTCATGAATAGAATATCCATGGATCCAACATCTTTGATGGGGAAATCAGGAACCACATATTTTTGTGCCTCTTATTAGGGGACATAACCTATTATGTTCATGTGGTAGGGACCCATCCATGAAATATATCAACATGTGGAAAGGAAACCCAGGAGAAATGTTACTATTCATTGATTGTGTGAGGCTTACACTGTGGTGGCCTCAAGGGCCAAAAATAGATGTTGTATCCTTTATGTAAGTGAAAATACTAGTGATACTCCCTATAAAACATTATGGTGGATTTTTGGATCTAGGTTTTGAACTCAATAGGCTTCTTATGCATCCTGGTTTGTTGGTAATCAGAGCACACATTGATCAGTTTACTAGGTATTATCACAGAATCTATCCAATGAAGAAGTTATGATTGTGTAATAAAATCAAAAGGATTCCCATTCAGTTTGGGATTACACATGGAGAAAACCATTTGGAATTGAAATAATTAGTTCTTATCATGGAAGAGTCCCATTTAAATTGAATCCATGACATACATCTATGGGGAAGATTCATGGATTTGGGTCTGTTGGGGACTTATAATGCTTGGTAGGGATATATAAGGGTTTGGACCATGTTGATTTAATGATCCCTACTAACATATAAGAACAAAACAATTATGTTTTTTGTGAGAAACTAGGAGGAACAATATATATGGAGATAACACAATTCCACCCATTCAGCTGGTGGATGAGTTGTTGAGGCCCAAATTGAGAGGGAGAGGGTGTTTTAGTGTGACCATTTCCTCATTTAATATTAGTAATCGAGAGAGGTAGATCTGATTATCTATCCAACTATGGACCAAGATGATGTTAATAGGAGAAAAGGTTATTCATCTAGTGTTAAATGATTAGGGGTTACTTAAAAATGGATTTCCAAATATTTATTCTCAGGAGCAGAGGAATTTCAGACCCTAGACCTCATCATAAGGAAATGTATGTGGTTCCCCTCAATCCATAGAATAGGAATGTTCAATGGATTACCCTATGTTATGAACCCTCATTACCATGAGAATGTTATCCCGAGGGGATTCTAAGGGTCCTCCCTATTGATGAGGTTACCCAGGCGAGTCACCTAACCACGTGTATGAAAAATTGAGATGACATGATGATATTCTTGATTTCCTTATCATATAAGTTTTGTGGATTATAAAGTGGCCTTGATCTAATGTTATTAGACTAGTTCATGGTGGGGCTGACATAGTGTATGAAAACATGAAAAAACATGGAGTAGAATGCCAAAGGATTCCCCATTCTCTATAGTAGGTTCTTAGGCCAGATAGGGTTCTCTATGCATAGAATGTTGTTTAGAGGGTGAGGGTGTCATCCGTACAACACTCTGCTATATAGAACGAGGTTACTCTCATAGAAAATGTTGCTACGTGAGGCTAGGTTCCATTGGAAAATCATGCTTCTACGAAGGGATATGTTCCATTCACATAGTGTTTTTCTACATTGGGCAGGGTTCCACCAAAAAAGAATTTTTATATCTAGGATTGTCATCCATAAAATGATATCCATTTATTCCCCTTTGAATGTTGTCTACAAAGGTGTTTTGAGTACATGGATGGATGGAAAATTTATTATTTCCACCCTTCTACTAGGTGAATGATTTTTACCTGTATGGAATCAATAGAGATGATCCAATTTATAAATTTTCCTCATCACTCATATCTTTCATATCTTCTCAGTTTGATTCCATATTCTCCAACTTCTCTTTTCCCTCCATGGGGTTTTTATTTTTAGTAGATGTTGGACCTGATATGGGTATGGATGCTCATCCATGCTAGACTATGACGCTTATTTTTATAGGACCCCACAGAGGGTTTTTTGGCCCTTGAATGATTTATTCTGTTGGGTTTGGTCATTCTCAAAGGGGTTTATCAATTTTGGGGCAAAAATAAATACCTAACAACACACAATACATGTTTTTATATTCAATGGATGGTGGTATGGCCTAATCTCACGAATGATTTAGTTTATGTGGGAGAAAATCACAATTTGGCCTCAAATGTGAATGTGGTTTGGTTCGCAGGAACTAGTTTTCTGTCAGATCCCAAAAACTATTCTATTTATTGGATTATTTACAAACTGGGGGAATGACATGAAAAGTTGTAGTCTATGAAGCGATTTGTACTTTATGATGTTAATATGTCCTTCATGCTCTCACCCACATTGAATATTTTCTTCTATCTTTGTATCGGTTTTATTTCCACGATTTTAAATAGTAATGTTATTATATTTTCCTTGTATTTGGATTTTTTAGAAACCAAAAAAACATAAAATCTTCCCCCTCATAATTCTATCATACTCTTATTTATCTTGGATAACTCTTGGATTTAGTGGAATTCTCAATCAGATAAACTTGAAATTAGGACCATCACATTCCTAATAATTCATTGTGTATCATTTATAAATTATAATATGTTTTCAAAATGTAATGTATTTCTGTAAGAATGATTTTTTATTATATAAATTATACTAGTCAAGTATCATGAGATTTTAAATTCATGTCATAATCATTTTTTCAATGCTAATTACTATGAATATCGATGTGATAAAATAATAAAAATTGTTATTAGTTTTAGATTTGATCATTTTTGGATGATTACAACATAATACAATAATCCTATGAATAAAATTTATAATTTTAGTAATGGGGAGTCATTTTAGTATCAATTAAATTATAAGTCCCCTAACACTTTACGTTATTCAAAGAAGAGAAATATTAATATTTCGATATTATATTTTAAAAATGTAAATAATATTAAGAGAACGATAATGATAAATTTTTTATAACATCTAAAATTATGGAGAACAGAAGATATTTGTTGATGTCAAATTGTATGGCATTTTACATTATTCCATGAGAATCTATTTCATTTATGTATCATTATATCATGATGGTAGTTAATGGAATATATTCAATTGAAAAATGAAAAATGAAAAATGAGAAATATTTTTAAAACATTAAAGATATGTGTACAATGGAGTCAAATATAAAATAATTCATAGAGATGATACAAAATATATTATCAAGTAGATCATGGATGACCACATTGGATCTTTAATGAATCTGGAGAATAGGATTCAGGGATTCACTAAGAATGTGAATTGGAAAATCGACTTTCCCCTATGTCAACTTTTAGATATTTTAATTCTAGATCTAATACTATTATGCTTAGTACATCAAAGTGGAGAAGTACTAAACATCGATTATAAATTACTTGTTCTGAGAATAGTATTGGTGAACATTATCAATATTTGATAAATTAGAATGGATTATTAGAAACATGTTAATCTAAAAAGATAACTAAAATGGTGTAAAATAGAAATATTATTTGAATGAATAATATAATTTTATCTTCTAAAAATTTAGTAAATCTAGACATATTAGACATTATTATCTAAAATTAGAATGTATGAAATTTTTTTAAAGAAAATCATCAAAAAAGGAAATTAGGAATTTTAGTGTTTGTAAAAATATAGTGGTAGGAAAGAAACTTTTACTTATCATAGTTATATAGAATATGTTGATAATGTTAATAAAATAATATGAATAAATTCTTTGTTGACATAGAATTAAATGTTATTAATTTGAACGATTAGTGCATTAAATGTTATGAATTTATATTTATACATTTATGTTTCTTTTAATTTAGATAAAAAATATTATACTCTATCTCTTGAAGACATGTCTTGACATGTAAAATTCTCGGAGAAGAAAAAGATAATTTTAAATAAGGGATATTATTAAACTAATATCAATCAAACTAAAGATGGTGATATAATTTCTAAACATAATTCTGATTTAGTTTCAATATCTATAAAAATTTGAACTATTGATAGTAAGAAATTAGTTTTAATATTGAATATTGGGGTTACTATTCTGAAGAATATTGTGTCTAATTTTACAATTGGTAGTGACAACTTTGATAATATTTTAATTCAACTAAAATTTCCACTTACAACTTATAGAATTGTAATTTATAATATAATATTTAATTTCAATTCTATAATTATTATTCTGAGGAGTTCAAATTTCTATAATATTGTTCAAAGGAAAGGTTATTGGATGAATAAATATTTCATGTATAAGGTTCAATAATTTTGAACATATATAAACTATATTTTAATATAAATTATATATATTCAACAATACAATGTTAATAAATGTTTGTTTTAAAATTGGTATTCTCTAACATTACTCGGATCATAAAAATTTGTTTTCCAAATTTTTATATGGGATTAGTTTTGTAAAAAATATTGATTACCAGTTGCCAAAATACACGGTAGATGGACATCAGTTATTCATTGGCATGAATTTAGATAATTTCATCTTTAAAGACATTTGAATATTCAGGGGTAGATATTTTACATTTAAAGGTAATGTAAATGATAAAATTATACTTATTCCTGATGTATCCTTTATCCATGAAACATTCATCTAGAAAAAAATTATTTATTTAAACATAATAAAAACCTTATTACGAAAAATAAATATTTTGATGATGAGTACTCAAGAACATTGAAAATAAAAAATTCACCATCACAATATCAGAAGGACCTATAATTTTAGTTACCAATATTAATAATATTTACTTCACAATTTACACAGATAATATTTTTTATATAACATTCTTAGTCTCAATGCATATCTAGATAAGTATTCTAATTATTAACAGAGGTTATGAAACAACAATGTTTAGACCCGATAGAGTCATTCTAAGAGTACAATTCTAAATGATCATAAAGAATTTATGTTCAATTTATCATTTTTATATGACACTTTCTAATGTGGTTTCAAGAATAAGTTTATGTTAATCCTACTTTTGATTTTTTTACTTCATTAGATTTATATTTAGTGGACAAAGTCCTTTTTTGGCTAATGTAAACATGATGTATTGGGAGAAAACACTAGTTATATGTTTGATTTGATGATAAACATGGTATTATTGAATTTATTTTATTACTATTAAATTATAATTATATCATGTTAATTTTTTTTCAACAAAATAATTTTTTAAAACGGACTCATTGTCACTATTGAGAGTGATCATGGAAGAGGGATTTTAAATTTAATCTTTTTAAAAAAATTAATGAGTAGAATAAAATAAATAAAATTTCGAGACACTAAGAAGTAAACAATAAAAATATATAGTTTAATGGGGGAATATAACACTCCAAGAAATACCATAGGATATATTGAATGAATATTGAATTGATAATAATTTTTATAATGAATCCATTTATACATTGATCTACACCATAGATTGAGTTCTACATTTCTTTATTTTAAAGAAAACACCTTATTAATTGTGAAATGGGAGCAATCCAAAACCTGTTTACTTAAGAATATTCATAATTAATTTTTTTTATCATGAACACAAAATATAATTTAAAAAATGTATTTAAAAGACCAGCTTGGAATATTTCTTGGTTATAATACTATAATTATGGATTACTATGTTTTAAATAAATGGGAACATACGATTTATAAAGCAGTACATGTTTATATTAATGAGGGAAATCCTTATTTTATGTTAATGAATATTAATAATGTAAGTAATAATTATTGTATTTTAAGAACTATATAAAATTTAAATTGGGATGATTAACTTCATTTGTTAGATATTATCATACTCGATCATAGTCTGAGTGAAGATACATATATGGTAGGTGAGGAACAACATTCCTTTTATTACTTAGAATCCATATAATCTCGAGGAATCAAGAAAACAATAATATCATTGGTGATGTAGATAAACCAATCTGAATCGATTTTTCTTTATGAAATTTATGTAAATAAATTTCATTCTTATAATTATTTGAACCTAAAATGGAGGATATTTCCTTCAGTGATGAGAGTGGGACAATATCAAATTATAAAAGAGATTAATTTTTTTAAAAAAAACAATTATTTGGACTTTGGTTGAAAATCCTTTTTTTATTTTAGTTATAGGAGTAAATGGGTTATTTTGAAATTATTGCAATGTGAATAGAACTATTGGAATCAAGAATTTATTTTTTATTTATTGTTAAAATGAATATGATTTATAGTGAGAATTTCAAAAGATGATATATATTATAATTATAGGGTGAATTATTAATCCAATTCCTCTTGATGTAATTTTGACAAAAAATGGTTTCGAATAATTTTTTATAATAGTTTTCGTAATAATAATTTTTAACATTCTTTAAGTTTATCAGTTGTGGAATAAAAAAGGAATGGATCTCCCCTTGATAATAAAGCTGATATTTTAGGAAAGAGAAAACATCAAAATATTATATTTCTATCATTATAAAGATAATCTTGAACACCATGTGATCATAACATTGAAATTTTGGAAATGAAAAAACATAGTTTGGCTTATCTAATGTCTTCATAATGTTTATATATTAGAAAAAGTAAAAATCATAACGATTGTTTCCATTATTTGTAATGGTTATCAAGAATATAATGTGATTGTAAAGATTATATATTTATAAATTATAATATTAATTAAGTAGGTTTACTATCTTCTAAATATTCATATATTAGTAATGAAATCATAATAATGCTAAAAATAATACATCGTATGGTTCAATGAAAACTTTAGAAGGCTAATCAAGGTTAATTTTTTGGATTATTGAATTTTATAAGGTTCATTATCTGGTTTAACATTACATTGTATGGTTCATTGTAATTTTGATTTCCTAGATCCTTAATATTAATTATGGAAATTATTAAATGTCATCCATTATGAAAACTAGGTAAACATGAGATATAATAAGGGGGCATTCAAAACGTTCATCTATAATTTGAGCCAAAACTCCTCATTTTATTTTTTTATCAAGAATTATAATAAATTACTGTTAGCCACATGGATTCCAGTAAATGTAATCAATCATAATTTATGAATTATTTATTGGTTAAAAAATTATTATATAATAAAATTGTTAGTAAGAAATAAAATTTGGATATAAAATTGGAAATTTATAGTGGGACATGTGAAAATATATTGATATTCAAATATTAGATTAATTAGGAAATAAAATGTTGATATGAAATAGTAATTTTATACTTGTATATGAAAATGAAAACTATTCCAACATTATAGGCTTTTTAATTTGAATATTGGATATATTTAAGGATTTTCCATCGAATAAAAAGGTTTCAAAAATAATTTTAAAAATCACGAACTCAAAGTGTATATATGAAGTGAAGTGGTATTATATTACTCAGAATATCTAAATTAATGATGAATAATTAGAGAAATAAAGATAAATCATAAACTTTTGTTTTGGGTTTTTATTTTTTTGAACAACACTATAAGTGAGATATGTGTTTAATCTATTTATTTACATGACACATGAAATGTGAATGTGGTCATGAAGATGGATTATAAGTGATATCCACAGTGGAAACTTACCGAATCATTTTCATAACCATAATAGAGATTATTTCACAATGATACATCAATATAATAATGAAGCATTCTCCGTGGACCATCCATTAGTGACAAAACATGAAAATTTTAGCAACATTTCAATATTTTTCTATATTTGGTAATTTTATGTTTTTATTAAGGACCATCATATTCATAATAATGTTACTAAAACAGGAGAAATATAAAAAACAATAAAAATAATGAGAATATTTCAATCACCCATTCCATCCTAGGATGTATTGTTTAGTTGAAGCAAAAAATTGGATTTAGAGCCACATGTTACAAGTGATACATCTATCTTAGAAAATAAAATTTTCCAGAATATCATAGTTAATGTCAAATTATCTCTATATTTTTATAGAAAACACTAAAAAATTTGTAATAATATAATGAGATATTATTTATTGTCCCCTAAACATTATGTTTCTTCTGCATCAATTAATGGGATTAATGTTAGATATGTTTCTTACTTTTCTTTGATCAATTAAGGTTAATGGTTTCTCGACTCTAATATCAAAAAGAATTACTATGTATTTGGTGATTTATCAAATGAGGTATGAATGGGAATAATAATTTATTCAATGAAAAATTATATTTTAATTATTTTAATTTATATTTCTTAAGCTGAAATTTTCGATAATGATGAAATTAATTAATAATAACTAAGTAGGTTTGATGATGTAAAGATGTATCCTCATGAAACTATTTATGGGATATCAAAATTCATTACTGATTTAGACAAAATAATATATCATATTTAAAAATATATTGATGATGATGATATTGTAATGAAACTATTATGGAGACTTCAACTTCTATAAAACCCTATGATTCAATTCTTTAAGTAAAACATTCGGTAGATTTAACCCATGATAAAAATAATTGTATTATTTTTCTTTTTAATTGTCAGTCATGATTAGTGGAATAGAAAAATTCATTTAGAAGATAGAATTTAAATCCATATAGATGATTTAAAATAAAAAATATGGTGGTTATGAATAATATATTGATGAAAAAATCATTATACAATAGAAATTATATGGAATAAAGTTAAATAAATGATTTAAATATAATTACCCCTATCCTTTTGTTTTTATTTCAAGTGCTTGGAAATATCATAGCCAGATTCCCTAGTTTGTTTAGTATTGATTAATATTAAATTGAATCTAATTAGGATCAAGAATGATATTTACCTATAAAAGTATCTATCAGAAATTAATATATTGTAAAATGGATTTTTGAAGCAGCCATATGTTAATGGGAAAAGAATATAGTTTTGAATACTTAGGAAAATGAATAGAATCATAGTCTAAACCATATAAAGGCATTTATATGATGGAAACAATAGGGAATGCGAATCATAATAAGGGAATGATTAGTATCTGGAAGGAATAGTTGAACTCAATGTTTAATATAAAGGCGTTATTAAAGGTCATGATATTAAAACAATGGATTATAAAAAAATTGGTGATTTTATAAAATAATTTTCAGAATATATGGGATGGAATGAAGTCAAAATTGATTTTCTATAGATGTATTTGGAATTTAAAAAACTATGTCAACATATTTTGGGATAAATAATATTGTAAAAACTATAAATTTATGAATAGATTACATAAATTAATGATCTCAATATATTTATAGAGGAAAAATAATATAGATTTAATTATCTAGAAGAGGAAGTGATCACCATTAAAATTATGTATCAAACTAAAGTAATTTTATCCATGTCAATTAAAATTATAGTGTTTTGGAGTTTATCCATTATAGAAATCTGGGAGAGGTGTAATAATGTTCAAATAGTGTTAAAAAATTATATATTAACAAATATCAAGGTTAATATAAAAGGAGGTATTAGATTAGAGGCTAATACCTCAGAGGATAATTGACTATATGCATCAATCTAGGAGAGGTATGATTTAGAGGATAATCTCATCCACTAAAAAACGTGTCATGAATAAAAAAAATATGATATGTTATAAGTTATTTCGAAGACTAGAAGTGTTAAATATTACCAATCATGAAATTGTTGTATTTTTACAATATTGGTCACACAATAACTTATTTCTCGGAGGATGAATTCTACTTAAGGGTAAGGAACATGATAAAATGAAATGGACGTGGAATCTATATCCATTAACCTAGATTTTTTTTATTGACAATGTTTTAATTATTACGTTATTATAAATAATTATTTAAATTTCGGACATGCCATAGAATGAAATTTCTATAATCGAAATAATTTGAAGATATAATCATGGAAATGAAATCATATTCCTAGAAGGAATAAATTTTATCCATTATAATTAAAATGATGATATAAAAATACTAAATGGTTTGTTGAGAAATGATAGATAAATTCTAATATCTAAATGACCTATCCACACATAAAAATAAATAAAAATTAATGGGATGGTTATTCTAGAGAGAGGAACACTTAACGAGAGTAATAATGATATCAATTGTATCATCAATAGCTGGGGATCATCCCATAATATCAAACACAAAAATCATGTAATCATTTTAATAGAGAGAGTTTATAGAACAACATATTTTTTAAAGGATGGATTGTGGAACATAAAAGTTTGTGGCATGATATAATTTATAAGAGAGGAGGTACTGTGCACTAATGTAAAAAAGATAATGGATTTAGGCATGACATCTTATGAATTTGTAATCTTTGGAAATCCAGACTTGAGTAAACTTTTAATTAGAGTTGTTTTTTAATCTACAACACAACTAGAACATTTGTTTTAAAATTTTAGATAACCAAATTTAATATTTATTAGATTAATAATATAGAGAATACATATTTTCATGTAGTGGGGGAAGATAAAAATATGAAGCATAAAAAGTAAATATTTTTCACCAGCAATGAATAGATTTAATATCCAAGAATAAGGAAGCAATAGAAATAACTAATCTAAAAATGATAGAGAGAAAAAATGGGATTCATGAAAATGTGATAAGTAAATATGTAACAATTATTGATAGAATATGAATAGATTGTTCAATATTTCATATTGTTTTCACAAATACACGTGTGGTCTTATTAATATATATTTAAAACATAGAATGAAGTAATTCAGTCTATTTATTATTGGTCCCAATAGAATTTAGTTTCTATAATTTACATAAATAAAGAAAGAGAGTATTGATTTCACCAAGAGGAAATAAATGGTAATGTAAAATGAAACCAACCATACCATCCAAAAACATCAATCATACAATGTTATTGAATATGCATTAATTGAATATTATTATTATATTACCTGAACTGGTATCAAACATTAATCATCCTCTATTTTAACACCACCAAAAAATATAATGGTGGAATATAAAAAAGGGAAACAGGACAACATGGTTAAGGAAATTACCATTGAAATAAGTGTATCATAGTTTAATAAGAAATATGATATTAAATTTTGGAGGATGAATGTAGAAGATAATTATACATGGGTATTGAATTTAGTAGTGGTGAAATTCAATGAATCTATAAAGTATAAATTATGGTTGAGATCAATTGAAATATTTCATGTATAGATGTATAAAAATAATATGTTTATATTAGAAGAGATACCCGAACACTATAACAAGATTGTAGTTAAATAATAATTATGAAATAAATTTATTAATAATTTTATAAATGTTTCAAAAAAAATTTCTAGTGTGAAATAGATATTTGCAAGTAGAAGGAGTTGATTTCGTGAATTCCTTTGAACAACAAACTTAACTTGAATCAATCACGTTAATCTTGGTGGATTCTTTTTGATGAAGTTAAAAAATAATTCTAATGGTTGTGAAAAAATATACATAAATTGGTTTCATAATTATGGATTGTGTATAGTGTATCCAATTATATTCCAGATAATATGGGATGGGAAAAATATTTCATATTTAAGAATGCATTGAATAGTTTATATTGGGAACCACATTGATATTATTCTCGACAAGAATCATACCTAAAAAAGATGTAGTTCAGAAGAGGATATGTTGATCATAATTTATGATAATTTGTTATAAAGAAAAATTCATTCTCAAAGCATATATGATTTTTTATATTATTGAGGAAACAAACTACAATTAGTGGATGATTTCTTTATATTAAAGAGTTTACAGATTGTGATAAAAATTATTGGTGAGCTTACCTATGTTTTGGGGTTATGGGGGAGTCAAAAATGGTGATACACATTTATCTCATAGGATATGTTTTCAAATGTTCTATATAAAATATTTTACATTTATTATTTGAAGTTGATTGAATATTGATGCATGTTTTCTACTAAAATATGATACACATTTGGTAGTTATTAATTTGTTTTAGTTTATCATTCAGGTTGGAGGAGTAATTAATTTGTTTTGGATGTATTTCAGATTAAATATGTAATTGGATATTTTTTCAAAATCCATTATTGTAATGTTAATTTCTAATAATCATATGATTAATTGATTGTGGAATGTGAAAAAGTAATGATAACCCTATGAGAAAAGGTTGATATTTTGGAAAATTTAAAAATAATTAATATTGGTTTATTGTATTTCAAAGATTAATCTATAACATAAAAGGATCATAAGGTATAAATTATTTGGTAAAGGGAAAATATTGTAAGGATGGACTACTATCATCATAAGGATGATATTTTTGAAAACAAATTCATTATTAGGTCTGTTTCCTTTCTTCTCAATGTTAATAATTTAAAACATCAAATCGTAATGTTGGTGTTTTTTCAAATGACATAATTTATAAGAAAGATTCATGTCATTTTAAGTTCCAAATTAATGTAAGTAAAATTTTTATATAGTATGAAGGTACTTTTTAGGTCAACATAATCATTATAAGAACAATTGTGGTTCTTTTTTATGATTTATGAAACATCATAAGGATTGTAAAATAAATTAAACTCACATTTTACGTTTCATCGTAAGATCAATTTATTATCCCTATAAGGTTCATTAGGAATGCACATGATATTCTCCCCTTTTCCAAAAAATGTCAAACTAGAGGCACCTTAATAGGGAATTCATAATGTCCACATATAATGTATTATTAAGAGCCTCTCTAGAATGTAAACATGAATTCATGAAAATACGTGTCATCCATATGTTTTCCATAGAATATGATGAATTGTAACATGTGAATGAGATATTTGTAGAATCATGATCATGAATTAATAATACCTTCTTTTGAGATTCATGATGTATTCTTCGGGGAAATACAATTCAATTTTATTGGGTACAGAAATATAAATATTTTAATGGGATAATAAAGAGAATTAACTTCAATATTTATAAGGATTTATAATATATAAAATATTAACAAAATTGAATGCATGGTTATTTTTTATAACTATCTACACTAACTATGATCTATATTCAAATATCTTATTATTTAAGATTGAAAATCAAAACATTTATTGGGGAATCCAGATTAGATTAGTAGGGGAAGATATTTACAAATTCAATGGTGTCTGTTGATCAAAATATAGATGATATATAATTTATTTTATTCATATAAAAGGATACAAATTTGTATGTAAAATTATTTAACTGAAAAAATGATTAATTAATTGAATAGATTAAGTATCAATATGAATATATAGATTGAATAAGATGAATAATTATCTCAACCTTTATCCACTAGTACCCATTGTTGGCATTTATTATTGTGGTTGGATGACCACATTTCCTACCTCTTGTATTCCTTGTGTTAGAAAAAAACCCAGAGGGTTAAAAAACTAAAATGTTAGGATATACCTTCAATATATTTAAATGAACAACAGAGAAGACTTGAAAAAATCAAACAATACTATCACATAATATTAAATAAAAAACCATCAAATCATGTATATTAAGAAATAAAATTACAATCTATAAATTAAAAACATAAAACTAAGTTAGTGACTCCACAAAATCTATGATATCTAGGATATTAATACTCAGAAAATTCCTCATAACCCTCATATAATCTTAAAGAATAGTTAATATATATATATAGGTTGATAATAAATAGTATAATAAGTAGAATCAATCATATGGTCTTCTATGAAGATGTGAAAATGACATATTAATGCATTAGTGAACAAAGAATATATCTAGTGAGCAAATTGATTGATCAAATATCCATCCTAGCCTCACCATGGCACAATCATGAATTAGAGAATGAATGTAGTGATAAAGTATTAAGACAAATAAATAATGGAACTCCAAATACACTCCCACCACTCAGTACCCACTCTCACGCCCAAATGTCAGACAACCTATGCTACATTCCCGTTCATATTATCTCATTACAACATATAAAGCTATATCAGATATGGTTTGGGTTGAAAACCATCCTAAACCATCCCGTTTTAGGACGAAACATCCTATGTTGTAATCAATTTCATCATGCATATCTCTCATTCCACTTCCACATTATCGGTCACGTCATTTCCCAAATTAATACAACCACATATATAGAGCAACAGTGTATCATGAAAGTGATGTTCATCATACATGTAACCTCATAATACCACAAATTACCCCCACTACATGTCACAATATATTGTTATCATGAATCATCAAAAACCATTCCATCATTGTTCGATACCCACCACCAACTAGGAACCAAAACATATACTATTGTTGAATGAAGTCCAGTGGAAATGGGATAATATACAATTTCTTCAACAATATCTATATGTTAGGGAATCCACCTCCAATACATCTATCTTTCAGAACATATTAATTAGGATGGATTAGGAGTAAATAAATTTAACATGAATCTTAATGTGTACAAATATGTTTATTAAAAAAATACACAAACCTGGACTAAAAGTTTAACATGAATAATTTATCATATGCTCAAATGGACTGATGGCCTTCAAATTTTATCTATTTTTTATTATCAAGTTTTTAGGGTTGAGGGGAACCCTTACATGTCTCGTAGGATTAGTGAAAAATAAATTATCTGAAGTTATTAGAAGAAATCCTCAAAAATAGAAAACATGGAACGTCCCCTTCCTAGAATATATTGTGATGTCAGCTCTCCAACTTCGCATGGAAAGTATGCTATTTGTTCTGTACAGAGATGCACATTCTTGGTACCAATTTCAATTCCATACCCTCTCATTATTACAAGTTCAGTTAACACTACTCTATTTAATTTTCCATCTTTGATCGCCATTTGATGATTTTTTCTTTATAAATCATTTGGGTAACGTCACCATTCTATTTTCCCTAAAGTCTTTAAGGTGTCCGAAAGTACTTTACATGTCCCAAAGGCCTTGATGTTTCTTGTATGCCTTATTGTCCTGATGTCCAAGGATGTACCAATGTCCTTGATGGACCAAAGGACCAAACAAGTGGCCTAATGGTCCAAAAGGGTGAATAGTTCCAACTACTAGAGTACCAAATAGTACTGACTAGTGTATAAAGTGTAGTGCCTATTATAAAACTACAACAGAACCAAGAAATATGCCTCCAACTGATTTTAATATTGGGTATCCGAGATTCACCTAATGTGTCCTCACCAACCGGGATGAGGGTCACGTGAAACAAATTCATCATCAACATCTATCAATAAAACCACACTATTATTACCACATATTACTACCCTGAAATTGAAAATCCACCAAACTATGAAACTACATGAACAACCCATATTCCATTAATTCAATAGAATATTCATTGACAATTTTAGATTAATTAATTACCATCCATGATTCATTATTTATGACTTTTAAATTTAATTATAATTAAAAATCACTATAAACATCTTTTTTCATTTTATTTGCATTTAACTTCAGCATGTCATAATTATTAAATTCATTCAAATTGTTTTCAAAAATAAATTCAAGTCCTCTGTTATTAAATAATATACCATGAAATTACACAGTAATAAACTCCAACATCATATCCCATCAATACTAGCATAAAAAATAATAAATCATAGAAAAAACCATAGTGTATTATTTTAATGTGGGTACAGAAACCTAAAAATACCAAAAAATGGATCCCATATCTACTGCAATACGCACCCAATTCCCAAAAAAATCCAACATTTAAAATGGTCACCTCCTTTATCATAAAATCCATACCAATTCCACAGAACAAAATCCAACATAAGCACACTAAAAGAACACCACCAATGATTTTCCAACTACATCAATCCACAATTTATTTAAAGGTTGATTTCCCATTAATTCATTATCTTGTAAAATAATTTGTTCTCATATTTTCAATTCCACACCCCAACCTATGTGTTTATTGTATTTAATTATTTTTTTGGACATAAATAATTGTTCATGGGTTCCGGTTGAGTCTCAAATGAAAATATTAAGTTTATGTAATGAACATTGCATTTTGGAATCCTCGAAGGCTCCGCCCAGGTAATTGTGTATCTCGTTTATCTTTGGAAAATTGAAATAAAAATATTTTTTATTTTTATTAAAAATTTTATAGTTTTTAATGATTTTATTTTTATTAAAATGAAATAAATACTAAAATTATATTTTTTATCATCATGATTTTATTATTTCTGTTAGTATTATAACTATTATTATTATTAATTTTTTATATTGTAATTTGTTCTTGTTGTAGTGGGTTTTTTTGATACTCCAACCTCTATGCTACCCTTCCCTCCCCCATATCCTCCTTTCTGTGTGTAGAACCTACTCCCACCTTGTACGCTCATCCCGGTGTCCCCATTCATTGGTCGGTTCTCCACCAGCTCCGTCCCACCTCCACCTCCCTATCACTCTCCCCACTATATCCCCCCCGGAATGCCACCTATCTCCTCATCACCCCCCCCCATCATAGCATCCCTGCTGGAACACCCATCAACGACCAACCCCATCGGTCTTCATACTCACCAGTGCCTCACCCCTCAACCTCTCCTTATAGTGCCACCCTGCTCCGGCTGTCTTATTCCTTTACATCAAGCCCCAGCACCAACCTCAGACCTCTTCTATTTCTCAGCGCACAATAGGCACTATAACCCCCTCAACCGACCAAATTCCATCTGCGCGATCCTCCTCCAACCCATTCTGGTGACCAAACTATTTCTCCGGTGAGATTTTCCCCATGACAACCCCTCCGTTCGGTGTGTGAATCCCTTGGTATAATAATTTTCTTTCCTCACTGATATTTTAGTTAGTTTGTGGGAATTATTTATTGAATTGTTATTTTGGTAGGTTTAGGATTTTTGAAACCCTTGTGAGGTAGTGTCAGGTTTATATTGTTGTTTTTCTTGTTTTTAAAAATTCTAAATTCATGTTTTTTTAGGTCTTTTGAGTTCTTGATATTTAATATGTAGGGCGTTAGACCTTACCACATGGTTTCAGACACAGGTTGTGTCGTTGCCCCTTGGTTCCGAGGTAGGTTCTCTCGTGCACTCTACATTTTAATATAAGAACAATTAATTTCATGTATTTATCACCATCATTGACTAATAATTATTGGTATTTTATCTTCAAAATATTTCTATTAATTTGAAAATTATTTTTTAAGACTAGATATGCGATAACAAGAATTGATTTCATAAAATTATGCACACCATGATTTTAGAAATATTTCTTTCTAGACTTCACATGTGGGTTTTTTCATTTAAAACATGGTTTACATATTTTATTATACCTATGGAATTCAGACTGGTTTTTATACCCTATTAGGTGATAAATTGAAATAGTTTCATTATATTTTTTATCCCCTGTGCTTGGTTATTTTCCCAGTTTCCTTTTAAAAGTTAAATGTGATTTAAAATAACTTGTTTGAATTTATAAATGTATTGATAGTGTGTGAATAAATGTTTTGAGTTCTTTATGTGGTTTCTCAAGTGTTTTGGGTTTTATAAGTAAATTAGAATTAGTTAATAAAGTCTTTTGGAATATTATAAAGATGGTTTGGTTGGGTAGATGAGTAATGGAATATGAAATTACGTTTTGTGTTTCATAAATAATTTTTCCATGTGGTTTTAAGTCGTAAGAAGAGTGTATTTGGATTTTGTAAATGGTTTGAAATATGAGGAAACATATAGCCTGTTTTTCATTTTAACAAAAGTGGTTTTGGTTTGTAAATTTGCTGTGAATGCCAAAATGAGATTTTATAAATGTTTATGAAATAGAAAATGGTGTTTTGTCCTTGTTGGGTAAGTAAACTTGGTCCTTCTAAGGATGGTATTTTGTGATGTATTTTTGATCACCATTTGGAACATTTTTGATATTGGTGAAAATTGTAGTTGTGAAAACACTTAATGGATAAATCCCTTTCATTTTTTGTAATTATTTGTTTGGGAGGCCCATGCTTAGTGGCTCCCAGGTGATCAAATTGTTTAATGGAAAGAAGGTTTCCCATGGAGTGGCTCAAGGTGATTCCTATTGTTATTTTTTATTATATATATATATATATTCGTGAATAGATACTCCAATGGAATAAATTGGCTCACCCCTATTATATACATGAGATATTGGAACCTTGCATTTTGAGAGAGTATTATGAGAATGATTTTTTCACTGGTAGGTTATGGTTCTGACCAGTGTCCCATATTAGGAGGATATGTTTGGGTTCATTGCAATGGTATTTTCACTCAGCTTCCTAAGAATGTACGCCCAATCATTTTTATATATTTGAATTCAATAGGTGTGACATGTCAATGAGGATGAGGAATTATGCATGGGTGTCTTCTGTATTATTCTTGTTCTCCTAGGATCACCTATGTCTACTCATTCTTAGTGCTTCAAGTGTTGAATTGTTTTCTTGTATGTATAATATCTTATCATTTCCCTTGTTGTGTAACAACTGTAGCTCTTTCATGTGTACTATTTTTACTGGAAAAAGATATTTGGATTTAATGTGGCTTCTGAAAATTGTTTTCAAAGAGATGTGTTTTATCCATTTTGTGCAAATTGAAAATTTAAGCATCACTTTCCCTTTAATAATGGTAACATGTCACTAAAAGAATGACTTGGTTTTTTAGATATGAATGAGGGGATTGAATCATACATTGTTTTTGAGTAACATGTAGAAATCCTTACTTTTATAAATTGTAGTTAAAGCATGAAAATAGATGTTTCTTTCATTTGAAAGGATGTTCATTGTGAATAGATATCAGGCTAGTCTACTGTGTTTAAATACTCACTCCTATAGTCATTTTATGTTTTTAGTCCTTGTACAGGTTCTTGTTTGGGGTCATTCACCTTGGGAGACATTTGATCATTCGTTCAGAGAGTCTTCCATGGGGTCACACATAGTTAGTTTAGTCGTCGAGTTCGGGTAGTGATATCTTATTCAGTTAATGCTTAGTCATTTGATTGGTTCATTGATTTTGAGATGATATTTATTATTTCCACAATTTTTATTTATTTATCTTGCGGGAAATTGTTACCATATTCACATTTTCGATGCTCAGGCCCTTGTCTCCATCCCGGGAGGATTATGAATGCTTCTCGGGCCATGTGACAGATCGGCTTGGGTGACTGGCTCAGGATCGACCCGGTTTGGTTTTTGAAAAATTGGTACCATAAAAGGTCATCTCTTATCCGACCTCTCTTTTTAGAGCTCCCGTTTTTATTTTGGAATGTTAAGGTCGGTTGTTTAGGATTTTTGGGAATTGATGGGTAGTTACGGGAAAAGCGTCACAAAATCAAGCTTGTTCTGACCCTCTGATTTCTGGGGGATTATGGTTTAATTAGTTTAAATGGGGTTTAATGGTATGTTATTCAATTAGGATTGGACAAGGGGAGTTGGACAAATAGTCATCATGATCTACATTTAATAACAAGCCATGTGGAGCTATATTAATGGTCTTAAAATTCTCTCCGGGTAGGTGATGGGGTTGGCATATGATCGCAAACCATATGGTCAAGTCAACCACCGACACTACTTCCCTGTTCGAGTTTTTTGGGTCTCTTCTGACTTCTTGAAAGTTTTTTAAATCAGAAAAATTGGTTTTAAAAAATGGTAGTTTGAAATGAAATGTTTAATTTTTGGATTGTTTTAAAGGAAATGGGATGAATGGTTTGTTTTCAGAAAATGATGTTGTTTCTTACATGGTGTTCCTAGGGGTGCTCACATGCACAGATGTTTATTTGAATACGAACAGATTTATGGTATCGTGGATGGATTCATGGTGTGGCATTGAAACATGCTTGTGGGTGAGACTATAAATAATACCAATGGCTAGGGTTTAACCCACCAAGGTTGTTTTCAATTAAATATGTTTTAAAAAGGAATGTTTTGATGTTATTATAAGTTTTTTTTGTGTTTATTGATTTTCATCCACATTGTTTTTGATCTTGAAGATTTTATTTCATCAGTTGGCCTTAATTCGGTTCATGAATTTTCCTGTCTTGTGGTTATCCCCTTGAAGATTTTATGAGTGATCATAGTGTGGTTGATCATCCTAAGGAATTCACGATTTTGTTTCGGAATCTATATCCACCTCTCTTTTATGGCCCAATAGACCCTTCTATAGCGGAGGAGTGGATTTGGAAGATTGAAAGGGACTTTTAACTCTTTGAGTTTCTTAAGTCGTTGAAGTTCAAATTTTTAACCTTCATGCCTGAAGTTTCTCCAAGGATTTGGTGGAAGTTATTGTTCCGGAACAAGCCCTATCAAGAGCTGACATGGGAGTTATTCAAGGCTTTGTTCATTCTTCATTATTTTTTAGAATGAAAGGGTGAGAAATGGGGTGAATATGTGTTATCTGTAGTAGGGTGATAGATCAGTGTTGGGGCATTTATAGTTATTTGTGGACATTTTCTCTTATGAATCAGTGTATTCCACAGATGACTCCATGAAGGCTCGATGTTTCAAGGGGGTCTCCATCTCAATTTGTAGTCGAAGAGGTCATTAACCATCTCCTTTAACTAAGACATTGATCATTTATATGTGTTATTTCACCCAAACGTCCTAAGAACCATGAGTTTTGGGTTTCATAAAACAATCCTTGGATATGGACGGTCTTATATAATAAAATAAGAATGGATGATGCATATATCAAAATATTAAATTTATAAATAAATAATCACAGAAAAATATATGCATAATATATTAAATTATTATAAATACAACACATTTGAAAATTTTTCATTATCATGATCAATCATAATAGAAAATAATTCTGAATTTAAATATGATTGAAATCATTTTAATTCATTTATAATATGATTAATATTCTGAAATTATAAAATTAAATAAAGTTTAATATTAATTTTTTTCCAAGAATTCTTGTTATCCCATCCATTAATATCTTATGTCAATTAAAATGTATTTATTTTTAATTATATTTAATTATAAATGAATCTTATACTGATGAGGTCAGATAATGTGTTCCTCCTCAGTGGTTGAAATTCATTTATAAATTTTAATAGAAAAATTTATTATACTCTAAATATTTCACCAGTTGTTCCTTTTACATTTTACGACAATTAAATTCACTCTACATATCATGTGACTCATTCTGTGTGTTTTTTTCATGTACTATGTTTTTAAACAATATGTATGTTCGGACATTACATCATAATATATACAACATGTTGTTCTATGGGTCCAACCACATAGTCTACATGGCATGTGTGACCACATAAAATTTCATTAAATTAATAAAAGGATTCCATTATCAACACGTTTGATGTACACAGCCCGTATGAAAACATTATATGTTTTGTTTTCAAAAATGATACCTAGAAAATAATTTAAAATCATTTGAATCCACCTTCGATTATGAAAATTACATTACATGTACCCAGTACAAAATAATATCTCTGACACATTGTTGACGTGCATCTATATTTTATATAATTTTTTCAAAATTTCGAATAAACAAAGATGTATAAAAATAAATTTCAATGTTATCACATTTAAGGGAATCGATCTTCCCATATTGTTACCTTTATATTTTGAGAATTCAATGTTTTTCAGAGGAGCATCAAGGTTTTTTTCAAGGATTGAGTTATATTAGAAAATTAATTGGATTATTTTATTTTAAAAACTATTATTATGGTGTATGTTGGTTGCTTAAAATTTTTTGTGGACATCCATTTAATTCTCTTTTAAAGTGAGGATATGGGCGTGAAATTGATTAATGATGTAGGAATCAAAATTTCATTTTATGTTAAATCATGCATTTGGGGTTAGGATTTTGTACATAAAATGGACTCATAGCCTAATGGTTGGTCTTATTCCATAACATTTTTAAACCCGTGGAATTTAATTTTTAAATCTATATATTACAATGTGAAAATGGTGTTTAGAGCCCTCTATAAAATATGAGTCGTTTATTATTCTGATAGTTCAATGACTTTTCTCTCTATAATTTTGGATAAACTATATGTAATTTTGGGAGACATTATATTTGGAATTTCATCACAATGATCCCGAGGTTTTAATGGATTTTTAGGTGATCGGTTGTTCGTTCCTTATTTTTTTCTGTGTTTTCTGTCATTAATATTGTAATTATTTTTTGAAATTGTGTCATTTTGATTAAGGTGCATTTTGAGTTTTTGAAGGATCCATTTATAAATTTTAGTTTGATATATGGTTTCATTTTTTATTTTTTAGTTGTAGTTTATTACTTATTCTCCATAGTTCTATTGATCAGAATAGATTCTTTATTGAAGGGGATCCCTATTATCACGTATTTATGTACTATGTGTTGGTATTTAATGAGTTTTCTTAACTAAATATTGATATCACGGGACAGTATAGAATGATAAATTAATATCATAACTAAAACTGATGGGTATGGGGGAGAGATCACATTTATTACTATTTTGATATATTTTTTAATGATATCATGCATGATTGATACCAGTACTAGAAAATAATAGCAGTTGTGAGCCTTTTATATGCTATTGATGATATGTTTATAGACCCCTTATATATTTTAGTTTGATCACACCTTTAAAAGGAAAAAAATTGTATATATGGAAAATAAATTTGTTACCCATGGAAACATGGTTTGTGTGATAATACCCATTCAAGATAAAGAAATTATATGACAGATTCAATTGAATAAATGTTGAATATTGTCTATTTTTTGTTGTGTGTGCTTGTTCTTATTATGTTTCCCAAGGATGTTTGGATTGTTGTGCAGTGATTGAGGTGAATAGAAAGTCTGTGTGATGCATGAGGATATGATGTGATAGGTTATTGGCATAGATAAAATGTTCATAGTTATTATTTGTTTGTGGTGTTTAGTGGTGTGATATAATGTGGCGTTGAAATGTAATAGGGTTATACTTTTTGGTGGTGTTTTCTGATTTGGTTGTGATGTGCAATGGGGTTGTGCTATTAAATGGTGTTCTATGATGTAGGTGTGATGTACTTTGGTGGTTATTCATAGAGTTTTTGCTATGGGATGGTTGTAATGGGTGGAGGATATTACATGTGGTTTTTGTGGTGATAAATATTTTTTCTTGTAGTGTGGTGACGGAAGATGATGTGAGACGGTCAATTTATTTTGCAGTGGTAATTTTATTTTCATGGTTATTCATTAACTAAAGGAATTATTATAAAACAAACTTGATAGAACAAAATTTGATTGGATGTAAATTTATGTGTAATAAATAGATTAAATGAATTCAACATTAAATTAATGGGAAATTTAAATGTGAATGAATTTTATAAGTAAATTGAAGTTGAATATATGGCTTTTTAGTGGTATTATGGAGTGTCACATATCGGGGTGGTAGTGGTGAACCATGCTTCGCTATGATTTTAACTAATATATTACAATATCATGAGAATTAGTTGGTTGTTGGGCCATGGGGAGGCTGGTATTTGTTAATTTTTAATTTCTATGTGCTTTCTTAGTTCACCTATTTATCCAATGGCGTAATAGTATACTATTTGAAATGTAAACATGAGACCTTAGAATATTATGACTAAGTATACATGTATGCTCAACCTATGTATATATATTATTTACATTTTTCAAGAAGACATTGTGGACTATTATATAAATTCCTCGATTGGAATAGATTTATAGTTGATATAATTCTATAAGTCTTTTCTTTTGGTATTTTACATCGAAGACATTTATTTCTATTGGTTTATTTCTATTCATTAATTATGGGGGTGGTATTCTGTGTATAATTATATTTTCTTATATGGTAGGTAGTGATTTTTTATAATATATCATAGTCCTTATTTATATTATAGGGACATGCCTCCCATATGTCAGGTGTTTATACAATCAGTGTTTTTAACAATCTCATTGAATATTGGAGGTGTGGTTCTCTTTCCATTATCCCTCTTCCTTAACTATTATATATTTCGGGGGAGTGGGATTTTGATATAGTGCTATCAGAGGGTAGTGGTTGAGAGATAATATGGGTTTGGTGTTAGGACCCGGGAGGTTTACATGGGTCAGTTGATAAATTATTCTACTTTTAACTTTGTGTGTGATATAGGCAAGGTTGACCTACTATGACACATGATTTTAGTGGAACCCATGATTAAATGAACAAGATATGATACCGTCAAATGACCAAACACGTTTTAATTTCATGAATTGTAGAGACCAAGGAGAGGCAAATTTACTATTATTGATTTTATTTGTGTTTTAATTGGGTAATTTGGGAGAGTTAACTAAATAAATTAATTATCTAAAGAAAATGTTGATAAAATTACATACTACAATGATTACAACGATGTCAATGTTTTTCATGAATTTCCCTTAGTCATAATTGATGTGTAGCCTTACGAGTTTAAGGTAACCAGAATAATATAGTTTATCATCATAAAGTTGATTTTAAAGAGGTGTATGAGGTTTGGAACTGAGAATTGGGTTCTCTCATGAAGAATTCATTGAGAAAGTATGATTGGAAGATCAAGGACATAGATAGGTAATATTCGTTAGTCGATCTTCAAAAACAATTTATCTGAGAGTTGAATGTGTTTTTGGTACTATTGGAAGTTAGATAATTTTAGTGTGATTCAAGTCATTGGTGGTTGTTATACCATAGTGAATTAATGGAGAATGATGTACTTCTCATAGGCTTTCAGATGGAGTTCTGTTATGATTTATGTTCATCAATGGTATAGGCAACAAAGAAATATTTTATCTCCTTCTAGTAGGGTAGCATTAGTTTTTGGGATCATGGGATTATGTTAAAGGGAATTACGAGAATCTATTGAGATGTTTTTCGAGATTAAGAGTCCTGGTCATGATATCTATAGTTAGACTTTGGCCATGTGATCAAGTATGTTATCAGTCTATTTATTAATTCTACATATACGGAGGTGAAAAATAAGGAAGATGTTATCATGTAGACGTTTTCTTTAGTAGTTGAACAACCAGCGAGTTCCCAATAGTGTTCCTTGAGGAGTAAATATTCAGGTAGTAATCCATATTTTTTTTAAGATATCATTGTAACATCTAGTGGTGAACCGACTATGACAGATTTTATTCACCCCTCTAGGGTAGGTGGCCCCCGATAAACTAATATATTCTTTAATATATCATGATTTTCAAATAGAGGTCATGGCAACCATCAAACTCAGTGTATTACTACTTAGGGAGTCTAGTATTTGGTGGGTACTCAAGACCGTTTTTAGAAATGGAAAACATTTCATCTTTGGCCGTTTTAGCATTAGGTACCTCCATCACTTGTTCAGATGCAAAGAGAAGATGATCTGGGTATAAGGAAACCTCATAATGGTACCCATCTATAGGGACCCAAGATAAATCATTTTTATGTAGGATAGTATTAGAGAGGTTTAGGAGGTATGAATTTCCATATTCATGAACATAAGGTGGTTATGATTGTAGATCTAGGAGTTGTTCTTGTTATGGGATGTTAAAAATCTACTCATGTGTGGGTGTTTTTTTATTTTGGATCCTCATATTTATTTTTTTCTCTATTAGTATACAATGATATAGTATATAATGTGGAGATACTTCCAATTCCTAAGTGTTTTCCAAACTATTTTGAGGTTAGACTCATTTTCATGATGTGTTTCAGATGTGTAGAATGGTGTTGGGAAACCCCTAATCAATGAGAGACTTATTTTCACCATATAAAAATCCATACAATGTTATTATTGGTATTGTTTGTTATATAGTATATGGTATTTATCTACTATTTCCATATGAGAGTTTCATTTTCTAATGCGAATGAGAAGCTAGTGGTATTTTTTGGTGAGTAAGGTTATCATATGGGTGGTGAGATAGAGGATCATATTTCTTCAGTTGATGGAGATGTTATTTGAAGAATAGAAAATGGATGTTACCTATGCTTTGGGGGAATTCGTATGAGTTTTTTTTTGAAAAATATATAGCACTAAGCAGGAGATTCTATGTCGAGTTTGGGAAATAATTACTTAGAGTTTTATCATTAATTTTTATGGATCCCTATAAAATGGAAACTATTGAGTTTCATGAGCTAGGTAACATGTGTATGATCAGATGAAAATGGGTCTCATCTGACCCTTTGTGTCTACTTATGGTTCACCAATATTGTAATATAAGAAGATGGACTATATATTGAGGGTTTTATTAGACTATTTATGGTTTAATCAGGTAATACTAAAGCATTATTCCCCTCATCTAATGGATGTCGATCTTTTTGACCACATAGTAGGAGATATCTTGTTTTAGAAGTAATATTTATGATCTTAATATCACAATTCCATGTTAAAAGATGAGTATATAACAATGATAACCTTATAGTACTAGTATAGAATCTTCTAATTCATGTTCATGTCATTCAGTGTTACAAACTCACCAACCATGTTAATGATGGTCATGAACTACGTTATCTCTGAATTTCTTATTGGGTTCAACATCATAATAATTTATGACATATTGATTTACTTGAATTCCTAGGACGATCTTTCCAAGAAGCATGTAATTTTTTTATAGTTCAAGAGATTCCATATACATTATGGGACACTATCTACGTGTAATTTCTAGATGTGAATGTTTTGTCTCCTTTTTCATGTGGTGTCTCTACACAGTGTACAATTATAATCATAAATGGAAGAGGTAATTGTTTATTGGGTAGTACTGAATAATTTGGAAGAGGTTTGTAGTTTACAATGTCTCACTAGAAATTATTAGATAATTTTTTCATTATTTATCATGATATGTCACCTAACTGAACACATTAACTAGAAAAAACCAAGCATTTTTTTAGTAATATTACTTCCATGATATGTTTTGTTACATGAAGGATAAGTTGGTCAGTGATCTAGTGCCTTGGTTTCATAAGGAAGGTATATCCATCGTGGTATTCGTTGATACAACCCATATGATATTGGGATGTGTTTTGACACTATCAATGGTGGTGATGAATTCTGGATCTATACAGCTAAATACACTTTTAAAAAAAAAATCCACCCATGATTTAGAGTTTTCGGTAGTAGTGTCTGCATTGATTTTGAGAAATTACTAACCATCAGTGAACACATTGAGATTTTCACATGCCACAAGAGCAAGAAATATGATTTTATCAATTGGATTTGAATATATTCTCATGAAGGTGGGTGATGTTTCATCATGGTTATGATTTTGGTGTATCTTACACCCAAGTATGTGGGGATGATTTTTTTAGGTGTTCCTTCATAACTATCTAAGATTTGTTGTTTGAGATTATACTGGTGTTTGAATAGAGAGGAATTGGATTTTAGTGATGCATAATGAAATTGGGAAGGGAGTGGTGTCTATAGTTTTATTTTCATATGAATATTGAGTCATCATTACTACAACAAGTGGTGGAGTATCAATGTCATGAATAAAGGGTATAGGTGATCCATTATGGTGTTGGTCATGGTGATGCTCATAAGAATGGTTAGAGGATGAGGAAAATTGGGTTTTGTGTTAGGGGACTTTATTCTTCATGCAAGTGATTTATAATGGTATTCTCTAAGTGTTTAATAGTTCCCATTTAATATTTCATCTATGTGTGACAATGGTTTATTGTGTCTTAAGGAGCCAAATTGGGTGTTCGAGGGTGAAATTGTTGGGGGAATAATTTATAAAAATATGTCTTCTTTTTCATAAAGTGAAAGTACTAAACCATGTTCATGGTTGTGTTTTACAGTCCTCAAATGTTCTAAAATTGAGATGTAAAGAAATAATGATGGATTCCAGCACATGGTTACCTCTACATCTAGGTCAATGTGACACATTTGGTGTTATAGTGGACCTATTGATAAAGACATCTCAATTTCTAGTGATATGTGTCACAACCATTTTTTTTCATGTCTTGGTTTTGATCTAGTTCATTTAAGTTACCATTCATTTTCTTTGGTGTTGGGTGAGATTAATATTGATTTTTGAACTTCAATATATGTATAATTATCCTTATCTGGTTCCCCATTTAATATTTGGGAGTTTTTTGAGAAAGGGTGGTTACTTCATGATTCATACCAATAGTGATCCCGTTTCCAGATTTAAAACCCAAATTAATTTCTTTTATAACTAATTTTTTCAACATTTTCCATCCATTATAATTCAGAAGTTTCTTCACCTAACACTATAAAACCACTATATCGTTTTTACCCCTTAAAAATCATAATCATGATGAATTTGGGTAACTTATTTAGGCATTGGGAAAGCCAATGAGACCATTTCTGTTTAGAAAAACAATTTGTTTCTTTCCTATCATGTTAATGTTTTTATAACTATCTATTTTTTCCACCTCCTACTCAAGGAAACAGACCCTAGGTGAACTCCCATTTTACATTTTATCTATTTAGTGATCATCTAGTTGCAGATTGGGGAAAATATTCTCAATGGTTCTCAGGGTTCCTCACATCATCCAGATTTTATAAGGTAAATGGTTTCATCCACAAATCATTCATTTCATTCACATTTATCACCAAATATTTCTCCCCTAGTTCTTCTAGGCCTATGGAGACCCTCCACTATGTTTCAAGACTTTCCCTCTCCTATAAGAGTGTGGATCTAAAGGAAGACAAATATTTTTCTAGTTTCCAAGGTGAGATTCCTTCTCATTTGTCCTCCCTCTTCTTCTTATATCCATTATTTCATGGTTATCTCTTGTCTCCTGGTCATTAAAGACCTATGGTTATGTTTTGGAATTATTTTTTATGGGGCTTATATACATTTAGGGATGTTCTTCATAGTTTCAGGGTTTATAATCATGTGGTGGATGATTTTGGTTGTGTGTTTCTATTTTTCTAAGGATTTGAGGTTGTATTCCCATTGAACATGACATTTTTATTTAATTTAATTATATTTCAGGATCTTTTAATCCTCCCCATACTCTAAAAATTGTAATTTATTATTTGGATAATTTTTTTGGTGTTCCTAGTAGCGGTTAAAACATTGTTTTTTTGTAAAGTGGTTATGTTTTGTTAAAATGGTGCACACTGCATGTTTTTCAAATCATTTCTTAGCTTCCAAACATGGTTGGTTGTATTTTGAACATGATTCAGTATCCTGAATAAATTTATGGCATGTATTTGATGTTATATTCATTTTTGAGTTCTTAAAAGTAATTATTTTGTTAAATAAAGTCATGCCATGTGTTCCGTAATTTTCCCAGATGGCGGTTATGTGTTGATTGTGGCTTGAAATGATTGATTTCGCTTTATAATCATATTAGACGCAAGAAAACAATTCTGGTTTCCTTATGTTTATTACAAGTGGTTTTGGATTTTAGAAAGAAGGTGTATTGGTTTTAAGGTATTTTGACATGTATTTCTAATGGAAGGACCATTTGGAACTTTTATAAAAAGTGTTGTATAATGGGTATGAAATCTGAATATTTTCAAGGTGGTTACCAATGTTTTGAATCATAAAATGGTGGGTTCTCATATCGTTAATAAATTCGTTATTTGTGGCTAAAAATATTTTGGGATAGGTAAAAATGTTTAAAGGCCTATTTGGCTTTTCCTAAAAATGATGAATGTGTGTTTTACAGGTATATACCAGGTTACTTCAATTGGAATTGTCTTGTGGTCAACAAAATGATTTTATTAAATGTTTTTTTGAATGAAAAATATATTTGGGTATGTATTTGTTTTGTTTTTATACTTAAAAGTGTGTTTTTGTTTGAGTTTTATTTGCAAAGACTCATTACACTCCTTGAAATTTTTTTACAAAACAATTTATTAGATTATTGATCTGTGAAAAAAATGTGATGCTTTTTTGTGGGTTATTTGTGTGTTTATATTCTGGGAAATAATTTTTGATGTGAAAAGAGTATTTGATAATATGTGTAACTTGATTGAGCACTAAAATGATTCCCTACTATCTAGTTGGGAGGACATGTACTAGTATTCCAGTGATCCCGTGGTGTTTGGACCTTGTTTCATGTAGGAAGTTTGAAAATTACAACACTAACCAAAATTTGATGATGATGTTGTTGGGGGACCACTATGTTTTGGTTATTATCCCTACTATTTGCTCTTCTTCATGGTAATAGATATTTATTATGGTTATATTTACTGAGGTATTTGTTACGTGGGGCTCACAACTAATTTTTGCCTACGGGTGTTCCCATGACTTGTGATCATTGGCTATTTTGTACTCACCATCTGAATATGGTGTGTAGGGTTGGTAAATTCAGCAGCGTGTGTGAGTTATTTAAAAGTGTAAATTATTAAATTCATACCTCTTGAAAACTATTTTCATTTTGATAAACACACTTGAAAAACATAAAGTTATATTTTGATTTTAAAACATTAAATATATTTTTCTTTTATTTTAAAGGATTTTCATTTTGAATAGAATATCAAGATAAACTAATGAGTTTTATTACTCCCACCTATAGTCATATTCTTTTTTATCCATTGTACAGGTTTCAACATGGGTTAAGTCACCTTGGGTGATGTGGGATCATTTTGATGGAGTGTGACCATATGGGTCACATGGATTTATTTGGTTATCAGGTTTGGTCAGTTGAGTTGTTGGTTTAGTTGTACCTTCAGTTTATTGTATACATAATTTTCAGTTTAATTTTTATGTCAATGTTTTTTTGGGCTGGAAATTTTATTACACTATTTGTATGATTGTTTATATATGAGAGAAATCATTCTATTGTGTACTATATTTATTCCATCGGTGATTGTCTCCATCCCAAGAGGATCGAGAATGCCTCTTGGGAGTTTTTGCGGGTTGGCCTGGGTGACCGATTCAAGGTCGACTCCGGATTGTTAGTGAAAAAATGGTATCAGGGTAAGGTTGGCTCAAAGAAAACCATTCTTTTTATAACTCCATTGATATTTGGGGGATTTCAAGGTATATGGAGTATGATTTTTGGTGCTTAAGGGGTAAGTGCAAGAATATATTCGTGAATACTTTGTTGTTATGATCCTCAGGTTTCCACATGATGTCAAGTTTTATAAGTTTCCTTTGTTCTTGTTGATTGTTTGGTGTTGTGATATGACAAGGGGAGTCTTACTAATGTCCTATAGGAGCTCATAGGTCCTGGAAATCTATGTGGTGCCTAATCATAGTCCTAATAATTCCATTTTGTGTTGGTGTTTTGTTTGACATATGTCTACTAGCCATATAGTCATGTCACAAACCGACACTAGTTCCCTTTAGCGGGTTTCTTGGAATTTTCATAAATTTGGATTTTTTTTTATGAAAATCCTTGTATGAGAATTGAAAAAATGGGTTTCAAAGGAAGGATTGGACTTTTAAAAGTGAAAATGGGGGTTTAAAAAAATTAAATATAAGAATGGTTTTTGAAGGTTGTGTTTTTGTGAAAAAATCTTTTTTAGGAAGAAGTAGAAAAGATTTAACGAGATTGGATTCTCTGTAATCTAATCTTGTGGTTTGTTAAAATAAAATGATTAGAATGTCTGAATCATTTTAAGGTGATTCTGAATCTTTTTTCTAAATTGGGTGTTTTGGGATGTTTAACAGTGTTATAATCTATTGAATTCTTTTTGAAAATCGGTTTTGAGTGATTGGTGTTTTCCTAGAAAGTGATTTTGTCTCAAAGGTAATCAGATTATAAAAAGATACCTTGGAAAATATTATAAAATGGAAAGGGATTTTTTTTTGAATTTATTAGTTTTTTTAAATGTTTTTCAAAAATAACAAGGGGTGGGTTTTAATGCAAATGGTTCTTGATGAAGTGTGGTTTGTTTTGTGAAATCTTAAAATGGTTTTTGACTCGGTGTTTAGTGTTACATTATAAGGTACCTGATTCATGTAACGATGTTGTTTTTCTAGCCTTTGGTGTTTTCATGGGTGATAACATGCATGGTTTTATTAATATATGGAAGTATGGCCTATATGGTAAGGTGATTGGGTGCCTATAATGGATTAAAAATATTCATGTGAGTGAGACATGATGTAACAGAATTGGTGAATGTGGAAATACACCAAGATAAAAGGTTTTTCAAAAGTTTATCGAGCTAAAAAATTGTGGAATTTGTTTATAAACTGATGGTTATGTGGATAGTTTTTTTGAATGTCTCAGAAGAATTGTTTATATATTATGTATCCTTGTGATCTATAAGTCATACTCTAGTTGTGTCTTGAGATCAGTTCATGTTGGTGGCTCGGTTTTGGAGTAAAGTTTAGTGGGTTTCAAAATATGTGTTGGATGCTGTGATATTTCCATAGATAGTTCTCCATTTGCAATATTTCTAGTTGATCAATATATTGATACATTCTCATGTTCCAAAAGCACGATCTACCTCTTCAAAAAATTTCTCATCTTGTTTGTTGAAATAGGGAGCTGTTTGGGATAAATTTATAGTGCCTTCCTGTTATGATGATTATATCAGTTATAACTATTCTGTTTGGTGATGTTTGGCATGCTTCACTAGGTTACTTGTTCATTTCACTCCTCATTATATGAATGTTATAATGGTGGTGTGTATCCATATATCTCTATTGGGTATTGGTGTTTTTTTGAGCTAGTTCATTTCATGAGATGATGTGATTCGTAGCTCCTAAATGTGGTGAATCAGATGCTTTAAACATCAGGGATCCAGCCATAGGCCTCAGAGTTAATCTTCTAACGTAGTTAGGAAATCAGTAGAGGTGTGGGGAACTCGACTAAGCTCATGCTTCCCCCAATCTATTATGTTAGTTACTATGTCTTGATTATGTTTCCCCATCACATTGAAATTATTCTTTTCATAATGAGCATGATGGACATACCCCTCACATAGTGCCTAAGGTTTAGCCTTTATGGTTGTGCGTTTCCGATATATGTCCCTGTGTGGACCTCCTGGGTAAAGTAGGTGT
The DNA here is from genome assembly GCA_963277665.1 of Viscum album. Classification (NCBI taxonomy): domain Eukaryota; kingdom Viridiplantae; phylum Streptophyta; class Magnoliopsida; order Santalales; family Viscaceae; genus Viscum; species Viscum album. The sequence continues at coordinate 155,209,852 of OY728153.1, forward strand.
GGTCTTGGTGTTACATATTAATAGGTGGATAATGATGGGATTCTCTTTTTTTCTTTTATGGTTTCAGTGGACTAAGTATTGGGTCCCCTTCCCTACCCTCCCCGAGTGTTGGGGGTCTAGATCTGTGCAGAATGTGTTGTCTGAGTTCTTATCCCCTCTGTTAGGTAGTTGGTGGTTTATATGTTCATGTTTCATCCCCCATAATGAGGGTTTTTTGGTTGTTATGGGATAGTTTTGGTGGACCTGTGTAGGTGATACCCAATTCTAGTTCATGTTGAATTCATTTTTTGTTCATTTCTAGTAGGTCTCTAATGGTGGGGATATACATTGTGGGCCTCAAAGATCATTATATTAAAGATTTCATGGAAGGTAGTTGTCATTTAATGGTGGGGATCTCATTTTGGACTCCCCAAAATTCATTGTATTTCGTGGGTGAAAATTTTTTTGGGTGATCATTGGGTTCATTGGGAGATGTCCCAATAATCGCGTTATTTGCTTGGCTGTGGAGGTAATGGCTCGAGCTTTCCATTGATTTTCACAAAGTGGTTGTGAGTTGGTGTTTTCTTTGTGAAATAGGATTAAGCACTATTGATGGTGATTGATATTTCATGGATTGATAGTATGGATAATGCTGATATAGAATACTTATGTGTTTTTCAAGAAATTGTAAAGTGTTAAGACTTTCTGGGGGTAGAAATAATTAATTGTGGCGACAATTGTTACACAAGTTTTTTTAATTTCAAGTCTTGGTTTGGATCTGGATCATTAAAATCCCGAAGCCTTTTCTTAGGTGTTTGTTGATATTAATTTTATGTTTTCACTTCCAAATATGTCTAATCATTCTTGTAGAGACCCGAAGCTTGACGTACATGGACATTACATTAATTTTGTGGAATACTTAGTACATAACAAAAACAAACACACAAGGATCATAATAGTTTAGTGTCTTTGGAAACTCGGCACATAGTCTTCTAATAGTGGTGAAAGATCTTTAACATCTCCCATAAAGATCTTCCTTTTTTTTACCTAAAACCATTCTTTATACCTTGGGGAAAAGAAAACATAAAAGGGTGAGATCAAATGCTCAGTAAGGGTAAACAAAATAAATATCAATCACATCACATTCATAAGAACATAACATTTTGGAAATCTTAACCTCTAAAAGAGATCATAATATCATAACATGGGATAAATCATATTAGTTAAATGAAATCCCAATAATCATAACATAAAACATGAAACTTTGTGTCATACACACATAATCATAGAGAATCATATCTTATTAGTCAAGACTCATTTCCAACACTATCTTAGTGGACAAAGTCCATTTCTGAACCGAGTCACCCTCGTTTCAGTCCTATTTCACTGAACCGGTATAACCTACCGTTCTAGACATGTCTATCTCATGAGATATAAAGTCTTTACCCAATGCATTGGAGGGAGATATAGGTCCCACCCATCTCATAATGATACCATTCTTATGTGTGCCACAAAATCATAAATCATACATCATTGCATAACCCATGTAATAAAAATGGGAATCTTAAACATCATGACATCATAAAACAATTCATATAAGATAAAGTAATTCATAAAAATATTTCCATCACAACATAATCAAGTAAATGTAATAATAGGGATAGAAACAGAACCCTATATTTTCTTAGATGGAAAATAATTTTGATAAAACACTTGAACTCCATTCTTGAGGAAAATATCCTTTCTACTTCAAAAACACTTTTCCTTTCATAACATGTCGTTCAATTATAAACTAAAAGAAGTTGATTAAAAATAAACTTGAAAACTTGTAAATGAATATTCATGGAAAAAATGTTTTAAAAATCCATTCATGCCGTATAAGATAAAAAAACATTCTTCTCGTACTTTTGTCGGAAAAGTCAAAAAGTACCTCGTACGAAAAACGACAAAAAATTCCTTTCATATCCTTTACTAAAAACTCACCGAAGGGTAAAATTGGATTTAAAAAAATGTAGGTGAATGGAAATAATATTAAATATTGAGGAAACATGGATGATAAAATACACCCCAGTAAATTTCAAAGTATAAACAATCTCTGATAAAAATGAGATTGTGATATTTCCCTTACCTGAGGTCCGATTTGCTTCGTATGTGTCCGAACCTCCAGTATAATGATTTAAATACTGTCATTGACTTATTACAGAATCAAATTCATTGTTATGATATCATATATGGTTTACTTATGACTTTATATTACCCGTTATTTGGTAAATTCCATGTTAAAAAAGCGTTTTGGGTAAAATCGTTTCATTTATCGTAGGTGTTTGGACTTGTTGTTCTCGACATTATTATTACTTATATCATGATTTACATACTTACAGAATATAAAAAATGATTTATATATGATATATATTCAGTATATATATATATATATAATAGATATATAAATGAAATGAAACACATCGTTCATGGAGACGGTAGTCCGTACGTACGCATGAACACTGTTTTCCTTTCCTTATTTTCTTGAATGGAAGTAAGTAGATGACATAAATATATATATATATATACATAAATCCAGTAGATTTAACATGTCATATATTTCATTATTATTCATTATATATACTTTATAATCATTCATGAATGGTTAATGTGGAGAATAAATCTCATCGCGTCGTGGAGACGGTAGTCCGTACGTACGCACAAGCGATGATATCGTTCCCATGGTCGTGGAATTGTGTTGAAGTGTATGTATACTATTTCAGTATCAATATAACTTTATAATAATCATATATAGTTACTCATTACAACATTATACCCATCCAATTAAGGCGGTGGCAGAAAATAGATTAAACCACGGCGTGGAGACAGTATTCCATACATACGCACGCGTGGTGATTTCCTTTTTCCATAGGATGGATAGAAGGTTAATTAGAGTTGTTTCATATTTATAATAACATATAAGTATATAATAAATACTGATTTTATTACTTTATCATGAAACAACTAAAGAAGAAGAAGCTGAAGAAGAAAGAAATTGAAAAAGATCTGTAATGGATATTACCTCTTTTTGACGCGCCTTCACTTAACCTCCACTTAAAGAACCTAGGATGGTATTTGAAGAAGAGCAGGACCTCTAGGCTGATACTAGGGAAGTGGAGAAGAGATTTTGGCAGGGGTTGGCCGAGCATGAATGCTCAAATTGGTGTGAGGAGGAGACGGAGGAGGTACCCTTTTATAAGGGAGGAGAGGGGCACCTTAGGAAAATATCAAATTATTATTTTATATTAAGGTCAAATTCGGTTTATAATGGTTCCAAAGGGTCTTATTTCGAAGATAAAGTGGGGATGGGTCGACATCCTCTCATACAATAGGATTTAGATAAGATTAGGTTATTATTTTAACCTTATCAATTAGATTTAACTCTAAGTTAAATAATTTAACTTTTATCGTGTCTTTTTGTTTTCTTACACTATATGGTTAATAAACTTACCATAACCAGCCAAACGAACCCCAAGTTGTTTATTATTAATATATATAACCTTATCTAAGTCATTTGGCCGATCCTTTGATTTTTAAGAATAAAATAACAATTAATAATATAATATTTTTTTTAAAAACTATTTTATGTCAATTTTGACACTATTTAGTAATTGATTTTTGTGAAAATCATACCAGAATGATTAGTTCTAAAAAAGTTAATTAAATCAATACTAACATGTCATATTAACCTATAAAATTAGTGGAATTAATAAAAAGTCTCAAATTATATTTATTTGCGTATTTATAGTATCAATTATTATAATTTTTCACTATTATGGTAATTACTGCATCATCATTGGGTCATAAATAAATTAATTTATTTAATGTCTAAAAATTATAAATAAAATATCATTATGTATGAAATCTTACTATCTTTCTAATGAATATTTAAAATCGAATTTATCTTATGTAAAACCCTATATTAAAAATGATTTACTTATTAAACATTTATTTTAACTATTTTAACCCTTCTTTAAATAAATTAATAATAAATATCCTAATCTAATCCAAGTGGGCCTAAATGGTCATATGTTATTCATAGGGTTGTTTTTGGTCGAATTACACTTGTCCAATAGAATTATGACACGTGTTAAGGTAATAATAATATCATTTTTACCCTTAATTACCCTATTTACTTTTAACCGTGGTAAATAAAAGTAAAAATTTACTATTCACCAAAAATTATTTTAATCTCATTGAACCACATTTTACTTACTGACATCAACCGTGTCTCTCGGATTTTTTAAATTCCACTCACATAAGTGGTAAAATTAAGTTTTATGAAAAATTCATTTTTTTTAACTACCACTTAGTGGTTTCACTATTTATCAAAAATTGAAAGTTTTCAAAAAATACCAAAAATTAGGCCTAAGCTATATTTGATATTATAAATTCATAAATGATGTCTATTTAACCAAATTCAAAACATTTCAGTTACATTAACTAATTTAAAAATTAATTCCCCTCGTCAAGAAAAATAGCGTGTTTTTAAAAGATAATAACTATCAAAAGATTGACAATTGTTTACGTCTGGTTTAAATGAGAAATTACATCCAATGACCAACATTGTATTAAATTGTAAATTTAGTAATTTTCACTATTCATCAAAAAATGAAAGTTATCCGAAAAGTACCAATATTTCACCCTAAGATAGTTTCGATATTCCGAATCCAAAAATGAAGTCCATTTTGAAAAATAAAATTTCCAAAATTTCAAAAAGTGGTTATTACTATTCATAACGTCTAGTTTTAATAATATTTTAATAGCATATCGATGTTTAGTGAAACTCGGTATTGCGTACTACACACACTATCGAGGAAAGTCAAGGATGCGTGTTGTGCAAGCTCCTTTTAGTGTAGCGTACAACACAAGACATTAATGAAATTAAAAAGAATATTTTTCATAAAATCTCAGTGTGTTACATTCTACCCCCCATAAAATGAATATCGCCCTCGAAATTCGTCGGTGTTATAAATGGTTTACTACTCGAAAGTTTCTTTAATAGAAACCCACATCGTAAAAAGGAATACCAAAACCAATCTTTAAAATCAAAAGTATGAAATGTAACAGTTACCCAAATAAACTAATCACTGGGTTTCCACATAGGTGAAAATATAGATATGGAAGAGAAATATAACCATCATGTTCTGATGGAGAGTGGTAGAGAACATGGCTATGGAAAAGCCAGCAATCACAAAACCATAAATTTGTGATGATCTAACGTACCATATGATTCATCAGATATAAGATCACTATGACAACATTTTTGGTTTTCAATATCATTTCCCTAAAGTTGATGAAATTGTAATTATAAGAAATACTTTCGTGGTTTCGGTATAGTCACACCGTTGCTCGTTCTTTGGAAAATTTCCACTTCATCTCTTAAGGAAATGATGTTGAATTTTTCATTCGTGATGTGTTAGCAGATCATGTGATAAAATGATGGGTCATTCCATCTGTCTCAAAAAAAGGTTAGAAAAGTTATCAAAAAATACATAAGTCCATCTATAGTGAGATTAATCATATATGGTTCCTAAAATGGACTTATAATCCATATATCATACTACTTAATATAATAAAACTAATATCTACTAAAAAGGGAATTCTTGTAGGCCAGTGGTAGGCGATAAAGGCCAGTTGCACTTCGGTTGTGGGTTCGATTCCCACAGTCTTGTCCGACGCGATGGGTTGTCGCCCGTCCTGCAGGTTGTCCTTTTTCTAAACGTATATTACTATAACATCCCATCAATAATATTGAAAAAAGTTTCTATCCTTAAACAATACTATCTTATTTCCAACATAATCCATTCCAATCTTTAGGCTTATCCATAATATTGCAGTCCACTCTCATAATATAGTGAAAACGATTACCAGAGATTTAATACCATCGTTGATCCCCGTATATCATAAGATATGTCTTGTTGGTCACATTACAAATGTTCGATGGAATTAATCATGTATTCTCTTGAAAAATGAATACCTATAGAACATTAGTGAAAACATGAATGCAGTTAAAAGTTAACTATACCAAAATCCCCAAAATTTTATATACTCAAACCATGATATCACTTAGTCCTTATATCAATCAAGAGCTCATGAATAACCTTTCATGGATACTAGTACCATTAATCATACACTTTCAAAACTCAAGGAATGTCAATAGTGTAACAATCCTTAGATGTATCTTTATACCATCGTACCATGAGATTACTTATACAACATTACACATGATAAACATGTAATCATTCCACTACTTTCTTAAACCATTGACCGAGCTTCAACAATTCTTTCATCTCACATATCATTTGTAGTCTCTTCATCATCATCCAAAAAAATACTACCCATACGAACGTACTGATTCTCTTCATGAGACTTTCCCTTAGGGCATTGGTTTGCATAATGCCCGTACATTCCACATTTAAAACATTTAACCATTGTTGATGTCGTAGCAATACCATTATCCTCATCCCTGGGGTTATCTGAACCTTTTCCTTTGCACTGACTGGATTTGTGTCCTTCTTTTCCACACCCAAAGCATCTTCCAGTTCCTTTGAAACATTCTCCTTGATGCCTCTTCCCACATGATTAAATAGGGGAAATTGAACTTTATTTCCACTATGATCATCATGAAACTCCATCTTTCTCTTATTAGACAAGTCAGGAAACTTACCAAATTTTACTTTATTGATCATATTATGAGATTTCTAATTCAGCATAATAATGATGTTTGGACTTCCAAATCCCATTTCATTTGGTTGCTCATGAAGAATATCATTCCATTGTCCATCATATCCTCCATTATCGTGAATCATATTGTTTCTAGCCATTTCCAAAAACCCGAAAAGAATAGTGTGAGAGGAAAAAATCATAATAAAGGGGGAGTAAATTCAATATCTAACATCTTTGGTCTAATCTAATATCGTTACCATAGTTCTAGGACTATATCCTATATATAAACTTATCCTTAGGGATATACCTAGACATACCTTAGAAATATCTCTAGGGATCTCACTAACGTTTTCGCATCCTAGTTTCCAAAGGTTGACTAAACATTTCATCTGATACCAACTGTAGAGACCCAAATCTTGATATACATGGACATTACATTACTTTTGAGTAATACTTAGTACATAAAAAAACACACACACAAGGATCGTAATAGTTTAGTGTCTTTTGAAACTCGGAATGTAATCTTCTAATCGTGGTGAAAGATCTTCAACATCTCCCATAAAGATCTTCCTTTTTTTATACCTAAAACCTTTATTTATACCCTGGGGAAAAGAAAACATAAAAGGGTGAGCTCAAATTCTCAGTAAGGGTAAAACAAAATATCAATCACATCACATTCATAAGAACATAACATTTTGGAAATCTTAACCTGCAAAAGAGATCATAATATCATAACATGGGATAAATCATAGTAGTGAAATGAAATCCCAATAATCATAACATAAAACATGAAACTTTGTGGCATACACACATAATCATATAGAATCATATCTTATTAGTCAAGACTCATTTCTAATACTATCTTAGTGGACAAATTTCATTTCTAAACCAAGTCACCCTCATTTCAGTCATGTTTCACTGAACCGGTATAACATACCATTCCAGCCATGTCTATCTCATGAGATATAAAATCTTTACCCAATGCATTGGAGGGAGATATAGGTCCCACCCATCTCATAATGATACCATTTTTATGTGTGCCACAAAATCATAAATCATACATCATTGCATAACCCATGTAATAAAAATGGGAATCTTAAACATCATGACATCATAAAACAATTCATATAAGATAAAGGAATTCAAAAAAATATTTCCATCACAACATAATCAAGTAAATGTAATAACAGGGATAGAAACAAAACCCTATATTTTCTTAGATGGAAAATAATTTTGATAAAACACTTGAACTCCATTCTTGAGGAAAATATCCTTTCTACTTCAAAAACACTTTTCCTTTATTAACATGTCGTACAATTACAAACTAAAAGAAGTTGATTAAAAATAATCTTGAAAACATGTAAAGGAAGATTCTTGGAAATAATGTTTTAAAAATCAATTCATGCCGTATAAGTTAAAAAAACATTCTTCTCGTACTTTTGTCGGAAAAGTCGAAATGTACCTCGTACAAAAACGACAAAAAATTCCTTTCACATCCATTACTAAAAACTCACCAAAGGGTAAAATTGGATTTTAACAATTGTAGGTTAATGGAAATAATAGTACATATTGAGGAAACATGGATGTTGATGATAACATACACCCCAGTAAATTTCAATGTATAAACAATCTCAGATAAAATGAGATTGTGATATTTCCCTTACCTTAGGTCCGATTTGCTTCGTATGTGTCTGAACCTCCTGTATAATGATTTAAATAAAGTCATTGACTTATTACAGAATCATATTAATTTTTATGATATCATATATGGTTCACTTATTACTTTATATTACCCGTTCTTTTGTAAATTCCAGGTTAAAAAAGCGGTTTGGGTAAAATCGTTTCATTTATCGTAGGTGTTTGGACTTGTTGTTATTGACATTATTATTACTTATATCATGATTTACTTACTTCCAGAATATAAAACATGATTTATATATCATATATATTCAGTATATATATATAATAGATAGAAAAATGAAATAAAACACATCGTTCATGGAGACGGTAGTCCGTACGTACGCATGAACGCTGTTTTCCTTTCCTTATTGTCTTGAATGTAAGTAAGTAGATGACATACATATATATATATAAATAAATCCAGTATATTTAAAATGTCATATATTTCATTATTATTCATTATATATACTTTATAATCATTCGTGAATGGTTAATGTGGAGAATGAATCTCATCGTGTCGTGGAGAAGGTAGTCCGTAAGTACGCACGAGCGATGATATCGTTCTCATGGTCGTGGAAATGTGTTGAAGTGTATGTATACTATTTCAGTATCAATATAAATTTATAATAATCACATATAGTTACTCATTACACCATTATATCCATCCAATTAAGGTGGTGGCGGAAAATAGATTACACCATGGCGTGGAGACGATATTCCGTACCTACGCACGCGTGGTGATTTCCTTTTTCCGTAGGATGTATAGAAGGTTAATTAGAGTTGTTTCATATTTATAATAACATATCAGTATATAATAAATACTTATGTTATTACTTTATCATGAAACAACTAAAGAAGAATAAGCTAAAGAAGAAAGAAATTGAAAAAGATCGGTAATGGATATTACCTCTTTTTGACGCGCCTTCACTTAACCTCCACTTAAAGAACCTAGGATGGTCATTGAAGAAGACCAGAACCTATAAGATGATACTAGGGAAGCGTAGAAGATATTTTTTAGGGGTTGGCGGATCTTGAATGCTCAAATTTGTGTGAGGAGGAGAGGGAGGAGGTGCCCTTTTATAAGGGAGGAGAGGGGCACCTTAGGAAAATCTCAAAATATTATTTTATATTAAGGTAAAATTCGGTTAATAATGGTTCCAAAGGGTCTTATTTAGAAGATAAAGTGGGTATGGATCTACATACTCTCATAAAATAGGATTTAGATATGTTTATGTTATTATTTTAACCTTATCAATTAGATTTAACTCTAAGTTAAATAATTTAAATTTTACCATGTCTTTTTGTTTTCTTACACTATATGGTTAATAAACTTACCATAACAAGCCAAAAGAACCCCAAGTTGTTTAAAATTAATATATATAACCTTATATAAGTCATTTGGCAGAAACTTATATTTTTAAGAATAAAATAACAATTAATAATATAATATTTGTTTTAAAAACTATTTTATGTCAATTTTGACACTATTTAGTAATTGATTTTTGTGAAAATCATAACAGAATTATTAGTTATAAAAAAGTTCATTAAATAAATAATAACATGTCATAGTAACCTATAAAATTATTGGAATTCATAAAATGTCTCAAATTATATTTATTTGGGTATTTATATTATCAATTATTATAATTTTTCACTATTATGGTAATTACTGCATCAACATTGGGTCATAAATAAATTAATTTATTTAATGACTAAACATTATAAATAAAATATAATTATGTAGGAAATATTATTAGATTTCTAATGAATATTTAAAATCTAATTTATCTTATGTAACCCCTATATTAAAAATGATTTACTTATTAAACATTTATTTTAACTATTTTAACCCTTCTTTAAATAAATTAAAAATAAATGTCCTAATCTAATCCAAGTGGGCATAAATGGTCATCTTTTATTCCTAGGGTTGTTTTTGGTAGAATTACACTTGTCCAATAGAATTAGTACATGTGTTAGGGTAATAATAATATCATTTTTACCCTTAATTACCCTATTTACTTTTAACCGTGGAAAATAAAAGCAAAAAGTTACTATTCAATGAAAATTATTTTCATCTCATTAAACCACATTTTACTTACTGACATCAACCGTGTCTCTCAGATTTTTGAAATTCCACTCACAGAAGTGGTAAAATAAAGTTTTATGAAAAAATCAGTTTTTTTAACTACCACTTAGTGGTTTCACTATTCATCAAAAATTGAATGTTTTCAAAAAAATACCAAAAATTAGGCCTAAGATATATTTGATATTATGAATTCATAAATGATGTCTATTTAACCAAATTCAAAACATATCAGTTACATTAACTAATTTAAAAATTAATTCCCCTAGTCAAAAAATAGCGTGTTTTTAAAAGATAATAACTATCAAAAGATTGAAAATTGTTTATGTCTGGTTTAAATGTGAAATTACATCCAATGACCACCATTGTATTAAATTGCAAATTTAGTAATTTTCACTATTCATCAGAAAATGAAAGTTATCCGAAAAGTACCAATATTTCATCCTAAGATAATTTTGATATTCCGAATCCAAAAATGAAGTCCATTTTGAAAAATAGAATTCAAAATATTTCAAAAAGTGGTTATTACTATTCATAACATCTAGTATTAATAATATTTTAATAGCATATCGTTGTTTAGTGAAACTCGGTATTGCGTACTACACACGCTATCGAGGAAAGTCAAGGATGCGTGTTGTGAAAGCTCATTTTCGTGTAGCGTACAACACAAGACATTAATGAAATTATAAAGAATATTTTTCATAAAATCTAGGGGCGTTACAATTCTACATTGGGTTCCCCATTGATTGTTTGGGAGTTTTGGGGAAAGGGTGGTTACATCATGATTAGGTCCAACTGTGAGCCCATTTCCAGATTTAAAAACCGAATTTGTTTCTTTTATAACTACATTTTTCAATATTTTTCCCCATTACAATTATTACATTTCCACCCCATATATATTAAAATCTACATATCCTTGTCCCCCCTTAATAATTCATAAGGATAGTGAATTGGGGTTACATAGTTTGGTAATGGGCCAACCCATGGGCCCATTTCCAGTTTAAAAAAAAAATTGTTTATTTTATATCTAATTCTTGTTTTTATAATTATCATATATTCCACCTCCCACTAAATCCCAATAACACTAGCCTCACCCCCATGTTCGATGTTATCAATTAGGATCTCATCCTATCGCGGATTGGGGAAAATATTCTCAACGATTCTCAGGGTTCCTCAAACTGACCAGATTGGAGAAGGTAAATTGTTTCTCCCATAAATCATTAATTTAATACTCATTTCCCACAAAATTTGTTTACCCTGATTCTTCCATACGTAATTATACCATCCACTCTATTTAAATCCATTATATCTTCTTTAGGTTCATGGATCGGAAGGAAAACGATGTGTTTTCTAGTTCTTAGGTGAGATTCCTACTTCTTTGTCCTCAATCATACTCTTATTTCTATTATTTCATGGTTATTTCTTCTCTCCTAGTCATGAATGACATAGGGTTACCTTTAGAATGATTTTTATATGGGTTATATTCTTTTAGGGAAGTTCTTCATAGTTTTAGGGTTTAAAAACTCCGGTGGGTGATTTCAGTTGTGAGTTTCCATTCCGTCGTGATTGTCATTTCCCCATTCACATTACCATTTTATTTAATATGCATCAATTTAATTCAGTTTTCAACCTCCTCATACTCTGAAAATTGTAATTTATTCATTGGATAATTTGTTTTGTGTGCAAAGTAGCAGTTAAAACCTTATTTTTGGAAAAGTGGTGTTGTTTTGTTAAAATGGTGCATACCGTGTGTTTGTTCAAATGCTTTCTTAGATTTAGCATAAGATTTCTGGTATATTAAACATTTTTCATTTGATTAGATAAATTTATGGCATGCTGTTGATGTTTTATTCCATTTTGAGTGCTTAAAATGAATTATTTTATTAAAAAAATGCACGCTATGTGTTCTATATGTTTCCCAGTTGGCTTTTATGTGTTGAGTGTTGTTTAAAATGAATGGTTAGGATTTATAATCTTATTAGAATAGGGAAAATAAATTCTTTTGGTTTCATTATGTAAATTCCAATTAGGGTTTTGTGTTTAGAATGAATGTGTATTGGTTTTAAGGTATTTTGACATGTGTTGCTTGTAACACCCCAGGTAAATAAAGAATATGACATTTTCATATTTATCCATATTTGTGAATAAAGTATTAATATGAATTTAAAGGGGACTCTATGCTCGATGGCGTACCCAACACGCAACAATGAGTTTCTTGGGAATCTTACGTTGCACTCTAATAATAAAATAATATTATTTTAAATGGTAGTTAAAATGTAGCCGTTGTAATGGCGGGAATGGATAGAAATACCTAAAATATGATTATATATGTTTTTAAATGTTTTTACTTTTATACAATAAAAAATAAAGGCTTAAAATACGGAAAGAATTCAATTTTAGGCATATATGCCCAAGTTTTCACTAAAGGTTCACTTGTCGCCTTTTGATGGTGAACTATCATTAAATATAGTTTTGTTCACTCTCAAACATTCTTTTGGACCAAATAAAACTCTTATTAAGAATCGGGACATCAAAATTTACTTTTTGTAAATTTTTGGTATCTTTCCGATAAAGTTCATTTTTTAATGAATAGTGTAAAATGTTGTATTTTAATTCAAAACCACTTTTTAATCTAATTTATTTATATGATTAGATTATATTTTTAATTGGTTTTAAATTGAAATTAGAAAATATTTTTACCATTAAATCCAATAGTGGTCGTTGGAATCAATTTCACTTTGAAATCAGACTTAAACTAGTGTCAATCTTTTGATACTTATTGTTTCATAAAACACGCTATTTGTCATGACAACAGGAATTAATTATTAAATTAATTAATGTGACTTATATGTTTTTAATTTCGTAAAACGGACTTCATTTTTGAATTCAGAATATCAAATATAGCTTAGGGTGAATTTTTGGGATTTTTCTGAAAAACTTCAATTTTTGATGAATAGTGAAACCACTAAGTGGTAGTTATAAAAACTGATTTTCCGTTTAAATGAAATTTTGCCATCATTGTGTTTTGATTTTGAAAAATCCGACATACATGGTTGTCATTAAGAAATAAATGTGGTTCAATGAGATTAAAATAATTTTTTTGGTGAATAGTAACTTATTAAGTTTTAATCGCGATTAGTGGTAATTAGTGTAGTTTAAGGTAAAAATAATCCTTTAATAAAATGAGATGAGATTGAAACATGTCTTACCCTAATTGGTTGTATCATGGCTGACCAAGAAAAGCCATGGGTCATCTTGGGGACCCCATGGATCCACTTTGGTTGGGAAATGACATAAATAACATTTTATTTAATGTAAAAGTAAAATTGACACAAACATGATATGTTTTACTAAAAAACTTTTTAAGTGGGGTTATACAAGTCATCATTTTGATAATAAATATTCATTGGAAATATAAAAATATTTCATACATCATAGAATTTTTTTTATAATTTTTAGACATTAAATAAATTAAATTATTTAGTACATAATAATGATGCAGCGATGACATCATTATTTGACGATTTAAATAAAATGGAAGGATAATGTAACATCTATGAACTAAACATGTCCAAAAATTATTGGATGAGTGTATTTCGAATACTTATCACCTTATCCACGAATTATATCAATTTTGGACATTTTGAAACCGAAACACATTTTCAAATAAAGTAATATTTCTTTACTTTCCAAAAGTGCCCCTCCTCTCCTCTTATAAAAGGCCCCCACCTCTACCTCATTTAACACACTCCTCAAGCCTTTGGCTCGGCCAACCCCTGACCATTTACACTATCCACATCCCTATCCTCATCCTAGAGGATTCCCTTTGGGAATAATCCTTTCAAAGGAAGCCTTTAGGCTCAAATCAAAAGGAGTTACACTTTTAAAGGTAATTCATTCTCTCATGTTCATTTGTTTTATTTTGCTTCTCCAACCCCCTAAACTCTTTTTATTTACTTCTTTTGTAACAAAACCAGTATCTTAAATATACTAGGATGTTTTTATAAGATTTATTTGAGCTACACTCTCATACAACTACATCAAATGGTTAAAGAACATACGGTTTCCGTGGATGGTGAAATTCTGCCTCCCGAAACGATGATTGTTCAATACTCATTTAACACCTTCAAAGGTGGCCATTATGATGTAACTATTTTTATATATGATATATAATATGTTTATGTTTTATTTATGCTTCTGTATTTTTCATTTTTGTCTTACCTTTATGTCTTCCATTATGGGTATACACGATATCTTCATTTAAGGAAGTGCGGACTACCGCCCCCTCAAAGTGATTTGATTCATTAAATACCATATGTGGGATGTATAAAGGATGGAAATATGATATTATATATTATATTATACTGGAATTATAATATACCTTTATATCATTATTATTCCATTCTATAAAATACGAAATAGAAATGAAAGTAGCGTTCATGCGTACGTACGGCTTACCGTCTCCACGAACGGTGCATTTCATTTCTTACCTCTAAATGATTATGTAATGTTATAAATGCATGCATGTACTGGATATATATGACATATATGATATCTACATAATGAATACTATTGTGGATATAATAAACATTTGGCCACACGAACAACATGTAATTGTAAGAAGTCCACTTTCGACTTAAGAACCAAATATCGGCAAAACAAATATTATTAACATAAATGATTACATAATGTTTATGACATGGTAATATGTGGTATAAAAGTAATAATGAACTTGAAAAAGGTTCTTAAGGAATTATAAATTAACTCAAGTTTATTATTCAGGAGATTAAAGAACGATCGAGTCAAGTCGGACCCGAGGTAAGGGATCCTACAACTCTCTTTCTTTTTAAGTACACTCTTTTTTGTCATTTATTTTAAGCTCATATTTCTTATGATTGGGATGTTCTTTTATATTAAATTTACTGTAATTTTTATGTTCATGTGATGAGAGACCCTATTCTCTCTCATCAATCCATTTTGGAAGTTTTGAGTGGCGCCGTTAGGCTGTCGAACTTTCGTAAGAGATCTAACCTCTCTCTTTCTTTTTAAGTACTCTCCTTTATGTCACTTCTTTTAAACTCCTCCTTGCAATGTTGGGGGATTTTCTTTTATATTAAAATTTCTGTAAATTCTATTTTAATATGATGGGATACTCTATTTTATCTCATCAATCCATATTCAGAAGTTTTATGTGGCGCCGTTAGCCTGCCGAGTTTTCGTAAGGGATTTTTCATCTCACTTTTATTCCCGTGAGATTTATGATACATTTGCCACAAATTCCATTGAGTGGTGTATGTACTGACCATTATTCTACTCTTTGTGTAATATAATTTCGTTTATGAGTATTTACATCAATGACCTATTGTCTTTCTTTCATGGGGTGTATGTTTTGAAAGATACCCAAGTCGGTAAGGGAACTTTTCACCCTCCTCTTTTTTAAAAGACTTCTTTTATTGGTTATTTTAATTTACATATTTTTATGTTGGGATATGTTCTCATACATCCTTATTGATGTAAATTTTACGTCCAAGTGATGAGATACACTTTTTATCTCTCATCAACTCATTTTGATGTGATGCCGTTAGGCTGTCAAGGGAACTTTTTAACCCAATTTCGATTTCTTTGGGTTCAACTTGTAGTCATTGAATATGTCATCCATTGAATATGTGTGAATGAACTTTTATTGTTTTAAACTTAATATCCACTTATATTGGGTGTATATATATTTTTCACACATATTTTTGAGATTTATTTGTCCTTAATTTAAGGATACCTTCTTTATAAGGGATTTCATCACATTTGACATTTCTATTGAGGGTTCATTGTTGTTATGCACCAATTAACTCTTATATGATGTATATACTGTCCTTTGGAGTATTATATCATGAATCCTTTTATTCTCATGATATTATAATGTTCTGACTAAATGTTATTCCTCGATTATTGTATTCAAGTGTCTCTAATTTTGGTAAAACCCCTTTAACCAAAATATCATTTTAAATGTTTTAATTATTTGTTCTTATTAATATCCATGTTTTCAAAATGGTTTTAAGGATTTATTTATATGGATATTAATGGTTTAAAATGCTAAAAGCTTCAAGGTGTTATGGGACACTTTGATTCAAAAATCTCTTTATTAAATGTTTTAAATGGTTTTGGAAATGGTTTCTTTTTGAATGGATTCATTATTTCAATATCCTAAAATGTTATATTGTGATTGAAATGTGGAAATGTTATGTTTCCTTTATTCATGTTTATGTGATACGATTATGTTATGGTTCTTGGGCATTGTTATGAAGAACGGGTGGTTCTGTGATAAACTAAGGGCGGGTGAGCCCGATATAGCTCTCCAATGCATTGGGTAACGCGAAGGAGTGAAACGTTAAGGTTTCTCCGAAGAGATTTTGGGAATATACTGTGATTGGTATTCCAAACATAACCAAGAGGGTTACTACCAACGTAAGAATGTTATGAATTCCTCAAGTTACCTTTATGTCTTATGTTTTCTATGATTTATTCATGATTTGATATGCCTATGTTTTATGGGTAAAGTATGATTTCATTCTTATGTATATATGAACTCATGTTTCCTTTCCATATTTTTATAACCCTTACTGAGCTTTTTATTCTCATCCCAAGTTTTTGAAATGATTTTCACAGGTCAAGGGAAAGGTACATGATGTGACGATAGTGTCAAGGATGTGTCAAGAAAGAATCCATGTTTTATTTTCAATATGTTTCTGGTGATGGGAAGAATGAATATTGTCTTTTATGTAACCACTTTGTTTAAATGTGGAATGTAATGCAAGTTTCATGATCTAATTCTCTAAAACTCTAAACCTAAAAAGATACTCAATGTGTAATCTTGTAATAACTCAAGATTAAGTAAGGTTTAAGGCAGGGGCCTTATAGTTGGTATCAAAGGTCGGTTTAGATAACTTTAAAGGTTAGGTTATTCTTTAAGCATAAGTTACATTACCATAATGGTTAGGATTTCAGAAAGAGTCTTAGTTTTAGATAAAGTGAATGAGTAAGTGTATCTTAGTGTTTACCTTCCTCATTAGTACATGATGATTTTGTTGATATACTCACACTGACATTTCTGTTTTTAGTGAATGGATGGATCTAGCAGGCACCAAAGTGACAATTGGTTTGAAGGAAACTGTGGTGGTTCTCTGATTAAAAGACTCGATGAAATGGGTATTCAATGAGGAATCTCATGGCTGTTCTAAACTAACTATCAAGGATTCATGATCAACCACTTAAACCATGGTGAGTTCTCTAATGCATTATGTACGAGATGGACAACTTGATGTGGAAATTCAGGTAATAATTATTAAGGTAACCATTAGGGTTTATATGATCCTTACTTTTTAGGTAATTATGGGTTACTCTATGATATGATGGAAAATGAAGGGCATGAGATAAAATTGAGGTTAAATTATGTTATGGTTATTTTTGATGATTTTATCCCTTATTGGGTAATGATTTGAGAATTATATAGTTTTGGAAAAAGGACAACACGTAGACCGTGTGACAACCCATCGCGTCGGACAATGCTGCAGGAATCGAACCCACAACCAAAGTGCGACTGGTATTTATCGCCTACCGCTGGACTACGTGAATTCCCTGGTTAGTTTGACTGATTCTTTTTAGTTATATGATTTTATGAATTAAGAGTAAGTTTCTTTTGGAGGATATGTGATTAGGATAATTACTTTTCAATGTGAGACTTTAGGAGCAACTGATGTTGTTTGGAGATAAATGTTACGATTTAACTTGGAAGACTATGTGACTAAATCCTTCAAATATTTGGGTTCCAATCTTATATTGGTTTACTTTGAAGAATTTTATGGAAAAATTGTTTATCGGATGGTCCTCGTTGAACTTTGGGTTTTGTTGGACAAATTTTGGAGATTAAGAATAGATTTTCTTTTTATAAAGGGTTATCCTTTTCTGGATTATCTGATCTTGTACTAGCCTGTTTGGTTTTGTTTAAAGTCTAAAGACATGGAAAGTATATAGTTCCCTTTTTGTGGATTAGGTGATTCTCATGAAGTTGATTATAGTACTCTTAATGCGAACAAGCCTCCCTAAATACATGTCTTTTGGAAAAATTATGAGTTTGATTAAGGAATCTAGTAAAAGTTGAAAGTCAACATGATAAGTGATTATGTTTCCTTATGAATAAATTCCTCAATAAAAAGTAACTTAAAAAAAATGTTGTCTATTAACTTTTCCTACTGGGGAACCCAACACCGTTTAACCCATCACAAGTTTGTGATTTTCTTATTGTTAACTTTCTCCTAAACATGTTTTCTATCACTCTCCATCAGAACATGACCTAATGTTTTCTCCTCTATGTCCGTGTTTTCCTACATGGAGTCCTCGTATGGGTTAACTCGGGTGACCTCTGTACTTATCTTTCTTTATATTAAAGTGATTGTTTTACCGACTCTTGTTCCGATGTGGGACTTTCAAGGATGTTTCCAAGCTCAATTTTTTTAAAATTGCGAGGACGCTATTCCCAAAAGGGGGGAAGGATGTAACACCCCAGGTAAATAAAGAATATGACATTTTCATATTTATCCATATTTGTGAATAAAGTATTAATATGACTTTAAAGGGGACTCTATGCTCGATGGCGTACCCAACACGCAACAACGAGTTTCTTGGGAATCTTACGTTGCACTCTAATAACAAAATAATATTATTTTAAATGGTAGTTAACATGTAGCCGTTGTAATGGCGGGAATGGATAGAAATACCTAAAATATGATTATATATGTTTTTAAATGTTTTTACATTTATACAATAAAAGATAAAGGCTTAAAATACGGAAAGAATTCAATTTTAGGCTTATATGCCCTAGTTTTCACTAAAGGTTCACTTGACGCCTTTTGATGGCGAACTGTCATTAAATATAGTTTTGTTCACTCTTAAACATTCTTTTGGACCAAATAAAACTCTTATTAAGAATTGGGACATCAAAATTTACTTTTTTGTAAATTTTTGGTATCTTTCCGATAAAGTTCATTTTTTTAATGAATAGTGTAAAATGTTGTATTTTAATTCAAAACCACTTTTTAATATAATTTATTTATATTAATAGATTATATTTTTAATAGGTTTTAAAGTGAAATTAGAAAATATTTTTACCATTAAATCCAATAGTGGTCGTTGGAATCAATTTTACTTTGAAATCAGACTTAAACTAGTGTCAGTCTTTTGATACTTATTGTTTCATAAAACACGCTATTTGTCATGACAGCGGGATTTAATTATTAAATTAATTAATGTGACTTATATGTTTTGAATTTTGTAAAACTGACTTCATTTTTGAATTCAGAATATCAAATATAGCTTAGAGTGAATTTTTGGGATTTTTCTGAAAAACTTTAATTTTTGATGAATAGTGAAACCACTAAGTGGTACTTATAAAAACTGATTTTCCGTTTAAATGAAATTTTGCCATCATTGTGTTTTGATTTTCAAAAATCTGACATACATGGTTTTCATTAAGAAGTAAAATGTGGTTCAATGAGATTAAAATAATTTTTTTGGTGAATAGTAACTTATTAAGTTTTAATCGCGATTAGTGGTAATTAGTGTAGTTTAAGGTAAAAATAATACTTTAATAAAATGAGATGAGCTTGACACATGTCTTACCCTCATTGGGTGTATCATGGCCGACCAAGACAATCCATGGGTCAACTTGGGGACCCCATGGATCCACTTTGGTTGGGAAATGACATAAATAACATTTTATTTAATGTAAAAGTAAAATTGACACAAACATGATATGTTTTACTAAAACAATTTTTAAGTGGGGTTATACAAGTCATCCTTTTGATTATAAATATTAATTGGAAAGATAAAAATATTTCCTACATCATAGTATTTTTTTATAATTTTTAGACATTAAATAAATTAAATTATTTAGGACATAATAATGATGCAGCGATGACATCATTATTTGACGATTTAAATAAAATGGAAATATAATGTAAAATCTATGAACTACACTTGTACAAAACTTATTGTATGAGTGGATTTCGAAGCCTTATCACCTTGTCCACGAATTATATCAATGTAAGACCTTTTGAAACCGAAACACATTTTCAAATAAAGTAATATTTCTTTACTTTCCAAAAGTGCCCCTCCTCTCCTCTTATAAAAGGCCCCCACCTCTACCTCATTTTACACACTCCTCCAGCCTTTGGCTCGGCCAACCCCTGACCATTTACTCTCTCCACATCCATCTCCTCATCCTAGAGGATTCATTTTGGGCATAATCCTTTCAAAGGAAGCCTTTAGTCTCAAATCAAAAGGAGTTACACTTTTAAAGGTAATTCATTCTCTCATGTTCATTTGTTTTATTTTGCTTCTCCAACCCCCTAAACTATTTTTATTTACTTCTTTTGTAACAACACCAGTATCTTAAATATACTAGGATGTTGTTATAATATTTATTTGAGCTACACTCTCACACAACTACATCAAATGGTTAAAGAACATACGGTTTCCGTGGATGGTGAAATTCTGCCTCCCGAACGATGA
The DNA here is from genome assembly GCA_963277665.1 of Viscum album. NCBI lineage: Eukaryota > Viridiplantae > Streptophyta > Magnoliopsida > Santalales > Viscaceae > Viscum > Viscum album. The sequence goes on from OY728153.1 coordinate 155,230,862, forward strand.
TTGTTCAATACTCATTTAACTCCTTCAAAGGTGGCCATTATGATGTCACTATTTTTATATATGATATATATTATGTTTATGTTTTATTTATGCTTCTGTATTTTTAATTTTTGTCTTACCTTTATGGCTTCCATTATGGGTATACGCGATATCTTCATTTAAGGAAGTGCGGACTACCGCCCCCTCAAAGTGATTTGATTCGTTAAATACCATATGTGTGATGTATAAAGGATGGAAATATGATATTATATATGATATTATACTGGAATTATAATATACCTTTATATCATTATTATTCCATTCTATAAAATATGAAATAGAAATGAAAGTAGCGTTCATGCGTACGTACGGCTTACCGTCTCCATGAACGGTGCATTTCATTTCTTACCTCTAAATGATTATGTAACGTTATAAATGCATGCATGTACAGGATATATATGACATATATGATATCTAAATAATGAATACTATTCTGGATATAATAAACATTTGGCCACACGAACAACATGTAATTGTACGAAGTCCACTTTCGACTTAAGAACCAAATATCGGCAAAACAAATATTATTAACATAAATGATTACATAATGTTTATGACATGGTAATAAGTGGTATAAAAGTAATAATGAACTTGAAAAATTTTCTTAAGGAATTATAAATTAACTCAAGTTTATTATTCAGGATATTAATGAACGATCGAGTCAAGTCGGACCCGAGGTAAGGGATCCTACAACTCTCTTTCTTTTTAAGTACACTCTTTTATGTCATTTATTTTAAGCTCATCTTTCTTATGATTGGGATGTTCTTTTATATTAAATTTACTGTAATTTTTATGTTCATGTGATTATAGACCCTATTCTCTCTCATCAATCCATTTTGGAGGTTTTGAGTGGCACCGTTAGGCTGCCGAACTTTTGTAAGAGATCTAACCTCTCTCTTTCTTTTTAAGTACTCTCCTTTATGTCACTTCTTTTAAACTCCTCCTTGCAATGTTGGGGGATTTTCTTTTATATTAAACTTGCTATAAATTCTATTGTAATATGATGGGATACTCTATTTGATCTCATCAATCCATATTCGGAAGTTTTATGTGGCGTCGTTAGGCTGCCGAGTTTTCGTAAGGGATTTTTCATCTCACTTTTATTCCAGTGTTATTTATGCTACATTTGCCACAAATTCCATTGAGTGGTGTATGTACTGCCCATTATTCTACTCTTTGTGTAATATAATTTCGTTTATGAGTATTTACATCAATGACCTATTGTCTTTCTTTCATGGGGTGTATGTTTTGAAAGATACCCAAGTCGGTAAGGGAACCTTTCACCCTCCTCTTTTTTAAAAGACTTCTTTTATTGGGTCTTTTAATTTACATATTTTTATGTTGGGATATGTTCTCATACATCCTTATTGATGTAAATTTTATGTCCAAGTGATGAGATACACTTTTTATCTCTCATCAACTCATTTTGATGTGATGCCGTTAGGCTGTCAAGGGAACTTTTTAACCCAATTTCGATTTCTTTGGGTTCAACTTGTAGTCATTGAATATGTCATCCATTGAATATGTTTGAATGACCTTTTATTGTTTTACACTTAATATCCACTTATATTGGGTGTATATATATTTGTCACACATATTTTTGAGATTTATTTGTCCTTAATTTAAGGATACCTTCTTTATAAGGGATTTCATCACATTTGACATTTCTATTGAGGGTTCATTGTTGTTATGCACCAATTCACTCTTATATGGTGTATATACTGTCCTTTGGAGTATTATATCATGAATCCTTTTATTCTCATGATATTATAAAGTTCTGACTAAATGTTATTCCTCGATTATTGTATTCATGTGTCTCTAATTTTGGTAAAACCCCTTTAACCAAAATATCGTTTTAAATGTTTTAATTATTTGTTCTTATTAATATCCATGTTTTCAAAATGGTTTTAAGGATTTATTTATATGGATATTAATGGTTTAAAATGTTAAAAGCTTCAAGGTGGTGTGGGAAACTTTGATTCAAAAATCTCTTTATTAAATGTTTTAATTGGTTTTAGAAATGTTTTCTTTTTGAATGGATTCATTATTTCAATATCCTAAAATGTTATATTGTGATTGAAATTTGGAAATGTTATGTTTCCTTTATTCATGTTTATGTGATACGATTATGTTATGGTTCTTGGGAATTGTTATGAAGAACGGGTGGTTCTGTGATAAACTAAGGGCAGGTGAGCCCGATATAGCTCTCCAATGCATTGGGTAACGCGAAGGAGTGAAACGTTAAGGTTTCTCCGAAGAGATTTAAGGAATATACTGTGATGGGTATTCCAAACGTAACCAAGAGGGTTTCTCCCTACGTAAGAATGTTATGAATGCATCATGTTACCTTTATGTCTTATGTTTTCTATGATTTATTCATGATTTGATATGCCTATGTTTTATGGGTAAAGTATGATTTCATTCTTATGTATATATGAACTCATGTTTCCTTTCCATATTTTTATAACCCTTACTGAGCTTTTTATGCTCATCCCAAGTTTTTGAAATGCTTTTCACAGGTCAAGGGAAAGGTACATGATGTGACGATAGTGTCAAGGATGTGTCAAGAAAGAATCCATGTTTTATTTTCAATATGTTTCTGGTGATGGGAAGAATGAATACTGTATTTTATGTAACCACTTTGTTTAAATGTGGAATGTAATGCAAGTTTCATGATCTAATTCTCCAAAACTCTAAACCTGAAAAAATACTCAATGTGTAATCTTGTAATAACTGAAGATTAAGTAAGGTTTAAGGCTGGGTCCTTATAGTTGGTATCAAAGTTCGGTTTAGATAACTTTAGAGGTTAGGTTATTCTTTAAGCATAAGTGACATTACCATAATGGTTAGGATTTCAGAAAGAGTCTTAGTTTTAGATAAAGTGAATGAGTAAGTGTATCTTAGTGTTTACCTTCCTCATTAGTACATGATGATTTTGTTGATATACTCACACTGACATTTCTTTTTTTATTGAATGGATGGATCTAGCAGGCACCAAAGTGACAATTGGTTTGAAGGAAACTGTGGTGGTTCTCTGATTAAAAGACTCGATGAAATGGGGTATTCAATGAGGAATCTCATGGCTGTTCTAAACCAACTATCAAGGATTCATGATCAACCACTTCAACCTTGGTGAGTTCTCTAATGCATTATGTACGAGATGGTCAACTTGATGTGGAAATTAAGGTAATAATTATTAAGGTAACCGTTAGGGTTTATATGATCCTTACTTTTTAGGTAATTATGGGTTACTCTATGATATGATGGAAAATGAAGGTCATGAGATAAAATTGAGGTTAAATTATGTTATGGTTATTTTTGATGATTTTATCCCTTTTTGGGTAATGATTTGAGAATTATATAGTTTTGGAAAAAGGACAACACACAGACCATGTGACAACCCGTCGCGTCGGACAATGTTGCGGGAATCGAACCCACAACCAAAGTACGACTGGTATTTATCGCCTACCACTGGACTACGTGAAGTCCCGGGTTAGTTTGACTGATTCTTTTTAGTTATATGATTTTATGAATTAAGAGGAAGTAGATTTTGGATGATATGTGATTAGGATATTTACTTTTCAATGTGAGACTTTAGGAGCAACTGATGTTGTTTGGAGATAAATGTTACGATTTAACTTGGAAGACTATGTGACTAAATCCTTCAAATATTTGGGTTTCAATCTTATATTGGTTTACTTTTAAGAATTTTATGGGAAAATTGTTTATCGAATGGTCCTCGTTGAACTTTGGGTTTTGTTGGACAAATTTTGGAGATTAAGAATATATTTTCTTTTTATAAAGGGTTATCCTTTTCTGGATTATCTAATCTTGTACTAGCCTGTTTGGTTTTGTTTAAAGTCTAAATACATGGGAAGTATATAGTTCTCTTTTGTGGATTAGGTGATTCTAAAGAAGTTGATTATAGTACTCTTAATGCGAACAAGTCTCCCTAAATACTTGTATTTTGGAAAAATTATGAGTTTGATTAAGGAATCTAGTAAAAGTTGAAAGTCAACATGATATGTGATTATGTTTCCTTATGAATAAATTCCTCAATAAAAAGTAAATTAAAACAAAAATGTTGTCTATTAACTTTTCCTACTGGGGAACCCAACACCGTTTAACCCATCACAAGTTTGTGATTTTCTTATTGTTAACTTTCTCCTAAACATGTTTTCTATCACTCTCCATCAGAACATGACCCTATGTTTCATGTCCATGTTTTCCTACATGGAGTCCTCGTATGGGTTAACTCGGGTGACCTCTGTACTTATCTTTCTTTATTTTAAAGTGATTGTTTTACCGACTCTTGTTCCGATGTGGGACTTTCAAGGATGTTTCCAAGCTCAATATTTTTAAAATTGCGAGGACGCAATTCCCAAAAGGGGGGAAGGATGTAACACCCCAGGTAAATAAAGAATATGACATTTTCATATTTATCCATATTTGTGAATAAAGTATTAATATAACTTTAAAGGGGACTCTATGCTCGATGGCGTACCCAACACGCAACAACGAGTTTCTTGGGAATCTTACGTTGGACTCTAATAATAAAATAATATTATTTTAAATGGTAGTTAACATGTAGCCGTTGTAATGGAGGGAATGGATATAAATAGCTAAAATATGATTATATATGTTTTTTAATGTTTTTACATTTATACAATAAAAGATAAAGTCTTAAAATATGGAAAGAATTCAATTTTAGGCGTATATGCCCTAGTTTTCACTAAAGGTTCACTTGTCGCCTTTTGATGGCGAACTGTCATTAAATATAGTTTTGTTCACTCTTAAACATTCTTTTGGACCAAATAAAACTCTTATTATGAATCGGGACATCAAAATTTACTTTTTGTAAATTTTTGGTATCTTTCCGATAAAGTTCATTTTTTTAATGAATAGTGTAAAATGTTGTATTTTAATTCAAAACCAATTTTTAATATAATTTTTTTATATGATTAGATTATATTTTGAATTGGTTTTAATGTGAAATTAGAAAATATTTTTACCATTAAATCCAATAGTGGTTGTTGGAATCAATTTCTCTTTGAAATCAGACTTAAACTAGTGTCAATCTTTTGATACTTATTGTTTCATAAAACACGCTATTTGTCATGACATCGGGAATTAATTATTAAATTAATTAATGTGACATATATGTTTTGAATTTTGTAAAACGGACTTCATTTTTGAATTCAGAATATCAAATATAGCTTAGGGTGAATTTTAGGGATTTTTCTGAAAAACTTCAATTTTTGATGAATAGTGAAACCACTAAGTGGTACTTATAAAAACTGATTTTCCGTTTAAATGAAATTTTTCCATCATTGTGTTTTGATTTTAAAAAATCCGACATAAATGGTTGTCATTAAGAAGTAAAATGTGGTTCAATGAGATTAAAATAATTTTTTTTGGTGAATAGTAACTTATTAAGTTTTAATCGCGATTAGTGGTAATTAGTGTAGTTTAAGGTAAAAATAATTCTTTAATAAAATGAGATGAGCTTGACACATGTCTTACCCTTATTGGTTGTATCATGGCCGACCAATACATGCCTTGGGTCAACCTGGGGACCCCATGGATCCACATTGGTTGGGAAATGACATAAATAACATTTTATTTAATGTAAAAGTAAAATTGACACAAACATGATATGTTTTACTAAAACAATTTTTAAGTGGGGTTATACAAGTCATACTTTTGATTATAAATTTTCATTGGAAAGATAAAACGATTTCCTACATCATAGTATTTTTTTTATAATTTTTAGACATTAAATAAATTAAATTATTTAGGACATAATAATGATGCAGCGATGACATCATTATTTGACGATTTAAATAAAATGGAAAGATAATGTAAAATATATGAACTACACATGTCCAAAACTTATTGGATGAGTGGATTTCGAAGCCTTATCACCTTATCCACGAATTATATCAATGTGGGAACTTTTTAAACCGAAACACATTTTCAAATAAAGTAATATTTCTTTACATTCCAAAAGTGCCCCTCCTCTCCTCTTATAAAAGGCCCCCACCTCTACCTCATTTAACACACTCCTCAAGCCTTTGGCTCGGCCAACCCCTGAAAATTTACTCTCTACACATCCCTCTCATAATCCTAGAGGATTCCCTTTGGGCATAATCCTTTCAAAGGAAGCCTTTAGGCTCAAATCAAAAGGAGTTACACTTTTAAAGGTAATTCATTCTCTCATGTTCATTTGTTTTATTTTGCTTCTCCAACCCCCGAAACTCTTTTTATTTTCTTCTTTTGTAACAACACCAGTATCTTCAATATACTAGGATGTTTTTAAAAGATTTATTTGAGCTACACTCTCACACAACTACATCAAATGGTTAAAGAACATACGGTTTCCGTGGATGGTGAAATTCTTCCTCCTGAAACGATGATTGTTCGATAATCATTTAACACCTTCAAAGGTGGCCATTATGATGTCTCTATTTTTATATATGATATATAATATGTTTATGTTTTATTTATGTTTCTGTATTTTTCATTTTTGTCTTACCTTTATGGCTTCCATTATGGGTATACGCGATATCTTCATTTAAGGAAGTGCGGACTACCGCCCCCTCAAAGTGATTTGATTCGTTAAATACTATATGTGGGATGTATAAAGGATGTAAATATGATATTATATATTTTATTATACTGGAATTATAATATAACTTTATATCATTATTATTCCATTCTATAAAATACGAAATAGAAATGAAAGTAGCGTTCATGCGTACGTATGGCTTACCGTCTCCATGAACGGTGCATTTCATTTCTTACCTCTAAATGATTATGTAATGTTATAAATGCATGAATTCACTGGATATATATGAAATATATGATATCTACATAATGAATACTATTCTGGATATAATAAACATTTGGCCACACGAACAACATGTAATTGTAAGAAGTCCACTTTCGACTTAAGAACCAAATATCGGAAAAACAAATATTATTAACTTAAATGATGACATAATGTTTATGACATGGTAATAAGTGGTATAAAAGTAATAATGAACTTGAAAAAGGTTCTTAAGGAATTAGAAATTAACTCAAGTTTATTATTCAGGAGATTAAAGAATGATCGAGTCAAGTCGGACCCGAGGTAAGGGATCCTACAACTCTCTTTATTTTTAAGTACACTCTTTTATGTCATTTATTTTAAGCTCATATTTCTTATGATTTGGATGTTCTTTTACATTACATTTACTGTAATTTTTATTTTCATGTGATGAGAGACCCTATTCTCTTTCATCAATCCATTTTGAATGTTTTGAGTGGCGCCGTTAGGCTGCCGAACTTTCGTAAGAGATCTAACCTCTCTCTTTCTTTTTAAGTACTCTCCTTTATGTCACTTCTTTTAAACTCCTCCTTGAAATTTTGGGGGATTTTCTTTTATATTAAACTTGCTGTAAATTCTATTGTAATATGATGGGATACTCTATTTGATCTCATCAATCCATATTCGGAAGTTTTATGTGGCGCCGTTAGGCTGCCGAGTTTTGGTAAGGGATTTTTCATCTCACTTTTATTCCCGTGAGATTTATGCTACATTTGCCACAAATTCCATTGAGTGGTGTATGTACTGCCCATTATTCTACTCTTTGTGTAATATACTTTCGTTTATGAGTATTTATATCAATGACCTATTGTCTTTCTTTCATGGGGTGTATGTTTTGAAAGATACCCAAGTCGGTAAGGGAACCTTTCACCCTCCTCTTTTTTAAAAGACTTCTTTTATTGGGTCTTTTAATTTACATATTTTTATGTTGGGATATGTTCTCATACATCCTTATTGATGTAAATTTTATGTCCAAGTGATGAGATACAATTTTTATCTCTCATCAACTCATTTTGATGTGATGCCGTTAGGCTGTCAAGGGAACTTTTTAACCCAATTTCGATTTCTTTGGGTTCAACTTGTAGTCATTGAATATGTCATCCATTGAATATGTGTGAATGACCTTTTATTGTTTTACAATTAATATCCACTTATATTGGGTGTATATATATTTGTCACACATATTTTTGAGATTTATTTGTCCTTAATTTAAGGATACCTTCTTTATAAGGGATTTCATCACATTTGACATTTCTATTGAGGGTTCATTGTTGTTATGCACCAATTCACTCTTATATGGTGTATATACTGTCCTTTTCAGTATTATATCATGAATCCTTTTATTCTCATGATATTATAAAGTTCTGACTAAATGTTATTCCTCGATTATTGTTTTCAAGTGTCTCTAATTTTGGTAAAACCCCTTTAACCAAAATATCGTTTTAAATGTTTTAATTATTTGTTCTTATTAATATCCATGTTTTCAAAATGTTTTTAAGGATTTATTTATATGGATATTAATGGTTTAAAATTTTAAAAGCTTCAAGGTGGTATGGGACACTTTGATTCAAAAATCTCTTTGTTAAATTTTTTAAATGGTTTTGGAAATGGTTTCTTTTTGAATGGATTCGTTATTTCAATATCCTAAAATGTTATATTGTGATTGAAATGTGGAAATGTTATGTTTCCTTTATTCATGTTTATGTGATATGATTATGTTATGGTTCTTGGGCATTGTTATGAAGAACGGGTGGTTCCGTGATAAACTAAGGGCGGGTGAGCCCGATATAGCTCTCCAATGCATTGGGTAACGCGAAGGAGTGGAACGTTAAGGTTTCTCCGAAGAGATTTAGGGAATATACTGTGATGGGTATTCCAAACGTAACCAAGAGGGTTACTCCCTATGTAAGAATGTTATGAATTCCTCATGTTACCTTTATGTCTTATGTTTTCTATGATTTATTCATGATTTGATATGCCTTTGTTTTATGGGTAAAGTATGATTTCATTCTTATGTATATATGAACTCATGTTTCCTTTCCATATTTTTATAACCCTTACTGAGCTTTTTATGCTCATCCCAAGTTTTTGAAATGCTTTTCACAGGTCAAGGGAAAGGTACATGATGTGACAATAGTGTCAAGGATGTGTCAAGAAAGAATCCATGTTTTATTTTCAATATGTTTTTGGTGATGGGAAGAATGAATACTATCTTTTATGTAACCACTTTGTTTAAATGTGGAATGTAATGTATGTTTCATGATCTAATTCTATAAAACTCTAAACATGAAAAGATCCTCAATGTGTAATCTTGTAATAACTCAAGATTAAGTAAGGTTTAAGGCTGGGGCCTTATATTGCTAGTGAAAGGGCCATTTGAACATTTATAAAAAGGGTTGTGAAATGGATAAGAAATCTATATATTTTCAAGCTGGTTACCAATGATATGATTATTAAGATATTTTTTTATCACATACTTATTAAATTTTGTATGTTTTATATGAAAATGTTTTGTTTGGAAAAAATGTTTAAAGGCCCGTTTGGCCTTTCCTAAAAATGAAGAAAAAGTGTTTTACATGTATATACCATGTCGCATCAATTGAGATTATTTTATGGTCCATGAAATGATTTTATTAAATTTTGTTTGGGATGAAAAAATGGCTGGGTATGGTTTTTGTTTTTTGTTTTTATACTTTAAATAGAGTTTTTGAATGAGTTTTATGTTCAAAGCCTCATTACACTTTTTGAAATAGTTTTACAAAATTGTTTAGTGGATTATTGATCTGTGGAAGAAATGTGAAGTATGTTTGTGGGTTGTTTGTGTGTCTATGGTTTATGAATGGAATTTTGAGGTGAAAAGTGTATTTGATAATATCTTTTACTTGATTGAGCACTAAAATGAATCTCAGGTATCTATGTGGGCGTGCGTGTACTAGTATGCAACTGATCCCTTGGGGTTTTGCCCCTGTTTCTCATAACAAGTTTGACAATGACAACACTAACTAAACTATGATGATGATATTATTGGGGGGAAACTATTTTATGGGTATTATCCCTATTAGCGTCTCATGTGAATGAGAATTGATATTCATTATGGTTACCTTTTCTGAGATACGAGGTACCTAGGTCTCATAACTAACTAGTGCTTAGGGGTGTTCCTACGACTTTTTCTCACTGGCTATTTTGTACACATCTTCGGCATATGGTATTTTTGGTTGTTATATTCAGTATCATGTGTGAGTTATTTAAATTTTTACATTCTTTAAATCACCCCTACTGAAAACCATTTTCATTTTGAAGTTGTACCTCTTTGAAAAAATATTACATTAATTCTTGTTTATAAAACAAGCAAGTTTTTTTCTGATAATTATTATATCATGGAACCTCATTTAAAAGACATAATTTTATATCTTGTATTTAAATCATTAAATTTATGTTTCTTTTATTTTAAATGATGTTAATTTGAAATAGAATATTGGGATAACATACTGAGTTTTAATACTCACTCCTATTGTGTTCCTATGTTTTTTTCCCTTGTATAGGTTTCATCTTGAGTTCGATCACCATCGGTGAAGTGGGATAATTTTTTTGGAGAGTGACTAATGGGATCATATGGACTTATTTGGTTATAAGTTTTGGTCTTTTGTGATGTCGGTTACATTTTACATTCAGTTTCTTGTACAAATAATGTTCAGTTCAAATTTTATGTAAATGTTTTTTGGGATGTCCATTTCGTTCTACTGTTTTTTATAGTTTATAGATGGGGGAAATCATTCTCTTATATACTATATTTATTTCTTATTTTCTTATCACCATACTAGGAGTACCGGGACCACCTCTCAGGACATGTCGCAGGCTGCCTAGGTGACTGGTTTAGTGTCGACAAGGACTGGTTCGTGACAATTTGTGAGTTCAGAACTATAAATTTTTTAGTGATTTAATATATGGAGGATATGGTTTGAATTTATAGGGTATCAAGAACCATCATTTATGATCAAGATTACCATTTTATCTCACGAGTCTTTAAATAATTTTCGCATGAATTTCTATCTCATTTTTTCTTTATAACTTCATTCCACCCTAAAAAAATAACCTGAAAGTGCGGACTATTTCGAATCTAGATCAAATGTTGTGAGAATGTGTCCATGAAATTGGTGGAATATGTAAATGTCACTTTTTTTCAGTCTAATTTAAGAAAAACTATCACTAATCTATTTTCATGGATCTGGTTAAGGCATTATTTTGGTTGCCATGTCTTTCCCTATTATGTTGGGTAAAGATTGGGTAGTCAACAATTCATGGTCCTAATGTGGCATTGATAATGAGTAAAAATATCTAATTGTTCCAAAAGTATATAATTAATTTCATATACCATAATAATGTCAATGTGGATAATGGGATGAGGTGAATTTAGTTCCAAGATGGTGGCAATCTGTTATTTATAGTCAACCCTCATTGAGGGGAGAAAATTATTGGTAGAGATAGTAAATTATCTCACTATTTATTGGAACATTTTTGGTGTTGGGGAGTATTGGTGTGGTAGCGTATTAGTTGAAATTTCCACCATGTTTTGAGAAGATCGAAAATTTATTGTATGTGTCTCTTACTTATTTAATCCTTTACGATGACTCCCAAATAGTTTAATCTTTATAGATTGATATCATTCATGGAGGTAAAAGTTGAGAACACAAATTTTCAAGAGAATGATTTTTACAAATGATCCAATACCTTTGTCTCCAAGATGTGGATACATGGACTCATGGAGGAAAGTACATTGTAGTGAGATACCTAGATGTGTGCATATCTCTCGAATCTATTTTTAGTTCTTCATTTCTTTTTTTAGTTCTATTATGTGATACTTGGATCCATCTATCTCAAGGTATTTTTTTGATGATGTTTAAATGTTTTTATAAATCATTGGACATATTAATTGGGGAGTAGATGAATAACAATGAAGACACATTATGTTATGATGTGATTAAAATAGTATGGGTGATTCAGTGATTCCAAGAGCATATAGTATCTTGACCTAGAGGATTTCATTCTTTGATTTCTATACTCATGGTTATTATATGTGATGGTTGTTTATTTTGGTTATGTGTATGTTGATATTGATGTGAGGGTGGTTATAAAAATGTGGTGTCTTGTGGTTAGTACCATATAATGTGGCTTTTACCTCATGGGTAGTGGTAATGTGATAGTGCATGATGTTTTCTAGGCCATTTAGTTGGGAAATTTTTGTTGGTGGTTATGTTGAGGTGTAATAAGATCCTTGAGAGATTTCTAATGTGGTGGTTGATTAGAACTCATTCTTTTTCTAGGTTTAGTTTTGATTCTTCTAAAAAATAATCAATTTTTGTTTTTCTAATTTAGTGGTATATTCCTTCTCTACATGTTACGCTTCTAGATTTATAAGTTGGAAATGTTCAATGGAGGCTCAAGGAGGTTATAGAGATTGATTCTATAAGAAAAGTGCATAAATATTTTTAAACTACAAAACTAATGTTTGTGGTGTTAGTGGGTTATGTATGACCTATGTGGAAATTTATTTATGTATTGTGTTTGGAATGTGGATTGTATTGAAATTGGATTACATTAAAATAATTTATGTAATGGGGTATGTTAATTTCATCTTAAGAAACCATGTTTTTTAGAAATAAATATTCATAAACTATTTGTTTTTTATGGGATATTATTTGCGGACCTATGAATTTTACTACATAAATATATATTTTATTTCATAAATAAGGAAAGTTTCACCCATTAAAAAAATGGAATTATTTGAGGATTAAATCATTCACTGCCTCATATATCTCTTCTTTTAATGAATATCCATATATTTTATGGGACATTTCATACCTTCTTCCCTCTCCATGATCATGGGGTCCTTGTTGGTTTTAATTGTTGATTGATGGTTAACTCCTTATTCATCTTCCCTCTTTTTTCCATTATTATTCTAATGTGTCACTACTGTTTTGTTTTTCATCATGGTGTGTATCATGTTTAATTTTTATAATCCCTTGATGTAGTGTTTATTGATATGTGGTCTCTTATGTAGTTTTAATTTTTATGTTGTTTCTTCTTCTATCAGCATTGCATAGTGGGAGATGTTTTTTTGAGGTTGGTGAACCTCATTATTAGCATTTTATGTTATATTTGGGGGGATTTCATGTTTTTTGTTACCATTGGATCAATAGTAGAGTTTTGAATAATAAGATATATTTTTTGACGTAACTAAAATTGATGGGTATGAGGGAGACATAAAATTTAGTACTTATTTATTATATTATTATTATGATATTTTTCATTCTTATTATAAATAATTAAAATAACTTCTTATAGAATCCATGTTGACAGTATAGGTGATATATAATGATTCCCTTATTGTATTTATTTTTTTATCCCACCTTGGATAAAATGGTAATGAACATTTATATATGAATAATAATTTAGTTTTCCATAGAAACCTACTTTGGGAGATAATAGAGGTTCTCTGTAATGACGTAATGTGTTTAAAAACCTAGAAAAAATGTGGAAGCTGATATGTGTGTTATATTAATTCTTATTCTTGTTGTTTATAAAAATATGGTTTAGTGAATAGTTGGGTTTGGTGATGTATGGGGTTGTTATGCGATGGATGGTTGGCTTGGATAAGATTTTTGAAGTTGTGATATGGTTGGGGTCTATAGTGGTGTGACATGATGTGGTAAAAGTTTGTATTAGTGTGGTATTTTGAGGGGGGTTTTGTGCGATGTGTTTGAGATATGTGGTGTTGTTGTAATGGTTGGTGATTTTTTGATATGGGGTTGCATTTTTTGGTTGTTGTTCCATTCCAAGGTTATGTTTCTAATAGGGTAGGATGTATGGTGGATGGGAAATTTGGATTTTTTGGTGAGTTGGTTTGGTTGGTGGGTGTTGGTGAAGATGAATGATGAGAGATAGGTGGGTTGTTGTGTTGTGGTTCTGTTAGTTTACCAGTTACACATGGAATAAATTTGTGATCATAAAAATGAATTTTTTTGGTTAATAAATTATATGGGATAGAAATAAATTTGTTTTAAACGGATTAAATTAACTAAACATTAATTGAATGGGAAGTGGAAATATGAATGAAGTTTCATAGTAAATGAAAGTGGAATATGTGGACTGTGTGGAAGATGTGAGGTGTATTTCCTAAAGAATAGTTAAAAGGGTTCCTTTTATTATTATAATTATCATTACTATAATACTATATTGGATGCATTATTTGGAGAGCAAGGCATGGTGAGGCTAGGACTAGATTACTGAAATATCAAAGTTGTTATTGGTTATTCTGTTTGTTCACTAGTTCATTAGTATTCCATTTTAAAATAATAACATGAGATGTTGGTATGTTCCAATTTAGTACACTTGTATGATCACCGTATGTATATAATTTTTTAGGTATATAAGAGGGCTTGTTGGATCAAAATACATATCATGTTCTTGGGTTGGAGTTGTTGTCGAACCATTGTAAAAGGGATTTTAATTTCAAATATTAATTTGGATAATTATATTTGTATTGGGTTTTTACTATTCATGAATGTTGGAATGGGTTTTGGTAAAACATTATATTATATGATGGGTGTTCTTTGTGGCTTTCTATCTTATCTTCTCATCATGATTTATATACGTGGATAATTACTCTGACATGTGCGATTTATATTACAACGGTGACTGTCTCCTACCAAGGTCATAATGGAGAAATGACTCAATGTTCATTATCGATCATCCATCATTTCTATATATTTGGATATAGGATTCGTGAAAAAAAAAACAGTTTACAATATGAAAATTTTTATATAACATGTACAAATATCAACCAATCATGTAATCCCTTTTTGACAAATAACACAACACAACTAAAGTATTGTCTTGTATCCTTTATTGATTATCACTTTCTATATGTCTTGTATAATTAGATAGATTCATTTTAAATTATTTCTAGACATGTATCTTCAATGAAAATAAATAATTGGATCATAATTATAAAATTCACATTGAACACAAGTCTTTTTGTGATATGAATAGAGTTAATTCTTTATGGGTTACCAGGGGTGTACACCATCAACAATCCATGTACCCCTCATAAGAAAATGTATTATTATGGTTTTTTTTCGAAGGGTGTAATGAGACAACCAAAGATGTCCTAGAAGTGAGAAAAATATTATTATTTATATTTATCTATTTTATGTATTTATAATTATCACATTTTTAGAATTTTTTTTATAAAATCCATTAGATAAAAAACGAATTGTTTTATTTTTCTAAATTGTTCATCGTTGAATTTAATGGATTTATTTAAAAGAAAAAATTGAATTTGTTAGAAATTTAATCTGATTTAAAATGTATTACTTTTTTTAATTAATATATTAAATATATCATAGAATCAAATTATGTGTTTTTTATAAAAAATGATTTCTATGTGAATAGTTAACAATGTTTGTTTTTAAAAGTTGTCATTTATTTAAATTAACAAATGTAATATAATATTCAAAAAATATTGTGGATTTTGATATAATGTAAAAAAATTATCCATTTTTTAAAAAAGAATATAAAAAATTCTATAGGGATAATAATTATTTTTATTTTTGGTTCCATATCATTTATTTAATTAAAAACATAATTGTTTGGAAATGAGTTTTAATTGCATTTTTTCACATATATTAAATATAATTTTTAAAACTTATTAAAATTAAATCATGAAAAATGGATTGTGTATGTGAATGCATGAGTTTCAAATTTATTGGCGATGTCAATTTCATTTTTCGATAATTTTAAATAGCACCCATAATAAGAATATGTCACAATGATAAAAGGGTAAAATAGTGAAATTGTGGAAATAAACAAAGTTATAAGGTCAACAAAATATGATCATAAAAATTATTATTATACGATTGTATTTATATCATTATAACATTATTCTATAATATGAATTGATTTAGTCACACATAACTATGCGAGTGAATATATTTTATTTTATACCATTGAGTGATTAAAAACATGACTCTACCATCATATATAAAAGTGGAACTTATCTCTTCCCTTCCTTAAATATTTTGGTAACTCTATTTCATCCAACACCTGGTATAATATTTCCCCAATATCCCACCCAACATATTGGTGGCCTTGTTATAACCAAAATTGAAAACCAATAAGGATTAACATGAAAGGAAATGATGGTTTTAAAAATAAGATGTATAATTCTTATCTGAGTGTAACCCCTCAAAATTATAAAATAATTATAATTTATTTGATATTTTATGTGTCCCCCGAACTAGAGACTATGGTACACACGAAATATATTTCTATGAATTTAATCTCATTTATAGCTTATAGAACACTCAATCCCTATATTTATGACCTCTAATATTGTATATCAGTATATCCTAGTTATTAAATTAGAAGGAATTAATGTACTAATTAAATTCTTAATGTTATAGTTATAAATTTTTCAGAAATAAAATAAGAATCATTTAATAGAAAAAATAATTTTTTCTACAAACTTTATTGTTTCCAAAAGACAGTTTAATCATGCTATGTGAACATAATTTATTATTAATTTTTAAACTATTATGAAAACCTACAATAAAAAATAAAATTTATTTTTCAAATAATCATATAATAATTTTCTTAGTTATAAATTTTGGATTTTTTGGGAATGATTAATTTTTGGATTAATAGTGAAAAATACTAAATTTTAATTGAAAATAGTCATCTCATTTAAATTGTTTATAATGTTAAATTATACTTTAAATTAATTTAATATAATATTATATCACATATACATATTTATTTATCATATATTGTTCATTATAATCTTTTTAAAATTTATTTTTGATATAAAATCTTTTTTAATATTTTGATTTTATTCTATTTCAAAACCTACATTCTCGTGATGTATTTGAGAATATTTTTAAAATAAAATTTTCCAATCAATATAAGGAAATAGTAAATTTGGATTATATATTTTTATTAGGTATAATATATATTATCTAATTACATTTGCAGAATTTCATTTGTGAAATTAATAGTAAAAAATGTAAAAATTAGTTATCCTAATTAAGGAAAAAATTTGTATTCTAAGGAGTTAACCTAAAATGAAAAGGGTTGAAATGACAAATTTTTTTAAACAAATTTATTGAATTTAATTATTAAGACCATATTATGTATAACTATCAATATTAGTATTTCATGGACCCTTTTTGAATTTGATAAATGATGGAACACATTTTACTTTTAAAACATTATAATTGTGCCACTCACCTCTCTTATAAAAAGCCACCCCATAAAATCACATATTCACACATTAAAATACTTTAAGATCATCCATGACCAACCAAAATCCCTCAAAACATCCGTCCCATTATTCTAGGAGATATTTTTCTATCATAATTTCATTTTATTAATACTCCATGTATAGTCTATAAGAGGTGGTCCGACAAGAGGTAAAGTTTCTAACTATGTGTTTTTTATTCTTCTTCCACTTACTTCAAATAATATTCATTTGTTTTTAAATAATAACACAATTACCATCAATATAAATAATATTTATCATTTAAATGCAGTTGAAAATATCTATCTTCTCTTCCCTCAATTGGGAAATTTTGACGTCACTCGTGAATACGGCGAACTACCACCTCCTGAACTGATGTGACACATTTAGCCTGAACACCTCTCATGGTTGAGTATGATTGTAGATATAAAGTATATATCAGATATTTATTTAATAATTATACTTATTTAGTAATTATATAATACATAACTTATTAATTTACAATATATAGGTGGTACAATGTAGTCGCTCATGTGTACGGTAGAATATCGCCTCACAAAACGTTGTGATTCGTTTTTCACTAACTTATTACATGACTGGTAATAATGATATAGTTAACAAATATATGTGATATAAATGAATCAATTATGATACTTAGGACATATTTATAATTAATAATAGATAATATATCATTTTATTTATTTAATTTTCTATCACATAATGATGACAACATCATTCATGTACGCATGGACTACTGCATCCACAAAGTGATGTGACTCTATTTGGATCACCACACAACACATATGATATATATGAGTATATTTTATGAACTAAAATCTTATCTATAATATTATGATAATTATATATATAATAATTAATACTTACCTCATTTCCAAACAGATCGCTAGAAAATGTAAATGTTACACATACACATGTATGCTATAGCCTCTCCATGTCCATAAGATACTTAATTTCAAAAAAACATCTTGCATGATTTGTATTAAAATTTTAATTAATGTAAAAATATTATAATTATTTCATTATTATTATACTTTATATTATTGATCTATATTTTATTCCTAATATAGTAACATTCCAGAAAACTAACGAATGATAAAACAGGGGAGTTAACACCGAAAACAATAAAAATAATAGACTATTATTAACAAAAAATTAGAAATATGTTATAAATGGATCATATATGATATTTTGAATATTAATATGGTTCTGGTATACGTTAATATAATTTTCCATACAACTATATATATGTGGTTATATGAAATTTAACCATAAAAACGCATGAGGTATGGTATTTTTATTCAAATTTACATACGATGGGTTAAAAATATCCTTCATTGATTATGTCATGATAAATTGATGTGTGTAATGACCTTTTATTATATTTTGATGAATTTCAATTTTTTATCAATTTTTATATGTTTCACAAAATAAATTAATTTATTAATATGAACTTCAATGATATGATCTTTCTAATGGACTTCATCTCAATTCCCCAGCATCAGGACATATATTTCCTATGTTCACCTAATGTATTTGTTATATTTTACACACAAGCCCATTTAAATGATATATCAAAAAACATTAAAAATTATTCTTGTTTTATTATTTAACTTGAATTATTTACTCCTATTTGATTTGAATAATAATTTACCATGTGGTTAATAATTTCACAACTCAACATATTTTCATTTGGTTATATTAATTCCTCATTTTATTTGATATTCTATGACTATGTGTATATTTAATTTTGAATATGATAGGTTTTATATCCAATTTATTTATGTGAATTTAAATTTGATACGCATAATGTACTTATTTTTCCATTCATACATTAAAATTAATATCCTTACAAGTGTTTATTTCACACTTTCATTATAATTACGACTGTGAAAACATGAATTTCTATTGGAAGAAATTATTTGATAATAATTAAATAAATCATTTTATATTATTCTTCTCTGGTTAATTATTAAAATGTTTATTTAATAATTCCATTTTTAAAACATATATAATAAAAATAATAGATAATATTTTTTTAAGAAAAATATACATTATATCTCACCTTGATCAGAATTCATTTTTCTTCCAAAATCATTTTTTTGAAATAATATTTATTCATTTCTCATATTAATTACTGTTGAAAATTTTACTCTTGTTTTACTTTTTACACAATGATTTTTATTTAATCTTCATTCCATTATCCAGATAATACCATTTAGATTTTACTGAATTGTGAAAGTAAAATTGGTTTTAACATACTCAGTATGTTCAAAAATTCATAATTTCATGACCATAAAATGTTTCAAAACCTAATTTATATGTTAAATAGGATATTATCAATGAAAATTATTTCTAAAATGTTTTTCAAATTATGTTTTAAAATTTTATTTTTGAATATGTCATAGATATTTTCTCCTAGATTGTCCGGATATATTTTTTTAAATAATTTATATTTATCAACATGATCATAACATTAATTTACATATACTACAATAGGTATAGGTTGAATTTATATGATCATTACCCATTATATGGATGTTTTATGACAATTTCATTCAATGAATTTTTAGATATTTACAATTTTTATTAATTTTTTGCATTCATGTACGTTCAATTAAAATTTTCACTTTCCTATGATTAATGGATATTATTACATCATTTGGGGAGGGGGAGGAAAATTTAAAAACTACCCTAAATGTTTTCATGGATAATCCAAATGGAGTCCTCCCAAACACCACGACAAAGATGTAACAACTCTGATCCACCCTATTGAGAATCAATGGATTTAAAATTCTCTCTCTATACGCATATTATATGTCCTCAATATACTTATTGATTAAACTATTTATCATTTCTACATATGGTGTTTTACATTAAATTTCATCTTATTGATTGGGGAAATATTTATAATTCAAATTTTTTATTCAATATGTATATCTAATACTAAGGATTATTTTTCATGAATAAATTTTATTATATTATATATGAGGAACACATTGGAAAATAATGTGTCTGTGAGTCTAGTAATATATATACTTTCAATTAATCAGTAGTTTGATGAGGTGAATCTGTAAGCATAAATTGAATGGATTTCTACCTGAAGTTTTAAACAAGGACATATACGTTCTTATTAATAATTGTTTTTAAGAGGCCAAATATCATGAAGTCCAATAATTTGGCAATTCCTTTATTATGAATTCTATTTTTTATTATCCTTCGTATTTTAAGATGATATCATATTAGGATGCATTTTAATATCAATTAAATGATTAAATGGAATTCATTTTCATTTATTTTACAGTCCTTATTGATTATTCATTATCATATTATCCATGATATTTTTAAAATGAAATTATCAGTAGATGCATATCATAACTAGTTTATTTTTTAAATATATATTTTCTCATCTTTCTTTCCATAATTATTATGAATTATATTTTCATAATGGTCATGTTATTTAATTATATAGTGTGTTTAGTTATTTAAGTTTCCATATTTATTATTCATTAATTTTTCAAGTTGTCAATTTATATAAATAGAAGGTTTGTTCAGTTATTGACCTTTTGATATTATTTATTCATTATCTTATCATGATAGTAACGTTATTTAAATTTAATTTGGGTTACATTATTTACCTTTCCATATTTATTAAACACAATGATTCATTATAGATTATGTGGTACTTAATCCTTACTGAGAATTTGATCCCACCATTATTTTGTTTCCCTTAAATATAGTCCATGAAGTATATTATGATTAAAATTTAAGGATATGATAAAGGGAATAAAGTCATTCTTGAGTAAATTTATATTGAATTTTTTTTGAAATTAAATTTGGAAATCATTTTTGTATTTATTTAACTAATACCACAAAACTATTTAGTTCATTGGGATGAGATTCATTGTATCATACTCAAAATTATTAAATTCGGACATAGTATTTGAGCCATCACAGTCGGGGTCATTATAGTGTCTATTAGAGGATGATCAATAGATGCTCTGGAAACTAGATTAAGGAAATAAAATATTAGGTAACATGACACTATGATGTAATTTGAGAATAAGTATATAATAATATACTATTATTTTTTGTATGATGGATATTATGTGGTTCTTAATTAAAATAATTCCCTATATTGATTCTATAAATAGATGAATTTCAATAAAATTTGTACCTAGGTGTTGTATCTTTGAAAAGGGCACACTGGTCATGATTCGACCATCACATGTTGTGTGAAAAAATACCTTACTGCATACTAGGTTTGATGCTCATAGGGGATATGATTAGGATAATTAATATGTTGTTTTGAATCCAATATATATGATTTTAAAATATTATCACAATGAATGACCTAGGTTATCCCTCTTGTTTTATATATTGAAAACAATGTTTCATGATTTAAACATCCTATAAATTATTATATGGGCTTCCCAAAATGATTACTATTTCACAAACTATGATTTCAAGTTTTAGTCAGTGGATGGAACCCGAGGGGAGCGTGTTAACATTGAACGTAAAGAAAAAATTGGTGAATTTGAATAACTCATTGGGGATATAGTTTGTATAGTGAAGATTCCACTGGAGAGTCCTCACTAAGGAAGGTTTGGTTTGCACCCAACGATCGATTTTGGGGGGTGGGGTTCATTTCAAGTAATATAATTAACATCGGGTCACACATGTTATTATTAATGGAAACAATACATGGTATCCTCATCCATAACAAGGTACTTACCTACATTCCAAGGGTAAGTTTTCAATTAGTGTTTTATACCCAATGAATCATATGGTCTTTTATTCACCAAGAGGATAGGTGGTCGGGTTCATCCAACCAATTTGAGGGGAATTAATTCATACATCAGTACCCTCTTATATATTTATGTTATGTTCATAATTAACATATTAATTAAATAATGGGACCATTTACCCGTAAAAAATCATATTTTAATTATATTATAATGAAAAATAATGGATATCACAGTAGTGAAAATAGGAATGTTGATCTCATTGGTGAATCCATTTTCGTGTATCTGAGGTTTTTCTTCTATTTCCTAGTTATAGGAAACTACATATGTGATGAATCCGTATAACTAGATACATTGTTATATATTACTAATAAGTGTGGAAACTAATATTATGAATACATTATTGAACAATTTTAAGAATTATATATATCATTGTTATTACAGAAATCAAAACCCATGTAGTTCTCTAAACATGTGTAGTTTAACATCATATAGAGAGGATATATGTGTTTAAACTGAGGAACCATATGTTTGACCATGATTCAAGGAGAGATAGCCTATATATCCTACTTATATGAAGAATCATAATTATCTTAGTTCTATCATGATGTTGGAAATTGGCCAAAAGTTGATAACCAAATGTATAGGGGTGTTTGTATCATTCCACACATCAGAGATTATATACATGGATTTCCCAAATTGTTGGAAATTCGTGATGCTAATGAGGTGTCCATTATGGATCCTTATTCCCTAATGATCTATAATTCAAGTGAGAAATAAAGGATAGAATGTGATCAATGTCATTTCATATGGATTTGGGACATGGGTATTAAGACATCCCTTGGTCATCAACATAGTGCTCAGTCCTCTAAGAGGTTTCTTACAGAACCTAATTATTATAGAAATCATAGAAATCATAGTTTTGTTTATTTAATAATTTTATATGAAATGGAGTAGAGTGATCATACCAAGGGAATTATTGGGTTCATATGGCAGAAATTTTGATGACATGGTTGGTCATATAGTGAGGTGGATGCACATTTTATTTTTGGATCGTCCATAAGAAGGCATCAAACATTTCAAAGTTATAGAAGGAATCAGATTCTTCATTTTTCAATTGATTAGGGAATTGACACTAGTGCTTCCATTCCCCTTGAGAAGGATTATGACACAAATTATATGATTATTGCAGCTCCCTAAGACCATGTGATCTATGGTATGTGGAAACAATTATGGATGTTAAATGATCAGTTCGATTCCTTTGTGGATGCGAGACTAACATATTGGGAAAACCCAATGGTGGGATTTATATTGAGTTTAGGCCTTTAAAGGGAGTCATTTGCATCCTAATTATGGAATAAATCATGTTCAAAATAGTTCAATTGGTCAAGTCTTACACACCAACACTTCTTTTACAAGTGGGGTATATAATATTATGCGTTTTATTTGGGCTTACACACTGACACGTCCCTTATAATGGGGAAAGAGTATAATTAAAATGTTATGATCATTACAACTCCTTAATCCCATATTAGATTAGTTGTATTTAATAAACAAGGGATAGAAAATGATCTACAAAATTTCTTATGGTTATGGTACATATATATAGAGGAAACCCTATTGATGTTTAATATGGAGCATGGGTCTTGGAGTAGTGTCCTACATAACCTGGTTATGGAAGGAATCAGTGTCCTTATAGATCCTTAGGTTGAGGATTATACACTAACGTATACCTTTGGTCATGGAATACACAATCAGTGTGGACAATGTTAGAAAACCCTATGATTCCATTATGACCTAACCTGATTCCTCCATAATATATTTTAATTATCCACTTGAAAAGCCTTGATTATATACCTGACATTTCATAGGTTGTCTTCCTAACATTTCTTATGGAAATCTGATAATCCAGTTAACATGTCCGAGTGACGTCACATATATTTTATGGCCTGTCAATGAGTTTTTGAATGATCAAGGCTGAATCATCTAGAGGACAACATAAGACTTGACCAATCGACCCTGGAATCCATCCCACAACCTTTAGTTTCTTTCCTAGAGGTATCCAAATGATATATCTGGATTTCTCAAATGTCATTGTGAGATATAGATGAAACACATGGATGGTGTTATGAGAGTTAGTGTGTCATGTCTTAGAAGGTGTTTCATGTCATAGATTACATATATTTAAGGAATCATGAGTCCCCACTGATGTGGCCAAAGTGTGTCATGAGATCTTGTTGACAGTCCCTGGGTCTACCGTGAGACACAACATACATGTTATGGTTCTATTATATGAGTTATAAGACATGTATGAAGAACTTCACGAGACATGAAGGTAGGAACCGTAGGTTTTTATGAGAATTGGGTGTAATGCCTAAGGGGAACCATGTGAATTTCATCAACATGTCTTGAGGACTTATGATGACCCAAATAGATTACCGAAGAAGCATTGAGAGATTTGGGAAAACATGTATTGGTGCAATAATGTGCACTGGGTGGTTCATGTGAATCACATTATGGTTACTGTGTATATCTTTTTCATAAGTCTCCAATGTTTTATCTTTGTTTTAGCCTTTATATTGAAAAATCCTTAGAAATGATTAGTGTTAAATTATTTTAAGTACTATATGATCTTGAATATGTTCATGATGTTCTTTGTGTGAACTATTAGAAGGTATTCATGTGATCTATAATTGATCATGCGATTGGATTTATTCATGGGTCATGATTGATCTAGATGTTCATTATACCTTACATGACATGATTTTTTCCCGACACAAAGCTCATCATTTCCATGAAATATTATCTATCATTAGGGAATATAGTTTTGAGAATCCCATATCTTCATTAATAGATTAGTGGTATATTATTTATGTTGGGGTGGTGGATTAATGTTTCCTTGTATCCTAGTCATTTAATTCTTATTTTATAATATAGAAAATGAATATAATAGGGTTTCAGTGAAGGGTATCAGTGACAATAATCTTGATGATTTCCTACAATAGGTATCCCTAGATGTGGTTCCTTATGTTCAGTGACAATAGTATCATTCTACAAACACCTCTTTTATTGTATTATTTCAAATTGATAAGGAATTGTGGAATCATGTTGACATGCTGAAGAATTTTAATATTGTTTTGTAGGAATCTCCATGGGCCTCTTATAGATTAGAGTTTCTATGAGAAGAATTTTTCTTGATCTCTTCTGACATTTTTGATATTTTCAATGAGACAAGGATTCCCTATTAAAAGGCTTTCACTAAATTGATTTTCCATTTCAAGAGGTATTTTTAGGCCAAGCATCAAATAGTCTAGAAACATCGTATGAGATTTTTGACAATGATAGTCTCCCACATCCTCCCTGTTTTATTATCATTGTTTCGTTTTACTATGTTTATAGAGTTCAAAGGGCTATTTGAGTATTATCAAAGGGAAATACTCTACCTCTATGTGATGCATCGTGTGACCAACAGTGGTACTATGGGGATGCATGATCATTTCATGGAAAAATACTTATGTTTTTACATTAGGATCCAAAAGGGGGATCTAGAGGTCACCTAGAAACACCCAAGGTTATTCACATGATGTGGATGACATGAAACCGTGCATTCTCTAGGAGTGTTTGACATTTCGCCAAGGACCTGTGGTTTCATTCAGATTTCTGGGGATTTGTCTCATGACATTTACAACCGTGAGTGGCCCCCCTCTAAAAAATTATTTTCATTGTTTTATTTTACAGTGGTGTGTGATGTGATATGTTTTAATTAATGTTTTAATGTAAAATAATTTCATATATTGATGATGTATTACATGATTCTTACGATCGCAAGAGTCATGTTCCTTTTGGACATTTTCCTTCAATTTTTGAGGAACTTTTGGATGGGTTTTTAGGTGACTACCTAATGAAAAACCATGTGTTTGGGGGTGAACATATTGATACCACCACATTATCAGGGGCTATTTAATGTACCTTTTCAATATTTGGAGGATATTGTCAATGGGAATTCATGGGACCATCTAAAGGCTTTTCACTACCCATGGTCCCTTTACAAGACCTCATGATGGTCATGCTATCTTGCATCGCATTGAGGCTATTGTGATATGTGGGTCTCCTCCACCATTTCTTAATTTTTGTGAGGGGAACATAATACTCATTTATTGTTATTTCATTCATTTTTGATTTATTGTTTCCCATTTAGAGGGATATAACAAATTCCCCTCTATGGACCAATGTCTGTAGGGACTAGGTCTTAGTTATGAGGAATGAAAATGGATACCAAATCCTCTAGTGTGGTCGTGAACCACTATCTTGTTGATATTTATTCTTATATATACTTCTTTATATTTAGTGTAATTAGATACATATAGTGGGAGGAGACATATTGATTCACCGACATCCTATTTTTGTATGGAACCCCCCCCCCCCCATTTAATCATATTTCCACCTGACAAGACCGTTTTCATTCACCATTGGTAATTCATCACAGTGAACCAATTCTGATTAATAACTCCACAAGAGTAGTTTTTATTATTCTCCATCTCAAGCCAAATATGAACTATAATTCGGTATATTTTTTGTACTTTGGGCATGGGGATGTGATTGGGTTCATGGTTTTATTGGATTTGAGAGCATTATCATATCATATTATGGCTATCAAGTAGTTCACATGGATATGGGTAGGTCACATGATCTCGAGACTATTAGGGGTCATACGGTTTCAGGATACCCATTGGGATCATGTGATTCATGATATCTTTAGGGGTCAGATGATTCATGATTTTTTTAGGTGATTCACAAATACCATTATTGATCTCTGTGATTAGCATGATTCTATTATAGTTTATTATTTCATTCCTCTTGCATGTTTTTTTTCATCTATCTGAAATTTGACACATAATTTTGTTCAGATGGAATCTTGTTCTCATTATTCTTCATTTTATGCAGCAAATCAAAGGTATTTTATTTCTAGAAATTATAAAATTGATCCCTGATTTCATGTGGATTATAATAATGAGATTATGAAATAGATACTCTCATCTGAGCTCTTTAATTATCCTCTATCTCACCAGATTCCCCTATACAGTGTCAATTTTTTGGATGATGCTACATTCATCATTCAGATTTAAATATCACATCTTGCTGGATGTCATCTTTTCCTGACTATGATCATCCCACAATATTTAATGACAAACAAATGGCCATAACTAAATCCCAAGGATTGTCTTATATATTTTAAAACACTCAATTGGTCTTGGATGTCTGTGATTTCACTCATCAAACCATTTCTCAGAATTAATTTGTTATATTAACCTATTCTTTGAACATCCATGGTAGTGGATGGAGTTAAAAATGTGACCTCTATACTATAGATAATTTTTCAGATGAGTGGGCATGGGAATTCTGGCCATACTAAGCTACATAGAGTTTCATGATTGGTTATTTATGGTCAATATCAATGAGGTATTGTGGATGTCCAAATTCATTATATATGTCTAGCCAGATATCCTTTTTGAACTAATTATCCATTGGTATACTGGCACAAACACATTTGATCTATCTCGTAGTGATGTGGGCATCAGCCTATGGAACATCCAATTGCTGGGTGGGAATCCCACTCCCAGAGAGATGTATGTTGAGTTAATCATTGCGACAAACATCTCGGATGACCCCTTATAAATTAGAATCCTAGTGAGGGATATGATATTTATTTTGAAGGAGAATATAATATATAATATTAATTTTTTCTTGCTTATATATTTCAAGGAATGCATAGAAATCATCCCTTTTCTCCATGGAGTAGGGATAACATCCATATAACCACATCTTCGGCCTACCTAGATTTTACTTGATAGAATGGGCTCATATTTGGCCATTTTAGAAGTTGAGGACTATATATTATAGGGATATCGAGTGAACATATAGATCATTATGAGACATATACTGCTAAGATTTATTGGAATGTTTTCGAAAGTATTCCTTTTCCCAACTTGTGATTCAGTTTTAGGGATCAGTGTCCGCACATTAGTGATGGTGGTGCAGGTAGCGGAAGGCAAATTCCTCGATTTTTCATTATCTATCCTTGCACTCCATTATAAACTCTTGGCTCATGTTACGTAAGTAATCATCCCCTACAATATTAGTGGCCCTTTCCAATTTATATTTCTCTTGATTTGGAAGAATTTACATTATTATGAACATTATAATAACACAAGGATCCTTAAGAACCTATGTCATTCCATATATATAAATATATCAAGAGTTTGGGTTATGTTTCTAAGATTTGATGAGGTTATAGATGCCCTGTGATGAACAGATTTCATTGATATCATTTCTTACGATGCATAGATTGAATCAGTTATTGGAAAAGTAAGATACTCCATTGATGAACGGTCATACGTGATCTCCATTTATGTCTGGGTTACTTTTATATGATATATGATCCAATTATAAGTTACCCATATACACCCTATCATTTTTCTTTCCAGTTCAGTTTCATCAAAGTGTCTCCCCTCTCTCTATTGCATGTGTGTATGTATTTACAAACAAACTAGGATTATCCAACAATTTTGGATGATATTGATACATGAAGATAATATTTCACATATCATTCTTCCACAATAATATTCTCTATCATTTATTACAAAGTATTATGCAAAAAAATCGGTAGCATCCTCCCCAGGTGTCTTGAGAAGCATATTGGTTCACCTTGTCTAAAATCCATTTGTATCACTAACCCCAAATTATGTATCAACAATTTAGTTGTTTAATGATTTGTGTTAGACTTTTAGGGAAAACCCTCATCTTTAGGATGACTATACTGATAGTGTAAATGATACATTCAAGGAAATATTCCCTCTAACATATGAAATGGGGAATTTTTCCATTGATATAACATTATATGAGACATCCTATTCTATTTTATTTCTAGATTAGCTGACTATTCATCCTTCTAGAATGACCATCCCATTTATCTCAAAGGCTAAGACACATAATGGTTTGATCTTGCACAAGATTCATGTCTTGACTACTAAGACCCCTATGGAAATATTTCTTGATAAATTTGGTCTTGTTCATCATTTTTAATGTCCTAGCGGTAAATGGTTATAATTGAAAATAATTTTATAAAATCATGATGATGATTATTATGAATAAATGATATTTGGACATCAATCAGAGGAAATTCCATTATTTTTCTGATGTGGATCCTCTTACTGAAAAAATGAAAAAGTCATCATTAGTATTAGAGGAGGTTCACCAGTTAATATCTAAACTATTATCCTAAATAGATTAATGGCTCATGAAAGTATGGTTATGTGAGAAAATTATAACTATTCTAGGGTCGGTCCATCCATCATCACTACCCTCATTAAAAACTACTCAAAATAGAGCTAATGAACAAACCAATTTGGTTAAGAATCATTACCTCAGGGTAGAAGCAAAGAATGTGCGAAGAGCATCACTTTAGGGTTCAATTGTTTCTTATCACTAGACTCTTTCTGACCCAGACTACTCTGCCAATTGAATATTTTTATAGTTTTATCATTGTTATATATTCTTCTTTTGATTATATCCTTATAGAGACTCAAAAATGTTGAGATTTCCCCACATTTATTCACATTATCTATGATTTAATTTTCATTACATTATATGTTACTGTATAGTATTCATTTCATTCTTGATATGAATGATATATTAATGTTATGATATCATGTAAATCACCAAATATACCCATCCTTTGAATAATATCATGTAAAACAAAATTTCTATATATGAATATTTAATTCATAAAAAATTATTTTCAATAAGTGACCATGAATTCCCACCAACATGAGATTCTTTACTAATACATCTACTATAGTTATATTGAAATCACTTGATTCAAGAAGGATAATTGGGTAAACTATAGGTCATGATGGGAGAGTTCTATTCCTTTTCCCGAGATGCTAGGCTTGGAGTGATTCCTATATTTGTTAAGGCCATATGATGGGACTTATTAGCCTTTTCATTCTTGTAGGATAAATTTTTACATCCCTATAGTCTGGGGTATTTAAGCTCAAATCTTGTATCACATTAGATATGGGTATTTTGGTTCAGACCATCTATCTCTATTGTGTATGGTCTTTTAGCTTGGTCCTTTTACTATTGTAGATCATGGTATTTTCGTTCAAACATTATATTCCTATAGGTTATGGTATTTTAAATCATTCAATCTATCATTATAGTTTACATTCCATTAACATTGACCATATATTACTCTAATTTAGGTTATTATAGCTCAAAAATTATCTTTCTATATTCTATGGTCTATTAGATCAAACCATATATCGTTGTAGTTTATGGTCATTTAGATGAAAACTTTTATCACTTTAGATTACTGTTTTCTATATCAGACCTTATATTGTATACTTTAGATCAGACTTGTTATCAATGTAGTTTATGTTTTTTAGATTGGACCCTCTATAACACTAGTTCAGTGTCATTAAGCTCAAACCGTATACAACATTATATTAGGGTATTTTACCTTAGAACTATTATTTTTTAGTTTATCTTTTGGTGTCTTCGACCTTCTATCATTGTAGATTATTTTATTTTAGATTGAACCATATATAATTTTAGTTGAGGGTCATTTAGTTCATACCTGTTATTATTGTCGTTTTCTGTCATTTATATTGTACCTTATATATTGTTGTAGTCTATTTAATTTTTTCTTGGACTTGATCATTGAGATTTGAATATGGTGCATACATTACATAAATGACACAAAACCCACTGAGGTTCATTGTTTCACTCTCATGTTATAATGGCCCATGAGTATGAGAAATCCCCTTTTTAGAGGGAAAATTTTTGTTGGAAACATTAGTCACATATACAAGAGAAATAAGAACAAGTTAATATTCATGCATCTTTCAATTGAATCCATGTATCTTTTACAGGTGTTATAGATAATTTATGGATGAAATATCTATTGATAAAAAAATACAAGGGATTCTGGGCCACCCTAGATAGTGGTAATTTTGGTGATTTATGTAACAGACAAAAGTGTAATTCAATGAATATGGGATGTGGAAGACATACCAAGGATGACTCATTAAACTATGAGGTATCAGGTTCTAAAACACTGTTTCTAGGGCTCATAATGTTCAATTCACCTTTTCTATAAGGAATAAATTCCCTTAGTTAATGGATCAACAAACGTATGCATCTGTAACATGGTCAATAAAATATGATATCCATTACTTTCCAAGGGGCATGGAATATTTATCAAGACTCAAATTCTAAATTAATGAGGATTGGTATGGAAGGATTACTTATCTAGGAAGGTTGGTGTCACCACATGGATGTTCATATCTTATTGTGTATCTTGAGACACACAAAATGTGTCTTTAAATAATGAGGTGTTGGCTACAAAATTATAAGGAATGGATTGTCATATTATTGCATTTGGATAGGGTACAAAACATGATTATGTAACAACAATAAAATAAAATTCATTTGTACAGTTTGGTGTGGGGATTGTAAATAATGTTCCAAAGTTATTGGGTGAGAAGAATGATATGAGAAATTCATATCGTGATTAGTTTAGATCACACTATGGTGTTGAGTTTTGCTGCAATGATGTCTGTGATCAAAATGATTGGAAATACATTTTTATAGTGTGACACATTTAGTTTAAAACCACAGGCGCATATGAAAGATCAATAAACATACATTCATAGTCTTAAAAAGGGTCCCCTAATGATGGGTGTCCTCTCTGGGGCCATGAAAACATTCAGTGACCCGATGCACTAAAATAATTATATTTGACTTGTATATTTTTTAATATCCAAGAAGTGTTTGAGAACCTTAAATGTTATGTCACTACATAGAGAACATATTTTCATTGAAATAACATGTGATGACTCATTAATCTAACTTTTTTCAAAACCAGGGGGTCTAGAGATCATAGCATTGATTTTTAATAGGGATAATGAGTATTCCCTATGAGATTTATGTCATATTTATTTATGCGATAAATTTATCCTAAACTATGTAGATTAATAGTTTAATAGGTGAATAATTGAATATTATTCATGAAACCTTTCAGGGGTTTTCAACTCGACTTGTTTTTTTCCACTTCTTCTAGATGTTTAATGTCTTGTTAGTTGGACCATTAAATGTTATAGTTTGAAGCCAAATAGATTCGAACAAAGTGCATGTTGCTTAAGGTCAAGAAAAACATGGACCTAATATAAACTATGATACAAAATATCATAATTATGATATCATTGGTTATGATTGATCCAACTTCCTTCTGAGCATGGAATGGAAATTTTGTAAATTCTTTATTGATGTCATTAGGTCATGAGTAATGATATGGGAAATCATAATGGGAGTAGTTCGGATCACACTAACATGTTGAGATATTCCATGGTGATGTTAGGGCCCACAAGGATCCGAAATCAGTTTCTGTAGAGTGAAACATTTTTTTGAGGAACATAGGTGCATATTCATGACCAATATTCACACTTGCAGAGTCAAGAAGGGGGTCCCTTGATACTGGGTATCTCATAATAGGTCCATGTCAGGATATAGAAACCCAAGTCACTAATGACCCAATGTATGATTTATGTATTGAGGTAATTTTAAAATACGGGGGAAGCACCCCATACTCACTCTAACCAGGGTAAGGCTCTTGTGGCCCCTTGATACAGCATAAAAAATGTTTGATGGACAGTGTAGTTTATTTGCATTTAGTGGGAGATTATCCATTAATTTTAACATATTAAAGAAAGGATACATCCCATGTTATTTATTTTAATGGGTTAAAGGATGCATTCATTAAATATTATCATAATGAAATAAGAATTTGGGATTCTATGTGAAAATTTATGGAAGAAACATTACCTGGGAAAACATTATTCACATAGATCAGATTCATACGTAGGAAAAGTGGTCTTGTATGTTTCAGTCTCTATTAAGTTGTGGTATATTTTTTTTAAGATTGATGTATCAAGACCTTGGATCAGAGAACCATGTGCCGGTATGTATCCCATGACGGAATGAATCATGCATCACGTAGTTCATAAGGGGCCATGATGTTTAACATCATGCGGTAAGGTTGTAAACAACCCGATTTGAAATGGTAATGTTGTGGTTGGTCCCATAAATATAATCATGGGTGTTACTTTATAACCCATGGTGATAAGAATCAATACTCATATATTTCTAAAATGTGGAACTCTCTTTGAAGGTTTGATCCATACACAAATATGGGTGTTATTTCATTTGACTATTATAGCTAGGCCAGATATCAGAGATCCAGGTGTTTGTATATATCCAACGAAGACAAGAATCAAGCAACACATAATTAATGGGGAAACATATATATTAAAATCATTAAGAAATAATTTTTTCACCCTGATAAAAAAATGTGGACATTTTGGCTAGAACCAAAGATGGATATCCGGTCATCCATATATATTCTACGGTAATAAGAATCAAGAAAAATGTTGTTCTTGAATAATGGACTAACTATGACTATTTTTCCTATATGTAGAGAATGGGTATATTGTACCACGTGGTGACTATACTAAGTCATAGTATCATGGAATACCTAAATATTATATTGAAAAGGAAAATCGAATCATACATAGTTCTATTATGGATGTGTCATTAGATACAAACACCAACTATAGTGCCCCTCTCGGGTGAGGTCCTTGGGAATGATTAGTTTTATGTCCGAGAGAAAACAAAAACTAGTTATTTTAATCATCATGTGGCCAAAGCTCATGGTATTCATTTTATGTTATTTCATTTCAGACCATGATTATCCTTTCATCATCTTTCATTCCTTCTTTTTGTGGGAAACCCCTTACTGAAATCCCTAAAATCATTTGAGCAATTCTTGGTGTAAGAAATAAGGAATTACAGCGGATACTCTTATATTTCATATTAAATTAAGGGTATGAAAGGAAAACATTGTATGATTAGGTGGATAGACCAATATATTGGATCCCTGAATCCCTATGTATTTTAATGAAAATGAGATTCAAGAAATACATTTTTCTATAAAACATTTGTATTTTAATTTCATTCATAAATTACATTATCCATGCAGTTAAACATATTTCAATAAGTACATTGATCACCTAATGTAAATGAATATGGATTTGAATTTTCTGTGATGTTTTAAATTATGTGTTAAGTATGTTGGCAGTATTATTTAACATAACGATTGTAGAGACCCGAAGCTTGACGTACATGGAAATTACATTACTTTAGCAGAATACATAAAACATAACAAAAAAAAAGACACACAAGGACCGTAGTAGTTTAGTGTCTTTGGAAACATTGAACGTAATCTTATAATCATGGTGAAAGATCGTCAATATCTCCCATAAAGATGTACCCCTTTTTTTCTTACCTAAAAACTTTCTTTATATCCTAGGAAAAAGAAAAAATAAAAAGGGTGAGATCAATTTCTCAGTAAGGGTAAGCATGGATAAAATAAAACATACCATATACATTTGAACTTAAAAACATGAACAGAATGTTTAAACATCAAAATCTTGAGCAATGACATAAAACATGGAAGTACATAAGGCATAGATCATATTGGAACATAAAC
Organism: Viscum album; assembly: GCA_963277665.1. Classification (NCBI taxonomy): domain Eukaryota; kingdom Viridiplantae; phylum Streptophyta; class Magnoliopsida; order Santalales; family Viscaceae; genus Viscum; species Viscum album. The sequence goes on from OY728153.1 coordinate 155,265,433, forward strand.
CATGATAAAATAGCATGGGAATAAAACATGTAATTATGGAATCCATTAAGAACATGTAATGATTTCCATAGTAGCCAAGACATTACTTCCAAGACCATCATAGTGGACAAAGTCCCATTCTGAATCGAGTTCACTCCTCGTTTTAGTCCTGTAACACTGAACCAGATTAACATACCATTCCATCCATGTCTATCTCATGAGATATAAAATCTTTACCCAATGCATTGGAGGGTGATATAGGTCCCACCCATCTCATAATGAAATCATTCTTACTTGTGCCACAAAATAAACATACATCATTCATAATAACTCAACAAATAAAATGGGTTTCATAAACATCATCCCATCATCACATAATCCATATAAAATAAATGGATATCATTTCATAATCAGAAAAGTTAAACCATGTAAATCATAGAGACTTTATACTTGAAATATACACATATGAAATAATGTCATCTTAGATGGAAAATGGTTTTGATAGAACACTTGAAATGAATTCTTGAGGAAACTATCCTTTCATTTTTAAAATCAATTTATTTTCACAAAATGTCAAGAAATTTTAAAAGAAATAGATTTTGTTTAAAATAGTCATGAAATCTTTTGGAGTAATCTTCATGAAAATAAGGCTTTATAAAACCGTAAAAATCCTTTCATGTCGTATATGTTAAAAAAACATGTTTCTCGTACTTTTGCCAGAAAATTCAAAAAGTACCTTGTAACGTAAAAAAAGATTCCTTAAATACCATGTAGTAAAAGAAAAAAATGGGTAAAAAGGACATTAGACATACATGAAACCATTTTTAGAAAACATGGGCTTGGATGATAAAGATAACCGCAGTAAATACTTACGAATAAACAATCTCTGCTAAAAATGAGATTGATAAATTATCCCTTACCTTAGGTCCGATATGCTTCGTACGTATCCGAAAATCCGGTATAATGATATAAATAATGTTATTGACTTATTAAAGAATCATATTAATTGTTATGATATCATATATGGTTCACTTATGACTTTATATTACCCTTTCTTTCGTAAATTCCATGTTAAAGAGCGTTTTGGGTAAAATCGTTTCATTTGTCGTCCGTGTTTTGACTTGTAATTATTCATATGATTACTTAGATCATGATTACTTACATACAGAATGTAAAAAATGATTTAGATATAATATATATTCAGAATATACATATATATATAATAGATCTATAAATTTAAAGAAATACACCGTTCATGGAGACAGTAGGCTGTACGTACGCATGAACGTTGTTTTCATTTCCTCATTGAATTGAATAGAATTAATTGGATGACATACATATATATATATATATATACATAAATCCAGTATCATTATTATGCCATATATTTCATTATTACTTATTATATATACTTTATTATCATTTATGAATGGTTAATCATTGAGAATGAATCTCATCGCGTCGTGGAGACAGTATTCTGTACGTACGCACGAGCGATGATATCGTTACCATGATCGTGGAATTTTATTGGAGTGTATGTATACTATTACAGAATCAATATCGCATTACAATAATCATATATAGTTATAATTTACACCATTATACCCATCCATGTAAGGTGGTGGTGGAAAATAGATTACACTACAGCGTGGAGACGGTATTCTGTATGTACGCACGCGCGGTGACTTCATTTTCCGTAGGATGGATAGATGGTGAAAGAGGGTTGTTTCATAATTATAATGACATATCAGTATATGTGTGATACTGATGTTATTACTTAATAATGAAACAACCTTAGAAGAAGAAGTGGAAGAAGAAATAAAGGTGAAAGAATCGGTAACGGAAATTACCTCTTATTTGAAGCGCCTCTTTGAGACCTCCTCTTAGGCCACTAAAATTGGTCTTTTAAGAAGACCAGGACCTCTAGGATGTTTATAGGGAAGTGGAGAAGAGAATTGGGAAGGGTTTGGCTGAGCTTGAAGGCTCAATGTGGTGTGTGGATGAGAGGGAAGAGGTGCCCTTTTATAAGGGAGGAAAGGGGCACCTTTGGAATTCTTAAAAATATTAATTTATAATAAATCTAACCCAAATTAAAAACCTCAAAAAATGACTCATATTTGAATATTAGATTATTTAGTGTTGTAATATCATCAAACAATCAAATTTAGACATGTTTGGATCTTATTATAAACCTTATCATTTTGATTTATCCTTATTTAATCTATTTAAGTTTATTTGTGGTCATAAAATTCTAAATTTTAAATTATAACAAATAATTAATTATTTGTTGTGAAGTTTCCATAATTGTTTACTTTATATAAATTTAAATTTATAATTTCTAAATATTTTTGTGATAATATGTTATTTTTATAAAATAACAATAGTGTCAATTTTGACACTATTCATTTATTTGAATTTAAATAATATATATACAGAAGATATGTTTGAAATAAAATAATTAATAGATTCATAAAAGGTAATATGTATCAATAAAATTATTGGATCACATTAAATAGTTCATATAATATTTATTTTATTATTTTTAAAACCATTTATTTGGTTTATCTCTTAATAAAATAATTACTACAACATTTTTGTATAATTATTTAATATACTAATTTGTTTCATAAAAATTAATAATAAAATCATATGATGAAGATAAATCTATTAAATTTCACAATAATACTTTTACTCGAATTTATCATCTTAAAATCACAGTATTTTAATTGTTATATTTATTAAATTATGAATGTGATAACTTTAGCATCATTTAAAATAAAATAATATAAGTGTCATAATCACTTTTATAAGGCTCAAAACGGTTATATATTAGGTCATCGGATGATTAATGTGTAGATATACACTACCAATAAGTTTTGTTCAGGTTTTTGGGCCTTTTAACGGGTATTATTATTTCAATAAAAACTATATTACTTATTTTCCACTTAATAAATAATTTCTGTATCATTAATGTATCACCATTAATGACAATTATTTAATCCCTAAAAATTCTAAATAAATTTTCATGATGTAGATAATTTTATAAGATTTCTGGAAAATATTCATTTTTGAAGTTTTATGATGTTTATCACTAAATTAAAATTATTATACTTATATGATTTAAGAGAGAGACATGTTGTCACATTCTTTGGTTTTAATAATAATTAAATTATTTTCATGGTCAAAAGTCCATAAAATGAATTTAATACGACCCTTAGGTTATATGCGTCTACGTTTAGAAATCCAATAGAATTTTGGCATGTGTTAGGGTAATTTTATAATATTATATTTACCCTTAATTACCCGATTTACCTTTAACTATTGTAAATAAAATTTACCGTATTTACTATTCATAATTCCCAAAAATAAAAAGTAGCTTATTAACATAATTTGGACCCACTGATTCCAAATATTGAATCCATTTTTCAAAATTCAATACACAAAAGTTTCAGAAATTAAATTAAAATTAATCCCGTTGTCGAAAGAAAACGGGTTTTTCTTTAAAACATTGCAAAAGATTGAATTGATTTAATCTACGAATTTAATGTAAAATCAATGCTAATGACATACATTATATTAAATGGTAAAAATATATTCTATTTATAATTTAAAACCATTCAATATTATAATTTAACCATATAAATTATTACGATGAAAAAAGTTGTTTTTAATTAAAATATATCTTGTTTTTACTATTCATCAAAATACAAAAGTTACCAGAATAATATGAAAAATTTATCCAAAGTAAATTTTTTTGTCATGATTCCAAATAAGAATTTTATGTTGTCAAATTGAACTTATAAACAAGTCAAAAACTAGATTTAATGTGGGTGCGCCATCAAAAGGTGGCAAAACTGTATTTTTTTAAAAATACTTATTTAACCCGAAAATTTTATTTTGTTCTTATACCATGTTCTAGAAAATATGTAAGATGAATAATAATGTTATAAAATTCAAAACATAGTTAATAATATTCATAATGACTTGTTCATAACAATATTATAATAATATATCGTTTTTTAGTAAAACCTGGTATTGCGTACAAGACATGCTATCGAGGATGGTCACGATTGCGTGTAACACATGCCAAGTCAGGGTTGTGTGTTGTGCAAAAATCCTTCGTTGTTTCGTATAACAAAATCCAACCATATTTCATTTATACATTGAATATATATATATATATACTCAATGTTGCGTAGTATAACTATTTTCAAAATTGTGTGTAACACGATCCAAGAATAGTGTTGCGTATACTGCAAGATAATACGGTGTTGCGTATAGCGCAAGGTAATCTTGGTGTAACATACAACACAAGACATTAATGAAATTAAAAGAATATTTTTCATAAAATCTTGGGGTGTAACATTCTACCCCCCTTAAAATGATTTCTCCCTCGAAATTTTTCGGGGTTATAAATGGTTTACTACTCGAAAGTTTGTTTAATAGAAACCCACATCGTAAAAAAGAATACCAAAACATGGCTTTAAAAACTAAAGTATGAAATGTAACAGTAACCCAAATTAACTCATCACTGGGTTTCCACGTAGGAGAACATAGGTGAAAATATGGTTATGGAAGAAAAATCTAACCATCAAGTTGTGATGGAGAGTGGTAGAGAACATGGCTATGAAAAAGCCAACAATCACAAAGCTATTGACTTGTGATGATCTAAGGTACCATCTTATTCATCGGATATAAGGGAACTTGGACAACGTTTTTGGTTTTCAAGATAATTTCCCTAAAGTTGATGAATTAAAATAAATACTTGCATGATTTTGGTACAATCTCACTGTTGTTTGTGAATTGAACAATTTCCACTTCATCACTTAAAGAAATGAAGTTGAATTTGTTATTTGTGATGTGTTAGAAGATCATGTGATGGAATGATGGGTCATTCCATCTCTTTCAAACACAATGTTATCAAAATTTATAATTTCATCTTATGGTTAAATTAATCGTATATGGTTCCAAAAATGATCTTATACCTCATATATCATACCACTTAATAAAATAAAACTAGTTTCTACTAACCAGGGACTTCCTATAGGCCAGTGGTAGGTGATAAAGGCTAGTCGCATTTCGGTTGTGCGTTCGATTCCCACAGCCTTGTTTGATGCGATGGGCTGTCGCCCGTCCTGAAGGTTTTCCTTTTTCTAAAACTATGTTACTATAACATCCCATCAATAATATCGAAGAAAATTCTATCCATAATCAATAAAAACTTATGTCCAACAAAATCCATTCCAATCTTTAGGATTATCCATAATACTACAGTCCACCCTCATAATATAGTGAAAATGATTACCAGATATTTAATACCATCGTTGATCCCCATATATCATAAGATATGTCTTGTTGGTCACATTCCAAACATTCGAAGGCCTTAATCATGTATTCTCTTGGAAAATGGATACCCATCGAACCATAGTGAAAACATGAATGTAGTTAGAAGTTAACACTTTCCACATACCAAAATCCTCAAAATTCTATATAATCAAACCATGATATCACTTAGTCATTATATCAATCATGAGTTCATGAATACAATCAAACATCTCATTATCTTCTTATTCCTTCATTATGCGCATATCATATACTTTACAAAAAAAATGAATAACCTTCCATGGTTACTGGTACCATTCAACATATACTTTCAAATACTTTTAGGAAAAACAATAGTGTAACAATCCTTAGATGATTCTTTATTCCATAGTACCATTAACTATACAACATAACTCTCGATAAACATACAATCATTCCACTACCTTCTAAAACAACCGACTGAGCTTCAGCACTGCTTTCAGCTCATATATCCTTTGTAGTCTCCTCATCATCATCCACATTAATACTACCCATATGACCATGCTGATTCTCTTCATGAGATTTTCCATTAGGGAATTGGTTTGTATAATGCCCGTACATTCCACATTTAAAACATCTAATCATTGTTGATGTCATATCAATACCATTATCCTTGTCCATGGTGTTAACTAAACCTTTTCCTTTGCACTTACTGGCTTTGTGTCCTTCTTTTCCACACCCAAAGCATCTTCCAGTACCATTGAAACAATCTCCCTAATGCCTCTTCCCACATGATTTACATGAGGGAAATTGAACTTTCATTCCACTATGATCATCATGAAACTCCATCTTTCTCTTATTATCTGAGTCGGGAAACTTACCAATGCTGAGATTATTGATCATATTATGAGATTTCTGATTAGGCATAATAACGATGTTTGGACTTCCAGATCTTGTTTCCTTTGGTTTCTCATGAAGAAAATCATTCCATTGTCTATCATATCCTCCATTATCCTGAATCTTCCTGTTTCCATCAATTTTCTAAAACCCAAAAAGAATAGTGTGAGAGAAAAAAATCATGCTATGGAAAACAACATAGTAAAGGGGTAGTATCCTCAATATCTAACATCTTAGGTTAAATTATACGATCTTTACCGTAGTTCTAGGACTGTATCCTCTACGTATACTTATCCTTAGGTACATCCCTAGAAATACCATAGAAATATCTCTAGGGATCTCACTAACATTTTCGCATCCTAGTTTACAAAGGTTGACTAAACCTTTCCTCTGATACCAACTGTAGGGACCCGAAGCTTGATGTACATGGACATTACATTACCTTAGCATAATACTTAATACATAACAAAACAAGACACACAAGGGTCGTAGTAGTTTAGTGTCTTTGGAAACTTGGAACGTAATCTTCTAATCATGGGGAAAGATCTTCAACATCTCCCATAAAGATCTTCCCCTTTTTCTTCTTACCTAAAACCTTTCCTTATATCGTGGGGAAAAGAAAAAATAAAAAGGGTGAGCTCAAATTCTCATTAAGGGTAAGCATGGATAAAATAAAACATACCATATACATTTGAACTTAAAAACATAAACACAATGTTTAAACATCAAAATCATGAGCAACGACATAAAACATGGAAGTACATAAGGCATAGATCATATTGGAACATACACCATGATAACATAGAATGGGAATAAAACATTTCATTGTCGAATCCATTAAGCACATGTAATGATTTCCATAGTAGCCAAGACATTGCTGCCAAGACCATCTTAGTGGACAATGTCCCATTCTGAATCGAGTTCACTCCTCGTTTCAGTCCTGTATCACTGAACCGGATTAACTTACCATTCCATCCATGTCTATCTCATGAGATATAAAATATTTACCCAATGCATTGGAGGGGGATATAGGTCCCACCCATCTCATAATGAAATCATTATTACTTGTGCCACAAAATAAACATACATCATTCATAATAACCCAACAAATAAAATGGGTTTCATAAACATCATCCCATCATCACATAATCCATATAAAAGAAATGGATATAATTTCCTAATCATAAAATTGAAACCATGTAAATCATAGAGACTTTATACTTGAAACATACACATATGAAATAATGTCATCTTAGATGGAAAATGGTTTTGATAAAACACTTGAAATGAATTCTTGAGGAAACTATCCTTTCTTTTTCCAAATCAATTTCTTTTCACAAAACGTCATGAAATTTTAAAAGAAAAAGATTTTGTTTAAAATAGTCATGAAATATTTTGGATTAAGCTTCATGAAAATATGGCTTTATAAAATCATAAAAATCCTTTAATGTCGTATATGTTAAAAAAACATTCTTCTCGTACTTTTTCCAGAAAAGTCAAAAAGTACCTTGTAATGTAAAAAAAAGATTCCTTACATACCATGTAGTAAAAGTCAAAAATAGGTAAAAAGGATATTAAACATACATGAGACCATTTTTAGAAAACATGGTCTTGGATGAAAAAAGATAACCCTAGTAAATACTTACGAATAAACAATCTCGGATAAAAATGAGATTGAAAAATTATCCCTTACCTTAGGTCCGATATGCTTCGTACGTATACGAACTTCCTGTATAATTATTTAAATAATGTTATTGACTTATTACAGAATCATATTAATTGTTATGATATCATATATGGTTCACTTATGACTTTATATTACCCGTTCTTTTGTAAATTCCATGTTAAAGAGCATTTTGGGTAAAATAGTTTCATTTGTCATCCGTGTTTTGACTTGTAATTATTCATATGATTACATAGATCATGATTACTTACATCTAGAATGTAAAACATGATTTATATATAATATATATTCAGAATATACCTATATATAATAGATCGATAAATGGAAAGAAATACACCGTTCATGGAGACGGTTGGCCGTACGTACGCATGAAAGTTGTTTTCGTTTCCTCATTGAATTGAATGGAATTAATTGGATGACATACATATATATATACATAAATCCAGTATCATTATTATGCCATATATTTCATGATTACTTATTATATATACTTTATAATCATTTATGAATGGTTAATTATTGAGAATGATCTCATCGCGCCGTGGAGACGGTATTCCGTACGTACGCACGAGTGATGATATCATTCCCATGATCGTGGAATTTTATTGGAGTGTATGTATACTATTACAGAATCAATATCACTTTACGATAATGATATATAGTTATTATTTACACCATTATACCCATCCAAGTAAGGTGGTGGTGGAAAATAGATTACACCACGGCGTGGAGACGGTATTCCGTACGTACGCACGCGCGGTGATTTCGTTTTCCGTAGGATGGATAGATGGTGAAATGGGGTTTTTTCATACATATAATAACATATAAGTATATGGTTGATACTGATGTTATTACTTAATAATGAAACAACCTATGAAGAAGAAGTGGAAGAAGAAATAAAGGTGAAAGAATCGGTAACGGAAATTACCTCTTCTTTGAAGAGCCTTTTTGAGACCTCCTATTAGGGATCTAAAATTGGTATTTGAAGAAGACCAGGACCTCTAGAATGTTTATAGGGAAGTGGAGAAGATAATTGGGCTGGGTTTGGCCGAGCTTGAAGGCTCAAAGTGGTGTGTGGAAGAGGGGGATAAGGTTCCCTTTTATAAGGGAGGAGAGGGGCACCTTTGGAATTCTTAAAAATATTAATTTACAATAAATCTAACCCCACCTAAAAACCTCAAAAATGACTCATGTTCTAAGATTAGACGAGATAGGGTTGTAATCTCATCAACCAATCAAATTTAGACATGTTTGGATCTTATTTAAAACCTTATCATTTTGATTTATCCTTATTTAATCTATTTAAGTTTATTTGTGGTAATAAAATTCTAAATTTTAAATTATAACAAATAATTACTTATTTGTGGTTAATTTTCCATAATTTTTTACTTTATATAAATTTAAATTTATAATTTTTAAATATTTTTGTGATAATATGTTATTTTTATAAAATAACAATAGTGTCAATTTTTACACTATTCATTTATTTGGATTTAAATAAAATATATACAGAAGATATGTTCGAAATAAAAGCTTCAATAGATTCATAAAATGTCATATGTATCTATAAAATTAGTGGATCACATTAAATAGTTCATATAATAATTATTTTATTATTTTTAAAACCATTTATTTGGTTTATCTCTTAATAAAATAATTACTACAACATTTTTGTATAATTATTTAATATACTGATTTGTTGCACAAAAATTAAAAATAAAATTATATGATGAAGATAAATCTATTAACTTTAATAATAATAATTTTACTCGAATTTATCATCTTAAAATCACAATATTTAAATTGTTATATTTATTAAATTATGAATGTGACAACTTTGGCATCATTTAATATAAAATAATATAAGTGTCATAATCACTTTTATAAGGCTCCAAATGGATATTTATTTGGTAATTGGATGATTAAGGTGTAGATATACACTAAAAGTAAGTTTTGGCCAGGTTTGTGGGCCTTTTAATGGGTATTATTATTTCAATAAAAACTATATTACTTATTTTCCACTTAATAAATAATTTCTGTATCATTAATGTATCACCATTAATGACAATTATATAATCACTAAAAATTCTAAATAAATTATAATGATGTAGATAATTTTATTATATTTCGGTAGAATATTCATGTTCAATGTTTTATGTTGTTTATCACTAAAGTAAAATTATTATTCTTATCAGATTTAAGAGAGTGACATGTTGTCACTTTTTTGGTTTTAATAATAATTAAATTATTTGCATGGTCCAAAGTACATAAAATTATTCTAATCTTACCCTTAGGTTATATGGGTCTACTTTTAGCAATCCAATAGAATTTTGGAATGTGTTAGGATAATTTTATAATATTATATTTACCCTTAAATACCCGATTACCTTTAACTATTGTAAATAAAATTTACCGTATTTACTATTCATAATTCCCAAAAATAAAAAGTAGCTTATTAACATAATTTGGACCCGCTGATTCCAAATATGGAATCCATTTTTCCAAATTCAATACAAAAAAGTTGCAGAAATTAAATTAAAATTAATCCCGATATCGAAAGAAAACGGGTTTTTCTTTAAAACATTGCAAAAGATTGAATTGATTTAACCTGTGAATTTAATGTAAAATCAATGCTAATGAAATACATTATATTAAATGTTAAAAATATATTCTATTTATACATTAAAACCATTCAATATTATAATTTAACCATATAAATTATTGCGATGAAAAAAGTTGTTTTTAATTAAAATATAGCGTGTTTTTACTATTCATCAAAATACGAAAGTTACCAGAATAATTCGAAAAATTATTCCAAAGTAAATTTTTTTTCTTGATTCCAAATAAGAATTGTATTTTCTCAAATTTAACATATAAACATGTCAAAAACTAGATTTAATGTGGGTGCGCCATCAAAAGGTGGCAAAACTGCATTTTTTGAAAAATACTTATTTTACCAGAAATTTTTTTTTGTCCTTATACCATGTTCTAAAAAATGTGTAAGATGAATAATAATGTTACAAAATTCAAAATTTAGTTAATACTATTCATAACGGCTAGTTCATAAAAATATTTTAATAATATATCGTTGTTTAGTAAAACCCGGTGTTGTGTATAACACACGCTATCGAGGAAGGTCGTGATTGCCTGTAATGCAAGCGATGTCAGGGTTGCGTGTTGTGCAAGAATCCTTTGTTGTTTCATATACTAGAATCCAACCATATTTAATTTATACATTGAATATATATATATATATATACTCAATATTGTGTAGTATAACTATTATTAGAATTGTGTGTAACACGATCCAAGAATAGTGTTGCATATACTGCAAGCTAATACAGTGTTCCCTATAACAAAAAGTAATCTTGGTGTAGCATACAACACAAGAAATTAATGAAATTATAAGAATATTTTTCATAAAATCGTGGGATTTTACAACGATAGTCATGAACAGGGTTACCTGATATGAATGGTTATAAATGTCATAGATTGGACCAAAACTAGAGGTTAAGGCATCACTGTATATAATGTGACTAAAAGAATCAAGCTGCATGTAGTTTTAGGAAACTAATATAACTTAAATTCATTCTGAATAGAATTTATACATATATTTTAATGTCTTTCTTTCTGGACACCATCATACATTTTCATTTTATTTGGTCTTAAAGAGCTCCAACAATATAATTACATGTGTCCAGGATAAATTTTTTTATAGTTTAACATCATATAACTAGGAATAAATTTTTATAGTTTAACATTAATGAAACTACAATGAAATGTTTATAGATTAACATCACATAACTAGGTAAAAAATTTAACGATTAAACATTTTGTAACCAATATGAAATTTATACAGTTAAAAATCATCAACCTAGGATGAAAATTGTACATTTTAACAACATGTAACAAGGGATAAATTTTTATAGTTTAATGTAATGTAACCAATATGAATTTATGGAATTTAACTGATGTCGATTCCCTTATGATGATAGTTATGTGATATATATCATGATAAATCACCACTGGGTGGGTGGAGTTACATGCTCCCAATCCATTTTATCCATTAAGTAAACCCCATTATGATAGACCATATGTATGATGTATTTTTATTCCCACTTAGGTATAATCATTGTAGGATTATTTCATGGAATCATTAGGGTTTATAGATCAATCAATAGTTCTTCGTGGTGTAATCAATAGAAAAAAACTTTTTATTAAATCCTCATGTTATCTAATTTTGATGGAATTCATGGTTATGAAAATCATGAAACCTGTTATCATCAACCCACTTCTTTTCATCCAAATTAATTTTTCAATTCAATTCATCTTTGAAATTTTTGTACAAAAATTTTCAGAGAGAAAAAATAAATACTTCGATAGGTAACACTAAATTTGACTTTTACACCCGTGAGTATAGAATTTCTTATGTAGCAGTACGCGTGGTGGTATAGTAGGCCCCTAAAGGATGGAGGTGGTTGTCTGGACCGGACTTGTTATCCATGTTCACCATATTCTTGTGTATATTTGACATAGTATTATTGAAGGGCTCTATTTTTACATTTTTAGTTAAATGATATAGAGATGAGTGATTGGAATCATTATAGTTCTACAAATAAAATTTCTTCATATTTTTAGAATAGAAGTTTCCACCGTTGTCCATTAATATTTTCTCAGGGTCACTCAACCTAGTGACGATGTGTGACTTGAAAAAGATGATGATGATCTTTATCCCAACATCCTTGAGGGTTATTTCTTCATCCCATTTAAGAATAAGTTAGTGGATATAAGGATTTACCTTAGAAACTTAGTTGTGTTTGGGGGATATGGGCCCAGAACATCTATTCCCCACAAGAAAATGGTTAGTAATATTTATCCTTATGTATAAAAGATATGGGTTGATGGATGATGTTCTCATGGATCTGAAATGTATAACATTTCATGGTGAATTCCACATAGTCATGTATCACATTATTTCATAAGTAACTGAAACTATTTTTTTGGTGGGATAGCCTAGTCCCAGAAAAATGAGTGTTGCCAAAACATAGATGGACATCTCCAATGGTCAAAAACATATCTCTTTATATTATTCATCTAAGTAAGATACCAGGAAATCCACACTTGTAGAGGTAAATCAGCTCAATTAGACCACACTGCTAGTTATTGTTTACTAAATGGAACAAAATAAGTTCCCTTACAACATTAACTATTGAGAAAGCCCAAATTAGAAGATAAAGGATTATAGGATCCATCCACAAAGGTGTGGACGATGGTTCATCATGCTCTGGGGTGATGCTGAAATGATTTATGTCATCCATATTCTAGGTCAAGATCGATGTTACAATTCTTTGGTATGTGATTCAGAAGATTTATAACTCCAAATACGAGATGGTTGGGATAGTGGATACATTATCAAAAACATTGATACTATCATTTTATGATCAGGGAACATAGAGGATTGTGTGATCAAATTGGAATTCAACCTTCAATCCCTTAATGTATCAAACAATAGGGTCTAGTTCATACTTTTTATGGAATATATTCCATTCAGTTTCTTTATCACTAGCTCTGAGTCCCCTATGATATTTTTGTAGGTCATTTTATTCACTAGGGAGAGTTCCAACCATGTGATGAGGGCTTGTAACCCTATCTTTTTGTTCTTGCATCATTCAGATTGTGAGACAGAGGTGGGAAATTTTTTTTATATATTTAGAAAAATATGATCCCTAATCCAACCTGATTTAGCTTTTCATTTTTCATCCTATTGTAGATAGAAATATGAGAGGCACCATAAAAATAAATCTCCCATGTCAATGTATTTTCATGGTAATAGAATATCTACTAATAAGGGAGATTTGTGTCTACTAGTGTTTTTTATGGAGTTGGATGTTCTATGGGGAAATCAGCCAGGGCATTCCCTTTCACCGACATCTAATATACAAAATGAATATTTTATTTTTAAAAAATGACCCACCATATAGACAAGAAACTAGTTGATATATGATGATGAAGGATTTACATGAGTGTCTCAATATAATAAACTTTATTGAACTTGTCTTTCATCAATTAATGACTCATGTTTTTCACTTGGATGATGAGCACATTGAAGTTTATCTGGAAAATAGTGTATTAGGTATTAGTACCCAGTATTGTTCGACTGTGGTATTAGAGATTCTTATAGATTACCACATCAACTGTTCTATTTGAGGAGGGTGCCAGGTGAGAATTTTATAGTGGAAACATATAATATGAGTGGTCTCCCATCCACCAGATGGATCAATAATGGTCAATGCAATACATATTTCTTGACACTTTCAAAATATTTTTGAAAGTTGTCATCATTTTGAAATGAAATTACCTTATTCATTATCATGGTAAAGGGGAGAGTATTGATGTAAAATTTTCTAGTAAATGATAATTTTAGTTTAGGTTCCCTCAGACCCCCCTTAGTTCAATGATATTCATAGGGGTGAAATTGTCCCAAGATAACTATACATATATGGGTCAACGTCAATGTCATAGTGACATACCACTATGCAAAGAAACTTCCCTAATGACACCGTGAAGGAAAAATTCCATGGAAAAATCTTTATACTTTGATTTCTCATCATTTAAAATACTTTTTATGGTATTTGAGATTACCACATCGCTTTCAAGATTTAAACACTAGGTCATCCGCAAAACATTTCATTATTCTTTCGAAGAACTGCTTAATGATTTGATGTATAGCATGTTGATTAGTTGCCTCAGGATTATTTAATCCAAAGAGAATGACCTGATGTAAAAAAGTTAACATGATGTGATCTAAAGGTAGTATATTTCACATCTTTAAGGGCCATATTTATCTAGTTTTACCTCGAGTACATGTCCATAAGTGAAAGGGCCTGGAAGCTTGTAGTTTCATCGATAAATAATTATGTGACTGTAAATGGGATATCACCATTTGAGATGTTCTAATTATTTCATTTAAAATTTTTGAAGACCCTTATATTACTATTCATTTCCATTATTGGGATTGTATTGGCAATCCATATTGGGTAGTTCACTTCATGACAAATTTCGATATGATAAATTTGTAAAATTCTACAACTACATTAGTGGTATGAGATGGGTATATCCTATTGGATTCCAAAATGACTCCTCGATTATCTTCCAGAAGACCTAAAAGAAGCATAGCCATATTTGGATAGTGTCTAGGAATTTCTATATAGTTTCAAAAAAGTACATATTTGTTTCCTTTAGAAATGAAATTTACATTTCGTGCATGGAATGAGGCATAAAGATACAAATATGTGTAGGAAAAAAGCCTTTATATATTCCGAGGTTTAACTTCATGAGGCCATCAATGGTGGTGGAGACACGTTCCTTAAATGTGGTAGGGGCATTCATAAGTTAATCCTCATATTATTACATCTATGATTATGTGGAGGAATTTGCTAATGATGTTGGAAATCAAGGATATCTCTATAAATATTGTGGTGAGAGTGTCCATGAGAAGAGATATTATCATCCCCAGTTTTAGGAGTTTTTCTTGAGAGATACTAGAGGTGATTGTATTTTACACTATCAATGGGGACATACGGGGCGGGAACCTCTCGGGTCATGTCAACCGCCGCGACTAGAGTTATAGGGATCACATAGTTGTCATCAAGAATAATATAATGATTCGTAATAGAGGTACCAAAGCCAATGGGTGTTTCATTATATACATCATCATCCTCCACTGGCTATGTCCCATACTTTTTACCAATATTCATTAGAATATGCGGTTCTACAAGTATAAAAATGAGAAATATCACCATGAAGTAAACAAAAAATTCAACCAATGTGGTACATCAAACAATAATGGAATGTTGAAGGTATCCCCAGGTGGCTATTAATATAGGGCCATCTAATAGGACATTGTATTTGGTTCCTCACTTGATAACCATAAAATGAAAATCAGATTTCATATCTCCAAACTAATATTTGAGATTGGTCTCCCTAATGTGTTTTTTATCATTCATATGATACTATCGAATGGTCAGACTTATGGGATGAAAGTACTGTATTCCTTATCGAGATATTTTGAGGGTTTGCACTTGGATTAGGCTGATCCTGAAATCATTTTAAATTAAGGAGCATTGGACATTGGCATTATTTAGTCTACCTAAAAAATATTGGGGTCTAATATGAACATGGATGACATATAAAAGATCACGGTTAGTCAAAGAGATGGTGAAATGGAATTCTGGTGACATGGTCTACACACAATAAACCACAGATACTATAACTTTTTTCTAGAACTCTTGTGGTGTCTAGAGGCATTACAGAAGGTAAAACAAGAGTTATTTTGAAATATAATGTCAATTGAAGAATGAGTACATGGATGGTACCACTTCTACCTATTTCATAATTTCATAATTGTTTTAGTGTTCAGTGCCTCCCGATGTAAGTTTTATCTTATCATATGGATTTCAATATGAGAAATTCAAGATAGATAATAGTATTTCTGGGGTAATGGTTGTGGGATCATTTTCTATTAGTGGGGTGGGTTGGGATGGCCTTCCCCTTTTTCTGGGATAATTAGATAATTGAACCCCCGTTAAGTGGTCATGCATGATAACATGATGCAAACATCCACTTGAGGGTTCTATTACTCATCCATGTTTATTATGAGCCAAATAGAGATCATTCGCATGGTTATCACCTACATATACGTCCCCTATGTGGACACAAATAAAATATTGTGTATGACTGCACCAACATTCTCCCATGTATCCTTATTTCCCATGAATTAAGCCACTTGTTCCATGGTTATATGAGGGAAACTTGTATTCTATTGGATATTCATCATCAAAGATGGTTATTCAAAGTTTATCACATTGAAAATACCAAATATGAGTGATTCATCCAATGAGGGTTTCATTTTGTAGGGAAGTGCCTATTCTGAGGATTTTATAGGGATGAATTATACAATATCAAGATCTTCCCATGGAGTATAATATAACTCCTCCTCTCTTGATTCTTCCAAAATCATGTGGCCATTATAGCTACTAGTATGAATATTCGATATTTCCTCCATGAGTGGTCACAATATTGTGGGTTTATGCAGCTATCCACCGAGGGTAACATGATTTTGGTCAACTGTTTTTTAGTTATCCAGTTGTCTAACATTCACTCATGCTTGGATGGTTATTTCTTCTACCCATACTCTTCTTCTATCAAGTTGATGATTAAGCCTGACACCTTCTCTGAGGAGAAATCTCAAACAAGCTATCCATAATTGGTAATGCCTTGAAATAAATCATTGTAGATAATGATTTCCTAGTTAATATGACCCATCCTTCTATGGAAAGGGTGTTAATCAGGATGATTGGTGAGGATGAACTCTTCATGAATCCTGGGATGATGTTCCTTGAGCAGGTTATTGTCCATGTCTTCCATGAAATAATTATATACTTGTTTATTTTGGAAGGAGTATGTATTATTCATCCATTCCCTTAACCCTCATTAACCATATTTTCTTTGCGCTTCATTCCATTGTTGGTTATGTGGTTATTTCCCCATATGAGTAGGTGGTTGGAATGTTTTTACATTCATAGGTACTTTGATGGGAACTACTTGTTTATTGAGAGTGATAGTAGATGATTCTCTATTACCTGGATGTTTCCATTGTGTTCAGTGTATGAGTCAGGGATTGGATTGTGTTCTCTGAATTTTATTTTGAATAACTTGTTATTTTTTTGAACTCACGGTACCCACTGGGATACTACATTTGGATTAGAGGTGTACAAAACTCATCCCAGAAATTTTTACCATAGATTTACAGTAGTATCTCTTATGATAGAGCGATGCCTGGTGAATAAGTAAATACTTTTCATCTAGCTACAAATTAAAAAACCAGCTCATCCTCATATTGTTTGTAGTTATTCAAGTCTATGATCAAGTTTTTTCTATAGGGTTGATATTAATTGATTGAGTAACTAATGATGATGGTATTCACATCCTGATATTGATCTTACTAGATGACTACAACACTAAACAGAGCTTGGCCCTGCTAGAGTCTGTACAAAACATGTAACGCCACGACCCCGATTACCCAGAGTCGGTGCATTATTTTAATACATTGGCATGATTACAAAGAATCAAGCCCCGAAGGACCGATTAGTTTAGCAGTCCTGGAAATTAGATTATATACATGAATGTTACATTGCACTTTAAGACATACAAAACAACATAAATAATCTTTTTGAATGCCATTATTCCTTTAGCTTAACCCTGCATATCCATCACAATAAACTTCTTGGAATCCTGGGAAAAATAAAACATAGAAAGGGGTGAGATCAAATGCTCATTAAGGGTAAGCAATACAACATAAACTTTCATAAATATGCATAAACATTTAAGGCAATGTATAACTAAAACAAAAGCTTTTTAAACATTAACTCAATCATAATACGGCACAGATAAAATGAAATAATTCCATATACTTATTCACATGGATATTCTACTAGTCGAATAATCACATGAAATATCAATAACCACTTTCATAACGATGGAATGCATAATTCAAGACAATAATAACCACGTAGCCAAGGCCTCGTGCCCAGACTACTAATAATATTTTGTCAAGGCCTCATGCCAAGACACTAGTTTGTATCATGAGACCTACCGATTCATCGAGGAGCTATAGTGGGCTCCACCCATCACTTATTAAGTCCAATGCATTCCTCATATGAAAAGGTATAAACATAATAGAAAAATTCGTATTAAAACTAGCATAAGAAATGTCTATAATTTACCAGTAAACCTTGAATGGTATAAAAAAACACATCCACAGTCAAACATATCAAAAAACCTTCAACAAAATATGGTAGATTTGTATCATGATAAATGAACTTCAAAACAAGTTTAAAATCAATTAAATAATTTTGACATGGATGAAAATGATTTGTAAAACTCTTTGAGAGAAATACCCCTTTTCATGAAAACATTAAAAAGACACACAATTTATAAAAGAAATCATTTAAAGACATTTTTGAATCAAAGTGTCCCATACCACTATAAAACTTTTGAAAGGAATTATTATTTTAAAAACATTCATGTCCATATAAATAAATCCTTAAAAACCATTTTGAAGACATGGACATAAATGAGAATGATTTAGAGGAATAAATATTTAAAACATTTGAAATTATGTTTTAGTAAAATATCCTTAAAATAATCCCTCTGAAAACTCTTTCATAAAACATGTACACGAATAATAAATATTTCCCAGTAGATACTTACGTAAAAACAACCTCGGATAATAAAGAGATTGTGAGATTAACCCTTACCAATTTGGTAAATTACGAAACATGAAACCCATGAAAGAGGTATCATACAATGAATATGTAAATACACTTAAATTAAAGTGTATTACACAATGAATATAATTATGGGTAGTACATACACCACACAAAAGATAATAGTGGCAATATGGGATGAATCTCATGGGAATAAAGAGTGAGATGAAAACCCCTTACCTTGCACTTTCCTTTAGTCGAGGGTATGATAACCTCCTAAATAATGGTGAAATAATTGTTATTAAATTATACAAGAATCATATACAATTTTATGTTATCATATATAATCTTTTAACATTTCTTTGTTAATAATATCTTATTATTATCGTCGTTTCGGGTGTTAACTTACTCATTTTCTTTTATATGTTTTGTTACGCAGGCCATGTTGGTCATGGATAGGTTGTATCTTATTCATATCCTGAATAATATCAAGTCCTTAAACATTATTTTTAAATCATCAAATGATAATTATACTTTAATGGATACGATGTAGAATGAATCTCATCGCGTTCGTGGAGACGGTAGTCCGTATGTACGCACGAGCGAAAATATCATTATTTTGATGTTAAAATAATATATAATTGGATGGGATATCATATAGACAGAATAATTATCATGTAATATTTATTATTCACATTAATTACACATCATTATTATACCCATCCAAATAATAATTTTTTGAATGAAAATTACACCACGACGTGGAGACGGTAAGCCGAACGTACACACTTATAGTGACATTCCATTCAAAGGATGGATAGAATACAGAATATGGTTGTTACATATTTATAATAACATCATAGTATATAGAATATACTGGATTTATTATTTTATAATAGAAATAACAAAGAAAGAAGAAGTTGATGAAGAAAGGAACATGAAAGGGGGTGGTGAAAACATTACCTCTTCTTCGGGTTCTTCCTTTCGATTTGATCAAAATGGCACATTTGGTTGGATTTCTGATCAAAATAATGCATATAGGTTGTGTTGAGGGATTTTGAGAGAGTATTTGGGCAGGGGTTTCCTAAAACAAAAGGCTTTTACGGTGTGAAGAATTGGTTAGAGGTTGGGTCCTTTTATAAGGGGGTGGAGGGGCTCTTTAGAAAAAACATAAAGTATTAATTTATAATAAATTCATAATCGGTTTCTAATGGTTCCAAAGTGGATTATTTAAAT
This sequence comes from Viscum album, assembly GCA_963277665.1. Classification (NCBI taxonomy): domain Eukaryota; kingdom Viridiplantae; phylum Streptophyta; class Magnoliopsida; order Santalales; family Viscaceae; genus Viscum; species Viscum album. The sequence continues at coordinate 155,285,797 of OY728153.1, forward strand.
TTTAAGGTGGGTATGGGTCGAAAACCACTCAACCAATATAATTTAGACAGTTTTGGGTTTTTATATTAACCTTATCATTAAGTATTAACTCTTAGTTAATTAGTTTCACTTTTACAATGTATCTTTGTATTTTTATATTATATGGTTAATAAACATACTATATACATCTAAGAGACCCCCATGTGATCCATTAATGATATAAATATAATTATATATGTCTCTTTGCCGAACCTTAGATTTTTAGGAATTTAATATCAATTAATAATATAATATATATTTTAAAAACTCTTTTATGTCAATTTTGACACTGTTCAATAGTTGATTTTTGTAAAACTCATAACAGAATTATTACTTAGAAAACAGTTAATTAAATCATTTATAAAATGTCATATTAACCTATAAAATTAGTTTAATTCATAAAAAGGCTAAAATTATATTTATTTGGGTATTTATAATATCAATTATTTTAATTTTTTACTATTATGGTAATTACTTCATCATCATTGTGTCATAAATAAATTAAATTATATAATGTCTAAAAATTATAAATAAACTAAAATTATTTAGGAAATATTTTGGGCTTTCTAATGACTATTTATAGTATAAAATCCAACATATATAACCCAATGTAAAAATTGTTTTTCTAAAAGATATGTGATTATGTCATTTTTGTATTTATTTTAACTTAATTAACATAAAGTGTCCATGTCACCTACATGTGGATCCATGGGGTCCAAAAATAGACTAAATGATTCCTATGGTCGGACATGTATCCAAAAATAAGGTTAGGACATGTTTTAGGGTAATTTAGTATTATTATAATTTTATTGTTTAACCCTTATTTACCGGATTTACCCTTTAACCATGGTAAATAAAATATTTACCAAAGTAATTATTCAAAATTTATAAAAAAAGTTACCTATTTACACAATTTGGACATCCTGATTCAAAATATGGAATCCATTTTTCAAAATTCAAAACACATAAGTGGAAGAAATTAATTTAAAATAAATTCCCGCTGTCATAACAAAAAGTGTGTTTTTAAGATATAATAACTATCAAAAGATTGATACTTGTTTATATCCGGTATAATTGTGAAATTATGTCCAATAACCAACATTGTATTAAATGATAAAAATATATTCTAAATATACTTTAAAACCACTCAAATTCATAATTTATCAATATTAATTATTTTGATTAAAAAAGTTGTTTTTAATTAAAAATTTAGTAATTTTTACTATTCATCAAAATATTAAATTTACCCAAAAAGCACCAAAATTTCACCTTAGGATAAATTCGATAATCCAAATCCAAATATGAAGTCCATTTTGAGAGGTAAAATTTATAAAATTTTTAAAAGTAGCTATTACTACTCATAACAGCTAGTTTGATTGGTTGTGGTGTGTGTTAGAACTCGAAGTTGCGTACAACACACGCTACTGTATTATTCAAAGGAAAGCATACCGTGGAAGCTTGGTATGTTTCATTGTAAATTTTTTTATGTACCCATTTTAAAGAATAAATTTATTTAGTAAAATATATAAATTTTTAAAATATTGGATTTAAAAATGGTTCACTATTAAAAGTTGGTAAAAGTGCATTTTTGAAAAATACATCTTTTATCTGAAAAAATTGAATCTGTTCTTACATTATGTCTATGAAACTCATAATATGGATTCTAAAATTATATGGTTTATATAAAGTCCAAAATTTAGTTAATACTATTCATAACCACTTTTGAATAGCTTGTTTGGTATGTCATGGTGCGCTTGAACTCAGTGTTGCGTGTAGTGGAAGTTATTGAATTGTTTTGAAGAAGTACATACTATGAAATCATGGGGTGTTACATTCTTCCCTCATCCAATAAATTACGTCCTCACAATTCTGATATTGTTCTTCGAAAATAAAGGTTGAAAATAGAAAATATCTTTGTGGAAAAACCCACATCGGAAATTTGGTTAATAAAATTTAGTCTTAATAAGAGGAAAAGATAAATGAAAGGGTCACCACCAAATTATGATCTCTATTAGGATAAAATTGGTGGAAATTAGAGACATATAATTGGAGGAAAAAAATAAATATTTATAGGTAGTGATTGAGGTCATCGATCACAAACAAGTTTAAAATTGAGGTCCATAAATTAATCAATCTATAATGATTTAAAATACCACCGGTTCAACAAAACATAAGGTATTAGGATAACACATTTTTGGTTTTAAGAATCCTTTAATGAAGTATAAGAATTAATTTCTTTATAGAATAATAGGAGAAGAAAAATATATACTTGACAAGTAGAGTTCCATCGTTTAACTAATTTCTACAACAAACTCATCTTTCACTTTAAAAGATAATAGAACTTAAAAAATATATTCTCTTTATCCTATTCATTTGGGGTTAAAAAATGAATTTATAATTCATCTATTCGACCTTCTTAAAATAAACTACAATATTTAATCTAGGACATCTCGCGGGCCAGTGGTAGGTGATACACCCTTATTGCCCTTCGGTTGCGATTTCAAGTCTTGCGGCCTTGCCGGTCACGAAGGGTTGCCGCCCGACCTATGGGTTGCCCTTTTATGGCAATCCAAAATATATCTTAAACTAGAATTATCCAAAATACTTCTGTCCAAACTCATAGTCCAAAATTTATGAGGAAGGTAAACACAGTGAAGATCCTTTTTTTGTGCATAATAACATGTGAACACCTTTATCATGTATTCTTTTAAAACACTGCAACATCCTGAATTACCATAAAACCTTATTAATTACATTCATGATACCTTATTCCTTATAAAATAATGGATATACTCATTCTATCCAAAAATGTTGTAAACTCCAACAATGATGGGAAAATAAATTATTAATCAGTTTCAAGGTAGTCAAGAATATCAAATTTCATTTAACCAAATCAACCATATCTTGTTCCAAAATCAGTACCTCAATATTCAGACCATATTAAGGTTTATCATTCCTTCACCCATGTTATTTTATAAAAATTTAACTCTCTATAGAGTCACTTTTCATAGTACCATAAAATTTAAAATCCTCAATGAAATAGTACTGCAGTACAATCCTTATTTATTTTCAGTACATCATTGATACAACACTTCAATGAAATAATTCCAAAATAACAACATAAGAACACTGGTCATTCCTCTTCATCTGTGGTAGTATCATAACGTGATTATTATCCAATAACATCATTTTCAGAATAGTCCAATGACTGGGACATTGGTTCACATAGTGTCCAAACTCCTTGCAGATGAAGCATTGTACATTTGAAACCATTTTCTTACCCTTTTAGTCACGTAATTAGTGCCCTTTTCTTCCCCACTTATAACAAACTCCCATTCCTTTCAGGCAAGTTCCAAGGTGTTTCTTCCCACAGTTATCACATATGAAGAAATTCTTTTTTTCCTTCTTCCCTTTATCCATCTTTCTCTCTTCCATCATTTTCTTCTCTTGCTTCCCTTCAAATCCATAAGACTTAGTAAACTCTTTACTTATCTTATCAACACATGATACTATTTCTTCATATAATGATAATATGTGGGAGACTATTTTCCTTCTAAATGATGGCTTAATACCATGAAAGATACGATCCTTCTTACTCTTTGGATCATACTTATTGCTGGAGTTCACATTCCTTCTATTGGGCGCCATTTCTATACAATAGCATAAACAAGGTCAGTTTATGAATTGCAATGAATAATTCCAAACATTTATAATAACTTACATAAATTGAATAGTTTAAGGATATAATCCATAATCACAAAAATGTTTTCTTTGAGGAGGTATATACTCATAAACCCTTCATAGAGGTTTGTAAAGAAAATGAGAATTATCCTAACATATCCCCCAGGAGTTTCGTAACCAAGAGTCCATCAAGGCCCGTTGTCATGCACCTGTTTCCGTTGGAGTCTAGATCAAAGCGGTGTTTTTGGGTTTTACCCCTAGGTACTTTTATGCCAGAGACGCCTCTACCTGCTTGTATCCAGACAAGGATGTATTGCTCGGAAAACTCACAAAATTTCTACAATACCAAAATTATAGGAAGTTCTTCTATACTAATCCTCAAAGTCTATCTTAGGGATATATGCTCTAATCAGAGTTTATCTAAATCTAGTTTCAATTTTTATTGTTAAACTTCATCTGAGACCAACTGTAACTCCCCGACCCCAATTACCCAGAGTCGGTGCATTATTTTAATACATTGGCATGATTACAAGGAATCAAGTCCCGAAGGACCGGTTAGTTTAGCAATCTTGGAAATTAGATTATATACATGAATGTTACATTGCACTATAAGATATACAAAACAAAATAAATAATATTTATGAACGCCATTATTCCTTTTGCTTAACCCTGCATATCAACCACAATACACTTCTTGGAATCCTGGAAAAAATAAAACATAGAAAGGGGTGATCACAAATGCTCAGTAAGGGTAAGAAATACAGTGGAAACTTTAATAAATAAGAATAAACATTTAAAGCAAGGTATAACTAAAACAAATTCCCTTTAAACATGATCTTAAGCATAATATGGAAAAGATAAAATGAAATAATTTCATTTACTTATTCACATGAATATTCTACTAGTCGAATAATCACATGCAATATCAATAACCACTTTCATAACGATGGAATACATAATACCAGACTATCATAACCATGTATCCAAGGCCTCATGCCGAGACTACAAATATGATTTTTTCAAGGCCTCGTGCCAAGAAACTATTCTGTCTCATTAGACCTATCGATGCATCGAGGAGCTATAGCGGGCTCCACCCATCACTTATTAAGTCCAATGCATTCCTCATATGAAAAGGTCTAAACATAACATAAACATTCGTATTATGACTAGAATACGAAATGTCAATACTTTACCCATAAACCATTAATGGTATAAAAATTACACATCCACAGTCAAACAAATCAAAAAACCATCAAAAAAATATTGAAGATTTGTATCATGGAAAATCAACTTCAAAACATGTTTAAAATCCATTAAAGAATTTTGACATGGATGAAAATTATTTGTAAAACTCTTTGAGATAAATATCCCTTTTTCATGAAAACATTAAAAAGTCACAAAATTTACTAAAGAGGTCATTTAAAGACATTTTTGAATCAAAGTGTCCCATACCACTTTGAATCTTTTTAAATTAATTCTCATTTTAAAAACATTCATGTCCATATAAATAAATCCTTATAAACATTTTGAAGAAATAGACATAAATGAGAAAGATTTAGAAGAATAAATATTTAAAACATTTGAAATTATGTTTTAGTAAAAAGTCCCATAAAATAATCCCTCTGAAAACTCTTTTATAAAACATGTACATCGATATTAAATATTTCCCAGTAGATACTTACGTAAAAACAACCTCGGATAATAAAAAGATTCTGAAATTAACCCTTACCAATTTGGTGACTTACAAAACATACAAACCATGAAAGAGGTATCATACAATGAATATTTAAATACACCTAAATTAAAGTGTATTACACAAATAATATAATTATGGGCAGTACATGCAGCACACAAAAGATAATAGTGGCAATATGGCATGAATCTCACGGGAATAAGGAGTGAGATGAAAACCCCTTACCTTGCACTTTCCTTTAGTCGAGGGTACGTTAACCTCCTGTATAATGGTGAAATAATTGTTATTAAATTATACAAGAATCATATACATTATTATGTTATCATATATGATCTTTTAACATTGCATTGTTAATAATATCGTAGTATTATCGTCGTTTCGGGTGTTAACTTACTCGTTTTCTTTTATATGTTTTTATACGTAAGCCATGTTTGTCATGGATAGGTTGTATCTTATTCATATCCAGAATAATATCAAGTCCTTAAAAATTATTTTTAAATCATCAAATGATAATTAAACATGAATGGAGATGATGGAGAATGAATCTCATCGCGTTCGTGGAGACGGTAATCCGTACGTACGCACGAGCGAAAATATCATTCTTTTGATATTAAAATAATATATAATTGGATGGTATATCATATAGACAGAATAATTATCATGTTATATTTATTATTTACATGATCTACACATCATTATTATACCCATCCAAATAATAATTTATTTAATGGCAATTACACCACGACGTGGAGATGGTGAGCCGAACGTAAGCACGTGTGGTGACATGCCATTCAAAATATGGATAGAATACTGAATATGGTTGTTCAATATTTATAATAACATCACAGTATATAGAAATACTGGTGTTATTATTTTAGAATAGAAATAACAATGAAATAAGAAGTTGAAGAAGAAAGGAACTTGAAAGGGGGTGGTGAAAACATTACCTCTTCTTCAGGTTCTTCCTTTTGATTTGATCAAAAGGGATCCATAGGTTGGCTTTCTGATCAGACTAAGGCCTCTAGGTTGTAGTGAGATATGTTGAGAGAGTATTTGGGCAGGGTTTTGGCTGAACCCAAAGTCTGTGATGGTGTGAATAATTGGTTAGAAGTTGGGTCCTTTTATAAGGGGGAGGAGGGGATCTTTAGGAATAACATAAAGTAATAATTTATAAAAAATTCATATTCGGTTTATAATGGCTCAAAAGTGGATTAATTAAAGTTTATGGTGGGTATGGGTCAAAAACCACTCAACCAATATAATTTAGACAGGTTTGGGTTATTATATTAACCTTATCTTTAAGTATTAACTCTTAGTTAATTAGTTTCACTTTAACAATGTCTCTTTGTATTTTTATATTATATGGTTAATAAACATACCATATACATCCAAGCGACACCCAAGTGGTACATAAATGATATACCTATCATGATATAAGTCCCCTGGCCGAACCATAAATTTTAGGAAATTAATATCAATTAATAATATAATATGTTTTTTAGAAACTCTTTTATGTCAATTTTGACACTATTCAATAGTTGATTTTTGTAAAAATCATAATAGAATTATTACTTCGAAGAAAGTTATTTAAATCATTCTTAACATGTCATATTAACCTAGAATTTTTTTTTAATTTATAAAAAGTCTCAAATTATATTTATTTGTGTGTTTATAATATCAATTATTGTAATTTTTCACTATTATGGTAATTACTGCATCATCATTGTGTCATAAATAAATTAACTTATATAATATCTAAAAATTATAAATAAACTACCATTATGTAGGAAATATTTTTATATTTCTAATGACTATTTATAGTCTAAAATCCAACATATATTACCCTATGTAAAAAATTTGTTTCTAAAAGATATATGCTTATGTGATTTTTATATTTATTTTAACTTAATTAAAATAAAGTGTCTCTATCACCTACAAGTTGCTCCATGGGGTCCCAAAATGGACCCAAAGATGCCTATGGTCAGACATGTATCCACCAATAAGGTTAGGATACGTTTTAGGGTAATTTAGTATTATTATAATATTATTGTTTAACCCTTATTTACCGAATTTACCCATTAACCATGGTAAATAAAATATTTACCGAAATAATTATTCAAAATGACTAAAAATAAAAGTGTCCTATTTACACAATTTGGACATCCTGATTCCAAATATGGAATCTATTTTTCCAAATTCAAAACACATAAGTGGCAGAAATTAATTTAAAAATAATTCCCACTTTCAAAACAAAAATCGTGTTTTTAAGATATAATAACTATCAAAATATTGATAGTTGTTTATGTCCGGTTTAATTTTAAAATTATGTCCAATGAACAAAATTGAATTAAATGCTAAAAATATATTCTAAATATACTTTAAAACCCCTCAAATTCATAATTTATCACTATTAATTATTTTTATTTAAAAAGTTGTTTTTAATTAAAAATTTATTAATTTTCACTATTCATCAAAATATTAAATTTATCCGAAAAGTACCAAAATTTCACCTTAGGCTAAATTTGATACTCTGAATCCAAAAATGAAGTCCATTTTATGAGATAATATTTTTAAAAATTTAATAAGTAGGTATTACTATTAATAACGGCTAGTTTGATTGGTTGTGGTGTGTGTTAGAACTCGAAGTTGCGTACAACACACACTACTGTATTATTCAAAGGAAAGTGTACTGTGGAAGCATGGGATGTTTCATTGTAAATTTTTTGATGTCCCCATTTTATAGAATAAATTTATTTAGTCAAATATATAAATGTTTAAAATATTGGATTTAAAAACGGTTCACTATTAAAAGTTGGTAAAAGTGCATTTTTTAAAAATACTTCTTTTATATGAAAAAAATGAATTTGTTCTTACATTATGTCTATGAAACTCATAATATGGATTCTAAAATTATAAGGACTATATAAAGTTCAAATTGTAGTTAATACTATTCATAACCTCTTTTGAACGGCTTTTTTGGTAAGTCATGGTGCGCTTGAACTCGGTGTTGCATGTAGTGCAAGTTATTGAATTGTTTTGAAGAAGTACATACTATGAAATCGTGGGGTGTTACAAAACACCTCAACTTTTTTCCACTTATTGACCGTTAGGGCCCATCATCAACCAATATCAGGATAAAAAGTGTGTGATATTGTCTTCAGGATCTCCTATTATGTCCAAAGTAGAGATGTTATTATTTCATAAATTGGGTGGGGGTATAGTATCATCAACCCATTCAGGAATGAATATCCTCTCTGGATACACATGTGCATGTATACCTTATGTATCATCCAATTGAGTACCCATGGACCCGATGATGATTAGATGTTATGGGGGTACTACTGTTTGGACCGTATCCTTTCTATATGAAGAATATGGGGGGCAATGAGGTACCACACATTCATCTCCCAATGATTCTATACTCGGACTATGATTGAATGATCTCCCTAAAGCAGGAGAGGATATTGACTCAATAGAGGGAAGTCACAATAATATTTGACTTACTTATTTATTTAGTGTGGCTTCTTACACATGGAAATAATATTATATATAGATACCTCTCTTGGAAGAATTTGTGCTATTGGAGGGAGAATATTCTTTATTTCTTAGAGATGATACCTGGTGGAAATATTTCCCTTAAGTAGATCCACATTGAGTTGTATGTGAGTTTGTATCTAACTCTTTTATTGAGACAACTATTCCTCCATTCAAGGAACTTTACTTCCTAGTGTCAGTGATTGGATTATTTTCGTACCTTTCCTTATTTCTTTGGTAGTATTCAACTATAGAGTTGGAAAATTGATATTTGGAGGTTCCATCTTTTGGATTCTTTTTTGGTTCTGAGGGCATGAATCCTAAGTTGGGGAATATATATCACCCTCCTCTTAGGGTAGTTTCAACATGTTTTCTCCATCTTTATTATCATTTTTGTTCAAATTTCTTATTGTGTTTACTGTTATGATATTCACAGAGGCATATCAAGAAATGGTGGTTACACCAATTTTTTTGAGGTGACATGATAATTTTGAACTGAATTATTTATCACCATTATTCAATACACTTTCCATCTTGGGATGATTTGGTTGATGAAATTATCAAGGTATGATTTCCTCCATCATATGTTCCTCTCATCTTGGTCTATGGACAATGAATTTGTGAGAGTATTTAGTCATGATTACTGGACAATCCCCAATCAGTAGAGGTTTTTATTATGGTGGGAGGAACATCTAAAATGTTGACCATAAATATTACCTTCCTAAAAAAGAGATGATTGATTCAATATATTGAAATGATGATAATGAAAATTACCCCATCTCTATAGGATGTGGTTTATTCAGGGATGTAATTTTAATTGATTTGTCCTATTTTTGATGATGCAATGATTATAGTCATGGAATTGATAATTATCTTGACATACATGAAGTTATATATCTCCATGGTATAGTGGGGTGGGTTTAATGTGGAATAAATGTTTATTTCTCTAGGACCCCCTCAGAGGAAAACAAACCAAGATATTGCGATTCAGATATAAATTCCCTGATCCCAATAAGATGAGGTTCCTTTACAGCTACTATCTTTATATCGTGAATTCTAACAACAAATGTCATTTTTATTGGTAGATGAAGTGGTAGATTATCCCAAAACCTATGGGATGGTTTCCCTCCTAGAATATTGCAATGGTAGCTTCTACTGAAGTATTTTATGTGGCATAATTATTCTTATGTAGGTGTCAGGTGTAATGGTAGCTAATGATGGGAATCATTATTTAAGGAACTTTTTCTATATTATATCAACATTGATCGCTATGTCTAAAAAACATTCACTTTGTTTTGAGGGGACATGTTCAAAGCTCTGATGACTATCCTTTCACTTTTTTTCATCATGTCTAGGCATTGTTGAAGCAGTGGAATTATATTGTAGTTGAAAACTATACAGTGTGTTACCTGGTCCCCATATTTTTCTAGTTTTTAGGACATTACAAAACTCTATATATGTTCAGTTATACTATTACATAGGGTGACCAAATGTTTATCGCCCTATATATTCCCCACCCTTGAATATTTATGCATGATGTGGCTTCAGAGTTTAGATAATGAAGGGTTGTTATATAATGGTGGAAATCCTGATACAAATTCACATGGTCCCACGGGTATAAATAGTGGCTTCAAACTCAATGATATGATGTTGGTTATTTATAAACACGTGAAAAATGTTTCCTAGAATTGTTTTTGGCATTTGTTTTAACATAAACCGATGTATAAATATATTTATATTGATATTTTAGAATCAGTTTTTTAAAAAATCTGATGACCAAAACTCCAATAATTTGATTGATGGCATCAGTTGTTGTAAAAACTACTGGAATAAATATAAAAAGAATTTTTGAGCATCAATTTATTTATAATTTGATCCAAAAAACATTTTTTAATAATATAGTATCCTGAAATCCTCATTTTTTGGATCTAAGAACCTTTTTTCTTCATTTGGGATGACCCCAACATTGACCCACTAACCCTTAATGACAATTATTGTTATTTATATTTTATTTTTATCATCATGTCACAATATGTGGTAGTGATTCTTCATTCTCTATCATTGTTTCATCATCAACTGTTGAATTTAAATTCTGATTTTTTTGGTTAAGTATCAACCACACTTTTCATTTTATTTCATTGTTCATGATTATAGTTCATTTCTACAAAATTTTTTGATAGATATTAGAGTTTTTTTCGAACGAATTTATGGGGGGAAAATCAGATAAAATGCCCATTTTTCTTGTTGAAATCCAAATTTTTTATGTTTTATTAAATATTTATGTTAATTTAGTTTCTCATTTATTTAAATTTTTGAGTTATTGTTTCAATTATTTTAATGTATTTGATTGGGTTTTATAAATTTTATTGCTAATGTTTTTTTATTTTGATTATTTTATAATCTAATGAAATTAAAAAATGGGTTTGGATGGTATTATGTAATGAACAATGATATATATTGTCAATTTTAATCAATATAATACACACGACAAGTAATGACTCCATATTTTTCCCCTGTTAAATTAATAAAAGTATCAATACCTTTTGAGAAATATGACGCCGAACTAGTGTAAAATCTTTGTAAAATGAAACCGTACATGTTATATGAGTCAAACTAATTAAATATTAATATCAATAAACCTCACACATATAATATTACAATTAAAAATGTATTATTTTAACATTTAAAAGATAAGTAATTTATATTAAAATAGATTTTTTTAGAAATAAAATTCATTAAAATTTTATATAATTAACCACAAGAAGTTAAATTGACCAATCAAAAATTATTGAATCAATATTGGATATTATTATATATGAACTAATAAATTATAAATACATATATTTAATATTCATTTGAAATAATATTACAATAAAATAAATATTCAAATGGTTATAATACAGTGAAAACTGGTTTACATTATATATATTAATGCATTTGAAAACTATAGATATAAAAATTTAATACAGTAAAATTAATTATCAATTAATGAATTAGAATTCAAATATTTTCATTGTATATTTGTTTAAGATTTTTTAGAAAAATTTAATTTTTTTATAAATAATGTTTAATACTATTTTTACCAAAAAGTGGATTTCTATAGTAGTGAGGGTATAAGTTGTTACCCAGTGAAGAATATACCCCCTATAATAGCATGTTAATTAGTAAAATAAGGAACAATTTTTTATAAGAAACAACAAAATTTAGGGTATGAAATTAAAGAAGCAACCTAATCTTATAATATGAGGTATAGAAGACATACATATAATGAAAAATCATGATTTTCTACTATTAATAACACATATATAAAAATAAATAAACGAAATATATTCAAACTAAACAATAGATTAGTTTAATAAAATCATTATTTTCTTCTGAGAATTTTTATAGGGGTCATTACATGTGATTTCCATTGGATCATTATGGCTCACATCATGTAAAATAAGTACATATAGTATATTAGTTATTATTTTATTCCTAATAATTATTGATATTTCGAATCTAATTACCTTTTATTTTCGTTGAATGTGTTTATGTTTACCATTTATCTTTTTATATAAATATTTTCATATTTATATGTTCTAATAGATTCATAGATTATATTGTAATATCATGTATTTAATGGATCATAATTGGATAAATTTATAAATAAACACTACTGAATATAAAAAAATTGATGATTTCTTGAAATTTTATAAATGAAATAATTTAAAAATATATTTTATTTCTACCCATGTGTGATGTTTTTAAATATGAGAAAATTAAAGTCCTTATAAATAAAGGATAATCTCATTTTCTTTGGTTTTATACATAATATTACATATTGGATTTGAAAAGTTAAAAGAACAAAAAATTCAACATGTAGTGTTGATGAAAATAATCATAATGAGGAGGATGATCATATTGAAGAATTAATTCATGTTTTAGGTGTTGAAGCCATAAAAAAAAGAAACTATTGATCAATTGTATCTATATTCTAAGAAACCATTAATCTTATATTGTAGTAAATATACAGTGTTATCAGTATTTTTTAGAGTATATTAATTGAATGAAATAAATGGATGAATTGATAAAAGTTTCTCCAACATACATGATATTTTAAAAGAGATACTTCTAGAAGGAAACATGCATACAGTTTCCAATTATGATATGGCGAAAATATTATGACCAATGAGATTTTTTTATAAAAAGATACATTTTCCCCTATAATTTTGAGATTTATACGATAAAATATGAATTTTTAGGAAATATTCTTACGTGTGGGACATCCAACAATAAGATGTATAGAAAATTTAACACAGATTCATTCTCAGGTACTAGCATAAAACCTCATTAAAAATCAATTTTGTATAATTTATAATATTTACATCAAATAATCCCTTCATCTAATTCTTCTAATTCAACTATGATTCATTATCGAGTACCTAAATTAGTGCTCCTGCTAAATAAATTTGGTACCTTGCAATAATTTCTCATTTGATGTGTCTATTTAAAAATCTAGTTGATGTAAAATGTTTATGATAAAATTTAGACTATTTGTATAATTAAGCTTTTATTATTGTTTGTAAACTATAAATATATTTCCCACCACAATTTTTTGATATAATGGTTAATCTGGTGATTCATTTGGTGCGTGAGATAAGAATATGTAGGCCTATATAATTGTGATGGATGTATCCTTTGGAATAATATATCAATATTTTTAAGGGCTACGTAAAAAATACGTATCGATTAGAGCCCTCAATTATTCCAAAATATTTTATGTAATAGGTGATTTAGTTTTATATTAATTATTTCTATTAATAGGAGCATATTTGTCTCCATATGTATAGACATATGATAATTGATAGTGAAGGTATATGGATTTGTTGATTTATGGTAATGTTCATTCTATGCGATGATGTGATACATGCTCATTTTTACATTTTTACAACACATATTTGGTTCAATCATAAATATCATCACATATTTCTAAATTTATGTTATGATATATGAACAGAAATGAAATTTGGATTATGACTAAGAATAAAAATATATTTGTTTTATGGTTGAAATAGAAATTCATCACTAATATGTCAACATCAGAAACATTGAAATTGTTGTTAGGGAAATAAACTCTTAATGTGATCAAATTGTAAGATTCTGATATTTATAGGTACACATTTTACACAAAAATCGTGATGCTAACAGTACTGTTCAAAATTGAGTGGAAATCGATGTCGCTGAAGAAATGTATTTTTCATGCTTCAAGGATAAAAACCCAGTTTCTACATCAATTATATAATTTTTATGTTCATTAAGACATATGGGAAATTAAATATATTAAATTTTGAGTCATTGTGTTTAAGTATAATTGGGTTTCGTGTAAACGTTGCACGAAACAAGATGAATATGGTTTTAAATGGTTGATTTGATAAGATTTTGATTCAATGAGGTACCATATATCATGGAAAAGCATGAAAACTAATTTCTTATGTCATTGATCCATTGAATATCTGTGGGATGTCATTTTTTAAGGGAAGAGAATCCATATGGATGATTGAGATAATGATGTTGATGATGTTATTGAATTATACAAGGATTCTTCATTAGTTACATGGTTTTTGAATAACAATGACTATAATGCAAACATAGTGCATGTAGTACAAAATGATCATGATGAAGGGATATAGGAAAAAAATTACTCTCCGGATTGATCTAGTAATTATTTAAATTATTTTATTTTTTGAAATATAAAAGTCTAAAAAATATATTATTTAATATCTATTTGATATAAAAATTTATAATGGTTTCTATCATTTTATATGTGATGATTATATATAATAGTCTACCTTATATATTATTTCGTTGAATAATCATAACATCTTTATCTTTTCAAGTTACACATGTCTACCATTTTATTAATTACATATTTCAATTATCATATTTTTAAAATTATTCCATAGGCTTATAATATTCTAGTCCACAGAAATTTCATTACAATTTAGTGTTTCAAGGATATATATAGATTCCGAGATAGAGGAAAATGTCCTATGGTATTTTAATTTTTTCATATTATTAAATATAAATTTATATAATATTTTATTGAAAAATAAACTTTAATTTATAAAAAATAATTTTAGGACTAATGATGAGACATCAGTGGCGGGTTCCTCTACATTTTCTGTTATGAAATAGAGTTAATTACTTGGTAAATATAGTATTATAAATTTACGAAAACTATAAGTTTATTTTGAAGATGAGTTATTAAAAATAACATTTAATGACAATAATAATACATCTGGACAAAATGCAACACAATCTAGCAGCAATATCTACATGAAGATCCATTTCAGTAATATAATTGTAAATCCTGATTAGATGTTCATCGACATGATGGAAAAAGATTACCTTTGGGAAGATGTAATGGTATAATATCTAAATTTATTTATTTATTTTTATTCTTAGAATATGAAATATTTTGAATGACTAATTTTTTAATTTTTCAATTATAGGTGAAAATAAATTTTAAGGAAAAAAATCAATAATGAAAATATTTCTCAGTATGGAGGTCGGTTAATGGAGAGATTTAAAAACAATGTTGAAAAAAATTATGTTCTTGGAAGGATGAAAAATGAAAACCCATGCGACAAGTATGAGTTTATAGATACAGATATATGTAATAATTCTTCACCCACCCACCATGATGAAGCCTTTCTGGTAGGATAATTATATTATATTGTAATATATCATATATATGTACCTATTTGCATATCAGTTTAATTTCTGTATAATAGGCCCCTAGGAAATATCATCCTAACATCCAGTTGTGGAATGTAAACCCTCATATTTTTTAATGTGGAGAGTGTCATGTATTAGAGAAAAAAGTGAATTAGGGAATGATTGAAAAAATAAGATCTCAATACACTATTAGTTATGATGAAGTCTAGTTCAGTCCTACATCTCCCCCCCCCCCCACTCACCTTGAAAATGAAAAAGAGAGAGAATAAGGGAAAAAATGAAAATTATCTTATAGAAACTACTAAAGATGTAGCAGAAAAATTATTAAGTAATTATTATTTAGTTATCATAATTTTTTCTATTGTATAAATTAAGAACATTAATATAACATTTTAATTATTCATTTCAGGATGAAATTAATGGGAATGTGACAAATGGATATTCTATCCCTAATATTATCATGGGAATCCTATCCAACGCTTTACAAAATCCAGAACACAACACCTACATAAGAGGATTTCAGGCGGGTGTTAGTTTTTGGAGTGTTTTTGGTTATCAGAGTAAGAAATCATTCAAAATATATAGGTAATTATAAAAATATGATATGAATGATATGAAACAGTCAATGGGAGATTAAATTAAATATGTTGTGAGGGTTATGTTAGAAGAATTGATGAGACACTCACAGTTTGTCCAGCCTTTCCGGCATGTCCAGCCTTCCTAGATAGTTGTGGATTCCATAGGGCCATCACATCCAGACCACCATTCCTATCCTTCCTACTTAAATTCATCACCTCATCTCTTATACCCAACAATATAATGTGAGTTGTATTCTAGAGATCTTCAAATATATATTGTAGCATTAGGACTTGTTCATTTTTTCAATATTGTATTCTTCGTAATCTTTCATAGGAGGTATGAATTTTTTAAAATTATTAATATCATCTAATTGAAAACTACTTATAAAATTTCTTAAATTAACTTTTTTAAGGTTGGGTCTGAAGCCTCATTTAATATTAAAGAAAAGAAAATACCTCTTTAACTGGGTATAGGGAGACCCATTACATATCTCGAAGGCCAAGTGTACATTTAGCCCATTACATTCCCCGTAAGAACATTTTTTTGGCCTAAGACCCATTCTATGAATAGTACTACTACAGTACCAGCACTGCTAAATTTAACATATATTTGAGTATGTAAAAGAAAAATAAGGTCCCAAATGAAACAAACGGTTCAGGAACAAAACCGTGTAGATACTTCTGATATTTATGATGGGATACAAATATTGTCTCTGAATTGTTCTTCCTTGTATAATATCTATGTGTTTTGGAGAAATTATAATAGATTTTAAAGAAAATATGTATTGATATTATTGAAAAAATATTTCATTGATCTAAATGATTCTGAAGTGCTCAACATGAATGTGTTCGAGTTGTTTTTCATGTAAGTAAATAGATGTTTCAATTTTTATATTGTTAATTAATGTTGTTTTAAATTGACTCACTATATTAATTTGTCCAGTAGGTTTCTATCCACTATTATTTTAAAAAATGATACACTATGTGTTAATGGTTTTATAGATCCAGAATAATTTTCCATGGATGTACAATATGTGAAAAATCCTAAATGAATTTCATATATATGTGATAGATTGTTTATGACAAATATTGGTTGTTGGTTTTTCCATTTATTGATGGATAACAACACAAGCATAACTATGAACTAATTTTCATTGTAATGTCATTAATTGTAAATATTTTTTATTGTATGGGGAATTGGATGTTAGGTATATTTTGAAAAATTGAAGGCACCTTATTTTGGGTTATCTCTTTACTTGGTGATATTCATAAAAACAATTCCACATTGTTAGACATGTATGTTTTATTTATATATAAGTACATTATATTTAATTCTTCTTATATATACACATATTATTAGTTTATATATTTAAACAAATATATATATGAATATATAGGTCATGGAAAAAATTAACCAAGATCACATGTTGATAAAGTACCGAAATTCCATCCAATATGTGGTAGTAACGGTAATTATTACTTATATTTTATATTATTTTGATTTTTGATATATATGTATTTATATATATTTGTTTTTATTATAATGTAAATGATTTATAACTTTAGTGTCATCATCAAAAAGGGCATGCTAAATGTGGTTATTATGTTATACGATTCATGTATAAGATAAACTCAACTAGCATAACTACTTAATTTGATAGTGTTAGTTATATTAATAATTTTATATTTTCTATGACAGTATTTTATTTTTTAATCTCATATAATTGAATGTTATTGTATACTTTCAATGATGTTGAGTCTTATATGCAAAATTAAAATACAATATTAGATATTTTTTGAGAACTATTTGTTAAGATTACGATTTATGTTATGTATATTAAAATTACAATGATTAATATTACATTCTCCTAATAACATTTGTTGAAAACTCTAATTTTTTTATAATAGTTGTTTTAACATAATGATATCAAATGAATGACTCATCATTTACCCATAATTTTCATGTTTTAAATATAGGTACTTGTTTTTTAATTCATCTTTATAATACAAATTCTTTGATAATTTTTTTATTAAATACATTAAACTATGTGTATATTTATAAATTTTTAGTCAATGATACTTTTTTTTTGATTTTTTCACACTATTTTTCTATTACATGGGTTTTGATTAATATAGGGATGTAATATTAAAAAATATATAACATTTTTTAACTTTTTGTATCCATTTTATCAAAACTGTTTCCCAAAACCATGTTTTTTACATCACCATTATAGACATTGGTTAAAAATAGAGTCCAAAATTCAATAAAAAAACATTAAATCATGTTTTTACACAACTGTTCTTGTAAATATTTTCGATCTTGGGACATGGAGATCGAAGAAAGTTCCAATTGAAAACAATGTATCTTGATAGACTAAAGGAAACCCTCATATCCTAGATATGGGAAGTGTCTAGCCATCAACTACTGATGAGTAGCCAACATAATTTAGTGTCGATAAGGATAAAATTATATTTATATCTCATATGGGATCTCATAGTGAAAATTATTTTGTGGCAAAGACAAGATAAGGAGGGTTTTTGTAGATAACACTCTACATATATTAATTTCATAAATAACTTCATCATACTTATATGCCTCCATCTGGCCATACCATAAAAGATGATTTAGAGGGTCTCATGGTGACTAATGTGGAGTACTACTGGATGTTGATGAGGAACTGTATGTCGGTGTCATTGATAGTTTCATCACTTATATATTCAAAGGAATCAATTTTTGGGACACATCTATATACAGAAGGTTTAGAGAAATGGAAGTAAATCCTTTTATGTTGGAGAGATCACCATAGGGATTGACCATGCTTCATGTTAAGAGTAGATTCATTACCATACATCTCCACAATACCATGAGGATTGCTATAATGGTAATAACCATCATATTCTTTATTTGAATAGTTGATTTAACCTTAGGGTGAATAGAATGTTACTCAAATGACTTCAAGGATACCATCCTTGAGCAGGTTAAGAATATTGATCATGTTCTGTGTTATTGTTGGAATATGTCCATCCACCTTTTCGAATTCTTTAAGGATATGATATAGATCTCTGTAACATTCTGAAACATTTATATAACTATCTACTACTGTGGTAATATGAACCCACTATGGAAAAGCTATTGTAATATAATAATGATATTTCTCATTATAAATAGGAATATGATCATGTTCTGAGGAATACACCATCCTCCCTCGACGGGCCTTGGTAAGAATTATTGTATGAATATGATCTCGAGTCGTTGGGATATGTGGCTAGTCTTTCTTGGGAGTATGATATTTCGTGATGCATGTGTCTTTATCAATTATTGATCCCCGATTAGAGTTGAAATATGAGCCTAGTCTAAATATGCCTTTCCCACTAGAATATTCTGATAGACCTCCAAAATTAGAGAGGGATATAAGACTCATATTATATTTCCTTAGAATGATTCTATTGATATCATTCATTAATGGAAGTAGGAATATAAATAGGGATTTTTTGATCTTTTGGAATATGACATGAAGATTCATTAATATGAATATGACCCTATCCTGAGGCTTGATCCATTATTAGATGTTTATCCACGACCAAAACGTGGATATATGCACAATTCTAATAATTTGGTGCATGATTATGGGCTTATTTGATAAGAACATGAGACATTATCAAGAAATGTTACCCTCAGATAGGGTAATCCCCATCTAGAATGGGGATGTGAGCCCAATCTTAGGGATTTGGAATATATTTCCATACATTTTCTATAAGCATGTGTCCCTAAGAAAAGGAATGTACTGCTCTCACTTGGTGAGTCCATATTAGAAAATTGATATAATCCTAATCCAACACATAAAAATTTACCATAATATTCCATTAATTTACATGGATGAAGGAATAAAATTCACTTCCCCTGAATCATCCACTTCTTCATGATGATCGGATTGTTGAGTTTTCCTAGTATTTGGAATATGAATCTGGGTATGTCCTTGAATATATAAAAATTCTAGAATATACTGATGGATTGTTTTCATTTGTTGCTAATATATATATATATATATATATTAAATATATTAAATATACTAGTGTTTGTGTGGTGATATAGGCCTATACAATTTCCATCAACAATATGTACTAGATGATATATTATATTTAAATTGGGATTTGTTCCCACTTCTATCCTTCTAATGGGACTAAAATATGCCAATGGACATCAAGCACATGTGTAGGGATATGGACCTACCCAATTCATGCAGTTGGAGTATGATTTATAATTATTTATTGGTGATCTAGGATACGAGAACTCTACTTAGTTTCCATTAGAATATTACTACAGATATCATATGTGGGAATGGAAATTTTTGCCCATCCATAGTTAACCAGAATCTTTCTCACCCGGTTTGTGTTTTTTGTGGTATGTGAATGGACATCAGAGGTGGAACTGTGTCAGGTCGTACCCTCATAATGAAACTAGTGGTTACTAATGGGATGATACTAGTGATGGTAGTTAACATGATACCTCTTTGATAGCCCATATACTAGAGGATAGTTATATTGAAATTCATGGTCTACCATCATTAGAGATTAAAGGTTTATGTTATCTCACATTTTGGATAATCCCATGAAGTGGTAGGCTATGGAATCAGAGGCCACTAACTTATCTAATTCATTCTCTGGTCTATGAATACTGACTGGTTTTCGTGATTGAGAACTTCATAGATATATCTTAGGGTTGGAATTTTACTTCATCATTGGTACTCCCATGACATTATGTTCTCCACCTTACATTAGATCCATCGAGAATGTGGGATATTTTTGTGACCCATGGGTGTTGCAGCCAAATGTGAATTACCTAAGATATCACTTGAATAAAAATACACTTTCTCTGATCGAGATTCATTTGATTATAGTAGTATCTATAGTCATCTAGAAAACAAGGAACAATGTTACCAATTAGTGTAAAATCATAGGCATAATGTTTTCTTAATTAGATATGAATATTTAACACAATTAAACTTTTATTGCTGATGTGACCATTCATATCAATTGTAAATGTAAAAAGAGGATGGAATTAGTTAATGAGATCCCTAGATATAGAGGAATAGCTTTAATATCGTTCCAATCATACTATATTATTTGTGTAGGATTTGAAAAATAAAGTGTCTTAATATACGATTAAATGAAAATTCTATCATTTGAGTATTTCACACCAATCTCACAATTTATATTTTCATATACTGTGTCAAAAAACATTCCAGAAGGATAATTAGCACAATCATGTTGTTATTTTTGATATTCACACTGGTTTTACCATTTTTTGTCTTGGGGGAGAAGAGATGACGGGGGAACCCTCACTGATGCAGGTTTAGTTTTGGGAAGGATAATTGATTTTTTTGGGGGGGGGGGGGTTCACTTTGTTCACAATCATTAACATTAGGTCACCATTTCTATTCTTAATGGAATGTCCCATTACAGGTATCATATTCTATACCAATGGTTTTAATCCATTGGTATAGTATGTACAACTTTTAGTATAACCTATAAAAATGGCTACTGAGGCGTGGGGATAGACCTATACAAATGGTTATTGAATAATCATTGAAATATTAAACTTTAAAGCACATTATACCAATGATTTATATTTATTTTCGTAATAATAATTTACCAAAAGATTTATAACATTTCAATAATCAAATTTTTAGATCCACCCTAATGGTTCGAAAACTGTTGGAATAGAATTTTTGAAATGGTTTGATCTAAATCATTTGTAATGATTTATTTCACAGGTCTATAAGAATGTTTTCAAAACCATTGGTATATCTTTTTTGAAATTGTTTGCATGAAACCATTGGTACTGAGTCAATTTTTCACATATATACCAATGGGTTTTGAACCATTGGCATAGAATTCCTTCAATTGGAGTAGTAGGTAGTGGCAAGTCTCCCTCTGTACAATTACCATCATGTATAAATAATACATAATTCATAATTCATATGGTAATTACATAAAATTAACTTTTAAAATTCAATACATTATTCATAATTCAATGGTGGATGAGGGTTTTACTCAATACCGCTATGATCATTCAGTGGATTTGATCAATGTCATGTTCTTGTCCAAGAACAGTTTTTGGCATTTAGGACTAGTAAAATACTTTAGGATTGGACTAGGATTTATGATTCTTAGTTTCCCAATATTATTGAGTTGTCTCGTTGAAATTAAATGGGGGTGAGGTTATTGACCTTTTTCAATGTCAATCAGATAGGTTGAACCATTTACAAATGTGAATTAAGGAAGGTATTACCCTCAAGTGAGGAATATTAAATCAAGGAAATTACAAGACATCATATGTGATAGTGTGGTTCTATAAATGGATGTTGTATATGGACCAGGTGATGAAATTTACATAAAATAGGGTAGAATATGCTTGGGATATCATGATGTCGAGAACAAATTATATAGTTTAGGATGAATCTATGTTTATAAAATTAGAACATTGAATGGGTTAAAAGGCATGGGTGATGATAGACATCTATAGGGGTTGGTGCACAAGGATATTTTTTGAGTGTTGTCAAATTGCTGGCATCACCCCATAAAATGATAATGTTTATGACCCATGTCTTGAAATAGATATGGTTAACGTTGATTTAGGCATGGTTTATTGATAAAAACAAACAATTATTATTGTTTTATGTTATTTCATGAGCCATAAGAGGCGATTCATGCAATGTAAATAAATTTAGAATCATACAAGATTCATATGATATATATTTGACAGGTATTGAGAACTACACTAAGGGGGAATTCAATGGCGATGATAATATATTGATATATGTTATTAAATGAACAATTTTGTATTTATACTATAGAGTAAGGTTCTTTGGATAGTTATCACCAGATACTTCATTCATGTATATGGAATACTAATCTTCATGGGTCATCAAATATTTTTGTATGACCCTAATTTCACGTATGTGGTGATGAATGTGTAGATTAACTTGTATAACTAACCCAGCTAGTGAGTGATTGTAGTTTTGATGTTGGCGAGGGATGTGGAAATGAATAGTTATATCTAATTTCTTAAAAATACCAAATTTTATTATTTATCTGTAGTATTTGGATATGATCTTCATTCTAGGGTGACTAGCGATGTGTATATTTTAATGAATGTATCATGTATGCATCAAGATATAGATTTACATGTTTGAGAAAAATAATATAAAAATATGGTCATTAATAAAGATATTATATATATGTTAAAATTATTTATGATAACCCCTATATAATGAAATCATGTATTTTGTTTTGAATGTGAAATTTTTGTTCATATGATTGGGTGATTTTAGATGAATTCAGTGTGATTTATGATTGAAAAATACTTTTCACATGTAATTAGTTATGGAAATGAAAAAATGACTTGATAAATTTAATTTAAAAAATGGTGGATTCATAATGGGTATTGAATCTGGAATTTTCATTGAAAAATTACTTTAATGGGATTAATTTTGTTTATATACCAAATATCCCTTATTTATAATCATGAGAAAATAATTATATTGGATTTTCGTATATGATATAGAGATAGATATATTATTATACATTTTTCTTAATTATTAGATATTGTATGGTTCAAATTTTGTAACTAATGAAATTGTTATAGGTTATTATAACTAAAGAAACACTATATCTTCCAGAGTCGTAACCATAGTGTGTTTGAATTTTGGATTCTAGTTTAATCAATAATTATTTTACATGAAAATGAGAATTCTTTTTTGATGACCATGGGTTCAATAGGACTTTCAAAAAATTTTCCAGGTTTTAGAGTAGGGTGGTGTTTCTTCCAAGTGTAACAGACACAACCAAGTACCTGATTTTAAAATACATGGTACATACTTAAGTCTAGGTAGTCATAAATTTCATTTATATTATATCTGGAATATAATGGTGGGGTATCAAGTAATTGATATTTTGGACAATTTGGTGTGTAACATCCTAGGTAAATAATCAATATGAAATTTTCATATTTATTAGTATTTGTGAATTAATTATTACTTTTAATTTAAAGGTTATGATATGTTCTAGGGCATACCCAATACACAACAACGGGTTTCTTGGAAATCATACGTTTCACACAACGTTGAGTTTTACTGAAAAATAAGAATATAATATTATTTTAAATCTAGGTAACATCTATCCATTTCATTGGAGGGAAGAGACAGAACTAAATACAATATATATATACATGTTTGTTAAATGTTTTTACATTTATCCAAAACAAATTGGAGGCTTAAAAAAAGAAAGAATATGATTTTATCCATAAATACTCTAATATTCATTAAATGGTTGATTTACCACCTTTTGGAAATGAACCCTATTTAAATATAGTTTTGGTCACTTTTATATTTTCTATTTGACAAAATAAAATATTTCTTTAGAATCAGGACATGAAAATTTACTTTGAGTATATTTTTGGTATTTTTCTTATAAAATTCTTTTTTTATGAATAGTAAAAAAGAACTATATTTTAATTCCAAATTTCCTTTTAATCAAATTTAGTTATATGGTTAGATTATCTTTTTAATTGTTTTTATAGTGTAATTATATTATGTTTTACAATGTAATCCAATGTTGTTCATTTTATGTAATTTTACTTTGATATTGGACATAAATAAGTGTCTATATTTTGATAGTTATTATTTCTTAAAAACACAATTTTTGTTTTGATGGAAGGATGTAATATTAAATTAATTTCTTTCACTTCTATGTTTTGAATTTTTAATATTTTTTTCCATATATGGAATCATTATGTCCAATTTTTTTCAATAAGTAACATTTATTTTTAGACAATATTAATATTTACTTAAGTAAAAATTTTATTTACCAGGGCTAAAGGGTAAATCTGGTAAATTAAGGTAACAAAATATTATTATAATAACATAAAATTACCCTAAAATGTGTCCTAATCCTATTGGTTAATACATTTCCGACCATGGTCATCCTTGAGTCGATTTTTTTATTCCATGGAGCCATTTCCGAGTGATAATGGCACATTATATTAATTTATTTCATGTAACGATAAAAATGAAATACGCATATTTCTTTTAGTAAAAAAATTTTTACATGGGGTTATATATGTTATCTCTTATAATATAAATATTTATTGGAAATCTAAAACTATTTCTTACATTATAGATTTTTTTATAATTTTTAGTGTTCATATAAATAAAATTATTTTTGACACAATAATTATGCAGTTCTTACCTAATTAAAAATTATTTCCGTAAATAATATTATATATATTATAATAATATCTAAAACCTTTACAATTATTATTGGATGATTTTATTTCTACCATGATTCATCTTATATTCAACGTTAATAAGTTTTGGACTTTTAGAAACTGAAAATCATTATATAATAAAATAATATTTTTATACTTTCTTAAAGATCCCCCTCCCCCTTATAAAAAGACCTCACTTATAACCCATTAATCACACCAATAAATCCTATTCGATCGTCCAACCCATTCACCAATAAGCTCTCACTATCCCTATATTCCTCTTATAAGCCTTACTATATGCATAAGGCACATCAAGTAAACCTTTTGGTTCAAACCAAAGAGAGATACCCAATTTAAAGGTTACATCTTCTCTTAAGTCCTTTTGGTTAGATTTACATCTCCAACTTATTAAACTCTTTTATTCCATTATTTTATAAAAAACATTACCCTAAATATACTATGTTTTTTGTGAGAGGTATTTTAACTACACTTACTCACACCTCCTTCTAATGGGTAATGAACATACTGTTTCTGTGGATGGAAAACTAATGCCTCACGAAATGATGATAGTTCAATTATCTCCAACTGCCTATTATTGTGGCCATTATGATGGAAATTTATTTATATATGATATATTTTTTTATTTTTTTATTATGATTCTATATTTCTAATTTATTTCATACCATTATGGTTTCCATTATGTATAAACGTGATAATTTCATTTGAGGTAGTGCAGACTACCGCCACCACAAAGTGATATGAATCATTAATACCGTACATGGGATGTATAAATGATAAATTTATTGAAATAATATATGATTTTATACTGGAATTATAATATAACTATGTATCATAATGTTCTCATTCAATTAAAACATGAAATGTAAATGAAAGTAGCGTTCATCCGTACGTACGACTCACCGTCTCCATGAACAGTACATTTCATATATTATCACCAAATGTTTTGTAATATTATAAATACACATATATAAAAGATATATATGATATATATGATATCTAAATCCTGAATATCATTATATAGATAATGAACTCTTGACTACATGGAAAACATCTAATTATAAGGTGTTCATTTTTTACTCAAGAAACAAATATCGACAAAATGACAAATATTAACTTAAATGATTACATAATGTATATAACATGGTAATAAGTGATGTAAAAATAATAATAAACATTAAAAAGGATTCTTAATCTTTTATAAATTAAACTTATTTTTATTATTCAGGAAGAACTAGGAACAAACAAGTCATGTCGAACACAAGGTAAGGGGTTTCTTACCTCACTTTTAATTCTGTGGGATTTTCATTATTTGCCACTAATTTATTGCACGTGGTGTATTGTGTGCTACCATTTTCTACATATTATCATTATTCCATTTATATTAAAGTTATTCTATGAATAATTTGGTGGTTATTAACTTTTGTCCATACGATTCGATTGATTACAACGTGGTAAGAGATTTTCATCTCACTTTTGATTCCCATGATATTTAGGCTATATTTGCCACTATTTCCTTTTGTG
Organism: Viscum album; assembly: GCA_963277665.1. Classification (NCBI taxonomy): domain Eukaryota; kingdom Viridiplantae; phylum Streptophyta; class Magnoliopsida; order Santalales; family Viscaceae; genus Viscum; species Viscum album. The sequence goes on from OY728153.1 coordinate 155,312,831, forward strand.
TCATGTATGTACTTCCCATGATTGTATTAATTGTGTAACATACTTTAAATTATTGATATTTAAATTTAATTGTATGATCCTTTTTTCATGTGGTGTATTTTTTGTATGTTACCAAATCGGTAGGGGAACCTTTCACCCTCCTCTTTTAAAAAGACTTTTTTTATTATTTATTTTATTTTACATCTTCTTATGTTGAGATATGTTCTTTTATATCCTTATTGCTTTAAATTTTATGTCCATGTGTTGAGAAACACTTTTTTCTCTCATCAAATCTATTTCTAATATTTTAAATGACATCCTAAGGCTGTCGAATTTTTGTAAGGGAACTTCTTAACCCAATTTCAATTCCTTGGGTTAAACATCTAGTTCTTGATTATGTCATGATTTTAATATGTTCGAATAACATCTAAATGTTCTTCAATTATTATCCACTTATATAGGGTGTATTTTTATTTTTCACACATGTTAATTTCATTGATTTATCCTAAATCTATGGATATAGTCTTTATAAGGGGTTTCATCTCAATTTGCATTCCATTGATATATCATTGTAGTTATGTAACAATTCACTCTTATATTGTGTATATAATTTCCATTGGAATATTATATCATGAATCCAATTATTCTCATGATCTTATAAAGTTATGATTAAATTTTATTCCTCAATTAACTGTATTCAGGTGTCTCTCTTTTTGTTAAAAATTATTTAATTAAAATATCAGTTAATTTTTTTAATGATTTATTCTTATAAATATTTTTCATTAATGTCCATGTTTTCAAAATTGTTTTAGGATTTATTTATATTGAAAATAATGTTTTAAAATGTTTATTCATTTAAATGTTTCAATGTTTTATGAGACACATTGATTCAAAATTCAAATTATTAAATGTTTTAAATTGTTTTGAAAATGGATTGATAAATAATTATTTATTTCAATATCTAGAATTGATATATTGTGATTGGAATGTGGAAATAATATCTTTCCATTATTCTTGTGATATGTGTTATGATTAAGTTATGGTTATTGTGCATTGTTTACTTATATGGGTTATTCCATGATAAATATAGGGCACGCGAGCCTGAAATAGCTCTCCAATGCATTAGGTAACGTGATAGAGGTAAACGTTAATATTTCTCCTTATAGATTTAGAAAATATACTATAACGGGAATTCCAAATTTGAATCCATATTTATTTGTGATAACTACAATTTGAGTATGTTATAAAAGCCATAAGTTATCTTTTTGATTTATTATGTCTATGTGTTATTCATAGATCTTATGATTTCATGAGGTATGTCATGATAAAAAAGTATGGTTTCTTTTATTTGAAATTATTGATGGGTTAATGTTTCCTTTCCTTATTTTGTAACCCTTACTATGTTTTTTATGCTCATCCAAAGTTTTTGAAATTTTTTAAACAGGACATAAAGATGAATACAGTCAAGGATGGGATCAAGTAAAGGTCGTGCTGTCTAGAACATGGAACAAGACATGTTTCTTTTTCAGAGTTTTTATTTTATGAAAAAATAGATACTGAGGAGTAGTGTCTACATGTAATTATCATGTTGATATGTAATATTTATGGCATAATTATCTAATACTGTAAACCTAAAAAGATCCTCAATGTGAATTATTCATTTAATTACAGATTATGTAATGTTTTAAGGCTGGGTCCTTATATGGTGAACTTTCATTGATGGACATTAATTACTCGGGGCTAGTATTCATGATACCCAATGTGGTCTAATAATTATTTTTATATATTGGAGCTTGACCATAATTTCAAATTTATCCCACATTTAATTTTATAAAGATACAACGTGGAATAAGTTTGGATAGCTCCTCATATTTATCTTTATATATTAAATCCTCCATGATTAAGGGTGGTTTTAGTGCTTTGAATATGGAATTTTTAGGAATGATTCCTCCTCACATATGTTAATTTCACTCTCCCCTGACATCACATTGATTCAGTGGTGGTAAATTTAGGATCTATATGAACATTCAACCACAATATATTGAAATCAATAAAATAGGATGGGTTATTTTATGAAGATTGATTGGGGAAGCCTGAAGATATTGAATATCCATTATTTTTTAATTCCATAGATAGAATAAATACCTTAAGTGACATATAATTAGTTGATAGTTAATATTTCATTAAACAATTGGAATTATTCAATATATTTTATAAGAAAATTTATAAACATATGGATCTATTTTCATGTGATTGGACTAAGGCCTAAAGGCATAGTGGTGAGTAAGGATCCTGGTGTGACCTTATAGACCTTGGGAAAATTATACCATGAAGTAAGATATGGAATTATCTCAGTGGATTGGATTCAATGATTCAATTGGAAAAAATTAAATTATGGAACCCTATGGGATGAATAATATAACCTAAAAGGGTTAAAATTATTGCGAGATGAAATAATATATATTTAAATAAATAGATTCAATCATGGGTAAGATATTTTTGTTATGTGACCTACATGAGGATGAAATATAAAAAATATAATCAATGAATATGGACATTGGGGGAAAGTATATATACATGTGGGATAGTTTACCTTGAGGAAAATATGATAGTTTTCAGGTTTAACATTTATGATTAATAAATGAGTGTTTGGGATTTTCAGATATTCCCAGAGTGTTGTGCTGAGTGATGGGGTTAATATTTAAATAGAAACTGTTATTGTAGATATTAAAAGATCTAGATACAAGATATATTTAGCTACATGAAATTATTAGGTAATCAAAATTCTTACATGAATCTAAAAAAACTACACATTTCACTGAAGTTCACTCATAGCCTCTCTATATGACATCAATCCGACCTAAAAAACAACTTATAGGATCATGAAACATTATACCATGATGTATCCTGAAAAAGTAGATCAATAAGATTCACAAATTTTCAGTAAATGAAAATATTTTTTGTAACAAATAAAAAAAACACAAAGTATCAAGAATGACATGATCTTTAAATGAGTCTAGATCAAAAATGGGGTCCCATAATGTAAAGCATCAAAAGACAATGAATTAGACAAAGATGACTAAGAAGTGGTATAATAAAAACGAATAATCTCATGTACTTTAGAAATGAGTTTGACTGTATATATAAAGAGAATTTGGAAATTTATTTTATACCATGTAAAAAAGGGAATTCATAGAATATATACCTGCATGTCAAGTAATGTTTTATTTTTTATAGATAAATAAATAAAGATAATGTAACCTACCTAATCAAACATAAATTCAATCCTAGAAAATAATAGAACATTAAATCTTAGTAATATTAGTAAAAAATGTAACATATCAATATGTCCCACATCATCATCACTATCATCACCATCATCATCAGCCTCATCCTCGTCCCCATCCCTGTCCCTGTCCCCATCATCACCCAACCCTCATTCCCATTATCATCCCCATCTACATCCCCATCCTAATCCCCACCCTCATCTTCGACCTCATCCCCCCTATTCCTTACCCCCATCCTTCGGCTCGACCACATCCTCACACTCCTCCTCTCACCCATCCTCTGCCTCGACCTCCTACTCACCATCATCCTCTTTATCATTCTCACCCTTAGCCTCTTCCTCACCATCTCCAACTCCATCACCCTCATCAAGAACCAAAAAGTCTCAAAAACCACTAGAACTACAACCTGATGCACTATATAATGAATTCATCGGTGGAATATATGTATCAAAAGTTGTGTTATCCTTTGGTGGATGTTATAGACATAAAAGATGTATCAATTTCATAAATTCATCATTTTACCTTTCAACTTGTTCATCCACCTATGTGACAATTTTTCAACTTGTTATTTCTATTCCATAACATTTACCAAATTAGTGGAAGTACAAATGGTACCTGAAGTGGTCCAGTACCTCATTAGGACTATACACATCCCTAGTCTGTAGCATACTCTTCCAGGGTTCCCAATTCCCAACACCAGATGCAAGAGATCCTTTGGCCAAAAATTGTTAGGTTAATAGCTATCAACGGCCAACAAAGCATCCATTAATTTTTTTAAAATATTACTAAGTAACCAATTTGATATTAAAATTTTAAATCATCAATATAAAACTTACAATCTTTTGTTTTGTCACTTTATTAATATCACTTCCATATTTTTTTCTTTCTACTCGAGAAAAATAGTTTTTCTCGAGGCACATGTCCTTCAATATTCAAAAGTTGCCTCTATAATGACATTGAATGATGGAAACCATAATTGAAGATAAGTTACCAATAATCAATTCCATAAATAAATTTATATAAAAACATTATAAATCAAATAAATTATTTATGAATCAAGTGGGATTGAATGTTTTAAAAAATTATAAACAATAATCGTGGATGCTTCCTATATTGATCTGACATCATAGTACACCCAACATTGTGAAGGTATTTTTTAAAATAAATGATTTATTTATTTTTTCCAGATGATTCTTAAATAAAATTAAATACAAAAAAAATATACTATTAATAAAAAGAAAGAATATTTTCATTTAAAAACCTCAAATGTGATTATTACCATAATCATGGTAGTCATCTAATGAGTAATCATTTACCGATATTTTTATATCAGACAATCATCTATGATAGTTATTGCCTCTAAATGTGTGGCAACTATATCACTAAATCCAATATACAACTCATGTTTTTAGCCTCCACAAGTCTCACCTAACTCCCATAGACGTGATGACTATGCACCCTCACCATTGAAAAAATTAGACGGAATCTGATACAAAAATATTAATTTATATAATTACAAAAATAATATATAACATTAAATATAATAGATTTTTTTCCCATATATGTTCCCATGAATTTTACATGACTTATTTTGGTAGGTGTATCTATTATGGTATGCTGAAAGGAATGATGTTGGATAATTTGGCATGCATCGTCGAAAAACACTAACATTTGTTCCCTATTTTTCTATCATTTATTGTCTTCATTGTAGTCTGAAATCAGCTGCATGTGGTGGTTCAAAACTACACACATGATTGTGCACCTCACCCCCTATTATATGCAGATGTATCTATTATTAAATAAAAACTAATATTATATCAATACATTTTATAGTGGAATTAAATAATGCTATCAAAATTTGTTTGGGTTTAATAAATAAAAATACAGATGTCTGATCAATGGGTGTAGCTGGATCCGCAAGAACTGAAGGAAAACCATGTACACCAGGAGTGGTTCCCATTGTACGCACCACAAGCACAAAATGTGGTGGTGAAATATTCAAAGATGATAGAATATAGAAGCTCGAAGATAAGGATGTATATGTAAATGGGGATGGCATGGTTGGTTCTTCAAAATCATGATATGGATGAGGAGTAGGAATCATTATTAGATTTGGTAAAGATGGGTGAGGAGGCCTAGATGTAAAGGGTGGTGAAAAAATTGGAGGACTAATTATCTTGTGTTTCCCTAATGTCACATTATGAATGGAATGTGGGATAGATGGTACGTTAGTGGGAGGGGAAGGGTCTAATCGGGTACGCCGACTGGATCACATAGCTCTCGTACCACCATCCCTCATTCCACTGACCTGTGTTTTAGGAGCACTACTAGGATTCTCGTCAAATTACTATCACCTAAGTGATGGATCCTACAACATTGTTTCAATAAAATTAATCATAAGAAATTATAGGTTATGTAATTTTATATATTTGAAAAAAATACTAAAAACATGCATTAGTGGTGCAACTCCCATCTCATCATTGTGACGTTTGTGGTCCGTCATACTTTATCATCACATCTCTTTAATAGGTTTCATTTATTGCATTTGAAAACAAATATGTATGTAATTACAAAATGTTTACTTATTTTTAACCCAAATAAAATATATGAGAGGGATGGGGGGAATCATGGGTTCTAGGGTCAAGCAACCAGGGTCAATGAAGCATTAAAATGTTCAAGGGGGTCTTAGAGTTATACTAATTTAATACATGGTCAATAAAGCATTGAAATGTTTAGAAGGTTAGAAAATTTGGTCTTATAAGGTTTAATACAGTTCAATTATATTTATAAAATTAAACTTAAATAAAACTGCAACCAATAAAAATTAAAAATTCACATTAAGGTTAAATCAGATACAAAATATATGTTATCAATATTAAATCAAAATGAGTTGTACCAACCATAACATCCCAAGTCTATATAATCCAAAATAATTCAAAACATGGAAGGATGATTCTATATATTTTTGAAAAAATAATTTGGTTCACAATCAACTCCTACAATTAAGCTATTAGAGTCATCATATATAAAAAATGGACTGGTTCCAATTGTAGTAGGGGTGGAGTCAATCCAATCATCACCATCATCAAATACATGTAATGGAATTAATTTAGTGATGACACCAAATTTATGTTGAATATGGTCTTTGACATAAAAACCTATTTATTCATTAATTGCAATACATAAGGTTCATTGGCAGTAAGAGTACAAGTCACGCCAATAAATCAAAATCCACAATCATAAATAAATTTTCCACGCTTCATCATCAAATAAACCCACTAGAATTTCATCAGTGTGACATAACCATGATTGTAATAATCCAATATTATTATTTTCTCAAAAAATCAATAATATGATAAAATTTCAAAACAAGCTATAATATCGGATGCACTATCATAATAGTCTGTTTTGGATGTCAGGATAACACAATAATTTTGGGATTTAATGTTCTTTTCTCCTTTAGTGATAGTAAATCTATACCAATTGATCGTAATTGATTTACATTCCCAAACCACGGTATTAGGAATAAAGGTAAAGCACTTATTTTCATATAAACAGAGTCTGCAAGACAACTCGATACCTAAAATATAAAAAATTATTAAATTTAATTAAATATTGATTTTATTTATTTATTATAGATATATTTTTACCATCAATTTCAACCAAGTAGAAACCTCCTTTCTCTGAAAAGTATATGTCCTTTTTAAAGATAAAGAATGTTTTATTATATTTATCATTTCATTATGTTCCCTGTAGGTAAAAATAAAAATATTTAAACAGATATGTAAAATTACAATATATGAGATATGATATATATGTTAAATTTCTTTACTTGATATAGTCATGGAACAAATCACAGTTGAACAACAGTGTGTGATGTGACATATCCCTTGTTATAAGGCTTGATGTCATCAACGTATATGATCTAATAATTTATTTTTTTAGGAAGTGAAGGAAAACTTGTTTTGATTTTCATATATTGTTCTTTTTCATTTTTTATTGGTATGTTCCATCTCATAGTAAGATCAGACAAATACATTTTTCAAAAAATCTAAATATTCTTGAGGAAAGTAAGCATTCAAGATAGAACCTTTAATATGATTTCTCTTCTAGACATAATATTGAAATGTGCTATAATTTTACCAATTAGATACATCCAACAGAAAGAAATAGGTCCTCCATGAAGTTTTTCAGTTGTAAATTGACAATCATATGCAACATGCATGTGAGAAATTATAGTGGAAATATTTTCTCTATCTCACACAAAATTAATGGTGTATTTTCTATCATAAATTACAAGAAATACATAGCAAACATGTTAGCACAAAGATATCTAAAAAATGGAACAACCCAATAACTAACACCCTTACATTAATGGAAAAAATATAATGGATTTATATTGAAATAATCCCAAGCAGAAGGATGTGATAATCTTGAGTATTCAAATAGTTCAGTATCATCTCTCTTCTATTGACCCGTATTGATATATTTCTTCAATATCCATTAGACTCATTAATAATCTATAGTAATTCATGAAATTTATTTTCTTCAGTAGCTGTCATGATATAAGAAGAACATGGAACTTGATATTTATTTTCATTGATACACACATGATGAAATTCTCTTCTGATTCCCCAATCCACCAAGTCATGCTAAGATCATAAATCTTATTTTTGATTTTCATTTTTAATTTTGAAGAATCAAAATTATAATTTCACATATATTATTTTCAATGCACATTATATCTATGAAATGACATAAAAAATTGGTTGACCCACACAGAAACTCAAATAAGATACTCCTCTTCTTCTAATTGTAACATGAATCATTGGAAACATGTTTTCTCTTCCAATATTTCATTTCAATCTTTTCAAATGAAAAACTGAAATCTTTCAATTCATCAGGAACATCAGTACTAGACATATCCTGAGGAGGATAGTCGGTCTCCATGGTATTGTTAAATCAGAGATGATTCTTTTTATATGGATGGTATATTATAAGGAATCATCGATGTCACATAAAACAAAAACTATGGTGATATTTTAGTCTTATAGATTTATTATTTATCTTACAAAGATGAAATTATAGATTTCCTTTAATTATCTATCCAATGATTCTTTCATAAGAAGGAAAATCACATATCATCCACATTAGTGTATCACACATCTGATATATGTCTTTCGAATATTCATCATATGTGTGCACACCCACATCCCAATGAAGATAAAACTCTTTTATTAAAGGTTGAATGTACACATTAATATAATATTTGGATCAAATGGTACAAATATAAGTGTAATAATTAAAGTGAAAGGTTTTTTCATATGAAACCATGTGGGAATGTTATAAATGTGTATAAAGATAGGCATGTTCTATGTGAAGTAATCATTTACCAAAATTGATTAAAACCATCACATGAAAGACCCAACGTCACATAATGAAATGATGATGTCAAATAAATATATTGAGGATCAAATATATTAAATTAAAATCCATATGCATGGTAAACCAAATATTTATTATTCATCAATCTCTTGGTATCATGCCATAGAATCTTTATTGACATTATATCAGACATGACCTAATTATGCAGTCTAGGAATCGATGGAAGGTACCAAATTACTTTCTATGGTAGATGAGATGGTGTTCCATAAACATTTTCCTTCCATAAGAATGTTCAACATTTGATTCAATCATTTATTTCAACAGGTTCCTCTTTGAAGAAGAATCAATTTTTCGGGCGCGCATGAATTTTATTTTTTGAAAATCCATGTTCTTCAACTATCTTCAGTGAAATATAATAGTTTTAGGGAATATATATATCAACAAAAAGTAAGTCTTTAATGATGGTAAAAATGAAATAAATGAACGTATTAGAAATCCCATACATGGTTTTCACATGAACCAATCAAATTAAAAATTCTCGATTGTTCAGTTTACCAGATTGCCGATATATTGGAGTTTTCACAGAATCAATAAATTTTTTCACTCATTCAACATCATCATTTTATTTAAACACATAATGTGTGACCATATCAAAGTCTTATATGGTCTAAATCCTTTCTATCTCATGATAACGAATAAATAGAAACCACTCATATGTCAAATTCTCCAATCCAGTCCTATAATTCAAGTCACTGTCATTTTGGGATTTATTTTTCTCCCCACCATGCCCTATTTTATAGTATTATTGGAGTCCCACTTGTGTCATGTGAACCCTCTAAAGAAAATTAAATATATAACTCTTTCTTAGTACCAAGGTGCCAATGATCAGAAATTATGTGATGATAATGAATAAGTAAGCATGTATTGACACCGAGACATAAGAAATGACCATCCCTTAGGTGTAACACCATCAAAATGAATAATCCCATATATCATTACCATTTATTGTGTAGAGAATAATATTACCACACTGGGAGAGAAACATGAATTATGTAGTCACAAAAAACCCACAAAATGGGTAAACAACACAATGGGGTGATTAACATGTTATTTCACAACCAACCATTTAAATAAAAAGATACAAAAAGGTATTTAATGCTAAAACATGGCTCAGAATCCCAATTTTGTTTACTTTTTTATAAAATATTAATTTATAAATTCTTTTTAAATTGATATAAATCTCACATAAAATTTATACCTTTTCAAAGCCACCACAAAAATGTGAATCTTCAATTTTGAAATCGCTACCCTTTCCCAATGCATTCATTTTACAGAAAACCAATTTTGTAATATCTATTAATTCATTATATTAAGGGTTAAACATCACATTTATTACTATCATAAATTTTATAATTCAGTAGAAAAATATTATAAAACATTTATTTTTCAACATCTTTCATTAAATCAATATCATGTTTAAAACATAGTTTTCATTCCATAAAAAATGAAATGAGGTAAAAATATATCACACACTATTAAATACATTTCAAAAGGTTACAGTGGTATTTAATAAATTTATACAAATATAAATATTAAATTTACATCAATAATACAATAAATTCATAAGATAAATACTTTCTTCTAATCCCAAAACACTTCTAAATGATTTCAAACATTATATGGATTATATATATATGTATCCAATCAATAAAAAAAATTTATAATGAATCAAAAAAAAATTAATTCAAAATAAAATAATTTCATTGAAACACATACCATAATGAGTTGTAAATTGACTTAAAACCTTTCAAAACATTTCACCTTCAAGGATGTGTACCGAAAGGAGAGAGTAGAATCATGATTACAGTGAAATTGAATGAAAAAAGCCAAAATAATTTGAGGAATAAGATATAACTCTGTTACAACATACCAATTTGAAGTGGAAGTGGTCTCTAGTTTTGGGGAAAATGTGGATATATCTCACATCCGGAAGAAGGAGGCTTCTGTCTAGGTAAAAATGATGATAGATCTCTATTCTAGAATAAATAGACACATGTATGGGATATTTGGGGTTTTCTATCCCAATAGTTTCATAAAACCATTGGAATAATGCACTATAAACACCCATATTCCAACAATTTCATACAACTATCGGAAAAATCCTCTCTAATCATCTATATACCAATGGTTTTATATTACTTTTTGAACATCACATCATAATATCCATATAAAAATGGTTTCATAGAACCATTGGAATAGGGAACCTATCCCAATGGTTTTTTTTGAAATCGTTGTGGGAGTGGAATTACTATTGCTTTGGTTTTCTGTATTGTCCTAATGGTTTCCTCATCCTCATCTTGGTACAAAATTACTTTTCAAATCCATGTTTCCAAATGTGGATTCATACCAAATGACTCTAAGGGACTCAAATTGGTCAATAGGTTGGGAGGTCAGGCTCATCACACCCATTTGAGGGGAATTTTTTCTTATTAAGCGACTATGTAATATATTTATCATATGTTCTTGAATCACTTCTTATTCCTGATATTAGACTGATTACACTAACAAAAAAATCATAGGATAATTATCTATATGTATAAATGAAAGGGGATATCATTATTGAATAGAGAAATGTAGATATCATTAGTGAATCCCTCATTTTTGTATTTGGGGATCTTTATCTATTTCCCAATCAGGGGTAGCTACTTATATGTGGAAGTTGTATAACCAGTAACTACATGATCAGTTATTATGTAGGGAGGCTGTTATTATTTCGAGAGTATGATTGATCCATTATTAGAAAATATAAATATACTGGTTTTTATCAGAATCAAAACCCACACAGTTCATTAAATTAGTGAATATTCAAATCAAGTGGAGAGGACATATATGTGGGAACTAAGGAACTATATTATTTAGCATGATCCTTGGGGATACATCTTATGTATCATAATTATATTAAGAATAAATGTTATTGTATATCTATTATACCCTATGATCTATTCATAATATATATATATATGTTTGTAGAATTATTTCTTTAATCAAAATCAATAGGGATTAGATATTGGAATTGATTTTGATAGTGAAGATTCATTATTCTAATGAGGTGTTCATTGTGGCTCTCTAAGACTACATGATCTATAATCAATGTGAGAAAAAAGGGATTGAATTTTATCATCCTCATTGAACATGGACATGTAAAAATGTGTACAGAGACAACTAGTGGATGTTAATTTATAGGTCGATCCTCGAAGAGGCATCCTATGTGTCCTACTTTTGGAAGGAATAATAGACATCACTGTTCATTAGGTTTCAATATCTACATAGTGATGAAATAGTGTGATCATCCAATTGAAATTATTAGGTCCTAATGGTTGAAATGTAGGCGACATGTACCGGCTTATATTGAGTTGGATGACCATTTGAGTTTGGGATTGGGCCTTAAGAAGATTTTCGACAAATCCTGGTTAATACATGAATCATAGACATAATAGTTAAATTTATTCGGAATTACAAAATTATGTTTCCCTTTATCTCATAGAGTTTTTTGATGTAGATGATATGATTGTGGATTCTCCCTAAGCCCACATGAGCTATTATTGATGCGGGAAAAAAGATATTGAAAATGATAATGATCATTGATTTATGGATAATGGACTTATGTATTGGGATATCACTTAGGTGGTTTGAAATTGAGGTGTGTCCTTAGCAAGGAATACCACATACCATTATTATGGAAAGAATCAGAGTAATCATTGTTTAATTGGTTGGGGAATACAAACTATGGTTTCCCTTATATGATGGGCATATCACATTATGAAGTTGATAGAAGTTTACAATTTGATATTTTTCCTAGCTTGGTAGATTATTGCAATGAAAATTATATGATAATTTAATTTCCCAAAGACCACCTATGTTATTCTCAGTGTGAGAAACATTGGATGGAAAATCATTAGTCTCGTTACTTATGGTAGTAGGACATATGAACTGAGGGAATCCTTTGGATGGTTAAAATTAAAATAGATCCTTAGAGAGGCATCCTATATATCATGGTAATGATAGGATTCAGATTCCCCATAGTTTCCTTGATTGGGACATACACATTTACATTTTTCTTTGGTCGTTTCTTACATGGAAAGGGTGGATAAAGTTATCAAGCCCTGGGATTACCTTAAATCCTAACCTTATTACTTCCTGAATGTGTTTATTGCCCTCTTAAAAAGGATAGATAATCTTCATGATAGGTCACAAGATGTATTATTTAAATTTATATAAAAAATCATACAATCTAGTTGAGTTGACTAAATGGTGTTGCATATCATGGGTGGAATGTTAAGGGGTTGTTGCATGATAAAGTAAAACTCATTCAGATGATAACACAAAACCTGGATGGTCAGCCCTAGAATCCATCGTATGACATTGAATATCTTTTCTATAGGGTGGTACATGATACAATGGACCTACCCTAGAGTCATGGTGAATGATGGTTGACACACTTGGAGTGAATGTAAGAGTCATCATAGGTTATTTTAAGTCTCACATGATCTACCAGATGAATTGGATGTTTTTTGTGTTTCCGTTCAAATATCCTTCTCTAATTTAGGAGTGAACATGTGATGTAAATTATACATTTAACACGATTTCTCCAGTTGTTCCTCAAATATGACCTAATGGGAAATCAGTGGTGTTGCAAGCACATCCACTCTGAGAAATCCAGTCTAGCACCAGTGAATCTAGATACATGATGGACAAATATTCATCTAAAGAGTAGTGGTCTATTTTTTATGATTTGGTGTGGGATTTATAGGCCTTTATATCATGATTTTTCATTTATTAGTGTGGTGTGTATCACACGAATCCATTATGGAGATGGAGAAGGGACTATACATCACACATCTATATGAGGTCCTACTATATGTATCCATATATCCTTAATCTGGTATTCAATGGTCATGGGATAATCCCATAAACACCTCCATTATTGTATTATTTTTATATGATAGGTAATTTTTTTTTGAATTATATGTCATGTCAGGAGGAATTCATGGACATGTACTAGCTTGTTAAGAGGTATTTCAAGGACATTCTATTAATATACTAAGAACATCCCAACATTTTTATGGTCGTGAGAGGCTCCCGCATCAGGCCCATTTTATTTCCTTTTTTTTATTTTAAAATGTTCTTAGAGTTTTTCAGGTTTTGTGAATATTGTTGAAGAAAAATACTTATCCTTATAGTGATGTTTCACATGAATGAAAATGTTGCTATGGGGATACATAGGATTTTTTTTGCAAATCCATCAAATTTTCATTTGGGAGCCAAATGGGGAGTGTGAGATCGGATTGACATACCATTGTCTCTTTCTGTGACGAGGATGACATGCTAGCATGATCCCTTAATGTGAGGTGGACATGTCACTAGGGTCTATCAATTTCTTTAGTATCATCTAGAGTGTATCCCATTACATATAATATGGAGAGTACCACACTCCTCTTCCACCTTAATTTAATTTGTTTTATTTTTCAAAGGATTTAGATCATCTATGTTTTCCTGAATATTTTTGAGGACAATAATTATCTAAATATGTGATCCATAATGTGATTTTCATAACCATATGATGCCTCCACCTTTTGGTAATTTTCCTTACATTCTAGAATGAATTTTCTATGGGTTATCAAGAACCCACTGGTGGACAAATTTTTTGACTTGGTGGAAATCGTGTTGCCACCACTGTGAAATCAATGGTTGTTTTGGGGTCCTTCGTAAGGGAAGGGGTAAATCATTGAACTAACATCATGAGACCATCTATAGGATATTCACTACCCTAGGTTTCTTCATGTGACATCACGGTAGACACATGATCTCTTAACCCTTGGAGGTTCATGTGATCTAGATATCTCAACAACTATCTTATTAATTTGATTTTGTTGGGAACTTAATACCAATATCCATGTATTTCTTACTTTTTGGATTTATTGATGCTTATTTGTTGGATGTCAACAATGATGTTTTTTTGAATGATATCACGATTATGCAGAATAAAGTATTTGGAAATATTATTAAAAAATTATAAACTAACCAAATCTCATACTCACTGTAGGATATAAGGACGGGGTTTTCTATGATATAGAGTAGTGGAGACCATGTTGAATAGAAGCCACAATTTCCATCATGTGGGAAATGTGGAGAGGGAAACACAATAATGTTTCTCTATAAAATGAGAAAATATTTTAATTGGGGAAATGATGATCATAATGAAAATAAATTATGAGATTAGATGAAGTGTACAACAGATTAAAATAATTCACATCCTAATGATCCAATTATAATGTGCTGTCCTAACTGTGGGGAACCTGGGCTTTATCATTGTCAATGGATTATTTTGAATTACCACCCATAGACCAAGGGATGCATTATTTTGAAATAAAATAGATGAATTATTTATGTATTTTGATTTGATAATTAAATTTTATGAATATTTTACCAATGGTAATTTCGTTATGAAAATAATGTAACAACTAGAAATTGTTTTGTCTTATTGAATCATTTATGTCTTCATTAGCTTAATATTTATGGATACCATATTGGGATTATGATATTATGATTGATCACAAGTTCTAATTTATAAAGACACATTTTTTAGGTTTTATGTGCTTTTATTCTACCTTGATTAATTATATTTTGGGAGAAACTTATTAAAAATTTATGTTTTAGTGGAAAATTAAAATAATGAATTATGCAGTTATAATTTATAGAAACATGTTTAATGTTATTGATTACCCATAGAGTTAATATTATCATTAATGATGTTGTAAATATAGTGAAATTATATTTTATATTTTATAAAACATTTGAATAATAAATTACATTTTAACCCATAGTAAAATGTTTATATAATGAATAATTTTATTTCAAGGATGCACATCTTATTTTTTGGGTAATCTTGTTGGAATTATATTTATATAGTTTTTGAAAAAAGAAAAAATGCATGTTGGGTGAAAACCCATCCTGTCTAGAAAGGCCATGGTTCTTGAACCCATGATTGAAGGATAATGAGTGTTTAGTGCCAACCACATGCCTATGTTATTTCAACGTTAATTTGTTATTTTTCCTATTAAAATGATTCGATGATTAAATATTAATTTAAAACCAATTTTGTGACCACTGAGGTTTAGAAATTAATGTATTGTATTGGGTACCATGTTTTAACTATAATTATTTTAAAAAATAATTAGATACCAAATTGATGAATTCTAACACCTTTTGGATCTTATAATCAATTAAAAATGAATTTCAGTGATTCAGAAATAAAAAATACATTTTTGGATATTCTCTTATTGATGTATATGATTAATTAGAAATTGATAAATGCAATGTATGAAATCATTCTTATGAAATTAAAATGTATCATATAATTATATTTCTTATATTCATTACTAGAAATAAAATTCCTCAAATTATGGAATTATATCATGAAACACATTTTTTACTAGTCTTCCTTCATAAATGATTAATATAATGGACTTTTAAATCAATATATATTTATGGTTTTGATATCCCTAACCTTCCATTAATTAATAAAATTATTATGATCAGTGGAATATATCATTCCTTATAACTATTAACACTTTTGTTTGATGTTCATATATTACATTCCAATAATATTATCATATATAGAAAACATGTAATGTGTAATTATAAATTTCCCTTATAATTCCCTTTCTCTATTATTAATATGATGTGTTATTAACCCTTTTTATGTTGTGGTATTTAAAAAAATTAATTCTCAAATATCAAACCCTTAATATTTGAGTGAAAGATAAAATTCAAATGACATAATTTATATATGGGGGGAGAATGTAACACCCTAAAATTCACGACAATAAAAAAAGTATTCAGTACCATTTGGGACATGTATCACCAAACTGATATAACCCCTGAAATATATATCTTAAAATTTTATCTCTCCAAAAGCTTTTAGACTATAAAACACAAGTCTAAATGAACTGCAATATATTATTACTTTATAACCTAACTTTTATAATGGATGGTATAAATATTTCTAACTAAATTATGATGATAAAATATATATATATTTATTCTATGAAAAATATTAATCCTTTACAATGAAAAGAAATGTTTTCTAAAAATATTATTTTTTTAAAATGATGGTTTATTCACACATTCCACATAATTTATTATTAATTTTCACCAACTTTAGATAATTTATTTTAATAAATCAAATTTATCTTTTAATAAATAAATAAAAAATATTTTATGTTGTTTTTATTGGATGTCTCTTAAAAGATTTATTTTTTATGTATTCTAAAAAACTGAATTGAAATTTAAAACTACATTTTCATTTAAAATATTTATAAATTCAAATAATATTTTATTTTGGTATTATATTAATTTAAGATAAAATATATATCTATTAATCTAAATCATTTCATTGAATTCATTTTCATATTTGTTTTGTGTAAAATCATTATAAAATTTTGAACATTTTCTCCTTGAATAAATGTTTTATCCTCACGTTTGTGGGATTAATTTTATGTAAATTTATTCAAATTCATTGAATTTAATTTAGAAATATGTAATATATATTAGGAATCAATATTATTTAAATTATATTATTGGTTCCACATAATTTTGGATGAAAATAAATAGTTAAAATAGTAATAATTATTTACCGTAGTTACGGAAAAATTGGATTTATTAGTTGTTAATAAAAAATGATAAATATTTAATGATATAAACACAAGTCTAAAAGCAATTTCAAGGAAATATTTCTTCCTTATAATTTATAACTCTCAATAATATTCCATTTTTTACCCATGTGTCAATCTTTTGGTAGACCTTTTTCATTTAAAAAAAGGATTACCTATTGCGTCACTTATAAATGGAAACCACCACCCAACTATTCATCATCACATAAAACCATTTTGGTATGTAAAATACCTACCAAAATAACTTCCCAACATCCATTACCTAATCCTAGAAACATTGGATTGTTCATAATTTTACAATATTAATAATTTTGGTATAATCTTAATGAGGTGGTTTGAAAAGAGATAAAATTCATAACTATGTGTTTTTTATTTTTTCTCCAACCTATTTCAAATGTTATTATATTATTATTTTATAATATCAATAATGTATAATATATACTAATATGGAATTATTTTAATGTAAATACCATATCTATATTCTATTACATTAAATGGAAACCTATAACATCACTCGTTTGTACGGTGATGTACCACATCATGAACCAATGTGACCCATTTTCCATCAACACCTCTAATGGGTGTGTATGATGATAGATATAATGTGTATATAATTATATGATATTTATAAAATTTTATACGGCTTTATTCATTATATCATATATAAATTCTTAATTTCTCTTCCATAGGGTACATCGTAACGTCACTAATGAATACAGAGGACTATCACCTCTTGTGGTGATATTATTTGTCTTTTACAAAAATGATTTAATTGAAGGGTAATAAGGATAATGTTTTTTACAACCAAGAATTTTAAAATAAAAAACATATATTTGATATTGTCTGTTACCAAAAACCAATTTGATTAGACTATCCATAAAATATATTTATTTAAATTTAATCTCTTCGGTAGCTTGGGAAACAGTAAACCCCTTGTCCAAATGAACTATAATAATGAAAACTACTATTATATAACATTTAAATTGGAGGGTTTGAAAATTAATAACTAATATTCACAAATTATGGTTATCTACTTCATATAAATCATATAATAATCATTTCAATGAAAAATATATTATTTAAAAAAAATTAATTTTTCTATGAGGTGATTTAGATGGGCTTTGATAACATAATTTAAATTAGAATGATAAGGGTTAAAATGACCAAGAATTATGTCTGAAATATATTTATTAGAAATATATAAATATTATACTATCTAGGATGTTTAATTATCCATTATTTTGTGAAAAAATCGTGGGTTTAATACATTCTTTTCAAAATATTACAAGTGTCTCACTCACATCATGTATAAAAGGATGCACCTCTCCACTATTATTCAGACTATAAAACCATTTTATTATACAATAACATCTTTAAAACCTTTTAAATTCCCTCCTATAATACTATAAGTCCTATTTTTGGATCAAATCGAACACAACAAGGGGTTTTATGTAAACATAAGGAGGATGCTCGAAGAAGAGGTAACATTTTTTAATAAATGTCTTTATTTTATTTCTTATGCACTCTCCATCAATTATTAGTTGAAATAATAGATATTTTTACCTTATTATACTCTATTTAATTATATGTTTTTATAATATGTAAATTATATACAACCATATCTACTTCCAGCCAACGGGTTAGGAAATCATTATTCATTTGTACGGTTCACTACCACTTTACAAACCCATGTCATATGATTTTCCATTACCACCTCTCTTGGTTGGTTAGGATGCATTATAATATATGTTCATATATATATATATATATATATATTATAATTATAATATAAATATATTTATGGAATCATTATATAATACCTATTTTTTAAAATTTAATTCCATAGAGGATATGATAACATCACTCGAGTGTACAGAGGACACCCACCTCGTGAATTGACGTGATTTATTTTCCCATAATATTTTATAGGGAATATGATAACGTTAATGTTAATTAATTTATGATATTTAAATAAAATAATAATTAAAATAATGAAATATTTATTATTCTTAAAATATAATGTATAATTTATTTTGTTACCTTGAAATATGACAACGTCACTGGTGTGCGTGCATACTACCACATTTATAAAGTGATGTGACTCTATTTTAGTCATAACAACAAAAAAATAATTTATATTAGTGCATTTAAAAAATATTGTATTTATTATAAATATATCATAATATAAAGTCAAAATTTTACATAACTCTTTTCTATGATGAGCACTATAAAATTAAAACATTACACATGCATACGTATGACACACCGTTTCCAGGATTTTATCATAATTTATTTTTCCATGACCATCATTCATGATTGTAATTTGATGAAACACTTATTTATAAATATGTTTATTATATTATTATTGTTATTATTATTATTATTCATATTATGAATGTATATAATAACATCAAGAAATAGATATTTCATGTAAAAACATGCATGAGAAAGAAGGGTATTTTAGAGCTAGAACAATGAAAACAACGAATGATTATTTACAAAAATCTGATAAGAAGATAAAATAGTATCATATATGATGTTATAAATATTAATACGGTTCTTTTATATGTCAATAAAATTTTATAACTATTATAATTATGATTATTTCTTAATCAGCCAAAAGGATGTGTGGGGTGGATATCTCTTTACCAAAATTCCATTTATTAGGTTAAATATCTTCTTCATTGATTATGAAATTCTTAGTTTATGTGTGTATGGAACATGGATTATTATATATTTTATTTAAATATGTATTATGTGTATTATTATTTGATACACATAATCTATTCATTGATTAATCCCCACATCAATGATATAATATTAGAAATCTATTACATCCCAATTTCATTTCATTGAGGCTTATTGTAAGGGTATTCCCTTAATATCTTTTATATGGTTTATATAATTCACCATGGAAAATTATATCCTTATTTATTTATAATTAATTTTATTTTATGTTTTTAAGTCAATTATTTCATATTAGGAAATTTTACCTGAAAATTAACAAGTGGAAATGAATTTCCTGGCTCAATTTCTTGCAATTGGGTTATATTACTTCATCGATGTCATTTATATTCTATGATAATGTTTATAATTAATATTTATTATAAAATATTTTATTTCAACATGTTTTTTAGGTATATATTACTGATACATATAAAAAATTCATATATTCATTCTCACTTCATCTATATGATCGTTGTAAGGGGTTATTTCAAAATCAAATTAAAAACATCAATATTTTTTCATAAGTTTCAAATGAAAGAAATTATTTGATCACTGAATAATAAAACCATTTCATTTTATTTTAGTCTAGTTCGTCATTATAATTGTTATTAATGTTACTATTTCCAAATCATTGTTATTTAAAATAACTTAGACTGTTTTAATAAAATCTTACATCATGTATCGCCTCTGTCACAAATTAGTTTTCTAAAAAAATCCTGTTTCTTATAACTGTTTAAAAAATGGTCATCCTATTTTGAAATGATTTATTGAATTAATTTTTACTAATTTTAATTTTTAAAATTATATTTTAATAAATCTTCATGACTTTTACAAGAAATACGTGTCTAGATTTTATTAAAATGTGAATGGAATAACTATTTTAGTGAGTTTGACATGAACAAAATTTCATACCATCATGTGAAAACAAAAAATTAGGAGTTAATTAATAATATTCAAATATTATTTTCAAATATAATTATTCTTTACATATTTTATGAAATATTTGATTTAAAATTCAATTTTGAAAATGAAAAGGATATTTTCATTCATAATGTTTTTAAATATTTTTATGGTATTTTTATTCATTAATAAAAAAATAATTTATTTTGCATATATAACACATGGGATATTTTGGACTGATACAATACTTACTCTTATTATAGACAGTTTTTGTTTATTTTTACCACATATAGTATTTAAATTTACTTGATTCATTTTTTGGTCAATAATTTACCTTTGAAATGCTCAATTTGTTGTGATCATTGTAAATTAAATTTCCCCAATGTATCTACATTATTTATCATTGATATGTTTATTGATTAAAATATATATCATTTATACATAAGGTTTTCTATATTGAATATCATTTGATCATATATGGGAAATATTGATAAATAGTTATTTGTTACTCAATATGGATATTTGATGATAAAGCACATTGGTTATGAGTTAAATCAATTATTCTATATATTACGAATCTATTGGATAGGAAATAAATTGGTGTGGACTAGTTATAGAATTTCAATAAATGAATAAATTATCTTAAGGGATGTATCAATTAGATAGTATGAGTTAAATGGAATTTTACCTATCAGTTTTTAAAGGTATTGATGATAGATCTAAATGTTGAGTTATCATCTATTAAGACATGAAACTGAATAATTATGTATTTCCTTCATTAATAACTAAATTATTACTATCATTTAGATTTTTGAAATAATATTACCTATATATGAATTTAATTATAAGTAATTTCTTAAATGGATTGTGTGTTTAGTTATTTACCTTTCCATATTGATTATTACGTATGAGATTTTTTCATTGATATTATATAAGGATACACTTCCTTGATAGTTTATCGTTTACATGGAATATGTTCTCACTTAGTTACCTTTACAAATTGATTATGTTTATTGATACATGATTTATTCAACTATTAATAACCCTTGCTGATCATTTATGATCAACCTTTTTTCCATTTCCATGAATCAAATGAATGTACGGAGATTTATGTCAAAGGATATACTAGCGGTAAAAATATTATTCTAAAAAATTTATATTTTTATTAGGGATTTCAAATTTTACAAAAGAATCATGAATATATATTTTTACCCAAACAACTAAACTATTTGGTTCATCGGGATATGATTACTTTTATTTACTGATAATTAAATAAATCAGAAATCAGCTCTGGGATACCAATGTCAGGGTCAATACATTTGGTATCGTAGGATTTTAAGTATAATATTGGTAACTAGATTATGAAAAATTAGTTTATAGAACATAACCCTATGACAACGATTTAGGATAATCTGTCAACCCTGCTAAATTAGAAGATACTTTTAGCACATTAGTTCCTATAATAGTAGGGTTGAGCTCCAACATGCATATATATTCCAAATGTTTGATAAACACTACAAGTTCATTGGGCTTTAGGAGGTAATTGGCCATTTAAGAAAATATGTTTTCTCCAGCATGACGGAGATAGTGGATAACAAAATTCAAGGATGGAGTTAAAAAACGGTGCCAAATTGGAAATATATGTTCTAATTAAATTTTTAGCACAATATATTTCTTCATATTCTATTAAGATCTTCAGGATCCCATGTTTAATTCAGAATCAACTCTAATATATATTTTCAATCTTTTGATGGGGGCTCAATGAAAGAAAACACATGTCTCACTGGATCTCTTAGGATAATATCATTAATCTCAAGCCACATGGGGGTATGGGGTTCATAGATTTTCTCATCTACAATGACACACTTCATGCAAAACAAAGATGAAGATTTATTAAAAAAAACCTGAATCTCTCTAGGAAAATGTTATCAAAGATAAATATTTTCTATATACTATCTTTTTCAATTCCCCATTAGGCCCCTGCAAAATCATCCTCTGGCGTAGCCTGTGGGGATCCCGTAAATCCCTCCTGAAGGGACATTATTAGATAATTTGAAATATGAAATCTCTTTATATATGTAATAACTCTTTTTTGGGTGATGATAATGGGCTCGAGGAAACCATTCCCGCCCTTAAATGTCTCTAAGACACAAATTTTCCTCCCCTTTAATGAGTAAGGATGTGGATGGTTCTCTAAGAATGTTTCCTCATAGTTCAATGAAAGGGAGATAAAATTTGTACATTATTTTCCAACTACCATGGATATAGGTCCTTCTCATTTATTCTAGAGTAGGGAAACTTCTGGTAGATATACAATTAAATCATTGTATTCTCTTTATTTGACCACTCCAAATCAAGAGGTAGAGACTCGTTGTAAATCTATGTGGAGCTATAAATCCCCTCGAAGGAATTATTTTTCTAGTGGAAAGAATGCACTATGATCCTTCATTACCTAGAGTTTCTTGATTCTCACTACACATAGGATGACCCAACATGTCCTTGTTGAATCTTCCATAAACGCCACTTCCCACAACCCTAAATAATGGAGTGTATGGTGAACCATCACCCAATGCTGAAAACCTCATAGACATATCCCCTGATCTCGAGAATCATCCCCAAAAATGGTCCTCACACCTCATTGATAATGACATGAACTCCAATTGCATAGTGGAAAGGATCATTTGGGTGAGTATAAATGAAATTCATTTTAACCAGATTTACATTCCATGTACCTTTTGGTTCTTGAATGAATCCAACTTTTTATTAGTGTGGGACAAAACGAGCATATTTTTGTTGAGAATATTTTCATGAATAATTGCTATAATAGGAGACCCCCCACTTGTGATACCCTGAAAATTAAGTTGGATGCATCACCATTGGATAACGACAACACATGTTATGGAAAAATCTCTCTGAACTACCTTGGGTTGATCGTTTCAGATGTTCATTCTTTATTATTTGCATTTCACCTACCCACTATCACTGAAGATGAAGCTATTATTCTTGGCTTGGAATTAACATTGGAGGGTGGGTGGAAATATACCACTTCAGAATCAGCCATACTCACTATAATCTATTCTTTCTCCAGTCCAGAGTAAGGTCTCAAACCTTTTGTCCTTTTCATCTCGAATATCTATCTTCTTTATCTCCGCTTATTGACATTATCATTCACCTTTACCAAAATTGTGGGTAATATAGTGTTTTATCATCTAGTTAATAGAGTCCTCTCGAATGATGCATATGTCAGGTTGGATTATCTCCCCAGTTGGTTGTCGTCTGATGTTTTACCTGATCTCTAATCTCTTAATATATGAGTTATTCATTTTCCTTCAAAAAAATTACGTTTTTCCTCTCTCTAGGCTTTAGGGTTTTAGTCATTTGATGGAAACTTAAGGAATAATATTAATATATAACATGAATTAAATTTTTTCTACTGTGATAAACCTAATGGGATGATGATTGGAGTGAAATATAGCATGAAAAATTCCTAGTCAATTATCCACAAATATGATTTATATCTTATACATTATCCAGCTCATGGACATACTAAATAAGTTAAGGTTGAATGTTTCTAAGAGCTTTAGTGGGGGAGACTATGAATGAATGATGGATCAATTTAATTCATTTTTAAAATTAGGAATGAGATGGCCATGAAAGAGTATCAAAGGAACAAAAAACCTTTATGCATTTAAAATATTAGAATAATTAAAAAAAATTCCAATGGAAAATTAAGAGTTTTATTGAAGGAAAAAATCCAATCTAAAGGATCCATTTATATATAGTTTTCTTAAATTTTGGATTCTAGGCATTATCAAAATCAATGTATACTTCTAAAGGATAACCCCTTGGACAATGGAAAACTTATTTTGAAATAATATAGATAAATTATTGATGTATTGTGATTCAATAATTTAATTTTAGAAATATTTTACCAATGTTTTTTTTAATAATCATGAAACAATTATGAATATTTAAAATTTTAGAAGAATATATGTATTAATTAACGTAAGATTCTAGGATACCATCATGGGTTTTTATTTTAAGATTGCATATAAGATCAATGTCATAAAGACGACTTTTAAAAACAATTGTGGTAGTAATGTCCCATGATTAACTATATTTTTGTAAACATATATGACAATTATATGTTTTAGTTGAAAAATAAGTTAAAAAATAATTTATTTAAATTTTATTGGAATATAATTTAATGAATTAATGAAAATTTGGATTCATATGATCATTAATGACATTATGGTAAATATTAGATATGATTATTATACATTGTAAAAAAATAATAAAATTAAATATGATATATTGAAAAACAAAGTATATTGGGTTTTTAATGATTAATTTTACTTCTAATATGTTTAATATAATTGCTGGAGCATAAATGAATTTTATTAATATAGTATAGGAAAAGGACAAGACAAATGCAGGGTGATGACTTATTGAATCTGGAAAGGCCATAGGGATTGAATAAATTACCGAAGGATGATAATTATTTAGCACCTTCCACTGGCCTATGTAATGTCCAAGTTAATATGTCATTATTTTTAGATAAATGATAGAAAAAATAAATATTAACGATCAACCATTTGTGTTAATTTTATGAATAAATATTAATTAATTATATTCAAATACGTTTATATCCTTATTAGTTTATGAAAATATTTAAAGATAGATAGAAGGAGGTATCTCTATTTTTTGATCATAAAATCAATAAAAATAAATTTCAATTAACCATGATTTTCTTTTTCAATGTTCATTTCATATATTATGTAATGATTTTAAAATTCATCGAAGCACAACCCATGTTTGAAATTTTACTTGTGTAATAGAAATATATCATGCTAGAATATTTCATTACATTATTAGACCATAAAAGAATTCATTAACATTAGAAAAATAATCTTGAAATAAAATGATATCCTATTAAATTCATATATGATTAATCATATGGACTTTTAAATCATCAACATTTTTTATTTTTGAGGGCCTTAACTTCTTATGGATCATTCATTTTTTTGTCATTGACCACAATCACTATGTATAAATATATTCATGTTTCTTCCATGTCAATATCTTCACCTAAAAACAAATTTCTACTACATGGAAACCTATTTATGTGTTATTTGATATGAAATTTTTTACTTCCCATTCCCACATATTAATAAAATATTTTATTAATTCTCTTACAATGTGGGTTTTCAACAATGGTATTTCCAAATTTCAAACCCCAAATTACCATGAGAAATATTAAATTGCAAGAACATAATTTATTCAATACAGAAATAATGTAAACACTTGTAATAATAAAATAATAAAATGTTATTGGATATCATACGTGACATGTAACATGGATCCTAATCCTCCAATTAAATACATTTCATTAAATTTAATCGATTTGATAACTTGTGTATCATGCCACCATGATTCTAAATGAACCATAATATAGTATACCACTACAACCTAAAAAATTAGTTAGAGAGAATGTATAATACTATATAAATTATTAAAATGAATTATATATATATTTTAGTAATATAATAATAATCATACGAAATACAATGAATATTTCAATAAAAAATATATTTTTATCTAAACGAAAGTTTAATATTTCATTGAAAACATAAATTAAAATTAAATATTGGAAAATTTAAAAAATGTATATTAAAAAATAATATTTATTTATTGAATAATAAGATAAAAATTATCTATTTTTGGATTAATTTATTTTTTGTAAACAACATAATTTCTGGATGAATAGTAAAATAAATTGTTTTATAATTAAAAAATAACTTTTAATTTTAATTTTTTACAAAGATATATTATATTTTTATTGGTTTTTAATATAAAATTATAAAATTATATTTCAATTAATAAAGAAATTTCATTGGAATCAATTCAATAAGGAATTTTGATATTTTGTTTTTCATTTATGGATATTATTTTGAAAACATCAGGTAGAATCTACGTGATAAATATTAAAAAAAAGTTCCATTGTTTGAAATTTTATTTAATAAAAATGGAATCATTATTTGGAATCAGAATAATTTATATTTTATAATATGGTAAAATTATTTTTTTACAAAAATTAAAAGCGATAATATAAAAAAATTACTACGGTTAAGGTAAAAATGGACTTTCTGGGTGTTAAACTATAAAGATATGGGTTAAAATGTCCAAAAATATGTATAAAATATATAGACTGTAATTTTTTTACTTTATATTTCTAGGAATTTATTTCCATATTTTTATTCTCTGGACCATGAAAATATGGTTGGAATTCATATGTTTCAAAAAATGTACAAGTATTCCACTTACCTTACTTATAAAAGGCCAACCACTCTTCTACTTTTTCACAGCATCAAACCATTTTGGTTTGGCCATTATATACTCAAATTTATTAAAAAAATAAGATCCACTAATCCTAGAAGCCCTATTTTTTTAAAACCCACCAACAAATGATTTTTGTGAAAACCAAAAGCTACATGAAGAATTGGAAACATTTTTCAATGATCATGTTGATTTTATTTTTTATTCCAAATCATTAAATGCATAACAAAAAAATGCATATATAATAACTTAATTATATTAAAAATATTTATATTTCATTTTAATAAAGTAATTACCTACAATCATCTCCACATCCGTCAAATGGGCTACAAATCATCATTTTTGTGTATGGTTTACTCTCACCTTATGAACGAATGTAATTAATTTGTCCATTTTCACCTTTAATGGTTGTGTATGATGTTGGATATAATTATATATATGAAATTTATAGTATAAATATTCCTCATGAATAATTATATCATTCATAGAATTTTATAGTCCGTTTCATATGGGATATGATAATATCTCCCGAGTGTACGGTGGACTAGCATCTCATTAGGAAATATGATTCATATTTTCACTAATGCTATTCATGGAAAGTGATAAAGATAAATTTAGTTAATATATGAGACATAACATAAATAATAATTATATTTGTGATGTATTTCTCACTTTTTGAAGACAATTTGTCTTTTAATTTCAAATAAGAAAATATGATAATGATGGTCGTGTACATGAGGAACAACACCTTCAATATGAGTTGTGACTCTCCTTAGATCAACACACAAAACAGGTGATGTATATTAGTATATATAAATAAATAATACTTTATTTATTATAGTGTGAACATTATTTAAATAAAAAATATTACATGCCTCCTTTACATGATGATCATTGATAAATGCAAAAGTTACTCGTGCGTATATTTCACATACAAACTCCATGATTGTAATGACATTCATTTTCCATAACAATATTTCATGATTAGACATAAAAAATTAATTTATGGATAAATTGGAAAATTATATCATATTTAATATTATTTATATTATGTAAATATATAATATGAAAAAATATATATTATTCATCAAAATATATGCGTAATAAAATAATGATAATGACACCTAAAAATGGAAATAATGAATGATTAAAAAAGTAAAGGTAGATAGGACGTCATAAAAGGATAATATATAATATTAAATATATTAATAGAGTTATAGTTTATGGTTGAATAATTTTTTAAAATAACTATATAATATGTTAGGACCTGTTAATACAAAAGGAATCATGTGGTACTATATTTATTAACTCATTTTTAGTTCATTGAGATAAACGTTCAGTTCAATGATTATGTCCTGTAAATATTATGTGTCCAATTGAAAATGAATATTTAATGAAATAGTTGAACATTTTTCATATGGATTTACATTTCATATACAAAATTAATTCATTTATTAATCCCCAACTAAAAAATATATATATTATAAAAGATTTCACCTCAATTTCATTTCGTTGAGGCATGTTGTAATATTATGGACAAAATATATTTTGTAAGTTGTATATAAATACCCATGAAATGAGACATAATGATTTATTAATAATTATTGGAATTTTATGTTTGCATTTAAATTATTTTATTTATGGGAATTATGTTATGATATTCATTACAATCTAGTAATTAATATCATAACTAAATTTCTTTTTATTGGGTTATATTAATTCTTTCATATCATAGATATGTTATGATTTCGGTTGAATGACTTTAAATTTTCATGTGATATAATTCCTCTTGTTTTATGTGGATTTATAGATGGTACACATAATTGATTCTTTGATTAATTCTCAGTACATTATTATGATCATTGTAAGTGTTAAATTTAAAACCTCATTCTAATATGATTATTCATTCTTTATTTCCAATTAATGGTAAATATTTTAGCATTACCAAATATAACCATATAAATTTTTATTCTCCTTTATTTATTCATAATATTATCAGGTAAGTATACCATTGATCGATTCCTTATAAAATAAAATAACTGATATAATGTTTTTTGAGACAATATGACATTATTTCTCTCTTTAGTCAATTATCCATTTTCTACCAAGAAACTATTTTCTAAATATATTGTTAAAAATGATTTCAACTATTTTTTAAAAGATTTACTATATAAATTTTTATTTATTTTTACCTTTCATAGAAAGTGTTTAAATGAATCTGCATGTCCTTTTAAAAACAATACCCTTTTTTATTTTTTTTTAGTAAGTGTCAAGAATCATTATTTTATCATTTATTAATTAAGTGGAATTTCTAGGGCTCTTAACCAGTTCCATGTTTTATAGCTTCCATTAATAGTTAAAAATATTGTATTCAGTGAATTAAATTTTAAATTTTTTTGTACAAAGACAATTTTAAAAAGTAATTTTCAAATTGAAGAGGATATTCACTTAAATAATGAATTTAAAAAAACATTATAATATATTTATTCATAAATGTCAAAATCCTTTATTTAACATATAACCCACTTCGGATACGTTGTATTAAGAAAACAATTCTTATTCCTCTATATGGTTTATGATAATTTTGACAACGGATAGTATTGAAACTAAATTCCTTGAATAATGACTTAAAAATGTAAGAAATATATGGGGCCCTTTTATAGACATCCCCTTGATGCATTAGTAGTTTCATGGGACACATAAGTTGGATAGACATAATTAAATAGCTATATACCCATTTGTTTTAATCATTCATAATGATAGATATTGATATTACATGTGTCATGTGCGTGAGACATTAGTTCCAATAATTACAAATTTCATTCATTCAGAATTTATTTATTATTATCATTTATATTTTCATAATGATGTTTTCTATGGATAAATTTAATTATTGGTTATCGATTACATGGTATGTTTTTTAGATATTTAAATTTCTATATTGATAATGACTTATACTTTATGATATAATAATTAATGATTAAATTTCATGAGTTTTTAGTTAATTATATTTCAATATCGATTACTTATTATTAGAAATTTTCATGGATATTATCTGTGGTTTCACCTCCTTCTCAATTTATTTATTAAATTGCATGTGGGATTAGTAGTTTGAATTTTTATAATGATTATGACTATTTCTTCATGATTTCTTCGAATGTATTGAACCGTCCTAAACAATATAAGATCACCATTAATTTGTTTTCATTCCTAGAAATCTCTAAAGTGTAATATGAATGATATGAATGTATATTCTATAAAGAACAATGATATTTTAAAAAAATGTTCTAGCTATTTATTTTAAATTTTATTGAATATTCAAAATGTGTCTAGTTTACCAAGAATACTAAACTATTCATTTCTTACGGATTTTATTCCTAGTATCCTATTCCAATGCTATTAATCAGACACCAACGTGGTACTACTGGGGTCAGGGTTGCAACAATCTTAATAAATGTTTGTGGTATTAATGATATAATTATCAGAATCATGAAATATCTATCATTTTGAAAAGATAGTATATAATTTGATTTCATTCCTTTTCTATCACATAAAGAGGATAATATAATTTGTGTATTTGTGTACTACTCCCATCACGAAGCAATGTGATTTACTTTTCATCACCACACCCCAAGGATGATAAAAATATGTATATTAAAAAAAAATTATGATATTATGATAATTAATGGAATATAAATTATTTTTGACCTCTTTTACATAATGGAAATTGAAAAATGAAAATGTTACCTAATAATATGTAAATCCTACCATCTCCATGATCGTAACAAACTTCATCTTCAAAAAAATCATTATTATTATTAAATGTATATTTGATGTATAAATATAACTATTATTTATTGATTATTATTATATATACTTTGGTATTTTATATTATTCAAAAGTACTAAAACATTCATGATAAATGAAGAATGAAAAAACATGTAAATTAACACTTTAAATATTGAAAAAAGTTGACGATTAATAACAAATTAATGATAATACCTTATAAAAGGATAATAAATGGAAGTGTTAATATTACAATGGTCATTCAATAAGTTAATAACATGTTTAAAACAAAATTATATAGGTTTAATTCATGTTCAATCCAAATAATGTTGGATGTAAGGGATTTCATAACACAATATAAATTCATTGGGTTAAACTTCCACATCATTGATTTTTAGAAGATAAGATTTTGTGTGCAATGAAATTTTATAATTATATGTTTTATATTTGTATATATCTTGTGGATATTTATTTATTACACATAATAAATTCCTTGAGTAATCCCCACTTCATTGATATGAAATTTTTAAGGGGCATCATCTCAACTTCCTTTCATTGGGGACTATTTTATTGATTTGCACCTAATTTATTTTATAGGGTGTGTATAATAACCCATTTACATTTGAGATCATGAATCATTCACACTTCATTGTGTTTTATGTTTCAATTTTATTTATTTCATATAAGGGGATTTTACATAATTGTTACAAACTGGTAAATAATTTCATAACAATATTTTTGATTGGGTTATATTACTTATTAAGTGTATTTTATATTATAGGATTATCTGTATATTTAATTATTACTACATTATATTGTATCTCATATTGATATAGGTGTATTTTACAGTTGATGTATATAATAAACTCATTTTTCAATTATGAATTAAATATTATGATCATTGAAAGTGTTTATTTCTCAATCTCATTTATAGGGACTATTTATACAATAATTTACAATGATATAAATTATTCAATCATTGTTTAATAAAACATTTAATTTTATTCACTCCTGCTAGTTCATGAAAATATTCATTTAATAGTAAAATTTTAACACATTTTTCTTACTTTCAAAATTGGATAAAATAATTTTAAGAAAACCAATCATTATTTATCACTTTAGTTAGCAAATGGGTTTCATCCAAAAAATTGTTTTCTAAAAATGATTTGAAATTTTTTACTATTCAAATATAAAAGTTTTGAGCCATCTTTAACAATATTTAAATATTTATAAAAAAATTAAAATGAATCTCTATATTGTTTTCCAAACAATTCAACATTTTATTTCATGAATAAAATTGAAAAGAAACATTGATTTAACATTCTTAACATTTTTTTTTTGGAATTTCTAGTCAACATAAAAACAATTTGGTTTAGAAATTATTTATTATGTTTCAAAGGATAATTTTAAAATGATTTGTGAAGATTAAGTTATATAGGTTTTTTTAAAATGAAATGAAAATATTCATCATAATTGTTTTGAATGATCATTTTATGATATTTCATTTCATCAATACAAAAAACTTTATTTTACATATACTACAATTGGGATATGTTTTAGTCAAACCATCCATATTTATTATTTTAATGGATTATGATGTTTTTTCCCAAGGAAAGTATTGAAATTCAATTTACTGATTAATTTTTTTATCTATTAGCATTCCATTGAGTCATTTACTTTTTTATTATCACTGGACATTTAATTTCCGATAAATATCTATAATATTTATCAGGTATATGGATGTTTATTAAAACATATCTCATGTAAAAATCATGTTTTGTGTTAAGGGTAACTTTATTAAATGGGAAATTATTGATAATCTATATTTGTCTTCAATATTGATATGTAATGGAAAAGAATATTGTTCAGGAATTAAATATATTATTCAATGTGTGTGGAATTCTTTGGAAATTAAGATATAATTGGAGACTGGTTATATATTGTCCCTCAATTCATCGATATTATCATGAGGTGAATCAATAAAGAATATTTAAATAGTATTCTACCTGTAATTTGAAACCTTCTTATCATTAGTATAAACTATTGTGGTTTTCATGATGCCTAAGACTATGACATCCAATAACTATGAATTTATTAAGTAAGAATTCAGTTATTATTATCCCAGAGATTTTCACAATGAAAGTATCTCATGTTTCATTTCATTATTAGATTATTGATTAAATGGCATGTGTTTTCATTATTTTACTTTCCATATAGGTTATGACTTATCTTATTATCCATTAAATTTTCACTATGACATTATATCTAGATTCATACCATTACCAGTTTATTGATTAAATGGAATGTGATTTCAGTTATCTTTCCATATTGATTATGCCTTATCATATCATGAATGTCATTATATTTAAATGTGATTTGTGTTCAGTTATTTTCCATTCCATATTGATTATTCCATAGATTATCATGGTGTTAATGTTATTTAAATGTATTTTTTTCAAATATTTATCTATCTATATAGATTAGTACTTATCCTATCATGGTATTCATGTTATTTAAATATCATTAGAGTTCAATTTTCTATAATCCCATATTGATTTTGATTATTTATTCAATATATAGTACACTTTACTTAATATTTATTAAGAATTTGATCTCACCGATATTTTATTTCCTATTCTTATGAATCCATGTTATGTACATTGGTCGATATTAATGGATATTCTAGTGGGGATAACATTATTCATGAAAAAATTTATTTTGTAATTGGTTTTTTCAACATAAATTATGAGAATCATTTATGTACCTTGTTTATCGAGACTATAGAGTTAATAAATCCTTTGGGGTGTGATTCCTAGTATCATATACTAATGTAAAACAAGGACTCTGGGATTCTGGAATCAAGGGCCCTAAAACAAATATTTTAATTTTTTATTATTATAATGAAAAAACACATAATACTAAACCACAATATATAATAATACCAGTATCTTCTATAGACAAATATGTTGTTATGATTCTGTTACATTCATTTGTCATATCTATTTCAATATAATAATAAATAGAATCTTTATCATGTGTACAAGTATACCACCTCCTCCGCAAAGTGATTTTTTGTTGTTCAACAACATATTAAATAGATTTATCAAATGAATATATATATGATATTTATAACCTAATAATGATTCTTTGAAGATAAAACTTTACTGAACTTTATACCAATTCAGTCGGTTTGAAATTTATATCATTATTTAAGTGTTCATGTGGAATAACACATACACCAAGCAATGAGATTCATTTTTCATTTTCAAATAATAAGGATTTTAAAATGGATGAATTTAATTAATATATATGAAATATATAAAACATTTATTTATATATACTATTAAAAAATACCTATTTTATTTCATTTACATCAATTAAAAAAATAAAAATTTGTTTAATGCATTTGTGGAGACTTTTTTCTCCATTAGGAGACATGATTCAATTTTCATGACAACTATAAATGGTTAGTTTTAAAATAAATTATAATGTATAAATATTATAATTATAATTTTTTATGGTGATATAAATAATAGAACTATAAATCATCTAAAAATTTTCAATAAACCAATATTTTGTGAGATTATACTAATATCAACCTTAAAGCGCCCAAAGTGAACTCAAATATTTTAGTAACTAAATAAAGCTTCGTAAAATGAATATATAGAATAATGATAATTTAATAAAAATTAAAATGATTATTGTGATAGTATAAAAAACATATAATAATATAATTAATAATGGTGGACATATGAAAAATAAATCGATACTCAATGTAAGGGAATTCTCATCACAATTCCCTTTATTTGAGGCTTATTCCTTTTTCAACGCATGTTTTTTTACAATAAGAAATATATTATTGATTTACTATATAAATAATTTAGTAAATATTGATTGGTTTTCCAATTACTTTAATGATGTATACTTAAACATCAAAATGTTTTAAAATATAAAAAATCTATAAGTTATTTTTCTTGAAAAAAATGGGTTAATATTTTACATTAGACTATATTCCTACATATTATTGTCCATAAAAGTTTTCCAATAATATTATTAATTATAATTAAATATATTTTAATGGTTATTTGCAAATAGTTCATAACTTATTTAAAATTTATAAAAAATGAATCTTTTAAACAGTTACAATATGGGCCATTTTGACTCTTTTACTAAAGAAAACTAATTAAGATACTTAAACATATATGGGATGAATACAATTTCATAACATCATAAACATTATTTATTTTTAGGACTCCTATCTATGTTAACGAATATTTTAAAATAATATAATATTCTCTTGATTATAATTTTTTTTTCATTTTTAAGTGATTTCATGGAAAATGACATTAATCATTATGGTTAATCTAAAATGGAATGTATCTTCTTATGTATTTAAATAAGTTATTCAAGTGTTTTAATATATAATGTAAATCATTAAAAATTTTTCATTTTGTGTTTTTTTATCATAAAATTTGATGATGGGGGATCCCTATATATCCCATTCCAATTGGGGAGCTTGATATAGATCTACAATTCATTGGGTAATAAATAGTCTTCAATGGGGGAAATGAGGGAGATAATTGAGTCAAATTCACTATTAGAATTAACTGGGATTTATTTACTGTAAAAAGTTTTAAACTTATGTGAGAATTGGTTTTTTATATGAAGCTTAAAGATACATATATTATACTATCAAAGGGGATTTTATGGAAATATTTTGATTTTATAAGTTAAATACTTTTTGAAAAATATTACAAGTGAATAATTTATTTCCATAAAAACATTTTCAAGATTATTTCATGGTTTTCTAATTTTTTATAATTATTTATATTTTTGTCAATCGATAATATATTTATTTTACTATACGGATATATTTTATTTATTTTACGAAATATTATTTGTAAACATGGTAAGCACTATTTTTATATATCATGGTTTGTAATAGAATAGTGAAATTACATTACTTATATATTTATTACTATGTTTTGATTAGTTTGTCACATATTTTATATTTTTTAACATAGGATCTGAGGATAACATAAAATTTTAGGATGGTTAATATTTTCTCGTTATTGTATCATCTTAAATGAAGAAAATAAGTCTTGAATGAAAAAATGTGTGAAAACATAAAGATCATATTATGTGATTGTAAATGTATACTATGTGAATATGACATCGTTATTATCTATTTTATTTACCATATTAGCTATAAATATAAACTAAAATGATCCTATAAATTTATTAAAGTGAAACCCTTCTTATAAATCAATTAAATAATAATTGGTTATGTTATAGGGCATTGAAGTTTTTATTAGGGAAAAGGGTTAAATATAACTATAGGTTAAAATAATATTGAAGAAAAAAATAATGATAAGATAGTTTATTATTATATTATCATGATATAGGTTTTTAAGATTTCAATTTTTCATCATCAAATACTTTTTTGTTTACAATTGTTTTACACATAAAAAACATTACGGCTAAGGTTGAGAGATATCTATGTTATAATAAATTTTTTAATCAGAAACCAAGAATAGATAGAATATTAGAGTTTACGTTATTACATACCCAATTTATGTAGGATTCTAATGACGGATCACATGAAATAAAGTGGAAAAATTCACCATACATGGCATGTCTATAGGGGAGTATTTCGTGAAACAACACCCTCTGACTATATATAGTTCCCCAGACCTGTTGAAGGGTAAAATATTTATCAATTGACTTGAAAAAATATATTATTTTATGAGATGTAAAAATTATAGAGAGTTATTACTTTCAATTTATAATTATAAATGTGAGTTTAAATGGTTGTGGTAATCAATTAAAAATACATAGGAAAATGATGAGATTGATTCCATTGAGTGGATGGTCATTAAATATATTTTTCATGATAAATGTTTTTATAAATTATCAATTGGCTTAATATAGAATGAAAATTTATAGATTTCATGAAAAGGGAAGAAGGTTGAGTGGTCTCTTATGATAAATTTTTTAACATGATCGAAGTGGATGAACTAAATTTAGTTTTTTCATATAATTGAAAAATTACTAGATTTTACACACATATATATAATTTATGATGTTGATCAGAATATAATGAACATAAAAAATATTTTGATGTTTTTAATTATATTTGGAATGTTGACATTGAGTTTTCCAACACATATATTCTCTATATATATTAGAGAATGAAGCATTAAATGTTGAATGTATTAGGAAAGAATCCCAAAAAAATGAATCTAGATTAAAGTGCCCCAAATAATCGGAAGGTTTAAAAAATATTTCATAAATCATTTAGTTATATTATTAATTTTTTTAGGATGAGATAATATTCAACATTTCTCCTTGTATATAAAAAACTATTCAAATTAGAATTGTAATTTGAAAAGATTTAATCAACTAGTAATGATATTTTTTAGTTTTAAAATAATTTATTATTACCCTAATGTATGTTTGAGGTTAGTTACACAATGTAAGTATAATCCATTATATTTTTTAAAAAGGATCATTCCATAATATTTTAAATTCATTACATATAACTCAATTACATCA
The DNA here is from genome assembly GCA_963277665.1 of Viscum album. NCBI lineage: Eukaryota > Viridiplantae > Streptophyta > Magnoliopsida > Santalales > Viscaceae > Viscum > Viscum album. Next base: position 155,350,518 of record OY728153.1, read on the forward strand.
CTATTAATAATAGTATATGTTTCCTCTTATTGATTATTTTTTTATCAGATTAAGGGAGATTAGTATTTTTCAATGTTTGATCTCATGTATGGTTTATATTAGATAAATTTAAAGGAGGTTTAAATTATGTATACAACATTTACTACTTGGTATGAAAATTATGGGTTTTTAGTTATTCAATTAATGTTATCAAATCCCGTTATTATATTTATGGATCTTATGAATACATTTTTCAATGATTACTGAAATAAAATAATTTTTTTTATTGATGAAATTTTACAATTGTAGTAGCAATGAGGAATGTCAGAATCATCTATGGATTGTTTAAAAAAATTAAAAAAAATAATATCGGTTGACAATTTTACAAAATGTGAATTTTTCTTGTAAAAATTTATATTCATGGGTATATTGTTTCTAAATATGGAATTAGTATTAAACCTTATAAAAAATGGTTGAGGAAGAATGGGTATGACCCATAAAAGTTGGTGATGTTGAATGTTTTTCTTGGGTTTCTAGTTTACCACTAATGGTTTGTTGATAACATTTCTTAGGCATCTCTCTCAGTAAATAAGTTAACTCAAAATGATGTAAATTTAATGTGTGAAATTAAATGTGATTAATGATTTTAGGATTAAAAAAGAGGGTTTGTTAATACTAAAGTGATATCCTTGATAATAGGAAATAATGAGTTTATTATTGACATTGATTCTTCCTTTAATAGAATTATTTCTGTGTTAAGAAATCATGATTGAGTTATTACATATTTTTTACTATAGTTAAAACTAAATGATCATAATAACCATATTTATGCTCTTGATACTTTACCTATTTTTTATTATAAAAAATTTGAGGAATATTATATGGGGTAAAATTTGTTATATATACTAAAAATAAAATATAATATTTTTAATTCACCAAAAAATAGTTGAACATGAGGCATAGAATATTTTTAGAACATATAAAGGATTATTATTTCATGATTAACTATCATCTAGGAAATATAAACCACATATATGGTTCCTTAAGTAAACATACACTATACAATATTAACTATTTTATGTATGGAACAACATCATCTAATTAATGATTTATAGACTATTTCCCTAGATATTTTTCAGGTAATCACTCCCTTTATTATAACGTATGTTTTAGTACAGTCATCCTTGGATAAATTAATATATAAGTCCCATTTTAAAGACAATATTTTGTGATATATATTAGAATCAATCATAAATGGTTTGTATAATAATTATAATTTGGATAAATAAGGTTTTGTCAAATTTTCAAAAATCTAATGTGTTTTAAGGGATCTATATATGAAGAATGAATAATTAAGTGGACCAAATTTCTCCCAATATTCTATTCTCATTTAATGTGAAATGATATATAGAAACCGTCATATACATTTTTGGTGGAAAGTTATGAAGAAATATATATTTGAGTTTACCATGAAATGTTTATCATTTAGTAGTTCAAAGCTAGGTGAAGACTACCAAGAGTTAAGCATTCGACTTTTAATGTTATTAAAAGGACATGAAAAAAAAATATCATCAGTGTTTTTGGCCAGTTTAACAAATAAATGTTGAGAGAACAATTGGATTTGTGTAATTGATGATCATTTTACTATTTATACTCATTTTCTTCTGATTCAAGATAATATATATTTTGGTCATCCTGTATTAATTTATCTTCATAGGAGAGACATATTATATAGGTTACCTATCTTTATTACATCTAATCAAGATCTCGTTGTTACCACAATTTTTTTCATCGGAGTTTAAAAGTACTTTTATTTTGAATTGAGTTTTTCTACTACCATTCCTCCCAAATTATATGAACAGTAAGAGAAATCAATTAATACATTAGGGGATAATATTTTATCATGAACTTTTAATTATCCAAGAATTTTGGATCAAATAACTTTTTTTTGTTTAGGTTTTTAATATTAACAACATTAAATCCTAAATATAGATTTATCAATTTTAGTGATTATATAGAAAAGAGTGTACAAAACTATCATTACTAGATTATGTAATTTGACTGATGTATTTGGTACCATGTTTTTTTGATTAAATAATTGATAATCCAAAGTTTATTATAGAGTATAAGAGGGAAACATAATTCTGGGATTGGTGTTATATTTATTATTAGAAGAAATATATCTTCCTTGAGGAATGAGATCATATTATTGTTATGTAAATCCCTGGAAAACTGTTGTATATTTTTTCATAAATGGAATGCTACATCATTGTCTTGTTGGTATGTTTGAAATTTTCTAAAAGTTTAGATTATAATTCACAGAGTAGCTTTACCTACACCTTTATCTCATGTACATGATTTGTATCATGTCTGCTTTTTATGAAATTATGTATCATATGCTTGTAATTTTTTATCATAGAATTGGTACAATTTGAGTGTAATATCTCTTACTCATGAAACATATTTCAAATTTTTTAGTGAAGTTAACTTCTTCGATAATCCTTTAGCTAATAATGATGGACATGATGATGCCCTCAGAATTTTTTCTAAAAAGGTTTCCTTTCCAAATAATATTAGTCCAATTGTTTTTTGTCATGCCATGGGCCTTCACCATTTCCCCCCACCCTGACTTGTTTCCCCCCTTTCATTGAATAATTATAATAATAAATTTCATTCAAAAATTATTGAAGAAGAAACATGGGAATCCTTAAATTATAAATAATACCCTCAGTTTTTTATGTATAGAATAAAATTATGAGGAAATAATTACATAAATGAGAAAGAATGTGAAAAACTAAGCAATCATGGAAATAAATCAATCAAATATTTTATATTTACTTTTACTACATTTATATGCTTAATCTTATTATATGTATTTTGAAATAAATATATTAAGTCTAAATAGTAATTGTTTTATATAGATTACTTGTTTTTCCATAAATTGAATTTTTTTAATTACAAGAAAAAATTAATGATTTTATAAATTTATTTTCAAAAAAATGATTCATTTTAAAAATTAACATTACAAATGTAGCTTCTAATGATTTTTTTTTCTATTTTCATAAAATGATTTATTTATGATTAAATATTTAAAAATTTAATTTATTTATGGAAAACATATATTTTTTATAAATAAATTTATTTAAAATTTATATTATAATATCCATTTTGTTTTAAATTAATATAATGTATATTTTTTAAATAATAATTTATATAATTAAATATGATTAAACATTATATATTATTTGTGTAAATCTTTATTCTGATATAGAAAAACATTATTATAGAAAAATAGTTATACATTTATTATTGTGAAATTATATTGAATTTACATTATACAACTTACAAATATTGAATCACGAAAAAAGAATTCAATATAGGACAGTTGACATTGATATTAACATAATTTTGTTTTAAAACATTGAACAATGAAAACACTATGAATTCCCAATATTATATATTGAAACGTACTCAATAATTTTACTCTCTCATTTTTATCACTATATATATATGCCAATACCAATACAAATATCTCCCCAAAAACAATCGCCACATTCTATAGTTCATGATATCATCAAAATACCATACCTATAAGCCTTTATAAGTGAGATAAAAGTGGTTTTCCAAAGAAGATGTATAATTTTTAACCAGGTGTTTCAAACTTATTTCTTTTCCTCTTAAATAATATTTTCTCTAAATAGGATGAGATTAAAATAAAAATATATTAATTATAATTTAGTATTATATTATAATGTTAAAATACGTTATCATCTCTTTTTAATTATTATTGGAAATGAAAACATCCATCATGAAAACATTTGGACTGCCACCTCCGTGAAGTAATGTGTTTTCTTTTTAATCACCAAGTAATATGTATAAACAATAAGATTGATCAATTTTTTACATTTATATGTTATTTATGAAATAATTGGGTTTTATAAATTCAATATATTACTTATATTTCACAATTTCTATATGTTGAAAATTAAAGACATCACTCCTATATGAATGTGGAATATCTCATCCATGAATTGATCTGAACCATTTTTTATGTTATATTATTAATACTATAATAAGGATGTAATTAATGAAGAAATATGGCATGTAGAACATATTTACGATTCATAAATGAAAATAAATTACCTAATTTAGTTATTTTTCACCCATTAAAAAACAAAACTATAATTCATGTTTACATAAAAGAAACCATCTCTATAAAACAACATGGTACATTTTTCATGACCTCAATAAATTTTTAGGTTTAAAAGTGAATATAATTTATATATAATATTATTATATCATTTTTATGATTCTATGTCAAATAAAACCATAACACCTATGACTACAGTCAATTAAAAATTATTGTTTGTGTTTTTTAAGACAACAAACTTAAATTACCAAATGTGAAATTAACCATTATACTATGTAACTTACTCAAGGTAAAAAATGTAATACTGGGAATAATTATAATTTAATTAATATTAAAAAATTTAAAAATCATTTATACAATATATATTCCCTATTTATCATGATTTTATACATACTATTAAAACGAATTTAGACTCAATGTTTGGGATTTCTCTTCTCAATTTCCTCTAGTTTTGACTTTTGTCATCCCCCCCACATGTATTTTTGCATGGTGTATAAAAGATATACTATATTAATTTATCAGTTAATTTAAAAAGAATATTTCATGGTATTCTCTTAAACATCCTAATGTTTAAAGGCACACAAAATCTATTTGGGATTTTTTTTAAATCCTTGTTTAAACGAAATCCATTAAAATAGTTTTCCTCAATATCTTGGTTCTTAAAAAAACTTCCTTATTTATATGTGAGAGTTAGTTAAAGGTAATTACATGTTCATTTAAATTTATTTAAATTTTATAAATTTGTAATCTTTTAATATATTTTAATTCATGTAATTTTTACATGTTTAACAATCATGAAAAAACTGATTTTAAGATATTTAACTTAACTAAATTATCATTCGTTCAAAGATTTTTTTCATTATCATAAATAATCTAAAAGTTATCATAGATTTTTAATTAGGATTTTATTCCCAATATTCATGGAATTTTAAATTTTTAATATTTTAAATGAAAGGGGATAATTTTCATCACAGTTTAGAATAAATTGAATGTGTTTTTATTAAGGGTTAAAATGTGTTTTCAATGGTTTTAAGATGATATATAAAATCATAAAAAAATTTGGTTATAATTTCATATAATACCATTATAAATAATGATTTATGATCCTGATATAGCTAATGATGATGTGTGAAAATTAAATAACAGTCTAATTCATTGGGAAATGAATTATTTTTTAAGGATAAAAAAGGGATAAAATCTGGTTAGATTATAGTGACCTAGGATTTACACTAATGTGTATTATGTCATTTTATATTAATCTTCATTAAATTACAAAAATTTAAACCCATTTACCAAAATATTATTGTGCCTTTGAAAACTTGGAGAACAATATTCAAAATCTAGTGAAATTTTTACAACTATTTTTAAAAACACCTTCTAATTTAGTAGTCTTATTTAACATTCCCTACATAAAACTATTGATAATAACCTAAATAAATGAAACATAATAATGGGTGAAATAAAATGATCAGTAATGTTAAATATATGAGATAAATAATCCCAACATGAACATAAGGGTATGAGAACATGATCGTAACATTTGAAAACTATACCATGCATATCAAAGATCACAATATTGACTGATGGAATGAATATTGGTTTTTCAAAAAACATTAATAATAAATAAATAATTGAACATAATTCATGAGGTCATAAAAAATTAACAGGAAATGGAATTTTTCTTATAAAAAATCATACAAAATAATTCCATCTAAGTCAAGGATCATTTCCAAAACATATCAGGGAACATTTATTAGGAATTGACCACTGGGTGGGACACAACTACATACCCAGTGAAAATCCTTTACTTATTTTTAAATGGTTTCACTCCCTACCCATAAATATTTTCAAAGAAAATTTTGTATCCAGTGTAGTCCCCATTCATTCCATGTTTATATCTTGATATATAAATCTATACATAGTTCTATGGAGGGGGATATATATGCCACAAATCACGTAATAATATCATAAAATTGTTTACCAAAGGAAAATATAAATCTGACATATCATAACCCATGAAATGATATGAGTATCATAAACATTTCATCAAATTATAATATATGGAAAATGGAATGTTTTCATAATCATTTCATCGTTTTATAACCCTTCAAAGGATGCACGATTCATCAGGTTTTATCATGATATAAACTATGAAAGAGAAATGGGATTCATGAACCTCATTTCAGGAAAAAATAATCCATTAATATAATTAATATGAATGGTTTCCATAGATCGTATACCCTAAAATCATTAAATACCTCCAACAGATTTTCTCTTTCATGGAAAAATAATTTTAAAATCTCATTTAAAAATTTTCATGAGGAAAATATCATTTCTGCATTTCAAAAAATATATTTAATACATAAAATAGTTTTAAATTATTTTCATTGAAAATATCCTTGAAAAAATATAATATAATATTCAATTAAAGGATTTTTTATGACATAAAAAATTCCTCTCAAATCATACAGGTTACAATGAATGTTTCTTTCAAATTTACAATAAAATACAAATGAGTATTTTTCGAAGCCAACGTAAAGATTTATTTCAAAAAATTTCATAAAAGGAAAAAAATTTAGAAAAAATTATTTTATAAAACATACATTAGTAATGAAAAAAGTAGATTTTATTTGAAAATGTTGTTTTGAAGAAGAAAAAAAAACATATTTTTGACTGAAGAGAGAAATAATGTCAGATTGTAATAAAATAATTTTATTTATTATTTAATATTCAAATATTGAAAAAATATTTCTATTACATGGAGAAATGGCGAATAAATATAGGAGAATAAAATTAATGATAATTAAATAGAGTTATATAGAGATTTTTTGTCACTGGATACTTAATCATATGCAATCCTGATAAACGATGACATTGTAACATTCAATATTTTCCACTTTGGTAACACTTAATTATCATCTCCATGAAAGTATAACATAAATTGAAAGAAAAAATCACATGATGAAAAATATATTCAGGATTATAAATCTAAAATATGATTTATACATACTTCATGGTGTAATATAGATGTATAACATGTTGTACATCTCAAAAAAGAAGAATGGGTACAATAATCCCTTACCAATTTTTTACTGTTTTTACACTAAACCCCTTGAAATATTGACAATAAAATGAATATATATATATATATGTAAATAGTTATAAATTTTATAATCATAAAATACATTCATGGTCCGTACACACACCACATAAAATAAATATGTGGTGAAAAAATGTATGTGTCTCACTTAAGTGAAAAGTGAGATGGAAATCCCCAACCATAATCCTTGAGTTGTATTGTACACATTGAAACAGCCTCGTTAATAAATTTAATTTTTTTAAAATTATATTAAACAATAATATTTATATATATTATAAAATATATTATTTAATCATGACTCTTTTTGAAATATTTATAATGAATTTCATGTTATGTTATGTTTTGTTTAATATCTGTTTAGTTACATGAATATGTTTTCACTATCTATATTTGTTCACCCTACATAGATTATGGTTTAATAATATAAAAAACATAAACCATGATTTAAATATAAAATTTAATAATTATGTATATGTATTTATTTTAATGCGTAAAATTTAGTGATAGGAAATAGAGTACAACATTAATGGAGACGGTAGGTCATACATAAATATGAATGCTATTTCAATTTTCTTTTTGTATTAATAGAAATAAAAGAAAATGATATATATATATATATATATATATATGTTTAAGTATCATTTTTATTTCATATAAATTAAATATGTATATTTAACCCATTCATAATACATTACATGAAATCATGAATTAATCACATTGCTTCTCTTGGTTGTAGTTTATTATACACATTGATGAAGATATATTATTACCAAAAAATTAAAATCATGAATATATTATTGATATAATATCTAAAATTTTTTAATAACATATCAATTATAATATATATAATACAATAAAGTTTTTTCCATCTTCATTCCTAATCATAGAAGGTGGTAATTGGAAAATTAATGACATTAATTTGTGAGGCCATAATATGTCATACACATGAATGATAATTTCATAAAACATTTAAATGAAATGTTTGTGGTTCAATGTAATTAATTTAACATATCAAATTATCATGTTATGGGGGATATTATGGATATTATATAATACTTTTCTAAAAATAATTTAATGTGTTTGTGGATGAAATAATATAATGATACTCATTCAAAACATTAACTCTTTTTAAGGTACCCTACATTGGATTGAAAAAATGCCTTTAACGAAGAATCTAATCACAATCCAAGGCCTATATGATTAGGGGATAAGTTTTTTAAGTTATTTGGATAGAAAATTGTCTTGTAAAATGTCTTGATAGGTTTATAAAAGAGTTGGCAGTGTGTTTCCTTTTATAGTTGAGGTGGAGTGACATTCTTGTGAATTCTGAAAAGTATGCAATATAGGGTGGTCAATATTAACTTAAGTGGATCCATGATTTATAATTATTAAATTTATGGGATGATGTGCTCGAGAAAAACACTACCACATAATCTAACACATTTTTTAAATATTTTCCTTCTTAACTTTTATGTTTTTCTATTTTTACCAATTTGTTTTTCCACTAAGGTAAGAAGTTTTATATCCATTGTAATTTATCAATTATAAATAAATTATAGTAATAATTTCAACATAATTTGTACCATTTTTTTTATATTATCTACAATTTAAAAAATTTAAATCCTTTGTTTTTTTGGAATTATTCTCAACAAAAGTGCATGAAATATATTGAAACACTGCTATAACCATAACCGAAGTTGTCTAGTTTTTACTATTTAATAGTTTATGTAGTCATTATTATTGAAAAAATTTCTAACTAATGGAACATTGATAAAATTTGTTATCATTTACAAATAGCATGATGGAAAATAATATTTTTAGTAATTTTAAATAAATTAATAGAATATAATTTATTATTAAATGATATTATTGTCATTTTCTAAATAATTTATTTCATTTAATATTAAAAAGAACATCCCAAAAATATATGAATTAGAATATAATATGTTCACATCTATTTAACATTATTTATTTAAATGAAGTTATTATTTAACAAAATAATACATCCAATTTATTATACTTTTATAATTTTTTGAATCAGTCATTTTATTTTTTATTTACTAAATAATTACCATGATGAATTTTCTGAAATATGTTAAATAATTAATTTATATATAAAAAAGATAGAATATTTTGAAAAAAACTCCAATATTATTAAAAATAATATGTTTCACCCCACCAATGTTGTTTTTTCCATTTCCTAATGTATTATATATATTAAATGTAAGAATCGTATCTTTTTTTTCTTTTTATTCACATAAATTATTATATGGGTAATATTTAAAGTATATTGGAAAGGAAATTATATGTTTCAAATAAATTTATTGAAAATGTCTAAATAAATTTATTCAATAAAATATATGTCATATAATATGTTAAATTGAGTTTTCAAATTTTAGTTTCAACCTTAATAAAATCATTTTTTCCATGGTCATGGGGAAATAAAACAAGCCTCTCCAGTCAAATAATTTGTTATAATATAAGGGTTGATGTTCTCTTAGAGGAAGTGGAAACCTATTTCAATTATTTAAAAAACATTTAGTTTTTACAACAGTGAGACAGTAATGGTAGGTTGCTGACGGTAGTTCCTGACATTAAGTCCTAACAGTGAGTCATAGGGGTGAGTGACAGAAGTGAGTCAAGAATGGTTTGTCCCCGATGATAGGTCATGATGATGAGTCTTGATAGTGAGTCACATCGTTGAGTAAGAATGGTGACTCTCACTAGTAGCCCACCAATAATGACTTGCGATGGTGTGTCGTCTAGTGGTAGATCTTCTAATGGAGAGTCACCCAATAGTGATTCATCCAATGGTACCTCATCCTCTAGTGACTCGCAATGGTGAGAATTCCTATGGTAGATCGTCTAATGGTTAGTGATCCAATGATGACACTTCAAAATATATCTCATTTATCTATGACTCAAATTGGTGTATCACATAATGGTGAGTCGTTTCCAATAGTTTTTCAAAATTTCATTTTTCTCCAATTATTGAATTTATTGAAGTTTCACCCCATTAATGTTTTATTTGACATAAAACACATTTAATTCTTTGTTTTAATTGATTTGAATACAATTCAATGAACATAACTCTTATCTATATTTTCTTAACTATCTAAGCACCTTAAATCAGTCAAAATACAACATCTTTACAAGATCCTCCTTTAATGGCAAATCTAAACTGTATATAAAACATGAGAACTATTTAGATTTTATGAAGGCTGAATTGTGTTATTCTTTCTTTTTTATATCTTGCTACAGTGTGCCAAGGGTTCTTCTTCCCATAGCATAAGTACGTTGTGATGTATCCATGGATTGTGTTCCCATTTGAGTTTTTCCTTCTGTATGTAAAACAACTATTTTTCTTTATGATGGAATGTGATCTCCTTGTTTCTAATAGATCATTATTGGGTGTTTGTTGAGGTGGTTGTTCAGTGGAATCCTCGGGAAGATACATTCACTGAGGGAGAGGTGATCATGATCTATTGTGTTGGACCACTCTTGTGTAATGAATGTAAAAACCCATTTGAGGTAAGGGATTCATGTCTTTTATATTTTATTTATATTTAGTTTTATATTTATCATTACTTATTCCACCGGATAATAATGAAATTTACCTAATAAATATTTAAACTAGATTAAATAAAGGGATTCAGTTTCATTGCGATGTTATTTCCAATTGATTTTTTAGATATTGTGATATCTATGTTTTTGTTGTTTATCAATCCATTCATGATGAAAATTAGTAAGTAAGGTAAAGATGTTTGTAATTGTAAAATTATTAGCTAAAGGATTGATGATGCATGTTAATGAATACGGTTGTTGTAGTTGGGATTTGATGATAATCAAATAGATGTAGTTATGCATGTTTAATTGAATTAGTTAAGTCAATATGAAATAAAAAACCGGTGTTTTATTAAATATAATTTTTAGGGTCTTTGTTTCCCATTCATTGTAAAGGACATGTGAATTATGCTTTGGAGTAATGAGATCTTGTTGTGTGTGAAGTCAGAATTCCCTGTTTAGGGCTAAGATCCCTCTAGCTATGTTTGTTTCCTACAACTTATGATATGATGTAAGATTGGGATGACTGATCCTGGACTGCTATAATGGTATGTAGGGTAGTGAGGCACAATTTTTATGGATGTATTTGACACCTAGAGTAGATAAATAAATCGTTTTATGCATGTGGGTGTTGGGGAGGACAATGAAGTTGATGGAATAGAGTGAATCTGAGCTTACCTGTTGATATGAAATTTTGACTCTTATTGAAATTTTAATTTTTTTATATATTGTAATCTCCCCAATGCATAAGGTAGGTAGTCTTTCTTTCCCACTTTACAAAAGAGGAGAAGACGCGTGCGGTATTACATGTGCTTTATAGGTTTATCTTATCAAATATGGATTGGTCTACACTTTTAATATATGTTGAAAATGCTATATGGGTATTTTATATACCCACCATGTTGAGCCCCTTATTCTTGGTAGCATAAGATGTTTTCCATGAATACCTAGAAATATGTAAATATAGACATGGTAATTTTGTTAATAAATGAATACATTTTTTTACTCATGGGGTTGGATCTTGATAGATGCAATGTTGTGGTCGTAAAATTGAGAAGTCATTGTATTAGTTTGGATGTTCCTAGAGGGAATGGATATTGGTTCGAATAATAATTAAATAAATTGTGGGATTGACAGTGGTTACCTTATTTTTAATGAATTAATTAACGTAAATGGAAACTGATAAAAAGGGATAATGTAATGTAATGTATCTCTTTAAATGGTTTTGTGTTCATAGGATATATAGTCTTAACAATGGATTCTGAGAGTCCGAGAAACATTAACTGTAGTGTAGTTCGATACTATTTTTTTCGATAATGTTGTTTTGATCTATATTATATCATGTACTTTTTTGGTTTATATATGCTACTCTACCCTGTCAGTTAGGATGACTAACACTCTTGGTGTTCTGAGCCGGGGGGTGGGGGGGGGGTGTTTCCCCAACTTATCACTGGGAGGATGGATTGATGAATACCCCCTTTGAACCCAAACTCTTCTCTTGGTACTTAATTGTGTTACTATTCATGGTGGTTATTATTCCCTATATATGTGTCTAGAGGGATGTAATAGACTGCAGTTATATCACAGTAATATATTCTAGGTATAGTTTCTTATGAACTACTATAGGTGTAACGTATATAGGTTGAGATGGATTGAGGATCCTTACTCAGGGAATGCGTTATAATGGCTTGAGTTATAATACCTGATGTATGATACTCGTTATGTGAGCTATGGAGGTTCCCAAAAACTACATGGTTACTTGTGGTTATATAGATTTTGTGGTGAGTTTCACGAAGTGCATGTTTTGGGGATTCACCCAATTGTCCTTGTCCTGGCCTTTTTGAAGAGAGATTCTAAGAACACGTGATGTTGGGGAAAAGATGAAAACATGTGTACATGTGGTTTCCTAGTACCCTTAACATTTATTTTTATATTATATAATATTGTAATCCATACTTTGTGATTTACCTATGGGGTGGATGTGAACATAGTATACATGTTTAGGTAATGAGATAGTTTTACCTATTGTTCATTATGATTTAGCACGACTTCTTTACCTTTTCACAAATTTCATCGGGGGGGGGGGGGGATTTTATTGAGTATAGTATTATACTCACTCTATGTTATATAAAATAATTTTCAGGTTACATGGAGTAGGTTATAGATCATATTTTTTACAGCTAGTTCAGTTTTTTTATGAACGCTATGGGCTTTGTGGTCGTGGTCGTTGTTTTCTTACTTTATTTTTGTACAATCTATCTTACCTTTCAGTTTTTTTAGACTTTTATTGAAAATAAATATGTGTATATTGGTTTTCTTTTATATTGTTGTCTGATCAATAGTTTGTTGATGTATTTCTTATCTTTATATTTTTTATGTGTTCTCTTAGAGGGTAATTCCTCCCATCTGTATGTTTATTATACACTTGGTGTAAGTTGACATTTCAGGGCCTAATAGAGGATGGAAATGGGTTTCATTATCTATCATCTCCCATTGTAGTCCCAAGAGTGGTTCACTTGTGAGGATGGATTCATGACCGGCTGGTATCAGAGGCTCTGGTTGATTGGTTGGATGGAGTTTGGAGTGAGTCACATGTGAGGATTCATGGATTGTTAGGGAAACTATGTCAGCTATGTTTTTCAAGCACTGTGATCATGGGAGACCAACTTGTACATGAGTATTTAGGGGCCCCAGTGATCTGATTCACAGAACATTATATATATAGTGGATACAAAATGAGGTGATACTGGTTTTAGGGTAGAGATAAATGAAAGTATCATGCATTATTTGTCTATAGTCATGTGTTTTAATGGGTAAACCATGAGATATTTAAACATAAAATTAATAAAATAAATCAATTAGTTAATTTTAATATCATTCATATTCTAGGTTGATGATATCTAATATTTTTTCCCTTTTCATGTTTGGATCCAAGCCGATGTTCTCTCTTGGTGTGAGGAGAAGATGTCCAATAGGTTTCCCCAACATATCACCATATAGTTAAGGTTGACATCGATGAGTCTTGGACGGGGAAAATCCATGATTTTCAGCAGCAGATACTGCAAATGTATGAGGGTTACGTTTCTAATGTAGTCATGGAAGACTTGTAGGAGGATGTTGAGATGACTTTCAGTTCTATCCATACTCATAAGTAGTGTGGGGTAATGTTGTTTGTGAGAGAGCTACATGGGGTAGTGAGGTAACAGTGTTTATTATTGTTCAGGGATCAGGAGGATTCAACCATCTCTTAGGAGGAGTTATGAGAATTGTTTATAGCTAATTTTCGTTCTTTGACCGCTAAGGAGGACAGTATCCAGGAGCATCTTAACCATTGGGTGGTAATCTATAGTCAGAGATATTTTATGTTCCTTTTTAAGAACCATTTACAATATGATTTAAAACTTCTTCCAAATGAGGAGGCCATTGGGAGTCATTTTGAGGAGGATTTTCATCCATAGATCCATCATTATGTCACCCCATTTAAGCTAGAGACATATTTCGAGGTGCAGGTGAGAGTCAATGTTATCATGATATTTTTATCCAGAACTAGATCATCAAAATAGGGGAGTATTCATAATTCCTCATGAAGTAAACCAATGGTATGGGGTTCATTTTTTCAAAGAATAAGTGTATCTATTTATCCTATGGTAGGTCTCATCCATTAATGTGTTGTTTCTCCATGGGAAGTGGCTCTCTAACATGTGATAAGGGATCAGGTTCTTGTTTTTTATGGAGTATGAGGTCATCAAGGACATGTGTTCCATACACTTCTGAGTAGTTAATGTGTCCTCGGTGTTCCACTCTAGGTTCCTCCATTTAGGCAGTTCTAGCATAGGCTACTGCAGTTGGTTTCACAAGCTTTGAATTTGTAGTGAGTAGATGGTTTATCTAGATGATAGCTCTAGGATGCTCTAATCCCTCACAATGTAGAGCATGCCCATGGAGGTTGTTTTTAGTATTTTCAAAGAGTCTGTGAAGTAGGTTGTGGTCAACATCATGCATGAGAGTTTTCTACCTGAGGAGATCTAGACATCATTAGAGGTACCATTTTTTTATTTTCTACATGGGTGTATGCCTTGTTTGATTCAAAAGAGAAAAATCATTCACGTCATCTTCCCTTTTTCAAGCCATGGGACTTTACTTCGAGAGTCTTCTAGTGAATTTCACATTTACTATGCCTTTAGGTGATTGTGACGACTCATTAAAAATATCTAGATACTCAGAGCATGTTATGGGGAAACACAGATCATGGAGAGATTTCATATATTTACGAAATCAAAAATATGATGTCATAATCAACATGGATTTGTTGTATTCGGTGAATGATATAATTAATTACTTCGAGAGGCGGGGGTTGTACTTCGACGCTGATGGAGATCCAATAGTTTTTGTTAGCGAGTGATTTCATCAGATGTGTTAGAAGTATATTATGTCCTTATTGTCCATGATGTTTGAGTAGGTGTGGAGTTCATCGAAGGTTCATTATGCGTTGTTTACATGGGTCAAGGAAGAGTACCCTGATGTATTTATTGAATAGGTTGTAGTGTTACCTTCTCAAAAGAAGATGAATTTAAGGATCTAGTCACAACCATGGTGTCTCATATCTCAATGTCTCAATATAGGATGACACATTAAAAGTTTCCAGAAATATGTGTACAACTCATTGGTCTATTATAGTGTAGTTTTTTTTGCCCAAGTGTGTCACTATGGGGTGAACCACTTTTGTTTGTGGAGAAGATTAAAAAAAAAATTGTGGTTCTGTATCGATTATCATCACTTTAACAATGTGAATGTGAAGAACCTCCATCATCTTCAGTGGATTGATAATTTATTCAATCAACAAAAGGGTTAATGGTGTTTTTTAAAGACTAATGTTTTCATCAGGATGTCATGAGATTCTTGTGAATAATGTATATATCTCAAAGACTTCATTCCTTTATCATCATGAGAATTATGAGTATTTTTAAGCCATTTGGTGTGAAAAATGGTCATGTTTTTTCCATGGGGTTAATGAATTCTATGTTTCACGAGTTCATGGATAATTTCATGGTGGTCTTCATCAATGACATAATTGTGTACTTCATGTCTGATAAGAAGCATGGAGAGTATCTTCATTCCATTTTAGGGAGTTCTTTGTCAACAAAAACAATTTAGGAAGTTATCTAAGTGTTATTTTTGGGCTTGAGGACTCTTTTTATTGGGTTATTTTGTGTCTGTGTATAGTGTAGTTATGGATCTATTTGTGGTAGAATAATTTGTTTCTTAGACATCTCCCTTGATAGTGTAATAATTGAGATGTTTCATTGGTATTGTAGGCTATTACAGGAGGTCCGTAGCCAAGATTTCATGTGTTCTGACTCCTATAACATCATTTAATAGAAAGGAACTTGTGTTTATGTACAATAATCAGTGTTATGAAGCATTGGACTATATGATGAAGAAGTTGGTTAGTGGTATGATTCATTGTCTTGAAGTAGAAGGAAATATAGCATAAAATACAAAAATGGATCATGGTCAAGCATATATTGTTACGACAGTCGAAGTGGGATAATTAATGTATCTGTGATTTTGGATTCAAGAATAATATTCTGGTTGTATGAGGAATGTGATATATATATATATAGGAATTCGACTTAAATGCATTTTTTCATTAAGGTTTTAATATTATCAAACATTCAGTATGTGTAAATAAAATAAACATTACATTTTTTGGGGAATCTTACGTTACAATGATTTTTTGGAAATTTAGATACCTTTTAGACATATTTTGGAAAGAAGTATTTTGGACAACTCTAATTATTGGAATTGATTCTGTTGAACATTGGATAGTATATTTTATGGTTAAAAAATTTCATATGTTTTTTTGTAATTATTTAATAATATAGTTTAGGAAAAAGGAAAAATCGCATTCTTGGAAATAACATCTCATGTCGGACAAGGCTGCAGGAATCGAACCAACAACCAAAGTGTGACACTGGTTTGTTCTCAAACACAGTCATTGATAGTGGCTTGGTCAGGATATCAGCTACTTGCTCATTAGTTCCCACATGATCCATTCTAATCACCCCTTGTTAAAATTTTTCTTTGATAAAGTGATACCTGATTTCAATATGTTTTGTACAAGAATGCTAAACAGGATTCTTCGTAAGATTAATTACACAGTTGTTATCATAGTAAATAACCATTGGTTGCTTTACCTCATCACCAATATCTGTTAATTTTTGCTTCATCCATAGTAGTTGAGTGCATGCCTTTGTGGTGGATATATACTCTGCTTCAGCAGTACTAAGATAAGTCCTTTCTTGTTTCTTGCTCAACTAGCCAACAAATTTCTGCCCAATTTAGAAGGCTCCACCACTGGTGTACTTTATGTCTACTACATCAACAACCCAGTCAACATCAGAAAACACTAATAATTCACTATCCCCATCTTCAGAAAAATATAACCCAAAGTTATGTGTACCTTGAATGTACCTCATGATTCTTTTGACTACTACCAGATATTCCTCCTTTGGATTACTCTCAATGTTGGCCACAAGACATTTGGAAAAGACAATATCTGGCTATGTCGCTATCAGGTACAGTAAGCTCCCAATGATCCTACTGTACATGGTGGGATCAACAGAGACCCCATCCTCATGCTTTTAAGTTTATGTCCAACTGCAATAGGAGTTGACATTGGTATGGAGTCTTGTATATTAAACTTCTTTGACAACTCTCTTACATACTTTTCCTGAGAAATAAAAGTGTAATCTTTATTTTGAATCACTCTTAGCCCTAAGAAATATGTGATATCCCCCATCATAGACATTTAAAATTCTGATTTCATGTCATTGAAAATTCAACCACTGATTTATTCCTCCTTCCACCAAATATGATATCATCAACATAGACTAGAATATGAATTTTTCTTTTGGATAATTATTCACATAGATATTGTGATCTACTCCTCCTCTTTGGAATTCTAGTTTCTTGAGATACGAATCCAGCCGCGAGTACCACGCCCGTAATGCCTACTTCAAACCATATAGAGCTTTCTTCAGTTTGCAGACCTTTGTTTCGTCAGTACCTAAAACAAAACCCACTGGTTGTTCTATGTATACTTCTTCTTCTAGAACACCATTCAAGAATTCAATTTTGATACCCATTTAATATACATTATATCTTCTTTGGAGTGCCATGGAATAGAAAAGCCTGATTGATTCCACTCTAGCCACTGGAGCAAAGGTTTCTTCAACATCAATGCCTTCAATCTAAGAGTATCCTTTACATACTATCCATTCCTTGTTTCTGATGACACTTCCATTCTCATCAAAGTTATTTCTGAAGATCCATTTGGTACCAATCACATTGTGACTTTTTGGTCTTTGGAAAAGATCCCATTCCTGATTCTTGTCAATATGATCTAATTCTTCATTCATGGAATTCACCCATGATTCATCCTTTGCAGCTTCTTCGAATGAGGATGGATCCACAACTGACAGAAATGCAGATTGCGTGTTATTCCTTATCCATCTTATTTGAGTGGGTGCACTCTTGTCCCCAATTATGTTGGATGAATCAATCTCAGCTCTTCAATTTCTCCTGAAAGATTCAGATTCATTCTCTTCAGCCACAGTTTCTTCTTCAGATTCTTCTTCTGAGTCAACATCATGGTGTGACTACTGATTGATTTGTTCACCTTCCTCTATTTCGGTATTTGTATTTACTCCATGTTCAAACTCATCATCATTTTCTATCTCATTAGCATAGGAATTATTGGAAGAACTTGGGGTTTTCCCATCAATGATCATAACATAATTTGTTTCCCCAATCCTCCCCAAGAGTTTATTGAGGCCCTTGTAGGCCTTGCTGTTCATTGGATATCCATGAAAAATTCCTTCATCAGCATTGTCTCCAAACATCCCTTGATTTCTTTCATTATTCTGGATAAAACATTTGACTCCGAAAACATAGAAGTATTTAAATTAAGCCTTCCTTCCATGCCCCAATTCGTATGGTGTCTTCATTTCTCCCATAAAAAGCACTGTTCGATTCTGAATGTGCATTGTAGCTTCAACAGCCTCCTTCTAGTAATGGTGAGAGATACCACTCTCAATTAGCATAGTCCTGGCCATATTGTTGACCTATTGATTATGACACTCAACAACTCCATTTTGTTGTGGAGTTCTCACAACAGCTACCTCATGTTGTATTCCATGTTTTTAAGGTAATTTTTAAACTCAATGGACATGTATTCCCCTCCATTGTCAGATCGCAGGACTTTTATTGTCCATCCAGTATCATTCTCAGCAATCGGGCGATATGTTTTCATGCAATTAAGTACTTGTCTCTTCTTTTGAATCACCATTACACAAGCCATTATACTAAAATCATCATTGAAAAGGACAAAGTACCTTTCTACATGGGTTCCAGCAGCATTTATTGGGCCACAAACTTCAGTATGAATGAGATCAAGAAGATGTGATGCTATTTTCTTCTTTGGCCAGTATGAACTACAAACCAGCTCCCCATGAATACAAGAATCACAAGACTATTCCCGTTCAAGTTTTAGAATGGGAATATCAATGACTATCTTCTGCTTATATATCTTTTACTTGTATTTTTGGTTAATGTGCCCCATCATTCAATGCAACAAATTTTTTTCTTCTTCAATATACAAATAGCAGGAGTTCACTTTGATGTCAACCTGATATAAGATTCCATCTGTTCTACAGCCTTTCATAAGAGAATTCCCTATTTTCCCTTTTATTGTGCAACCATTTTTATTGAAGGTTACTATGATCCCTGAGTCACAGAGTTGTCTTACACTAAGTATCCATCAAACTTCTTTTCAATGTTCTTGAAAAGTTCATCATTTCCCGTCATATGGGAAGATCATCCACTATCAAGGATCTAGGTGCTTCATCTCTTTGTAGCTTTGAGGGCTACATCTGCAAGATTGTATTTCTCGATCTTCTTCTTCTCATTCCATGAGATATTGGATTGATCATAGGATACTGGTGGCCTTTTAATACTTTCTTCCACATAATATGATTCTTCATACCCATAATCTTCTTCCAGAGGGGAAAAACTGTTTGTGAGAACAACATCATTAGGAGGATAAAAATGGGCCCATCATTGAGTGTTGTATGAATTTCTCCTATCGTACCACTTCCTGCAATGAAAAGCTTTATGGACAATGTCAGAACAATTAAAATAACAAACATAGAATCTATTTCTTCCATAAGATGGAGGATATGTAATCAGTCTCCTTTGTTGACTTCCCGGATATTCCCCATTCAAGTAGCTCCTTGCCTATTCGCAGTATGAAATGGTATGGCCCAGATAACCGTAGGACTGACACTTCATGAGAGGAAATGTCTTTTCACATGAATTTCTACTCATGCCTTCTTCCTTGGAAGAATAGTTGAACAACCCTTCATTTTTGAATGTTTGAGGATAATTTTGAGTTATTCTTTTAGTTTGGATTGAGGGTCCATTTTTCAGCATTTCAGGTAGTCTTTCAGCATGTCCAATGTTCATCTTGTCGTTCTTTTGGCTCTCTTTACTTCCAGCAGTTGATGTCCCAGCTTCAAAGACAATTCCACTCATTCCCATACAATCTGGTCTTTGATCACTTAATATTTTTTCAACCCCATATAAACCACACTTGGCTCTTTCTTGTAATTATAAATATGAAAATCTTCCACAACGAATTTTATTCTTTCCCTTATTTTTCGTTGATTGACATTCGATTTTACAACTAAGAGTAACTACTACTTCTTAAAGTCCCTCTATAGTCTTGGACTTATCTTCCATTATGGATGAAAGGTCATTTATGACTTTTCTTCTTCTTCAATTTTAAGCTTTAGTTCCACAACATCATCTGTGCTTTCAATTATTGAAGACTGCACTCTCACTAGTTCTTCTAGTCATTCAATCTCTGCTTCAAGCTCATCAACATATTCTGATGATTCTTCCACCATTTATTTCCACTTATTACATCTCTTTAATTTATTCTGATGATTGGAAAAATCATCCTTAATTTGTGTCTTTGAATCACCATTATTAGTAATCCGATTATCATTGTCTTTATTGATCAAGGGTTCTGATTTTTCAACTGTAGCCATCATGGAAGCATGATTTCCCATTTTAAATTCGGGTTCTTCTTCTTCAAAAAACATAGTATCCTCATCTTCCTCTTCACAGAAAAAACTCTATCTCTGTATTTTCTTTCCATATTTGAAGTCTCTCTTTTTGAAAAATCTTTTTCCTGGATTCTCGATGTTCTCATCTTCACTATCTTCATCACTGAACTTTATTAAACATTGTGAGGCAATGTGCCCAACTTTTTCACAATGAAAACATGCGAGAGGTAGCTTCCCTTTGAATTTCCCTTTTCCCTTCTAGAACTTCTTTGCAATGAGAGAAATAATTTCTTTTTCTTTGTCATCTTCACTGCTACTATCTTTTGATATTTTCAGTTTATTCATGGCCTTCAACGCCATTACCTTTCTCATACGTGTCATAGCATCTTCTAGTTTGACTCACATTTGGTATGCTGCCAAGCTACTCAGTAGATCATCCAGATAAAGTTTGGAAAGATCTCTTTCTTAATGGGCTGACACATTTGCATTGTAAAGTGGTGGAAGTCTTCTAAATAATTTCATTACAATATCAATGTCTTTGATTTCGTTTCCTAGACCACGAATTTCTCCAACCACTTAAGTAATTCGATTGAAGAATGAGTCTGCATTCTCGTCTGGGTGCATCTTCAAATCGTCAAACCGATTGTGCAGGACTTGCAATTTTTCCTCCTTCACTTTGATATCTCATTCATAAATATTTTTGAGTTTAGCCCAAATTTATTTTGCTAAGGTGCAACTCATCACATTTAGAAAGATCTTATCAGAAAGAGCTGCGGTGAGTGCATTTTGTGCTTTAGCATCTACATCATGAATTTCCCTGTCTGCATAAGTCATATCCATGCCTATTGGATCAATGACATTAATACCTTGCATAGTGGAAAACAGAACATCCATTCCAAGGGATCTTAGATGAGATCTCATTTTGTTCTTCCAAATTTGAAAATTACTTTCATCGAAGAGGGGGACTCCCCTGACATTGACTGAATTTTCCATGATGACAAAGGGCATATTCAACACCAGCAACCTTTACCCTCTGATAGTAGTTGTAGGACCCTGGGACACCCTGAGAGGGGAGGGGTGAATTAGGGTGTCAAATTTTTCTTTTAAAAACAAGGATCTTGTTCCCACATTGGTAGGAACTAGTTAAACCTATATGATTAATATGATCAGCAATGAAACATTCACATGCAAAGAGATGACACAACAATTTTTACTTGGTTCACCGCTAAGGGCTACGTCCAAGGAGCATACGCCGACAAGTTTTCGGTCATAACAAATTCCACTAATCATCACTAGTTGTGGATTACAATGTTTCAGGAATAGTAACTTTGTCCCAAGATCAATACCATTAAAAATGTTCAGGGATAGCTCACAGGATCACTTGGGCCACTCTCACTGACTCCCTCGGGCTCACTTCCCATGGTGAAGTCACACTCAGTTTATAGACGTGAATGTTTCTTCATCGTTGTAAAATAATTCTTCCTCTGTTGAATGTAGATGCCCTATTGAAGTCCAAATTTCATCTTATAATAATCCCACATTGCACTGAAGGTATCGGGCAATCTTCCAGATGTCGTGTAGCTCCAAAAGATCTAGCGTACAACAACCTCACCTGGCACACTTCTCCAAGACCGGAGTGCATGTTTCAAGAATGGCGCGCAAGTCACTTGCGCGGTACAAAATCAACGCGTAGGTGACACCAACAAACTTGTGTGACCCTACCTCCTTCAACACCAAATTTTCACGACTCTACACCTTCAAATCCGAAACCTCCTAGGTCACACCGCCAATAACCGGCGTGTAGCCTCTACTTGCGTGTCCCAACCACCACTTGCACGACTCAACCACTTGCACTATGAGATCTCAAAAAATCTCTAAGTCATGACCTTTGTTACAAATGAGGAGGGGTGGTCCTCTATTTATAGTCAAACTAGACCCCCTGCTCAGTGGCACGCAATTGTTCTCACGACGCGAAAGTCCCGGCGCGCAGCTCCAACAGCCCAAGCCTCTATCGCATAACTCAGTTGCGCGACCAAACCAATACTTTCAAGATACTCTTCACTTTATCATATTTTGATGTTCTGAATATGAATAACAATAGGCCGGAAAGTTTCCAGACCTCCTAGGAACTGCCACTCAAGTCCCTCCTCAGCACGCATGTCACTTGCATGACCACACCAATACTTGCGCAACCCTTATCCCTTTTCCATTTTCCATGTTCTGATCTTTAAAAACATATGGTGCACAAGCTTCCTCTCCTTAAAGTACACGGTGAACAAGTCTCTTTACCAAAAACACTTATATCCATTTGTCTATTATCATGCCCAAAAATTTGAAAAACACTGCAAAACGCCGCCACCTTCAATACTATTGTCTGCATGAACTTTATGATCACTTTGCTAGTACAAATTATGAACATCCACTGAGGATTGATAAAAAACACAAAACATTCTCCAATTCATGCATAGAGGACCATGGTTCAAACAATCTTATCCGACAAATATGTTGAGTCAATAAGGTTTTCCTTATGACTTTATATTCCTTCTTGTTTTGAATATCACAAACACCTTATACATAAGCAAATCTATATTTTAATTCTATAACGAAAATTTCATTCACAAAGGAATTTACCCCTATCATATTTTCATTGCTCGTATAAATATTTGTCTTAATTATAAAAATTGGATTCATACCTAAAACCTCGGAATCATATAATACTTAGATATAATTCATTCTGTTTTACAATCCGAATTCTGGATACGAACTTTAATGAAGTTCCACTCCGAATTCAGGATACGAACTTTAATGAAGTTCCACCCCGAATTTTGGATACGAACCTTAATGAAGTTCCACTTCGAATTCTAGATATGAACTCCACAAAGTTCAACTCCAAATTATGGATACGAACTTTAATGAGATCTACTCATATCTTCTACTAGTTCGATTCCGAAATTCTAATAGTTTGACTCCGAACTTCTATGAGTTCGACTCCGAAATTCTACTACTTCGACTCCAAACATTTATGAGTTCGACTCTGAACTTCTTTGAGTTCAAATCCGAACTTCTAATAGTTTGACTCCGAACTCTGTAAGTTCAGATTCTGAATTTTACTGAAACCATACTCCGATTTTCCTTAGAAATTCAGACTCTAGATTTCTACAGAATTCAGGTTCCGAATTCTTATAAAACAGAATCTGAATATCTCTTTATTATAGATTCTGAATTCCATTTTGGATAGAATCCGAATTATTGTTTTCTTACATTCTGAACATCCATTTTTTTCATGCTTACACTTGTTTCATTACAAAATGATGTCGTTCATTCAGTTATTAACTAACCGGTGGTTGAGTGACCCGTATACAGGTCTCTCTGAAATTCAAGGAGAAATATTACCATTGGAGGAGGGAGCCAACCTTTGGGGCTTCACCTATAAATAGGAGATCATTTGAATGTTGAAAACAACTTTGACAGAACTCTGACATCTGTGCTTACAATCTACGGAAGTGATTTCTAGAGAGATAGGCTTTTATTAACTCTCAATGCTTCGTGCAGAATGTTTGAACGAATTGTTCAAACTTTGCTTCATGCATTCTTTCTTTATACGACTCCGATGGTTTCTGATTACAATCGAGGGCTTCCGGGGATAGGAAGACATTGGTTCTAACACCTTGAATTTGATGGCTTCCTTGCTGAGGAAGACAGAGGTGTCGACTACCTGATAGTTGAGGGCTTGTGGGGATAGCAAGACATACTCAAATATTTATATGGAGGGATTACCCTAGTGTGGGTAAGATAGACTTTCTTGAAAGTATAAATCATGGGACCTTTATCAAAGGTTGTTGGATACCCTTCTCTTTGGGTAAAAAAAGTTTTTGTCTGATACTTGTAGTTTTACTACATGTTTTTTTGCTGCATTTTGTATTGCTAAGGAAAGTATAACTTTCTTATACTTCCTTACTTGTACTCTGATTTAGATAGATTCTATATGCTTTAAGGTAGAATCTTATCCATAGTAAAATTTTGTTAAGTTTAATTTCCGAAATCACTTTCTCATAGAGGTATTGTGAATTATCCTATTTAACCTTGTTAAACATAACCATCCTAAAAATTTCCTATGGGAATTTTTAAAAGGTATAATTCCCCCCCCCCTCTTATATCTGAGAATCTCATTCTTATTTCGATCATACATTTAGTATCATAGAGTATGTTATACTCAGAGTCATACCATCCAAAAAATTGGTATTAGAGGGATTGGTTCAATCTGAATTAATCTCACAATTAGATTAAGAATAGATTTCTCAAGATTTCTTATTCGGATTAATATTTCTGGATTCATACTTTTCAGATTCATATTTTTCAGAATCATAGTTCGGATTCACTGTTTTCTTAGAGATACAATTTTTCTTGCTTAGAATATTTTCCTTGTATACAAACTTTTTCTACTTATATGTTTTTGTGGAAAGACATTTATTAAGGACGAAAGGTTTAAATGTTAGTTCAATCGAAAACTTAAATCCTACTACACCACCAATTTTTGATGGTAATGATTATGAATATTGGAGAGATCATATGAATACTTTCATTATGAATACTGGGGTAGATAAAAATGTTATTATTACTAGTGGATACAAGATTCTTGATAAAGAAGTAAGTGCTTTTACTAATCAAGAAAATCATGAATACCTACTAAACTATAAGGTACACAATACTTTACTTTGTTTAATGACTAGGAAAATATATATCAAAATTTCTTCTCTTGAAACAGCTAACTATATATTGAATAAACTTGAAGTTACACATTTTGGTACATCCAAATTCATAGAAACAAGAAGAGCAATATTGAGAGAAGAATACCATGGATTTAATTTTACTTATGGAGAACCTATAAGCAAAGTAAAGCAAACATTTATGACTATCGTGAAGAACATACAATCAATGGGAGAAAAAGGTTTGGATGATGAGGCTCTTGTGGATAATATTATAGATAATATTTAAAATTAGTGGCAATCCAATAGGATAATAATCAATGAAACAAGAAAGGTTACTCAAATTTATCTTGATGAACTTTTTGGGACTATTTTTCAACATAAAACTAGAATGAAGAGAGATGCTGACACCATAAAGAAGAAGAATGGGAAGGGTAGTGTTGCTTTTACTACACCTTCTATTCACATGAATGCTAAGACTCCTGAAAGAGTTACTAGATCCAAATCTAAGAACATTATTATTCAATTTGAATCTAGTGAGAGTGAAGTATCAGAAAATGAGTTACATAATCTTTCTCAAAGGATGAACAATATAGTTGGAAAGAGAAACTTCCAATCCAAGTATTAGAAGAAGGAAAGGAAAGATAAGAAAGATTCAGAGGTCACATTCTATGAATGAAAGAGAAGTGGAAACATAAGACCAAATTTTTTGTTGCATGAAAAGAAGGAAATAAAAGAAATTCATTCTGAAAAGAACAGGAAAAAGTTTTACACAGTCAGACCTAAGAAAGTCTTGAAAGCTAACTCTACATAGAGTGCTAGCTGTAGAGACTCTTTAGAAAGCGAATATTCAGAATATGATTCATCAACTCAGAAGGATATGGGATTCATTGCTACAACATCGTTCCCATATACATGTCATATGGCCAAGGTACACGCTTCTGAGGCTTTAACAAATTTATCATTTTATAAAAATTACTATTCCGATAATAGTACTTCTAATGAAGATAATTCATCATTAGAAAATGAAGAAACCTTTATATGAAGAAGTATCTAGATTTTCCAAGTTACTAAAATTAAAAAATTGTAAAATTTATAAGATATTAGACAAGGAAAATACTATGGAAGAAATTCTTACAAAAGAGATTTCATATCTTACTAAAAATCTAGAGATAAAGAAGATATTTTAGAAAAACTTTCTAAAGACCTTGCAAAGAAAAGTGTATTAAAGAAAAACATTCTAAAGATCGTAAGAATGCTATTTTAGAGATGAAATTTTTTGAGGAAGAATCTAACTCTAAGGAAATGATTCCTAAGGATAGGAATTTAGTCATTAGACTAAAATCAGGAATATTTTCTCTCAAAAAACTCCTTACAAAATTTACCTCTGGGAAGGAAAATTTTGACAAGATGTATTCTCAAATTAATCCTCAAGGAAAAACTACAAGAGTAGGTTATACTCACTAAAAACCTGTTATCAAAAACAACATTTTTGTTCCTTCTAGAGCCCCTTTTTGCACTAAGTGTCAAAGTGGTGGGCATTGGAAGAAAAATTTTTCCTTGAATAGAGTCAAATATCTTCGGTTTCATAAAGCATATTTTTCAAAACAAATGTAGATACCCATAATTTTGTTGTCAAACAATTCCGGATCCAAGTAAGTCTCGATTCCAAAAGCCTCATTTTTTTCATATTTTCAGGAAAATAGAGAATGTGCCAAAAAAGTACTTGGTAAAAGAATAGTATATGTTCCCATCATATGACTGGTAACAAGAGCTATGTTGAAAATGTTATCAAGTAGAAAGGAGGAAATGTAACTTTTGGAGATAATGCTCAGGGAAAATTATTGGTATAGGTAACATCGTTTTAATGGAGAAACATTGATTTAAAATGTTTTGTTTGTTAAAGGTATTAAGCACAACCTCTTCAGCATAAGTCAATTATGTGATGAAGGATACCTTTTGAATTTTAGGAATGATAAGTGATTATTACATAATTCCAAGGAAGAATTTATTCTTTCTTCCCATAGGCAAGAGAATATTTATACACATAACTTAGAAGAGCTTAAGAGCCAAGAATTTTCTTTTCCTTAGTGCAATAGAAGATCATTCTTGGTTGTGGCAAATAATTTTATGACATTGTAATATTACGAACATATGAAGACATTCTAAGAAAGGATTAGTTAAGGATCTACTAGAGCTTAGATTTGATTTTTCAAAATTTTATGACCCTTGTCAATATGTCAAGCAGCATAAATCATGTTTCAAATCAATTGGTGAAGTCTCAACTACTGATGCACTATAGTTGGTGCACATGGACCTTTTTGGTCCAACAAAAACTAGAAGCATTGGAGACAAGTACTTTGTATTTGTTTTGGTTGATGATTACACTAGATTTACGTGGGTCTATTTTCTAGCAAAGAAGTTTAAAGGGTTTTCTTATTTCAAAAGTTTTAGAGACCAAGTTAAAAATGAGAAAAACCTTCCATTGAAAACTATTCATAGTGATCATGGAGGATAATTTATGAATTCTTATTTTGAAACTTTTTGTAGTAGAAAAGGAACTACTCACAACTTTTCATCACCTAGAACACCTCAAAAAAATTGATTTGTTGAAAGAAGAAATATAATTCTTCATGAGATAACTACAACCATGTAGAGTGAGTATTCTATAGCTAAACATTTTTGGGATGAAGCTATACGTACTGCTTGTTATACTATAAATTGAGTTTCAATTAGACCATTTCTTAATGAAACCCCTTATGGGTTATGGAATGGTTGAAAACCTAGACTTTCTGACTTTACGGTTTTTGGATGCAAGGTATTCATTCTGAATAATAAAGATAACTATCAAAAAATTTCCCCAAAATATGATGAACAAATTTTCTTGGGCTAATCCACAACCTCTAAGGCTTATGAAGTTTTCAACAAAAAAACATGTACTATTTAGAGATAGTACATGTCAAATTTTATAAAACGGATCCTTTGGTTTTAAAAAAACCCCAACCTACAACTTCGTATGTGTTTTTAAAAACTGATTATCAACCTTTGATAGAAAATCCTTCTGATAAAGAAAGTATTCAAGAAGACACTTCTGAAACATTTAACCTAGAAGATTTCCTACCTTATGTTGATGAATAAGTTTTATAAAACCCAAACCAGTTCATTCTAAATAATCATCCCAGTGATAGTATCATTGGTGATATGAGTCAACCTGTAAGGACAAGAATTTCCTTAAGAAATGAAGTAGAACATCTAGCATTCCTTTCCCAATTAGAACTAAAAAGCACTGATGAATCTTTAGGTGATCAAGATGGGATTAAAGCCATGTAAGATGAACTAAATTAATTTGAAAATAAGAAATTATGGATCTTGGTTGAAAGACCTCAGAAAAATTCTATAATTGGATTAAAATGGGCCTTCAGAAATAAATGTGATGAAAATGGAATCATCATATCAAATAAAGCTAGATTAGATGATAAAGGCTATAATCAACAAGAAGGAATAGACTATAAAGAAACCTATGATCCAGTAACTAGACTTGAATCTATTCGTATTTTACATGCCTTTGCGGAATTATTCAATTTTAATCATTTTCAAATGGATGTAAAATGTTTTTTCATTAATGGTTATGTTAAAAGGAAGTTTTTTTTGAACAAAATCCTGGCTTTGAAGATACAAAATATCCAAATCATGTTTTTAGACTTACCAAAGCTTTTTATGTCCTTAAACAAGCCCCAAGAGCTTTGTATGATAGGCATACATTATTTTTTCCTCGAAATAACTATGTTAAGGGAAATGAAGATCCAAACCTTTTTATAATTAATGATAAGAAAAATGTTTTGATTGTTCAAATTTATGTTGATAACGTTTGTTTCCATCTGGAATTGGGGATCACCTCATCGATTTAAGGTTCAAACATTCTAAGTAGTTTCTAACAGGTTTGTTCATGGAACTGGAAACGACCAATGATTCCATATCCATTTGAACCTACTTTCCAAAGGTAGGTGCTCATTATTTGTAGACTGACAAGGATTAGGAATTTTCATTGGTTGAGAGGATGAGAGGTCGGACTCATCACACCTTTTTTAGGGGAATTATTGTCTACTCCAAGACTCTCTTTATAGATTTAAGTCATGTTTGTGAATCATTATTACATTACCAAGTATAAAATGTGTTTTCCTTTAGATCAGTCAATCAATGATTGATATGTATGAAATTTAGAGAATATTTTATATGTATTCGAGGTTCTTCATTGATAGAGAATCATCATTATTTTTTAAAGATTCTTAGTCAATGTAATCCTTTGATACATAAAAGTCTCTTGGTCATTATGATGACCATACTAGTTTTAAATCCACTCAGTGGGACACTTGAAGTTTATTGCCATTCAGAAGGACATGAATTATTTCAATGTTGGGATCGTACCCACAGATGGGCTGCCTACGTATCCTTTATTTTTGAAAAGGAATCAGAACCCACGTAGTTCAAGTAAGGGAATATGATGTTTTATGATTGATGGCTCAAAGAAAGATTTCATAATTACTTTTACACTCTAAGCTCACGTGAGTCATGCTCGGTGTGAGAAACAAGAGGTATTGGTAAAACTAGACAATTTTTCCATAAAATATGCAATCATAAGAAATGATGTGGGGCTTATGTATGTATGAATGCCCAAATAGATGAAGATTAGGATTTACATCAGGGAATAAATCCAGGAACATAGTCCGTAAACGTATATGTACTTTATAGTGATTTGGATACTCTAACATTGGGCTTACTCCTCAAAAAGGAGGCCCAAATTATGAGGGGACTTATTATTGAGTTTTACTCATGAGAAGGAGACCCAGATCAAACATAGTTATGACTGGTCAAGAGAAATTAAGACTAGGGCTTACTCCTGAGAAGGATGCCTTGGTTAAGGAACTTGAAAAATTAAGGGGCTTGGGGCATACTTCTGAAGAAGATGGCCAAATTTGAGACTGGGGATTATTCCTGAAAAGGAGGCCCATGTTAATGTGGACTTGGGACATATTATTGAGGAGGATGCCCAGTCTTGAGAATCATTACTGGGGCTAACTCATGAAAAGGAGTCCCAGGTTAATGAGGACTTGGGGCTTACTCCTAAGGAGGATGCCCATATTTGAGACTGGGGTTTACTCCTGAAAAGGAGACCCATATTTGAGACTAGGTCTTACTCCTGAAAAGAAGGTCCATATTTGAGACTGGGGAATACTCTTGAAAAGGAGGCCCAGATTTGGGGATCTCTCATCTTTACAGGATGAGGTTGAATGGATGAAATCTCAATCTTTAGTGACAAAGGAATGTGAAAATCACTAGGTTTTGAGAAATGTTCCACAGAGTTCCTTTCAGATAAGGAATCCAATTCAAGAAATCATGTCATAAATGGAATTGAAAAGTTTTATGAAGACTAAATCTTGAATAGGATAGATGGAACGACATAATAGGGGTTAAATGGGCAAGAACAACACCCAAAACGGAAGGGGAACACAAGTCCTGGAAGGTGCGCAAGTACTGCGTGGGCGCGCAAGTCCTGGTCACGCAGGTATACCTATGCGACACATGTGTACTTGAACGTTTGTAAACCAGCATGGTAATACATGGGTGGTCCTTGACTAATGCCTTTAGAATTATCCTGAGGTACTTCCAGCTGAGAGGCATGCAAGTTTTGGTGAGGAAGTAGGGCGGCGTGCAAGTATATTTATTTCCCTTAAGGGTAAAACACCTTAGGCATGCAAGTGTTAGTGAATTATAACACATAGACCTTACTCCTCTTGTTTAGACCTTCCATTCTAGGTAAAGAATTACCTTAGAAGTGTTCGGAAGACCTGAAGAAGAGACTTGGGCGTTCATAGCTCTAAATCTGAATTCTGAAAAGAATCTCCCTCGAAATGGGGGGCCCACCGTGTCTATTTATAGGCTGGAGAAGAGCCCGAGCGGTTATCACTAAGGGCGCACAAGTCACTTGTGCGACCATGAGGTGTCGCACAAGTGGACTTGCACGACAGGGATGGAAGTTGCACATCGCATGTGCTTCTAAAGCCTTATTCATGCCTTCGTCGATTTTTGATGTTTTCTTCAAAGGCTGAATCAATTTGGGCTAGGTAATTTCCCTTTACATTCCATTGGACTCTATGATGAATAGGAGTGTCAACAAAAGTCCCCCCTCAGGGTTAGATCTGAAGGAAATGAGGATGTGACTCTGAGGAAAAGAAGAAAACTCAAGGAATGGCAGCGCGTAAGTGTTCAGTGCACAACACATGGCATTCAGGTTTGACTTGCGTAGGGCTGGAGCACCTTGGATAAAGCACGATGGATGTAGTCGTGTAGGTGGGCCACCTAGCCTATAAATATGCGGTCATTTTCCACACATAGCATCTGATTCTGGATTTTCGAGCTCTCGTCATGCTGGTCCCCTTCGCCGTGCAAGTTGCTCATTTTCAGCTGTTTCATCGTTTTCGTGCAATTGTCAAGGTAATAGGACTTGTGTGGTGATACTTCCACTCCAAAAACTTCGACGGCACATTAACACTTGTGCGATACATCCATACTTGCGCGCCATGTTTTAGACTTGCACACCTTAATGCCTTTGCCATTTTTTTGAAAGTCCTTCACAAATTTTATGAAATATCAACTTACTTAAACGTTAATTTATTCAACTTTTGGGAAGAATCAATGGCTCTTAGAACTGGAATAGCTGACGAACTAGATAGCAAGTGGATTGTTGATATGATGAACATCATTAACCACGATTATTATTCTGTCAAAAGTAGCACTCTTCCGGATTTGGCTATGTATCTGGACAAATATCATCATGATTTCCCCCAAAGAATTTATTTTCCTTTGTATGGATATGGTCATCTGTGAGAATTTACTATTCAAGAAGCAAAGAACTATCTCCCATTTTCGTGGTTTCATAATTATACCAACTTTGCATCAGCAAATATATCATGTAGAGGAGTATTTCTAAGTGTTGGAACAGTGGAGAAGGCCTACATGATGCTTCATATCCCTTGTACGCCAGATCTAAAACCTCATACACTTGATCTGCAACCAAATTGTCATCCATCAATCTTCTGAAATGCTCAGATGGATCAATCCAAAGGCTGGAATAAAATTCGGGACTTCTGTCCTGGGGGAGGCGTAAAGCCATCTTGGGTGTGGGCATACTGGGTGAGACAAACCTAAACAGAGTTTGTCGAGGATCTGAAATGAGTGGTGATATACGAAGCTGTCTGGGTTGGGAAAAAATATGTTTACAGACATGATAACTTCATGTCGGAGATACTCAGCCACTGGAGCCCAGCAACTAATTCTTTCCTTCTGAATCATGGAGAGGTAGGCATCAGTCTGTGGGATGTCCATAAGATCTCAGGGGCTCCAATTTTGGGCGACATGTATGATGAATTCATTCCGCCCATGGTTATATGGAATGATTTAGAGAATAATTCTGCTTTAGCTCGGGAATTATTTAAAATCATCCATAGGTTCAAGAGTTTAGAGACCTTGTTAACTCATTCTAGAAAAGATATTAATCTAGAAGAGTTGATAAATATATTTCTTATTGAAGAAAGATAAATAACCAAAGGAGTATGAGCTGAAGGAGAAAGCCTCCAAGAAAATGAAATCCAAGGATTAGAGGCCCAAACGTCCTACCACCTACCCAAAACCTGAGAAGAGGGGTGCTCTTGGAACATTCTGGCCAATTGAAGAAGCAGGAGAGTTCTAGAAGTGGGGATATGAGCTGAATAAAAGGATCCAAAAGAAGACTCGTCCGGCGGGATTCTTGGCTCTGTGGCTCATCGTTTCTCTCTTTCCAGTCAGGGATTCGAAGGGAGGCGTTAGGCTAGGGAACTTGTTCATTGCGGCAAAGTTGGCTGAGGGAAAAATGGTTGGGTTGGAGACCCCCATTTTAGCAAAGATTCATAGGAGTTTACTTCATGTATTCAAGGGTAAATATCTTTTAAGAATAGTGGGACCATTCCATGTTTTATGGGGATGGATCGCCACTCACTTCAAAGCCTAAAATGTGCAGAATGGATTACAAATTCCTGGAAGTTCTTTCAGGCCTTCATTGCAAGAATTCTCTGGAGTTGCTCCATTAGATGTTAATGCCTACGACATGAAAGTGAGGCTGAGAATGTTTAAGGAATTCAACTTCTTTCCCTATGGAAATCCACCAACCGGGCGGTTTTTTGATGATGGAACAACCCATTTGGATCTGAGGGAATACATGCTAGCTTGTGGAGATGGTGTGCTAGTTTCCATGATTGACGTAGAAATTATACGTGAGGGCTATTCTCCATAGATATTTTCACGTTAATTCAAATGTCTGCAACAGATTGATGTATCTCCCCCAGTACATGTCAGGTTATAGCAACATCTGATGTTTGGTCGGCAACTGTGGCTGCTAACGTCAAGGGAGAAGACTGGGGTGGTATTTTATCTACCAGTCGAAAAAGCAGCACATAACTTGACTACATATTATGCCGAGCACTGGATAGCATCATACCCAAAAGGGGTACTTAATCACCAAGTTTATCAGGTGGGGAAAAGTAAGAGGACTGTGGAGAAAGAAACCCTTCCTCATGAAGGGGATGCTTCCCCACCTGAAGCCGATTCACTAGATTCCTCTTCTAGAACTGATTCACCAGATTCCCATGATAGGGATGATGAGGAACAACTAGTGGCAAAGAGGCCTCGTGACCGATATAATATTCTGGTTAGAATCAAGAGACCTACTCCATCAACTCCTGGTGAGTTCCTTCATTGTGGTAATTTAATCACTACTACATTATAAAGCAATAAGTCTTATTTTCTTATTCTCTATCTGTAGTTGCAGGAGCCGGGAGGAAACATAACTCAATAATTATAGGACCTTCCTTGCAGCCTTCATATCAATGACCAGAGGCTGTCCAGTTATGGAAGAGTTTATACTATAGTACTGAGACTGCCTGGATGGATTTGTGTGAGGGCCTATAACATCCTAAAATAGGGAATTTTCCGGATTCTACAGATATCCAATGTGAGGATAACCCCAATGAATTGTGGGCTTACATCAGAGAACTGGAAATTCTTATATATGCCACTGATGAGTCTGCTCCTATCACCAGGCGAGTGAAGGAATTGATTGATTATGGCGCCGCTTAGGGGACTGATGAGGAGTGACACGATTACGTGGCTCCTGAAGATGTAAGTATTCTTTCCTTATTTTATTTGAAACTTTATTTTAGTCGATGATGTTTTACTTAATGATGTTATTTTATTCTTCTTGAAGCCTGAAAAGAAAGGAACTAATGGGGTCCCTTCACCACAGTATAGCCCTGGTGGTACTGCCATCGGAGCTGCTGATGAATCTCCTCGCGAACCGGGTGAGATGTCTCTAGGTCAGCAAGCCAAGAATGAGGTGCTGGCAACAACTTTTCATTCTCCAATCCAGCTGCCAATAAGAGAGACTGTTGATACCCCCAAAAAACCATAGAAGCAAAGGCAACGAAGGAGGAAGTCCATAGCTAAACACTTCATTAGCAGTGGTAAGTCATTTGTGTAATCATGAGTCTAAACCCATGAAAAGGATGCTCATATTTCTGGGGATTTTAGGGGCTTCTTCAATTTCCCCCTTTAGGGAAAGGACATATCCTCCTTCAAGGACCACAATGGGTGCTGTGGAACAATCTCAAATTCAAGCTGACTTGGCTGCTCCCGGAGAAGAGCTAGTATCTGTTCCCAGTATCCATCCTGCTGCTATAGTAAGAAGAGAAGAACCTGTTTCTGGTAAGTTAACAATGCTTCATAAAAAAATGTTGAACAAAACACCGACTGACTTCCATTCGGTGACACTTCAGGTTCAACTCATACATTAGGGCTTCGGGCAGCTGTTGCAACTGATGCCATGATTTTATCCGAAGATGTTGTCCAAGGTCAGGGGCTGTAGGACTTAAGTCGCCAAAAAGACACATCCAATGCTCCTACTGGTGAGACTAACCAGGATTCTAAAATATCATTGGATGGAATGATGAATCATGGCATGTCTTTCGAAGAATTTTATGATCATGCTAAGTTATCATGTGACATAGAAGACCTTGGGTGTTAGTGTTATCCTTCACCCAATTAATTTTCTTATAATTTACACTTCTAATCATGACTATAAATAATATGTAGTTCCATCCATAGAAGCTGTTGAACAACAAATGCCTGAAGAGGGTGTGAACATTGATGTCAATCCTACTATAGTAGAAACATTAGCTCAAGTAGATCTAAATCCAGTAAACCATCTTGAGACCCATATTGAAGATCCTGTTGAGACTAGGAAATATGTGGAGGAGTCTTCTCAGGTTTCTGATCTACCGTTGGGTAAGGGATAACAATATTTGTTATTGTAATTAATTTTCAAGACAATCGATTCTTTTGTTATCCTTTGATACTAAACAAAGCTTTCAATTAATTATGCAAGGCCATCAACTGTAGTGGCTAGATCTGGAGGTGAGGCCCCAGCCTCTACCCCAACGGGAATTGAAAGCGAAGAAGCACAGGTCAGGGGGGAAGGAGAAGAACATGGCGCTTCCTTAAGTGCATTAATCCCAGATTACATGCCCCCTGTGATGATGATATTGAATCAGACCCAGAGATTCTTAAGGCGCACAGCTTCTCCTGACGCAAGGCATGGAACAATATATGGAAAATCATATCTAATGTGCCTTTAGAAAATCTATCATTGAATATCCCTCGATTGTCATCCCAGTTTATCATGCTAGGACTTGGTGGTTTTGGATAACAAGAGATCCATATCGCGGTGAAACAAGTCATCTTCAGGAGGGAGCAGGAGCAAAAGTGTCATGAAGATCTTACTAGGGTGAAAATTTCAGTCAACATCGGCGAATTTCAGGCTCCGGTATCCCGAGATGATGCTGACTATGCTTTCAGGATGAAGGAGCTGAAGCATAAGATCAAAGATAAAGTCGTCCAGAATATGCACCTTCAGCAACAGTTAGATGTTGTTACTGGGGAACTTGACCAACTCAATAATTCACTGGAGGGAGTTCAAACAAAAGGTATGAAGACCATTGCGGATGCCAAGAAAGCACTCCTTCAGGCTGAAAAGAGTGAAGTTGGTCGAGTGCATGAGCTTTAAGTAGCTGCTGATGAAGCTTGGGATGAGGTTCATCAATTGAAGACTTATGTTGACAGTCTTTTTTAATTTCCTAAAAAAGTGAAGAGGCTACAATCTATGGATGTCCCTCTAATTCTTGTGCATCAAATGGAAAGAATGCTTTCATCTTCAATCACTTGTGCACGTATTTTCCTTCTACCTGCTTTAAATTTTACATAAGACAATGGGCCTAGTAAGAATAGTTTGATTTTTACTAGGATTATTGTAAATAGCCCTACAAACATTGAACCTTTTAATTGCTCAATATTACCTAAATCATAAAAAATGTATGTTTAGTGGGATAGAACATGACTTTTATTCAGTGTTCCTTTGTCTTTTGTAGGCAGTTTAAAGTCATGCACATCGAACATAAAGAGGCTAATGTTTATGATCGAAATAGCTTTGATCGAATGAATTATAATTGACTCAATTCCGTGACAATTCATCTGGAAACATAGTACCATACTCAAGTATGAGGGAAAATATGTAAACTATGATGTAATAATATTTGGATCTGAAGAATGATATGAAAAAGAACTAAAAATCATTAGAATAAGTCGTTCCCAAGAATGAAGTTTCCATTATTTAACAAACTCGTATGAGGGTTGAATTATGCAGGGCCACCTAAGGGAATTGGATGCATAGTCAAATAAATAGCATCTTTTGGATGGCAGTTCTGTTATGTAGACTAATTATGAAAGGCCACCTAAGGGCACATGCTGCATAGTCAGGCAAAAGAACTCTCAGAAATTTACATTCCTAGTGCTAAAATCCAGTGAAAGTTTATGGAGATTCAAATTTTCCAAAGTATAGAGTTCGCTGTATGGAAAGAGGTAATTGAATACAGATAAGATATTTCCAAATGATATTATCGAAGAACTGGATGGATATCACTCCTACGAAGGTCTGACCCAAATGTAGGGAAGGAAAATATAAACCATAGACTTGAATACTTTCAGATCATGAAAAAGGAAATGGGACAAATATGTTAAGGATGGCTACTTTTTTGGATCCCTAACATACTATCATTTAAGACCAACAAGGAAAAAAGAGGCTTTCTTCTCAAGAATGAAGTTACCAGTATCCTTCAAACCCGTTAGGGTGTTGAATTATGCAGGGCCATCTAAGGGCATTGGATGCATAGTCAAATAATAGCATCTTTTGGTTGAAAAATCTGTTATGGAGACTGTTTAGGCAAGGCCGCCTAAGGGCACGTACTGCATAGTCAGGAAAAAGAATTCTCAGAAGTTTTACATTTTCGTGACTAGTAGACAAGATAAGGGTTATGAAGATCTAAAAATATTTAAGGTTAGGATTATGACACATAATGATTGGTATTGTATAATGAATGCAGAGATACAAAAATCAATACTAACCATAATCATGTTGTGGCTGGGTCCTGAATGGAAATGTTGGACTTCACTGCATATCCCATAAGGATGGGAATCATGCCATACGTAGTTCTTGAACTACAGTTTAACGTCGTGTGGGACAAAAAGGATTTGAGATCTTAGTTTAGGGTCATAGAGCTTGGACCATTATAAGAAGTACACATTGTGTGTTTTCATGGGGACTTTTTAGTCAAGGGAATGAAAGTGGAATTTGGGGTTAGGCCCAAAAGACTTGGGGCAAGATTCGAGGGACACTCAAATGTTCCCACGTATCTCATAAGGATGTGAATGAAGCCCATGTAGTTCTAGAAATACCCTTTTTACAAATTTGGTTTGTACATGTGAAGGGTGAAAGGGGAATTTTAGTGCAATGATGATATAACCCAAGATAAAAGGTTCAGGTATTGCCATGTATGCACATAGTCTTTGAAATGAAACATTATTGAAAATCAATTTAAATAATGATTCCCTATCAGGTGAGGGTGTCAAAGAATATTTTACTTTATTTTCATACTGGAAAACAGTGTTGTATAGTTTAACGTCGTATAGAAAGGACGAAAGTGAACCAATGTAAAGGAATTGATTCTAGGGGCGGTTTCATTAATCAACATCGTATGAGATGGAGGTGAACCGATTTGAAGAGATAGGTTTTGGGCTTGATCCTTGGGAGGTTGCCTACGTACCCAGCCTAGAATGCAAGGATCAATGTTCGCATAGTTCAAATAAAGAATGAATTAATGATCAAGTTGTTCTTTGGGAAAACGACCTAAAAAAATGATGGTGTTGGGACATACACATGGTTAGTAGCCCAGAGAGGGTGTTATGGTTGAATTTTTCTCTAAGCTCATGTGAGTCAAACTTGGTGTGAGAAACAAGAGGTAACAACAACCTTAATGATGCACAGTTTAATGTCATATAGGACATATGAAGGGACTATGCAGTTTAAAGTCTTGCAGTAAGGACTATAAGTGATGTACAGTTTAGTGTCATATAGTAGGGACAAAGTAAAGTTTAATGTCATGTAGTACGAAAGAGGGGCTGTACAGTTTAATGTCATGCTGTGTGGACAAAAGAGTAAACCATTTAACATCATGTTGGACGTATTAGGGGCTTTTTCGAAATGGGACGATACAGTTTAGTGTCATGTTGGATGAAAGTAAAAATAGTTTAAGGTCATATGTATGGACCATGGATGATGTAGTTTAATGTCTTGCTGGACGAAAGAGACTTTTTTACAATTTAACGTCATGTAGTTAGGACATCACAGTTTAACATCATGTGGCACGAAAGGATACAAACAGTTTAAGGTCATATGTATGGACTGTGGATGGTGAAGTTTAACGTCATGCTGGAAATAAGGGACTTGCAAATAGTTCAGGGTCATATGCTGGACCGTTGATGATGCAGTTTAATGTCTTGCTGGATAGTGGTGCAGTTTAAGGTTATACCAGACCATGGTGCGGTATAAGGTCATACTAGACCATGGTGATGCATTTTGTGTTTATAAAAATATACATCTTCAAAACTCTAGCATTGGTTAGAGTATTGATGAGTTCTCCATCCATCGAGATTAATGAATAATCTCCATTGGAGTAGACCCTATGTATTGAGTAAGGTCCTTCCCATTTTGGCTCAAGCTTGGGAGGTTTCCTTCCTGGTATCATTGGAGTTCTGAAAACTAATACCAATTCTCCATAAGTGAATGAACAAAGACAAAAATTTTTGTTGAAATCTCGTGCTATTTTATTATGATCAGAAAGTCTATGTCCAGACTGGTGGGAACCACAGATTCTTGCATGCACTTCTTTCATGATAGCCATTGTCTCTTCCACGTCAATGCACCTGAAGAGAACTCCATCAAACCAAATTTGAATAGAATTTTCTCTAAGTGATTTGGGATATCATAAAGGGAAAAATTGACCACATGTCTCCAGATTTATTCATTATTGGATCTATGAGGTGGAAGTGTTCCATTTTGAAGGTATTCCCTGGTAGGTGACATCCATCCCAAAGTATGACCATAAAGTTCAAGAATGGGACTAATTTCATTAATTTCCCCTATCCTGATTTGAACATAAGGTGAAAGTGCATGACGGTGGGCAATACTAATGGCTATCTCATCCCGATTTGGATATGCCAGAGTTGTGGTTATATTAGCCAGTGCATCAGTTTGAGAATTTTGTGATCGCATGACATAAGAAAATGTTGGTTCCAAAGGGAATTCCGCCATTATCTCTCTGACATAATCATACAAAGATATTAGTTCTTATTTACTGATGGAATAATCCCCATTGAATTTTTTGATTACCAGGTCTGAATCACCTTTCACCTTTAAATGATTCACTTGTGCTTGAAGCGCCATTTCAAAACCTCCGATGAGAGCTTGGTATTATGCTTCATTATTGATACCACCTTCCCATAATAAGAAGGAATAAGGTAACACTACCCTTTTTGGAGAAATGAGAACAATTCCTAATACTACTTTGTTGAATTTGGGATTTTCCATTTTCCTCCCTATTGGACTTCTGGAAGCACCATCAAAGTACATTTCCCATGTCTGAGGACTATCCTGAATAGAGAAGACTTCCTCATCAGGGAGTTTAATATATGAAGATGTGTCTTCCACTAAAGGGTGTTCAGCCATGAAATCAGCCAGAGCTTGGCCATTTATTACCTTTTGAGACACAAATTGACTGTCAAATTACTGAAAAATAACTGCCCAACTTACCAGACATCCTGTAAGAATTGGATGACTAAGGATGAATTTGAGCAGGTTATTGCGAGATACCAATTGGACCTCCTGATGTTGTAGGTAGTGTCTCAACTTCTGAACTGCAAAGATTAATTCCAGACAGCACTTTTCAATACTTGAATACCGGGTTTCTACTTCAAGCATAGTTTGAATGAGGTAGTAGAGGTTGTTTTCATTCCCAACATCATTCTTCTGAGCAAGAAAGGAACCCAATTATTGCTCTAAGGATGTCACGTAAAGGATAAGTGGCCTTACTTCAACAGGTGACATAAGTACCAGTGGACTCAAGAGATACTTCATGAGAATATCGAATGCTTCTTGACATGCTTCAGTCCACTGGTAAGTGACTCCCTTCTTCATCAATTTGGTGAATGGTAAACATTTTCCTACTAAATTGGAGATGAAACACCGAATATAGGCTTTGTGTCCTTGAAGTCCTCTTAATTATTTCAAATTTCGAGGATGTGAAATACCATGGATTGACTTTGCCTTCTTAGGATCGACTTCAATACCACGATGCTATACAAAAAAGTCGAGAAATTTTCCTGAGGTTACCCCAAAATCACATTTTAAGTGGTTCATCTTCAAATTATATTGTCGAAGCTTGCGGAATATGACTTCCAAATCAGCCTCGTGATTAGAACATTGTTGGGATTTGACCACCAAATCGTCCACATATCATTCCACAAACATCCCTAAAAAAGTTTTGAAGATACAATGCATGGCACACTGATATATTGCACCTGCTTTCTTTAAGCCGAAGGGCATTGCCCAGTAGCAAAACACACCCTGATGGGCTCTGAAGG
Organism: Viscum album; assembly: GCA_963277665.1. Classification (NCBI taxonomy): domain Eukaryota; kingdom Viridiplantae; phylum Streptophyta; class Magnoliopsida; order Santalales; family Viscaceae; genus Viscum; species Viscum album. The sequence goes on from OY728153.1 coordinate 155,392,263, forward strand.
CTCTGGATTCCATGTCTTGAAGGGCCATTTGGATTTGATTATATTCGGAATATTCATCGATGAAGGAAAGTGATTCATAGCCAGTTTTTGCATCAATTAAAAGTTCTGTAATCAGAACTGGGAAATCATCCTTAGGACAATGACGATTAAGATCTCTGAAATCGATGAAAACACTAATTTGTACGTTCTTCTTCTTTAGAGGGACAATATTAGCCAACCAGTTGGGATATTGAACTTCTCTGATGAACTTAGATTTGATAAGCTTATCCACTTCATCTTCAATTTTGGAAGCATAAGTTGGGTGTGTTCTTCTTGTGGCTTGCTTAAATCCTTGATGTTCTTCTGGTAAACCCAAATGATGAGTAGCCACATCAGGATCAAGCCCTTTCATTTTTGTATAGTTCCATGCAAATATATCTCTATTTTGGTTTAAAAAAGAAATATACATCAATTTTTCTTAAAGAGTCATGTCCACACTGATTAAACTGGGGCATGAATCTTATTTTGTACCCAGATTTATTTCTCTGAGTTAATCCACGGTGGTAGAGATACCCTCTTCAAATGCTGGAGGAGAATCTATGAGATCATCCACTTCTTCTTCTTCATGTGTTATTTCATCCGATTCTACTTGCATAGCAGACGATGAATCAAAATTTCCATGATCAGAAGAGATGTTAAAATTCGAACATCTTAAAGAAGAGGCTTCCATTTCTGACCCAATTGATGTTGAAGGTTATTACTTGGGAAATTAATAGGAGATGATGGATTGAGAGTCTATATCATTTTTCACCTCCGATGTTTCTATAACTTCTTCTGGCCTGGTTGGAGAATTATAGACTTGCTAGATTTCAGCAGATGAAACGAGGACATCTCCATTTGAGCTTTAATCATCGCTTGGTGGGTTACCAGTTTCTCCCATGTTGTCAGGATGGATTGCCGTAATTGACATTATGGATCTTTCCATATGAGTATTTTGATTTGGTTCTATACTGTCAATTTCACTGATAGACAACACATAATCTGTACTCACATGTGTAAATGGATTTACTAGAATCTTTTCCAAACCATATAGAGCATTAACTTTGGTAATCTCCCCGGTTGTGGATTTATCTTTTCCCTTCATGTGATTGAATTCAGCCTCAATATATTAAGACTCACATGTCTTGAACGGGGCCTTATCACCATACAATGTCCCAACTTGACCATCAAAACTATATTTGAGACATTGATGGTATAATGAAGGGATAGTCACATGTTTATGTAGCCAGGGTCTTCTAAGCAAGATGTTGAAGGCTGAGTCTTGATCAACAACCAAGAAATCTGAATTGGATACAAGATCTCCAAACTGAGTTATGAGTGTAACTTCGCCCAGTGGTTCTTGTTCATTTTTATTATATCATTGTAACATCATGGTAGAAGGAGATAAATCAGATTCCGTGAGGCCCAATCGACGAAGTGTATGAATGGGCATGAGGTTGACTCCTAAACCATTATCAATGAAAGCTCTTCGGACGTCTACGCCATTGACTTTACCAGATAAGTATAAAGGTCTAATATGTCCATGAAGGACATCATCTTCATCTTCATCAGTAAAAGATATTACTGCATGGAATTCCGCAGGATTATTCTCTACGTGATAGACATCAGCTACAGCAATTTCAGTTTCAAACTCTTGAGGACTTGAAAAAGCCTTGATGAGTGCCTCCTGAAGATCCTTTGACAGATTCAAAGCATCCAGAATTGATAACATTGCCGGTACATGGGACAGGTTTTTCAATACATCATACTTTTGATCCAAATGTAAGCGTTTCCCAATAGAAACATGTGATTTAGCAGGTGTTGTGGAAGAAGATGCTTTGGAAGTTTATGAATATTGTATCAGGATAGGAGTTTGAAATATTCCTGGTTTTGGAAGATTAAATCGATTAGATCCATTTACATGCTAAGAGGAAGAATATGGAACCTTCAACCGGTCTTCCAGAATAACTATGGCATGACTGAATTTTCTATTGGTGGAAGAACCTGCGTGTTCTTGTTGAGCTCGCTGAAGGTCTCTACCATGATTTTCTGTTGCGTACAATGTTCTAGCAGGGGTAGAATTGGAATAGTGTCTTCTAAAATATCCACGTCTTCCACTGTATCTTGAGCCTCTGGAACTTCCTCTGATTCCTCTATTTGATATAGATAATTCAGGCTCATTATAATCGAAACTGGAACTGGCATACATATATGTTAATTGAATAATATTAACAAAACCGAAAATCTATTCTTCATCCAATGAAGACTCTACCTGACTAGCCAATTTAGGTTGTGCTGTTTGATGGGGTGGTTCCCGTTGCTTCGAAGTAGATGGCATGAAATCTGCTACGGTCAAAGACATCTTAGGATTTGACACGTACTCATCTTCTTCTAATACATTATATTTCTTTGGATCATGTCGTTTCTTCGAGGATTTTACCTCTAATGAAGAGGGTTTTGATGCGGCATTCATGGTATAAGGCACAATTTGTTTCTTCAATTGCGTTCAAAAAATAGAACGAGTTCGGTTGATCTTATTTCTGACCACCCACTCATCATATTTTTTTTCATTTTTGTTCTTAACTTCATGCCATTCGCCTTCCTCCTCTGGAACTGTAGCAGCTACACATGCTACCTGAGCTGAAGAGCCATTCAGTTTGACTTGTCCTAAGTCGACCTTCTTTTTCAGGTGGTCTTTGAAGACAAAACACTCATGGATGGGATGTCCTAGCATCTGATGAAATTGGATTAATTTGGACGGTCTTCTTCTCCTTCCTTGTTTGGGTTTTTAGGCCTTGTCAACTGAACCAAATTATTTTCCAGAGCTGAAATGAAGTAACCAGGAACATGTCCATTTCGGAAAGAGTATGTTTTTCTTTCCATATCCTCAAATTGTTTTCGTATTTGATCTCTTCGATCATCTAGATGAAACAGCCTTTGTTTTTGGAACTCAATAGGTGGAGCCCTTCGAGAAGATGAAGGTTTTCAAGTAGAAGCATGCACAAGTGCTTGCTTAAGAACAACTATAGCAGTCTCTGCTTTACTCATTATCTTTCTTGGAGCTGATGGAATTACATGAGATTTAGAATTAGTCTGTATAAGATAATATTCAATTTGTTGAGCGATTGACGTATGGTCTCAAAACCCAATGTTGTATTTCACAGGGATCAACGGCATCCGTAATTCGTCACACAGATTTTCCACACAGATTGGCAACAGTTCCTCTTTAGGGAGTGCTAAGCCTAGGGAATATGTTAACCCCTTCCAGCAAGCAATGAAATCAGAGACTCTTTCATTCTCCCTTTGCTTATAGTTTTTAAGATCTAAAACTATTGTCTTTGGCATTGTTGAGCTGAACTAAAGAAGAAATCGTTGATGGAGATCTTCACATCTGGTAATTGACCAGGATTTCAAGCTTGTATACCAGACAAAAGCTGGTCCTTGCAAGGTTCGCATGAAGCATCTGAGTTTCACAACTTCTTGCTGCTCTGGAGTTCCCATCATAGGATCGCAACAAGACATGTAATGCGTCAAATGATGTTTAGGATCACCTGATCCATTGATAATAAGGAATACAGGGTTCCCAAAATTTGATGGGGGAGAGATTGAATCTACCCATTCAGGGTAAGCTTTCTTTTTAGGTTGAACTTGTGCACGCTTTCCTTACATAGCTTCCAACTGAGCTATTAATGACTTAATAGTAGTTATTAACTTTTGAGAAACATCTGGTTGAGCATGATTCTGAATAGGTGCACTGACTGGACCTTGGATAGGTATGGCAGCTGGTACTGCAACTGATGGCAGTACTGCCAATTGTTGTTGTACTTGACCCATAGGATTAGACCTATGAGGGTGTACTGATAAAGGAGGATATTCTTGATCCATCTCAACAGATGAAAAAAATCTTTTAGCTGACTGACTGTAGCATGCTTAGGAGGAAGACTTCCCTGAAGTAGTTTTGCATTCATCCTCCTCAATTCCTTCATTTATTCCTCCTGTTGCGAAAATTTTTCTCTAGTGAGAGCGATTGGCCCTATCTAGAGGGAGGATATGTAACCTTATTCTTCCCCTTTCCCTTTTTTGATACCTTTCAGATAGGGTGAAGTGGATTATTAAAAGGAGAACCCAGATTTTGGGAAAACATTTTATTTTGTGTACACACACCTTCTTCATTTGTGTCAATGCATACAACTTCCTTAGCAAAATCCTATTCATCTAACCTCTCTGAGTGAGACTCATCTGGTGGATCAGCAACAACGGCATTGATGACATTGATTGATGCATAATGCATCACATCCCTTCAATCAGCGTTTCTGTGATATTGTCTCCTTCAATGTATTTGATGATACGTTGACTTTTGTTGATTCTATCCCTCAGGAACTTCTTCATGAACCGTAATTTGGATAGAATCTCATGATAATTTGGATCTTTGTTCCTCTTGTGGATTCTTCCCCAATCGAGAAAAGACCAAATTTCTCTAAGGAGGGGGTTGATGAATTGAAAAAGTCCCCACTCCGGTGGACTGGGGCTATTCCTACTGTCTTTGCTCAACTCCTCAAATCCTATTTGTTGATTCCGAGGGTTGGTTTAAAAGATTCCCCAGTCTGGCGAGCTGGGGTAGCTCTTGACATGATATGTCTGAGACTTTCTTAAAATCTATCCTGATCTTGCAGACCTTGGTCCAGAAATTAGCTGGATGCATCAATCAACATCCACATTTATCACCCGGTTCAAAAGAACATTGGATGATTTCTGACACTTCTGTCATTGGTGATGTGCTTGCTCCAAACGAGAGGCATGTTCAATATTCTCGTTTTCTTGATGCAGGAGTAATTAAACAACATGTTCAATATATTCTTAATTTTTAGAGGAACTAGTTGAAGGATGTTCTTGGGAATGCTTTTGATTACAAACAAAGACAGGTATATGTGGCCGACCATGGGCAATAACATTGCATGAGACCATTTTTGGCGGGCTTTGCTGACTGGGGAGCATCGTGAAATGCATTGCTCCATGAACATCTCATCCTATGACATGAATACCAGATGGGCGATTGGAAATTAACTGGTGAAACATTCTTAGTGCGCCAAGCCATGAATGCTTAAAGGGTCTCTGCTTCTTTTCAGCCTTCAGATATCGAGAGACTGATAGAGATTCCAAGTCAATTTGGTGTTGTAACCTCTCTATTATTTTAACATGATTTTCATATTCATCATAAGATAATACATTATTTTTAAACTGACAAAGTGTATTCCATATGATGGGATGAATATCATGAATTCTATCTTCCGTCAATGTTTCTGGAATGTTATACTGAGAGTCAGCCAGAGGCCAAAACATGACTGGCACATCACCTTTCACCAGTTTTTTTCTCATGTTCAACATTTCCTGTTTATCATTTGATGAAGAATCTTCTACCTCTTTGGACTAGAGTGGGTGCTTCCTTGTTTCTTCATTGGATTCAACAGGATTGGTAGAGAAATCACTGATTAAACTAGAAGATGCATGACTTAGGGGTGGTTCGAAGAATAAACTACACCTCGGGCTATCTTCCGATTGAGAAAGTATTTCACCTACCAATGATGAAACATTAGACATGACTGGTTTCGCATTTGAAAGTTCATCAAGATAAGAGGGCTTTCTCGACACTACATTGTCCGCTGGATCATTTTCCAGGAAATGTGCATCACTACTACGGAGAGGAATTTCACAGAGAAATTCATCATCATGGGGAGGACCACCATGGTGGGTTACAGTAAAAGATGAGATCTCTTGCTCTTTGCTCATCTGGACACACAGAGGGTTCCTATGGCTCGCATATGAAGATGAATCTTCGAGATCGACCGAATTGTCTTGAAGCAACCCTTCATGAGGAAGTGTATGTTGAAGACCTTCAAAATTAATGTTCTCATTATTGGGAAATGAGGAAGTAGAATCTTGAATTACAACATATAACTGTCTAAGGGGTTCAAGAAATCCCGCATCGAGTAAGACCTTGTTACATATTGGCTCTTGATCTCTTTTCTGTGATGGCCGGGTCTTTTTCTTAGATGCCTTCTTACTCTCCATGGAATCCACTTGTTGAAGAAAGTGGCTAGTCTGAGAAGATGTATATGCCTGATCAGGAGATATGGCCAGGTTAGGGTGGCGATCTCCATTCAAATAAAGTGTATGTGCATGACTTTCTTGTCCGTATGGTACATGGGAGTATTCCCCATAACCCTTTTGGACCGGAACAGATGTGTGTGTCTGTTCAGGAGTGAAATGTTGATCTGTCACTCTACTGGTAGGGATAGATTTATGTGTATTTCCCTAAGATGCCACTGAAATTGTTATAATATCTTGATAGGCATACATTATATGAGAAGGAATTTACTTCTTCTCTTTCACCATTGATAGAATATTCTTGGTGACTTCAGCTGCTGAAACGGGGATATATGTCATGTCTGGGCTTAGAGTAGGTGTATGTACTTGCTCCTGTCCTCCTTTTCCTATTAGTGAATCCTGATAGTACTCAAGTGTAGGGGCAGAGCGTTGAGTCTGCCTCCTGTTTGTCACTGAAGATTTCTGACTGACTTCTCCGAATGCTACCAAGCGAGACTATTGGTAGGCTTGATCAATACTACCAGGTGTATGTGTCTGCTGATTTCACTTTACTGAACGTGGTTGAAGAGATCCATCATATGTGCTCAAACGTGTCTTCTGACTAGATGGTGATGTATAAAAAGGTGTGTTTTCCTGCCTATAGAACTCGGCCAGAATTTCCTGGTGGGATTGGCGTGATGATTCCAGATGAGTCTGCGGGACAACAGAATTAAAACGGGCAGCTGTGTGTGCCTGCTCGTTTCTTTCCACCAAGTTTGGTTGGTGGAATTCTCCGGAGATGGAAGAGATGAGAACCTGCTCACTGTTAACTGGATTTCGCCTCTAGCGATTATTCTTGCCTGCTCGGGTTCGAGGAACTTGAGCCGAACACCTAGAGTTGGTACCCTCATCGTGTTGAAGGCGCACTGCCGCACGAGTCTGGTTGCGATTGTTGGTGGGAGCCCTCGGGAAGGACCCATGTCTGCTTGAATTAAGGCCATGAGGGACCTGCTCGTTCACCTCTCTAAAATAAGGGAGCAAATGGTGATTGTGTTCCAGGGATAACGACCCGAAACAGTTGGGGATGGTAGTTAGCACTTCCTGCTTCTTGATCACTCGTCGTCGCTGTCTGGATGACCCGGGTGAATTATTCACTTGTAGGGCTTGTCGGGCAGCCTCCATAGTTAGAATGGTACCATGTTGATGGTACTCCTTAACTAGCACCTTTGATACCCAGCGTTGAAGATGCTGAGTAGGTGATATATTCCTTAGATCGAACGACGATCCAGTAGGAGTAGCAGTAGTGGCATTCGCAGCAGCGGTTTTCACAGGTGTGAACTTTAGAGCAGCCATTTCATAGAATGCAGAAAATCTTGGAAAAGTGTTCTTGTTTGATATAACAGATGTAATCAAGATAAATTCAGCCACTACATCTTTTGGATGAGCACATATGTCAATGATTGTTTTTGTTGGCCCTCTCATTGAGTTTTAAATAGGGGCCTAATAATTGAGCAAAACATCCTTTTAACTTGGTTAAGGATTCACATCGGGTTCACCATTTTTTGTTTCCCTATGGAATTGGGGATGACCTCATCAATTAAAGGTTCAAACATTCCAAGTAGTTTCTAATGGGTTAGTTCGTTGAACCGGAAACATCCAATGATTCCATATCCATTTGAACCTAATTTCCAAAGGTAGGCGCTCATTAGTTGTAGACTGATGAGGCATAGCAATTTGCGTTTGTCGAGAGGATGGGACGTCAGACTCATCACACCTTTTTAGGAGAAATATTGTCTACTTCAGGACTCTCTTTATATATTTAAGTTATGTTTGTGAATCCTTATTACATTACCATGTATAAAATGAGTTTTTCTTTAGATCTGACAATCGATGATTGATATGTAGGAAATTTAGAGAATCATTTATATGTATTCTAGGTTATTCATTGTTAGAGAATAATATGTATTTGTTTGAGATTATTATTCAATGGTATACTTTGATACATAAAAGTATATTGGTCATTATGATGACCATACTGGTTTTAAAGCCACTTAGTTGGGCACTTGAAGTTTATTGTCATTCAGAAGAAAATGAATTATTTCAATGTTGGGATCGTACCCGCAGATGGGCTGACTACGTATCCTTTATATTGGAAAAGGAATTAGAACACACATAGTTCAAGTAAGGGAATATGATGTTTTATGATTTATGGGTCAAAGAAAGATTTCATAATTACTTTTACACTCTATTATCATGTGAGTCATACTCGGTGTGAGAAACGAGAGGTATTGGTAAAACTAGACAATTGTGGCATAAAATATGCAATCATAAGAAATGATGTGGGGCTTATGTATGTATGACTACCCAAATAGAAGAATATTAGGATTTACATCAGGGAAGAAATCTAGGAACATGGTCCATAAAGGTATATGTACTTTATGGAGATTTTGATACTCTAACATGGGGCTTACTTTTGAAAAGGAGTCCCAAATTAGGAGGGGACATATGATTGAGTTTTACTCCTGAGAAGGAGACCTAGATAAAAATTAATTATGACTGGTCAAGAGAAATTAAGACTGGGGCTTACTCCTGATAAGGAAGCCCAAGTTAAGGAACTTGGAAAATTAAGGGACATGGGGCTTACTCTTGAAGAGGATGCCCAAATTTGAGACTGGGGATTATTCCTGAAAAGGAGGCCCAGGTCAATGAGGACTTGGGACTTATTCTTGAGGAGGATGCCCAGTCTTGAGTTTTATTACTAGGGATTACTAATGAAAAGGAGGCCCTGGTTAATGAGGACTTGGGGCTTACTCCTAAAGGGGATGCCCATATTTGAGACTGGGGCTTACTCTAGAAAAGGAGGGCCAGATTTGAGACTGGGGCTTACTCATGAAATGGAGGCCCATATTTGAGACTAGGGATTACTTCTGAAAAGGAGGCCCATATTTGAGACTAGGTCTTACTCCTGAAAAGGATGTCCAGATTTGGGGATCTCTCATGTTTAAAGGATGAGGTTGAATGAATGAAATCTCAATCTATAGTGACAAAATAATGTGAAAATCACTAGGTTTTGAGAAATTATCCATGGAGTTCCTTTTAGATAAGGAAGTCAAATCAAGAAATCATGCCATAAATGGCTTTGAAGAGTGTCTTGAAGACTGAATCTTGAATATGAGAGGTGGAACGGCATAAGTGGGGTTAAATGGGAAATAAAGGCACCCAAGAAGGCAGGGGCGTGAAAGTCCTGGTAGGCGTGCATGTACTGCGTTGGCTTGAAAGTCCTGGTCGCGCAGGTATACATGCGCGACACATGGGTACTTGTGCATTTGTAAACCAACATGGTAATACTTGGGCGATCTTTGACCAATGCCTTTAGAATTATCCTCAGGTACTTCCAAAAGAGTGGTGTGCAAGTTTTGGTGAGGAAGTAGGGCAGCGCACAAGTATTTTTATTTGCCTTAAGGGTAAAACACCTTAGGCGCACAAGTGTTAGTGAATTCTAACACTTAGACCTAACTCCACTTGTTTATACCTTCCATTCTATGTAAATAATTACCTTATAAGTGTTCGGAAGTCCTGAAGAAGAGACTTGGGTGTTCAAAGCTCTAAATCTGAATTCTGAAAAGGGGGCCCATCGGGTCTATTTATATGCTAGAGAAGAGCCCGAGCGGTTATCACTAAGGGCGCGCAAGTCACTTGCATGACCATTAGGCGTCGTGCAAGTGGGCTTGCACGATTGAGATGGAACTTGCATGGCACATGTGCTTTTGACGCCTTATTCATGCCATTGTCGATTTTTGATGTTTTCTTCAAAGGCTGAATCAATTTGGGCTAAGTCATTTTCCTTTACATTTCTTTGGACTCTGTGACGAAGAGGAGTGTCAAAAAAATAATATTTGGATCAACTCAACAATCTTTAACAAATTCGTTTACAGATCTAATGAAATCTGAGATTGAAATGAGTATGATGAGTGAGTTAATATTTTGTCCTTGGTTTTCAAATTTCACAAAAACCGGAAGGAATCTACATATCCCAACATAATTATATTAAAGATGTTCTTAAAAAGTATGGGTATGACAACACTAATAGTATAAGTACTCCTATTGGTACCTCAAACACACTTGATCTTGATGAAGCTGAGAAACCAGTAAATCAAACATATTTTAGAGGTATGATAGAAATTCTACTTTACATGATAGCTTGCCGACCGGAAGTGATGTTTTCAGTATGCTTATGTGCAAGATATCAATACAATCCTAAAGAATCCCATTTAAAGGTAGTGAAAATAATATTTCACTACATGAAGGGAATGATGGATCTAGGACTATTTTATACTTCTGGAAATGATTTTGTTTTAAAGAGATTTTCAAATGATGACATTGGTGGATGTAGAATGGATAGAAAGAGTTCATCCAGAACATTTCATTTCTTAGAATATTCATTAGTTTCTTGGTCATGCCAGAAGCAACATTCTATAGAACTATACACTACCGAAGCTGAATATATAGTAGTTAGAAGTTGTTGTGCTCAAGTATTGTGGATGCAACACACACTCACAGATTATGGCTTGAGATTTACCAAGACTCAAATATTGTGTGATAACACAAGTGCCATTACCCTTAGTAAAAACCCTTCACATTACTCCCATGAAAAACCCATAGACATTATACATCACTTTCTTAGGGATCACACACTAAAAGAAGATATCATTCTTCAATTTATCAGAATCCAAGATTAACTTGATGACATTATCACAAAATCATTACATTCTAATATAATTGAATACATTAAACAGATGTTAGGAATGATAACTGTGAGGTAATCATTCTTCATTAACTTCTTGTTAAACCATTCTCCTTATAGAAATAAACTCGTTTTCATAGGGGGAGTACATTGTTTGTTAGCTTTTCAAAAAAATTCGTAAAGAGTATTTCAAAAAATTTCGTAATGATGTTTTCATACTAGAAATTTTCGTAATGAAGTTTTTGTACTGGATTTTTCACAATGAAAATATTTTTAATGGGAATTTTCAAAATGGAAATTTCTGTACTCATATTTTTTTCAAATTGAGTTGTTCGTAGTCATATTTTCATCAAGAAGAATATTAGCTATTACGAATAAACATCCAAGACAATCCGAAAGGTATGACTTCCTTACTCAAGTTTTGATAGTCATTTTTAGTTACTGGTAGTTTCTTTTTATTTTAAAATTTCTCAGATTTGTTTCATCATTAATCCAAATGATTTTGATAAAACCAAAAAAAGATCGGATTCAAAATCTCCTTGCGGGTATGATTTCAACATTCAGATTAGATTATAGAAATTTTCAACTGTTTGATTGTTTTGGAAGTTCAAATGTCAGCTCCATGGCCTATATAAAGGGGACGCCCATTTTGTCCCACATTGATATCAATGCTCTTGTGTCTTGATGCCCTACATTAGTTCTTAAAGCCCGTTCTGAATCTCTCAGAACTCCGCCATTCTGAATGTCTATAGAAGCCGCTTCCCAAGATATGTCTACAACGAATCCAATTTCAAAATGGCTAGTGTACAAAGAAAGGCCGGTCCATCCGAAATATTACAAGTATGATTCTATCATCTCTAAAAACATCAAGTTGAATTGTTGGGAAGATGTATGTATATCTATGATAGGTGTTCAATATGTGGTCTATCTGGAGCTACTTGTAGAGATCTATTAATCAGCAATCTTCTATGAGGAAGAGGGAAGAGAAAAATTTTCTTTCATGTCTTATGGGAAGAATTGCAAACATACATAGACCAAGGAAGCAAGATTTGTAGGGCTGGCATATGATGGTGAAGCTGATTTTTTCTCACATAAACATCTGAATATTCTAGGAAGTTTTGTTAAGGTGAAGGATTTGGAGTTTCCTGGTCTAGATGATATAAATACAACCAATATTTCTCACCAATCATCTAATAATCGGATCATTCAGCTATGGGTACAAGGTTTCTTGGTTCCAAGAAATGGTGACAATGATACCCTAAATAAAAGTGATATATATTTCTTAGACTTCTTGGTGTTTCTAAGAAAAATAAATTTGATGAGGCATGTTCTTGTGACAATCAAGAACATCAATGAGGGAAATTTGAGAGCTCAAATCATCATGTACCCAGCCTTACTATCAAAGATGATATTTCGATGTCTGGATTCTTTCAATATTGCATGTATGTCTAAGGCTCGGAATTGCATGGTTATACTTGTTAGTGATGAAACCATGACAATGATGAATATGGCCTTTTCCAAGGAAACATGAGAGTTTTATATTTTTCCAGAGGAAGAGGCTGAAACCAATCCGAAAAATGTGGAGAAAGCTGAGCTAGTGAAGAAGGTTGGTAAGATGAGGAAATGAAAGAAGTGGTTGTTGAAGACAAAACCCCAAAAACTAAGGAAACCCAATCCGCACCTACAAAGTTGAAGAAACAGAAATCATATTTAGATGAGGTGGCTGCTAAAGGAAGGGAAGATAAGGAGAAAAGGATAGAAGGGGATCCATAGTTCAGATTGGACACTGCTGAGGCAAAGGCCTTAAGAGAAAAAGCAGCAGATGATTTAGAGAAACATACCAAAGAGAAGAAGATGAAGAAGAATTTGTCTAAAGCTGTAGTTGTTCAATCCCTTTTGAGAGACACAAAAATAGATTCTAAGAATATTCTTGTACCAGAAACCTTTCTTGTTGAGCCATTACAAGAGACCCCTCAAAAAAATTATTTCACTCCAGAAAAGTCTAAAGGGAAACAGGTTGTTGACGGAGTATAGAAAGGAGATGGTGAATAAGTAAAGGAATAAGTTCTTGAATAAATAGAAGATGAAGAGTAAGTAGAAGAAGAAGTAGAAGAAGGAAGTGTTGATCTAGATGACTTGATTAAACAAGTGAACGTTTATCAAGTGAAGGAAAACCTTTCAGAAAAACATCCACTCTGAACATCTGAGGCTGAGACCTCAAATATTGTCACTCCGGGAAAAAGAGATGAGGAAGAAGGAAAGGAAGATGATGAAAAGGAAGAAGAGAAAGAAAATGAATTATCTATGGAAGAAATCTATGAGAAGCACTTTCTTGAAGAATGAGCAAAGAAGGAGAAACCTGATGATGACAAGATAGTTCAACTATCTGAAAGTGAGGTAGACTATCCTGGTGAAGAACCCATTCCGAAAGTTGATAAAGGATAGAAAGTGCTTATGGACACCCCAACAAAAGATGTTATAAGGAAGAAGGATGTTGGTGGCTCTTCATGAAGAAAGTCTGTATAAATTGAAGAAGAACAATCCCCAAGCAACGTGTCTGATTCGGAATTATCACCATTGGGTCATGATTTATTTGTTGAATCATTAAAGAAGATGGTGGACGCCATTTCGATCTTTCTGACCATAGACTCCAGATTATAGATGCTTCAACATAGCCTAAATCCGAAATTAGAATCCATATCCATGGTGATGGATAAGTGTGTGAAGATTGATGCTGAGCATAGAAACTTCCTTATCAATTATTATTTCCACATAAATTTTTGCAGGAATATCACTTTCTGGTCAAATAAGATCGATGAGGATTTTTCAGAGCTTTATCATTTTTAGAAAAATGTTATTGAAGCCTTTGACATTGAGGATGCCAAAATGAGGAATCATCAGGATAAGCTGACCCATGAGAAAAATACTCGGAATCAACAAGTGAGGGATCTGAATGGGAAGCATAACTCAGTTCCTCAAAACTTGAAAGGGGAAATAGATATCTGGATTGAGATCAAAGATAATCTAGAAAAGTAGGATGAATTACTGAAGATGCAGAAAGAGTCCATGAATGCTCAGGTAGAGTTCCTGAAAGCTCATGATGAAAGGATTAAAGCCTTATAAAAACAATATGAGGATGATCATAAAGACTTGAAAAAACTAAAAACTCTATTGAAGAAGTTAATCCCCAAGGAAAAGGAAGACAAATAGACCAATCTGATTTTTTATTGTAATGTATTTCCTTGTAAATATTATTTCAATTCTAATAAAATCTCTAGTTGTTTGTATCTTTTGTTGTTATGTACTACTGTTTCAGGTACATTATTTCTTCCCCATTCCCTTAAATTCGTTTTCAAAATCACAAAGGGGGAGAAGGAAAAAGAACTACTCAAAGGGGGAGAAGGAAAAATCTAAAATCGAGAAGAAAAATATCTAAGTCAAGAAATATCCTTAAGAAAGGGGGTGTTTCTCATTACGAAGTTTTTCATTTCCATGACAATGAAAACTCCATTATGGAAATCCAGAATTAAATCCTTCGAGTTCCTAATCCTAAGGTGTAGTTAGTTGTATTAACCATCATTTATGAACAAAGGGAGATAAGTTTTAATTTCAATGTCTAAAGAAATTTTTCTAAGTCCATATGTTATTTTTCTAAAGGTTGTTTGGGCTTTGCAAAAAGGGGGAGATTGTTGAGTCAATATGGTTTTCCTTATGACATTTCCATTCATTCTTTTTTTGAAAATCAAAAACACCTTATACATAAGAAAATCTATATTTTACTTCTATAAGGAAAATTTTCTTCCCAATGGAATTGACCCATACCATATCTTCATTGCTTGTATCAATAATTTTCATAAGTATAAAAATCAGATTCATACCTAAAACCTCATAATCATATAATAGTCAGACATGAAGAATTCGGTTTTACGATCCAAATTCTGGATATGAAGTTTAATGAAGTTCTTTTCATAATTCTGGATACGAACGTTAATGAAGTTCCACTCCAAATTCTGGATACAAAATTTAAGGAAGTACCACTCCGAATTCTGGATACGAACTCTCACAAAATTCAACTCTGAATTATGGATACGAACTACAAGGATATTGACTCTTAACTTCTACTAGTTCAACCCCAACTTCTGCTAGTTCAACTCTGAACTTCTATGATTTCGACTCCGAACTTTTACTCGATCGACTCCGAACATTGTAAGTTCATATTCTGTATTCTATTGAAACTAGACTCCGGGTTTTCTTAGAAATTAAGACTCTGGATTTCTACAGAATTCAGGTTCTGAATTCCTATAAAACTGAATCTAAATATCTCTTTATTATAGACTCCGAATTCCATTTTGGTTAGGCTCCAATATTTTGATTGCTTATATTCCAAACTACAATTTTTCTCATGCTTACACTTGTTTCATTACAAAATGATGTCGTGCTTTCAGTTATTGACTAACCATTGGTTGAGTGACACGTGTACATGTCCCTCTTAAATTCAAGTAGGAATATGATCATTGGAGGAGGGAGCTGACTGCTGGAGCTTCGCCTATAAATAGGATCTCATTTGAATGTCGAATTGTTTTTTGACAAAACTCTAACATCTTTGATTACATGTTGTTGAACTGATTTCTAGAGAGAGAGGCTCTTATTAACTCTCAATGCATTGTGCAGAAAGTTTGAACGACTTGTTCAAAATTTTCTTCGTGCTACCTTGCGTCGTGCAACTACGATTTTTTCTGATTACAATTGAGGGCTTCCGAGGATAGGAAGATAGAGGTTCTAACACCTTGAAGTTGATGGATTCCTTGCTGAGGAAGATAGAGGTTTCGACTACCTGATAGTTGAGGGCTTGCATGCATAGCAAGACAAACTCAGATATTTGTATCGAGGGCTTATCCTGGTGCAGGTAATACAGAAATTCTTGAATGTATAAATCAAGGGAACTTTATCCAAGGTTGTTGGACACCCTTCTCTTTTTGTTAAAATAGTTTTTGTTTGTAACTTGTAGTTTTACTAGCTATTTTTCCACTCCATTTTGTATTGCTATGGAAAGTATAACTTTCTTATATTTCATTACATGTACTCTGATTTAGTTAGATTCTATACACATTATGGTAGAATCTTAGTCGGTGTAAACATTTGTTAAGATTCATTTCTGGAATCACTTTCTCATAGAAGTCTTGTAAATTATGCTGTTTAGCCTTGTTAAACATAACCTCACTAAAAATTTCATAAGGGGATTTTTAAAAGGTATAATTCACCCCCCATCTTCTTTATGAGAATCTCATTATTATTTCAATATTACTTTTCGTATCACAGAGTATATCATACATAGAGTCATACCATCCTAAAAAATATTTTTCTTTGATTCCATTTTTAACCAAAAATCAATTTATAATAAGTTGACATTTAAATATTTTCTTAATGTGCCATCATATCTATTATAAATGGGAACTTCTCCTTCTCTTTTATTCACACCATTAAATCAAATTTTATCTGAAAAAACCTACCTGAATATCTTCCAAACTTCCCTATCTACATCCTAGATTCAACACTTTGGGCTGAAAACCAACTTGACTTGTTCTTTTGGGAAAATAAAAAAGAGACCCAAAGAATGGGTAATTATTTTATACCTTCTTTCAAAGTTATTTTCATCATCTACTTACTCTTTCTATATTTTCTCCATATAAAAGTTATAAATACAATGTCATCCATATAATTATATTATATTATAATTATGGGACAACCATATTCCTCCTATTACCCATCCTATGGAAAACAATATCACCATTCGTGTGTACGTACGGCTTACCGTCTCCACACTGTGGTGTAAATTTTTTTCATTACACTTTATTTTTATAGCTATAGTGTTGAATATAATGGATGTATATAGGAAATATAACATGATATTTATTTCATTAAAATTCATATTTTATCCATGTCAACACCATTTTACCATTAACTAAATGACATTGTTGCTTGTGCATATGTACGACTTACCGTCTCCATGATATGATGAGCCTCATCTTCAACTTTCACCATCCATGAATGATTTTAAGAATAAATATTATTAATAAGTATTAAATATATGATAATATAATTCTAATAATATGATATATATATATATATATATTCATATATTTCAATCACCTACTTCCACTCAATACTATTAGAAAATGGAAACAATGTTCGTGTGTACGTACGTCCTACAGTCCCAATGAATTGTGTGCTCTATTTTGTTTATGTACGTATTATATAAATTTATAGACAGAATAAATATGATATATAAATAATGTATTACATTATTTATGTATGTAAATTATTATATATGTAATATGATAAGAAAAAACAATTCCAAACACATATGATAAAGAAAGCGATTATTACCTAAAACACATCATTAACTTGGAAATGATTAATAAATGGGTAATCTAATGTCATAAGATAATCATGTATGATATCATAAATGTGGATATGGTTATGGTATAATTTGATAATATAATTCTATCCTTCATACTGGAGGATAACTCACCCTCGAATAAAAAAATTATAAGGTTAAGGTTAATTTTTCAATATCATTATTCTCTGAAAATGACTATATGTAAGTATCTACTAGGAAATATTAATAATCCACATCAATTATTCTTATGCTTGTATTTAAAAGAAAAACTTATTTTCCTAAACTCTTATTAAAAGTCATTTTTACCCATTTTTTATGTTTTTAATTTTTTTTATTAAAATATATCTATTGTTTTCCAAATGAGGTACTATGTGTCCTTTTCCAAAAATCATGGAATGAATGTTGTTTAACATTTATAGTGTGATAGGTTATTTTACACCATTAAGATGCCCTAACATTTTAATGCTTCTCGTACATGATAAATAGGTTATTTTCAAGGTAACAGTTTTCTTTTATATTTATGAAGGTTTTAAAATGATTTCAAATTAAAAATGGTATATTACAAAATAATGTTTTAATGTTTTTTAGATAAATTTCATCTATTTAAACATCCTTAATTGGATTCCATACTTAATTATGGTTAATATATTAAGATAAATATTCCATATTGTATTGGAGGTTTAAGATATGTTTGACTGTGTATGTTTATTTTTGATACCCTTCATGGTTTATGGTTAAAGTATTGATATTTTTTATGCCTATTTGAATTTGAATTCTTATGCTGGTTATGTTTTACCTATTTTATAAGAGGAATGCATTGGAAATTGTAAGAGACGGGTGGGTATCGCTATAGTCCCTCGATGTATACGTAGTTTCATGAGACAATTATGTTTGGTTTTTGGATAATGTCTTATCCAATTTGGTATGGTGTATTTGATGAAGCCTTGATGGTGTGTTTAAGATGTAACACATTATACAATACCTCATTATGATATTATTTATTTCTTTTATATTTTATTATTTGACTAGCATAATATCTATGTGAATGTTTAAATAGAATTATCTGATTTATTCATGCCATATTATTCTGACGATAGTTTTTTAAAAGTCTTTTGTTTTAGTTAGGTACCATGTCTTAAATGTTTATGTTTATTTATGACTGATTCCTTTATATTTTTTATCCTTACTTAGCATATAATATCACCACTTTCTTATGTTTCATATTCCCATGATTCCAAGAAGTGTTATATGATTGATATGTAGGGTTAATCTAGGGTAATGAAGGAATTATCAAAGGATTATTTATAATGTGACTTATGTAATAAATTATGATGTAATGTTCAGGTATGTAATCAATTTTCCAATACGTTAAATTGGCTGGTCTATCAGGGAAACATTCTTTGTTATCAAGACAATGTATTAAAATAATGCACCAGATTAGGGATTCTGGGATCAATAAGTTACATCAATCGTCAATATAAGTTATGTTCTACGTACATTCTTCTAGGTTCCTCCATATATTTCATCATGTTTCTCCTATCCTTGTGAAGGAATGTGACCTCTATATTTCTAATGTATCTTTAATGGGTGTTGGTTGGTGTGGTTGTGTTGCTGTATGTTTGGGTGGATGGGGTCATTGCGGGATAGGTGATAATGATCAATTGTGTTGATCCATTCTCATGAAATATCATTAAAAACATTTTGAGGTCATGGATTCATTGATTCTCTATTTTATTTTCATCCAGTCTTCTAGTTTTTATGATTTTTCACACTAAATCATAATGAAATTATCAAAATAAATATTTGAACTTGATCAATGAAAGGTTATCATTTTCATAGTGATGTTATTGCATATTAATTTACAAGATAGTGTGATATTTATGATTTTCTTGTTTACAACAACATTCATGATAGAAATTATTGATGAACATAATGTCTGGTTTAATTGTAAATTTATTGGATAA
Organism: Viscum album; assembly: GCA_963277665.1. Classification (NCBI taxonomy): domain Eukaryota; kingdom Viridiplantae; phylum Streptophyta; class Magnoliopsida; order Santalales; family Viscaceae; genus Viscum; species Viscum album. The sequence goes on from OY728153.1 coordinate 155,411,473, forward strand.
AGGATTAAATAAGTCATGTTAATGGATTCAGTTGTTTTTGTTATTTGATGATAATAAAATGGATGCATTTATAAATGTTTAATTGAATTGGCTAAATCGAGATGAAATAAAGAACTTGTTTTCTATTAAATATAATGCCTTTGTAAGGGCTAATTTATCTCTGTATTATAAAGGCCAAATTCCTTGTACTTGGGAACCATGATATCATGTTGTGTTTGAAGACAGAAATCCTTTTTAGGGTCATGATCCCCCTTAAAATGTCTATTTCCTTCATCTTGTGATGTGATGTGAGCTTGGAAAGGATGATCCATGATGGTTGTTTTGGTACGTAGGGTAGTAAGTCCCTGTGGTTGTTGTATAATTTGATGGAAAGTGGAGAAATGTAATGATTCATTCATGCGGGTGTTGGGGAGGACACTAGAGACGATAGAAAAGGCCAAAGCAGGGCTTAACAGTTTATATTAAATTTGGATGCTTCTTGAACCTATTATATATTTATCTATTTTAGTCACCCCACTTCTTGAGGTAGATTACCTTTCTTACCTTCCTTCCAAAAGTAGTGAAGATGCATAGGGTATTGCATGTGCTTTCTATGTTTGGATTCTCTATGAAGTATGGGTCTAAAATTCTACTATAGGTGAAAAAAACATGATGGGAAGATCATATACTCATTGTTTTGATCCCCTTGTGTGGAATATATTAGGATTTTCTCATAGAATACATGAAAATATTTAAATCATGAATTGGTAATGTTATTAATAAATTGATAAATTTTTAACCCATGGGTTTGGATCTTGCTAGGTTGCAATGCTAAGGGTGTGATTTTGAGAAGTCATGGATTCACTATGGTTTTTCCTGGAGGGCATGGATATTGGTTAGATTGAGAATTAAATATAATATGGAAATTTTATTTTAAATTAATGTTACAATAATTAATTAGCATTATGTGAAGTTGATGAAAAGGGATATTGTAACATTATGTAGCTCTTTAAATGGTTCTGTGTTTATTAGTTATCTAGACATAGTTGTGGAAGTTGGGAGTCCAAGAGACATGATCTATTATTGAGTATGATACTAGGGTTTTCCCATACTATGGTTGTGATATATATTATATACTGTACTATTTTAATATTCTATATGCTACTCCACCCTCTCTGTTAGGGAGACTAACACCTAGTTGATTTTGATCCTCGGGTGGTGTTTTCTCCAACATCCCTGTGGAAGGATGGATGGGTGACTAACCCCTTTGACCCTGCACTCTTATTTTGGTAGTATCTTGTGGTAGTATTCCTGGAGGTAATCTTTCCCCATATATGTGTTTAGATGGATATATTTTCTTTTGGTTATTTAAAAGACATTTATTCTTGATGTTGTTTCATATGGACTACTATAGGTGTAATGTGCATTGTATGTGTTGGACTAGGGATCATTACTCAGTGTATGGTCTGCAATGGATTTAGGTATAAAAATTTAAGTATAACACCTGTTATGTGAGCTGTGGTGGCTACTGGAAACTACCAGGTAACTTTTGGTTATGTGGATGTTGTGGTGAGGTGCTAAAGGTTCATATTATGGAGCATTAACCAAGTGTCTTCGGCCTATCTTTCATGGATAGAGATACTTAAGATGTGCGATGTTGGGGAATAGTTGAAAACCAGAGGAAAAGTGGTAGAATAGTACCCTTTATTTTCATTATTATATTATATAATCATATATTTGATATATGGTGATGGTTATCATGGTGTATTTGGGAACAAGGTATTCATATTTAGGTGATGAATTAGTTTCACCTATTGTTCACTATTCTTTAGCATTCATTCATTAATTTTTCATGAGATGCTCTAGGGAGGATCCCACTGAATATAATAATATAATCACCATGCATTAGATTTATATTTTTTCAGCTCACATGGTGAAGGTTAGAGATCAGGCTACTGACTGCAAGTTTTTAGTTTTATAGGAGATATTCAGGCTTCGTGGCCATTGTCTTTTAACATTATTTTGGTTCAAGAAATCTTCCATTTTAGATATAGTATTCTTTTCATGAAATTATATATATGTACTTCTGTTTTATTTTATATTTTAGTCTGAGTAGTTGTTGGTTGGTTTCTGTCTTGTCTCTTCCTTTTGTATGTGTTCTTTTAGTGGGTAGTACCTCCCATCTGTGTATTTATTATACGCATTGTGCTAGTCAGCAACCCACGATATGCTGGATTTAGGAGATGGGGGTCAATATCTATCTTTTCCCACTTCCATCCCATAAGTGGTACACCTGTGGGGTGGGTTTCTGACACATGGTAATTAATTTGTACTATAATGACTATTCATGTTTGGTAAAAAATTATGTTGACATTGTTAGGTATTATAAATTATGGTAATTTAAAACATGTAATACCTTTTTTATAATTATTTCCTCAAAATTGAAAACTGCTAATTTGTAATTAATCTCTTATGGGCTACTAGAAGTCCTATTTTTAAAGAGAATATAATTAAATGTTTAGAAATATTGTATATCCAAATTCCACTTTAAAATTATTCCCATGAATAAAATATTATTAAATTATATAGAACATTACTAATATCAATTTAAAAAAAATTAAATTATATTCTAATATTATAATTTAATTTAATTAAATAGTAGTTTTTTATTAATATTTTTTGTTCTTCACTATTCATATAAAAATTATACTTTTTAGAAAAAGATAAAAAAATCACCTCAAGATAATTTCGACATCATGAATTCTAAAATGAAGTTAATTTAATTTATTTATTTTTCAAATAATTTTAAAAATTAATTTTAATATTTTTCCAAAAAATGAATTAAAAAACATTTCATTTAGAAATCATTGTTTTCAAAAAACATAAATACATTACAAAAAATTACATAATTTTTTGTCAATATATTTTCATTATGATAGAAATAAAATATAATATTTAAAAAATAGTCTTTATAATTCATATCTATAGGTTTAACAACTAGTTTTTAATGGTCTATTTTTAATAAATATATTAATTAATTTTTTTAATAAAACATTGTGTTTCATGTAACACGAGGTAAACCATTTTTCGGTCTTGAAAAATCCTTACATGGTATTGAATAAAATCTCGTTTAACTTGGTAGTTCAAGTAATTCATGAATAAAATATTTTTCATGAAATGGAAAATCTAATAAATATTAATTTAAATGATTTTTTTTCAAAAGATAATTGTGTAAAATTATACCCTAGTTAAAATAAATTTCACCCTCCAAATCCATCTATGTCATCAATAATTTAATTTTTGGGAATTCATTCATAGAAAAGTACATCATACAAATTAATAATAAACCTTCCTTTAAAAAATAATGTTTGAATTATAATGGTTATAAAAAGTAATTCATAACTGGGTTCTCGCATTGAAGAACATATGTGATAAATTAAAATATAGACATCGAAATAATATATATATAATGATAGTGGGTGATAGAGATTGTTGACCATAAAATGTGGGTGATTTAGAGAATGTCAACAACCACAGACCATAACCAAATTGGTGTGAAACATTTTAGTGATATCTTCAAAAATGATGATAATGGGAAAAAATTTCAAAAATATATAATTTCTTTTAGTTTGAAAAATTTTCACAAGAAGATATACTTACGTGATTTTAATTCATTTTTAAAGTACTATCTAATACATTAGTTTTTTTTCTAGTCTATCCCCACTATATATTTTACTCAGTGATATAATGTGAATTTAGTTTTCCTAAAAAAACTATTGGATCATAAGATTCATATACTGAATTATAAGTCATTCTATCTATAATTAGTTATCATAAAAAATTAGTCATAATATTTTATCCAATCTGAATAAATATTTATGTGGTTATGAAGTATGTTAATATTTGAAATAACATATGAATTTTAATTTATTCCATTTTACAACAAGTTAACCTTGTAACCCTTCAAGCATTCAGAATTTATAAATTACAATAATAAAATTTGACTTTACAATAATCCAAAATATATCCTAAAGTATCTCTTCATTGTCACATACCAATACTATGAATACCTTCATCCATTATTATATTTAAACATGTTAAAAATCTAAATTACCATGAACCCTTTCTAGAAACATACATTCTTACTCATAGATCATTCAAAAAATTACATGAATCAAAAAATATTGTAAAATCTATCAATGATAAAATGAAAAACTTTTCAACAAATCATATATCACATCTGTGGTCCCCAATACTATCTAATTTATGTTATATGTATCAATAATCTATTTATACTAGCTAAAAAACATTTTTTCAACATATGGAAGACATAAAGGGTTATCTTTTCCATATCAATCATCACTCTTTCATAACTAAACATCAATTTTATATCTCATATTTGAGTTACAATGTTAGAGAATGGTTTTGAGTAAACAATGTGAGGCAAAAACGGAAATAGTGTGAGGTTGAGTGGTATCTCAAGCATGAAGTATGGGCTTCACATGGGTTCCGACCTAACATGAACCTTCTTGTAGGTTGTAGGCAGTGATGACACCACATTTAGAACATGGTTTTGTGAAATGTTGGGGCCAAATAGAGTGAGTCCAATAGGTTGGACAGTAAGGGATTCATGGTTGGTGAATGGTTTGAAAAACCATACAACTGCCATGAATTTCATTAAAATGGTATTTTTACTATTTTTTTGATTTTATATCTTATGTTACATTACCCATTTCGTATCCCCTTTCAAGCATGAATGAAATTATGGTCCTTTTCCCTTCTTCCATTCTTGGAGACTGTCCAACTAATTGATATTTTTTGCGTCCCTTTGGACTTTATGGTGTGTTATATTCCTCCATTGATATTCTTTTATACCATTTTTCTTTATCTATAATTTTGGAGTTCCCTAGGTTTGATTTCATTGATGATTACACTAGAACATTCTATAATCATATGTTTCTCTAGATGCATTTTGTTTTTAGAATGGACATTGAGGGCTTCTCCAGAGTGTCTGGTTTCTTATACGTTGTGTGACCATTGGGGGGGATGGATGTAAGTGATCCCTCAGATTTTATGTGGTTCTATGTTGTGAGACAATTGGGTAGAATTGTATGTTGAGTGACTCTCCATACTTTCTACAGTTATCGATACTATACATAGAGGGGAATTTATGGTGACTGCTTCCTCAGAGAGTCTTTTTTAAAGCTGAACTAGAGGGGTTAAACTATGAGTACTTCCTAGAGGTTTAATTGTGTTTGTTTTGGTTGAACCAGAGGGTCTAGGTTTTGAGTACTTCCTTGGGGGATACCTATTGTGTTTAGTTAGTCAATCTATATGTGAAAATGAATGAAATTAAAAATATAGGATTATTTACATTGAGTACTTCCTTGTTTACTTATTCATTTTGTTTATTGCATTACATATATATTCACGGACTCTTTGGCCCAGATCGTCAGTTTTTTTGCTACTGGGATTCATCTCACACCCTATATGGGTTATGTTTTGTGCCCAAACAAATTATACTGTTGTAGGTATAAATAAGGGAAAGTGCACTTATACCCTAGGTACTTGATTGGTGAGGAGATGGAGAGCTTGGGACGAAGCTGAGGCTTGAGATGAAGCTAAAGTTTATATATTTTCCTTTTTATTTTGGTTTAATACTATATTTACTCATTTGGACATGTTTGATATTTTAAAATACATATGTATCATGCATCATTTATATAGGTGTGATCCAGTTATTTATTAATTCCGATGTTTACTTATTCCATGTTATTACTGCTTCCGCTATTGTTATCTGTTTTACTTATGTTGTGTTGCTCTTCTAATGAGGGCATATTTTCTGCACTATCACACCCAAGGCCCTCACTGCTACTTGACAGCCTCTGCCATTTGGGGAAATGCATTTGACGCCATGTTACCAACATCGTATGGGGAACCTCTAGTGACTCCTAGATCTCGAACATTACAAACTGGTATCCAAGGAATTATTTTCTTCACGAATCACTATTTGGAGCCTATATCCAGGTATAAGAATGAAAAAGGTACTTTCTAATAAGCTATTCCCTGGAGTAGGTAGCCCGTGTATAAGGAAAAGACAATTTACCAAGTATATTGTGATTTTTTTTTCAGGTTTTCCAATTTTTAAGGTTTATTTGATTTCAATATGGGGTGATTCACATGTTCTGTGATGTTATCATTGATATCATTGAGATTCTATTTCTCTTGCAACCTGATGAGATGAGGGCATTCGATCTCATGATCATATAGGCACATGTTAGAGATCACATGTCATGCAATCTTGGCATGCCATTTAGGGTGCATTACTGATTGCATGTTGTGGTGAATGTTTTTGGGTTAGATATGAATGTTGTTATGGTAGATGCCTTGATAGAATAACTACTATTTGATAGGGTATTGTGAATATGTAAGAATTAGTTTGAATGAATTCCACACTTTGGTTCGTGTGGTGTTATCGGCCCCCATGGCCTGAAATTTGGTTAATCATTGATTTTTATAATTTTATATGACTTTTATAAGATTCAAAGCTTCGATTCGTAGGGATTACTGCCCCTCGTGAATCTAAATATGGTACTTTAATGTTGTTTTATTGTTTTATGGGGTTCCAATGTTGTTTCTGAGGCTTACTATCTAGAAAAACCCAGAATAACTGGCGTGTATTGATGAATATACGCCATGTGTCCTTCTGTTTGTTAAGGAACCATTTTTCTTAAGTACACATGCTGTAATATATGTACATAATGTGTAGTCTCTAATAGCGTCACTGTATGTTTGGGTAGATACATGGGGTTTGGAAATCTTTGGGGGAACACGTCGTGTACTAGTTGTATACACTGATTTCTGTCGACCATCTTTCCACCCATGTGACTAACGAAACAGATTGATAAAACTAATGTTTTACATGCTATGTAAATAATTAACACAACGTGTACTGTAACCCTAGAATCCCATCGTGTAACAAATAACACAGGTAGGTGAAATTCATTATGTGCATGTCCTGTCTATCTGTAACATACCATGTAGAGTGATACATGTAACCGTCTGTGTTACTAAAAAGATAGGTCAGTGATTTACTTTCTATTAAATCTTTTGTTAGGAATAATAATGTTGTGTAGAGTCAAACACGTCTCCAATTGTGTGTATAATGACATGGGATGTTGAAACTAATGTTGTACATGCCGTGTTCAATAATAAGAGATTGTGTAGTCTTGTTTTATGAGAACCGTGTGGGTTAGTCATGTGGAAGAACATGGGTTGGGGAAGAGCATTCAAGTACACACCAGGTGTTTGGAAAACACGCCATGTGTATGGGTTGTTACACAACCTGTTTTGGAAGATCTACATGACCATGTGAAGTCTTAAGGGAACACGCCATGTAAGAGTTATACATACCATGTATCTATGTTTTTTAAAAAATGAAATCTTTCTTTCTCTTGTTCCCTTTTGGCACGTCTAGTTTTCAGTCCTTTATAATCATGATCTAAGGTGTGTGCTTGGCCTTGCAGAGTCATGCCCCCAAGACATCCTACGGTTCAATGCCAGATTTAGGGTGGTGATCATACACCTGACATGGCAGATCAAGAACTTCTAGCAGATCATCCAGTCATTCCCATCTTAGCACCGCCCATTATCCAAGATATAGGTGTCGATGGATAGTTCTGAGAGGTATTGATGAGGTTCATATAGAGCATCTAAAGAGTACCGTATCCTACCCCTTTTATGGAAGAGTTGACTGGGCTTTTTCTAGCATCAGCATCCCCCCACCTTCATAGGGGATAGACAACATCAGGTCGTAGAATCATTTTTAGAAGCCACGCTATCTATCTTTGAGCATATGGAGACTCATCCAGAGGGGAGGTTGAAGCTATCTATGTACATGATATGGGGATCCTCCAAGAGATGGTGGGATGTGATCTCATAGGAAATACTCTAGTAGGTTATGGGGTGGGACGAGTTCTAGTGCCCCTTCTATGTTTACATTTACATAGACTCTTTGAGGGCCAATCGATCCAGAGAGTTTAAGTGTTTGGAGCAAGGTGCTCCTTCAATTATGGAGTAATCTTCTTTAATCAAAGAGCTGAAGCAATTCACAACCATCTAGGAGGTGATGAGATATTCTTGGAAATGACGTTTGAGGATTGTCTCAGGAAAGACATCCAATCTTAGGTGAACATCTTCAAGTTGACTTCTATCACTTCGATAGTCAACCAGGCACTGAACACAGAGTGAAATATGAGGGATTCTAGAGTTGTGAGCCATGGTGGTTTGGAATCCGGATTTGGTACCTCTCATGCTGATAGAAGGAAGTTCCACTTGGAGTCTTCACATGGATATCATAGTAGGCAAGATAATTATTCTGGTGGCCAGGTGGTGTGATACCACAATGGGAAGAGTGGGAATACGAGGCCACATTACCTCTGAGTCCTAGTCGAGTTCCAATCATTTGGAAATATGGGACATCTTTAGGTCTTATGTTAGTTCTTCTCACCAACAGCAGGTGACTTGGGTTCAACTATGACTCCTCTTTCAGGATAAGCTCCACCAGTTTCACATCAGTCTGAGAACTAGAGTTCTTCCAGTTATTTAAACCATGGTGGAGTCCATGGTCGCGGTGTCTATACACATGGTTTTCGACATCCATATGGTAGATAAGATTATGTATATCAGTCAGGGTCACATGGAATTGTATAGTCCATAATTTTGCAGTGGTGTAGACCCAGCAAGAGTAGGATCCTAGATGCTATACTGTTCAAGTTACAATCCTAGTTGCCTCAGTTTTAACTTCAGTGCTTTTCAATACAGGGGATTCCCATAGCTTTATATATGTGGAGTTTGTGGAGAGCCTTGGGCTATGTATATTTTATTTGCTGATATCGTTATTCTAGACACTCCATTGGATACATGAAGAGATTGTGCAAATCAGTGAAAGGAGTTCCCTCTGAAGGTTGGTGGGTGTCACTTCTTTTGGGACCTCTACACCTTAGAGATTATAGGCTATGAATTCATTATTGGAATGGACTGGTCAGTTCCCTTCCAAGAATTTGTCAACTTTTATCACCATATAGTGAGTTTCACATCACCAAAGGGATGATCATTTGTTCATAATGGTGAATGAGATGTCCAGGTGAGCAGAGCCGGACACGAGCATCATGGATTGGGTGGAGTTACAGCCCAGATTTCTAGTCTATACTAGATGTCCAGGGGACATCACAATTGTGCTTTCCTCTAGTGGTTAATCATTTTGGAGGTTTCTTTTGAGAGTACTTTTCTGGTTTTCCTCTAGATATAGAGGTGATATTTTTTATTGAGATTGTGCCAAGAGCGATGCTAGTGTCTGTTCCTCCTTTTATTATTTCTACAATAGAGTTAAAAGAGATCAAGATGCAATTTGAAGAGTTGCAGGAAAGGGGTGTCATCTAACTCAGTACCTCTCCTTGGAGTTTTTATATCCTGTTTGTGAAGAGGTTGATGGTACCCTCTGACATTATGTGGATTATCGGAAGATGAACCAGTTGACAGTCAAGAACTGATATCCCTTCTCGATGATTGATGATCTCTTTGATCTTATTTGAGGAGCCTGAGTGTTCTTAAAGATTGACTTGAGATCTTATAACAATCAGTTGCACGTTCGACCATCAGATATACATATTATATTCTTTCAGAGCTTGTATGGTCTATACAAGTTTGTGGTTATGCCATTCGGTCTCACAAATGCACCTATGGATTTCATGGAACTAATGAAATGAGTGTTCCATCCATACTTGGATTCCTTCATGGTAGTTTTTGTGGATGATATCTTGGTCTACTCCCACACTCAACATGACCATGCCACCCATCATGATATAATCTTGAATACACCGAGATAGAATCATTTATATGCTAAGCTCTCAAAATGCCACATTTTGATGGACCAAATTCACCCCTTGGGTCATGTTATCTTAGAGACATGAGTATCAGTAGACCCAGGGAAAATGAGAGCAGTAGTTTCCTGGGATACGGTGAAGATCTTCTTTGAGGTACAATGTTTTTTAGGGTTGGAGGGATACTACATGCATTTTATATAGGACATCCCATGCTTAGAAGCACCAATGACAAGCCCAACTAAGAAGTGTGATATGTGTTTGTAGTTAGACTCTTATGAATAATTCTTGTAGGAGATAAATGGGAGGTCGAATTCGGCACCAATAATAGTACTTCCAAAGTTGGGTAAGATCTATAATTTGTACTATGATGCATCAGGAATCAGGCTGGGAGTAGTTCTAATGTAGGGAGAAGGAGTCGTGGCATATGGATCTCGATAGTTGAGGCCACATGAGAGGAACTGCCCAACACACAATCTCGAGTTGTCTGCTATTGTTCATTCTTTACGTTGTTGGATACATTATCTATTGGGAGATCATTTTTTAGTTTTTACCGACCACAAAATTCTCATGTATATCTTTACGCAGCACGATCTGAATCGGTGATAGTGAAGGTCGGTCGAGTACCTTCAGTCCTTCAACATTGAGATTTCCTATATTCCTAGGAAAAGAAACACTATGGTAGATTAATTAAGAAGGAGGACTCAGATACATGCAATTTAGCTATCCAGTAGTGAGTGGTAGCATATTGCTCTTTAATCTAAGATGCATTTGGTGGTGCATGGCAGGCAGGGGAAGAATTTCCTTTCTTATATAGAAATTACATGTACTCTACTCAATTGAGTATGAATAAGGTAGCTATATGATTTTGAAGGCTTATTCAGTGTATTAGGAGAGTACCCTATTCTATGATGGATAGTAGGTGAGGATGAGATCTGATGTTTCTGGTGTCGTGTATGGGGGTAAAAACCCTGCGCGAGGAACTGATGTCGGACTTTCATTCCTCAGTTTGGGAAGTTCATCCTGGTGTCACCAAAATGTATCACGATCTGGCCCTTAAGTAATGGTGGCCAGGTATGAAGAGGGATGCTTCTGGTTTTTTCATGAGGTGTTCAAACTATCAACAGGTGAAGGCGGAGCATCAGTGACCAGTAGGGCATTTGTTGCAGTTACCCATTCCCTAGTGTAAGTGGAAATATGTTGTGATGGAATTAGTTATAGTGTTACCGAGGTATCCTCACGGAAATTATGTGGTTTTTGTATTCATTGAAAGACTCATGTATGTTTCTCACTTATTACCGATCAAGGAGAATTTCAGTGTTGATGAGCTGGGATGGTTCTACATCTGAGAGATTGTATATTTACGTGGAGTACCACACTCTATTATTTAAAGTAGGGATTATCCTTTAACATCTCAGGTCTTACTGGGACTACCGAGGGCTATGCGTACACAGGTACTTCTGATTACAAATTACCATCCCTAGACAGATGGTCAGTTTGAGCATACGATTAAATTGATGGAGGAAATGATTTGAGCATGCGTTCTATACATTGGAGATTCTCGGGAGAAACACATACCTCATGTGGATTTCACCTACAATAATAGTTTTCAAGAAACTATTCATATTGATCCTTATGAGTCTTTTTATGATAGGCCATTATGATCTCCCATATATTTGTTTGAGGAAGGAGCTGCAGCTATGATGGGACCTTGTCTTGTTCAGGAGACCACGAAACAGGTGGTTTTGATTCATAAGATGATGTCTTCTACATATTCATGGAAAAGTATTATGCTGATTAACATAGATGGCCTCTAGAGTTCGGGGGTGGAGATCTGGTTTTTCTACATGTCACACTAAGGTTCTGACATAAAAGGATTAGGAGACAAGGAATGCATTCACCAAGGTATGTATGGTCATTTTCCTATCGGTTGTAGTTACCTCATAGGTATTGGGATATGCATGATGTATTCCATGTTTCTCTACTCCGATGTTATGTATCATACATGTCTCATGTTTTCAATCCCATGGAGGCTGAGTTAGAGGTGGACACCTCATTCGGGGAGCATCCTATTTAGATTTTTGATCGACGTGCAAGGGTTATCTTTGGCCGGTCTGTTCCAGTGTTATGAGGGAAATGATAGAACGAGTGAGTGTAGGATGAGACTTAGAGAGGGATGCTGATGTACGATCACATTGGCCGCCAATGTTCAAGGATTATTCTTCTACGCCTCCGTACTAGGGAAATTTATTAAATAATTTCATTATGGGGGAATTTTTTTAATAACCCAGATCTTCTTTTCATGTATGTCTTTGATTTCTGGTTGATATTGAGAAAAAGAGAAGTTTATGGAAATTTTAGGAGTAAACTCCGTGTAGTTATATGTACACCTCATGTACTAGGTGACACCAGGAAGCTCTATAATGGCTGTGTAATGGCCGAGCACATGGTTGTGCATGGGGACTTAGAGACCCCCTAAAGCGAGTACCGGCTAAGGCATGTTCACATCGTCTATGTCTAAAGTACATCATGCATACATTATTTTTATTTCAATAAATGGACTGGGGTCACATCTTATGTACAAAACCTTCTTCTTATTTTTCTGTCTCATCTAAGAGTGAATGAGACATCCAATTCTTCTCTAAGCCCCCCGACTCGCCATCCACTCTCTGAATTGAACTCTGTCGGTTGCGTGGGAATCACATCGGTTAGTTCTTTCTTCTTCTAGAATCACATTTCTTGATCTCCTCTTTTTTGATATGTCTTGAGTTGAATGTTTTTAGAATTTTTTTATATCTATGGCGTTAGAGGGTGATTCAAGGCTTGAGAATTGTGTATATCGTCCGTAAAATGCTGAGGTAGGTGGTTTGTGCCTTTCTGTAGAGTCATTAAATAATATGTGAAAAATTTCCCAATACCTAAGAACGGGGTATTGCGTGTTTATGGTTATTTGAACGTTTATTTCCTGTTATGCCTTGTTTTTTTTGGATAGAGGTTAATTGTTTCTAAATTGGGTTATATTTGCCAAGATAAGGATTTTTTTCCCATGTTTGTTTATTTTGACTATTTGGCCAAGCTCTTCCTATTAGGTAGCTTCTTTGTTTCGATTCCTAGTTTTTTTAGGTTGGAGTGATTATTAACTAACATAATGTGATGTTTCATAGAATATTTTACCAAGTATTTCTTGAGATTTTATTTGGATTCCATACAATTTTGTGCACATTTGACATACACAGGGCTGGTGGAACCTTGTGTAAGAGACCATAGAGATAAGGGACGTTAAGGGCTTCTCCAGAGTGTATGTTTTCTTTTATGTTGCGAGACCACATTGGTGATGGACATATGTTCTCCCTCGAAGTGTCATTATTTCCACTGTTGTGAGACCAAAATAGAAATAGGACATTTAGTTCTTCCCCAAAGTGTCTATAAATACTGATAGAATTCAAGATGGGTAATTGACGGTTAGTTCTTCCTCAGAGATTCATTGCCAAAGTAGAACCAGAGGGGTAAGACTGTGAGTACTACCTAGAGGGTTTCTTGTGTTTGTTTTGGTTGAACCATAGAGGATAGGCAGTGAGTACTTCCCAGAGGGTTACCTGTTGTGATTAGCTTCTTACTGGATATTTGAAAATGAATGCAATTGAAACTATATGGTTGTTTACATTGATTAGTCCCTTGTTTATTGCTTCATTTTTTATTATTTCTTATCATATGTATTCACTGGATGTTGGGAACATATCTTTGGGTGGTTGCTGACTGGGATTCGTCTCACAACTACTTTGGGTCATGATTTTATGCCCAAACAGATTACATTGTTGTAGGTTTAGATTTGGGAAAGCACCCTTATATATCAGGTACATGATTGCTGAGGATCTGGAGAGAATGGGACCAAACTAAGGCTTGTGAAGCGGATGGATTTTATCAGTTTTCTTTTTTTTGCATTGGTTTAGTATTTTATTTCTACATTGTGACTTATTTGGTTTTTTTCCAAGACATTTGTATCATGGATCATTTATATATTTGTGATCCACTTTTTTATTACTTCTATTGTTACTTATGTCTTGTTATTACTGCTTCCTCTATTTTTATCGGTTTTACATTCAATATTTCACTCTACTAATGATGGAACTGTTTCACCACTATCACACGCAAGGCCCTTGCTTCTAGTTGGTAGCCTCTGGCATTTGGGAAAATGTGCTTGAGTCCATGTGACCAACTTGGTATGGGGCACCTCTGGGCGGCTCCTTGAACCGAGATGTTACATTAGATTTAGGTTATCTAAATGGGAAGTTATTTTTCAGTATTAATACATATTTTGAAATGTGTTTTTAAAAATAATTTGATTGAAAATATTTTTAATACTAACTTTAAAATGTTTATTTGAAATTTGTTATGTGGTTTCTCTAGTTATGGAATTCTATAGTAATGTAGGTCATAGAACATGAATGATTTCCATTGATGAAGAACCATGTCTTGAGGCTGGCCTCCTAGTGGTCAATAAGGATTCTTTTTTTAGATTTTTATGAAATGTAAAATGAGATTTTAGTTGGATTTTAAATATTGATTGGAAATTTATATGTGGAGTATTTTGAAAAAACTATCAATTGGTTTTGTAATGGTTTTAAAAGGAAATACATGCCTTGATTATTATGTTACGTTTTAAGGTCATATAGATGGTTTTATGTTTTAATCATTTAAGGATGTTTTTTGTATTTTTCATGAATTTTTTATATGATCGTGTTGCTGATCTAGTATTAGATAATAATGTAATGGTTTTGGTGCTCGTTGTAATCTCCAAAATTATGTTGTATACCAGTAAAAAGGAATAAGACTGATCCTTCGGACACTGATAGTATACTTTATTGTTAGTCCCTAACTAATTATCTAGGTGATAATGAAATTACTTGTGAAAAATTATTCTTGATTGAGGTTCATTATCCATTTTTTGAGATTTTATAATGATTTAGGATCCATTGTTATTATGTGTAGATGTTTTTCAGAATGTTGTTTTATGAAATACATGTTTAGATGGTTGTTGGATAATGGTTTCGAGCTGTACATGTATATATGGTTTTTGGATAATGGTTTGGTAAAATAAATTTTGTTTTTAACGGTTTGATAGACTCAATGTTTTGTATCAGTAAAAATAGTTTGATTTATTATCATCTATTTTATGGAGGGCCAAGAAATGTTGGATTTTAATTTGGGGGTTTGATTTATATGTTTAACTGATATTCTATGAACATAAGATGCCAATAAACTTGAAAAGTTCCACGGATTTATCTTTTATGCTCCCTAAGTGAAATGAAATGTGAACACCCTTTCTAAAAACATATAGTATATACCACGTATGATATAATTTAGAGGACTTCATCGGGTTGTTTCTATCATGGTGGGTCTTTTTGACACCATAAAACCTTGGTCTTGTGGGTACTAGATGAGGTTTTATATTCATTGGAATTTTTTCGTTTCGTTATTGTTTATTTATTCCAACTTTTATTCATTAGACAATGATTTATTAATCGGAATTTTCTTTAGAAACCATTAGTGTTGGTCAACTTAGGTTTTAGTCACACTCTACCTGGGCCACCATTTCACCTAGATTCCCAACCATATCTCACATTTGTATTTTAGGAATATTTTTGGGACTGAGAGTCACACAAAGTGTTTTTTGGGCAATCTAAAATGCTCAGGTGGTATCATGTGACTGGAGGGATGGGTTGGTGTTTTTATATCATTTTTTGTTTATTTTATTTTCATATCATTTGTGACTATCATGTTTGGTGGTCAATTTTTATGTTTCATGGGTCCTTCTAGACCATAAATTCATTCCATTTATTATTTCATGTTCCAGTTTTTTATCCTCTTACTCTGTTGTGTATGATATTTGAATATTTACATCTAATTTTTTACTCTAATATAATACTATAGGATCCTCCTAATTCATTTTCATACCCCCATTAATAGTCTGTAGCCTCTGGTGTATATGGATGCATTCTTGAGGTCATGCAATGAAGTTTATCAGAGTAATATATAGTGTCTCCGGTTTTGGGATGTTATAATGTGGTACGAGAGAAGTTATGTTACTAGTATTTCACTATTTTGGGTTTGGTAGATAGAATACATAGGAATGAGTTGTAGAATTTGATTGAGACTTTGCTGGTTCATTGAAAAGACATTCCTTTATGATGTTCTAGTTACCTTGGG
Organism: Viscum album; assembly: GCA_963277665.1. NCBI lineage: Eukaryota > Viridiplantae > Streptophyta > Magnoliopsida > Santalales > Viscaceae > Viscum > Viscum album. Next base: position 155,427,540 of record OY728153.1, read on the forward strand.
ATTTAATTGTTGTTCTGGTTTGTGATGGTATGGTCGTATATGTCTTCTGCTATGATAAATGAACATGTTTATTAGATTTGACGATTTATGATGGATTCATGAATCTAAGAACATTTGAAATATGACTATTACTTGGTTTTGGAACAAAGAATGTATTTGTAATTGGTTTCTCATGCATCGTGTTAAGAACATATGAAAAAAATAATATAGGCCTTATAGTACTTTATTTCATTGATTACCTTCTAATGACTAGGTATGCAGATATACGCCGAGAAAATAAGAGTTGAGGGAACATGTTCCATTTTTATGTATGGTTGGATCAGTGACCCTAGTGGTTCATTATGATATAATTATAGTGCCTTTGGACCCCTCAATGATGTTTTTTGTTGAGGTTAGTAGAATGAACTGGTCCTCTAAGGAGTGGTTTGATGTGAATATCATCAGTGAGGATGGTGACCATGTTATGTGATGTTTGTTCATACGTAACACCTAGTTGTTTGGGACACTGGAGTGGGTGTTTTTAATTTTCGATATCGTCTGAAAATGAGACAAGTGCACAATGATGCCTTGTGGGATGTGAAATTTTGTGATATGGTAATGAACCTTGGTGGTTGGACCTAGGGAAATTTTTTATGTAACTTTTGTTTAGGGAGGTTATATTGAGTGTGTGCATTGAATTCCCCATGATAGGGTCCAGTCTGTTTATGGCTGATTTTTGGTGCGTGTGGTGTAGACGAATTCTTTGGTCTCTTGAGAATGGTGCATGAAGGGTGAAAATTTTATGGGACTTTTGAACATCGGATGACCTTAGTATTGTTAAATAGAGAATTAGTGCTAGTGTTTATGTTTAGGGTTGTCTTCTAGAGGGTCTAAATTTTATTTGGATCAAAGAATTGGTGATGGTTAATTTGTTGATTCATTCCTAATAATTATGAGTTGGATCAGGTAAAGAGTGGTTCTTTTGAAAATGTGGGTCCATGTGGAGGAGTTCTCATTGGGTAGAGATCACACATGTTAGTTTGTTTTGTTAGGATGAATATGAAGGTATCCGTTTTTCTTGAGAAGAGATATACTCTTGGTGTTGATTCATTAGTGGTGCTTCCCACTCTAGGAGTAGTATTGGATTGGTTCATAGCATTGTTATCAAGGAATTTTTCTTCAGTATCGTGGTGAAGGCATATAAAATCTTCATGGATCTTTGAATGATGATGGGGTTTTTGAGTGGTTTTGAATGATATTTTATTTATTTATGTTAAATCTGGTTCTAGAATGAAACAATAGTGATCATATATGGATGAGATGAAAATTCAGGGAATACATGGACAATGTATATGGATTGTGGGCCAATGTATCGAAATTTTTGACTTGATAGAGTCAGAACCAGGTTTTATTGTTCGGTTACACAAGAGCATGAAATATTTAATCATCAATAAGATCTTAAAGGAACAGTCATTTGGTGATGTAATGTATTGTTACATTTTTGAGAAATACATTATGAGAGAGTATTCTTGGGCGCTTTATTTTGGATGAAAAATATCTGGGGAAATATAATCATTTTGGTTGTGGTGAGAGGATTATGGGAATGGTGACCTATGGAATTTTACAAATAATTGAAATGATTTTGAATGGAAGAGGTTGTAGTGGTATTCATTGATAAAATAATAGTATTCTCAAAGTTTAAAGACAATCATTACCAATATAATGTTATATTAAAGAGTATTTTAAGAGAGTACCAACATTACTCTAAACAATAGATATGTTTTCTTGGTTTTATATAGATCTTGTTTGAGGTTACTCTCATGGATCATGGTATGTGTATCCATTTTTTTGGATGATCAGCATAATTTTTTTATGTTTTAGCTCCTTACATTAGACCACATGTCAATTAATACCACGGGTTCGGTTTTCGGATGCTGAGAATGGTCAATAGTTGATGCTTCATTTGGTCAGTCACATGAGATTGTGGTATTTATATCAAATTGTTCAGAATTTAGTGATTGGATCATGGGAAGTAGTGGTTGAGGTGTCTGGTTGAGTGGGTGATGTGGAGATGCCTATGGTGGGGAGCGATGTGTTAGTTTTAGAGATATAACCTTAATGGTGGATGGGATATGGTTGTGTGGGTCTTGGCGTGGATTAGACTAGTTGAACCATGATTCTATAAATGAATACTTTAAAAGTGTTATTAAATTCTGAAGTAAATTCTGATTGGAACAAACCTTGGAGTGGATTATAAATCTAATCATGACCTTGGGATCCAAGTAGTTTTGATAAGAAATTTGAGGCTCTTACATTTAAGGTGTGTTGATGAGTGTGGTAGGAAATGATTGTACTTTTTACCCTGTAGGGTAACTTACTCTAGAATGTTATTTAGATGAATGGTATAATCTAATGGGTATGTTTTGGGTTGCTGTGGAAGGCCTATAATTACGAGGGATTAGTGACCATATAAACTGACATCAAAACAACAATTGTCACAATTATTTTTGGAATAAATTGTCCGAAGATAGTCCGAATGGATTTAGTGAAAAATGTAGGTACCGATGGTGGAATTCTACATCTATTGTGTATTTTTCGGAATGAAGAGTTATTTTTGGGTTTGATTTGGTATTTTGATGAAGATAATGTTTTCTCCTAGTTTGTTAGTAGACGCTGGTTGCATGTCTTATTTTATAGGTTTTTGATAATAGAGATAGTTTTCAATGATTGTTTTCACTCTCATGGGTGATGGGGTGAGGTAGGTTGAGAAATATGTCATTCACTAAATGATAGTGTGAGTTTTGGGTTTTTGTTATTTCTTCTGGAAGGGAGTGTTAAAAATTGGCTGTTTGTGGTTATATATTGAAGATTATACTGAGGAACGCCATATCTTGATGAGTTTTTTGTGATTCTGTGATCAATGTTTTATTATTCTGGGCATAGGTAAGTACTATCATTGTATTTTTGTTTTCTTGAATGGATATTGGATTATAGTTTTGTCTATTTGAGAGGCAATAATCAGAATTTGTTCCTAGGTAGTGTTTCAAGATACCTAAATATGGAAGTCACTATTAAAAAATAATTGTGATTACCTATTTTAGTTAGGTGAGGATGATGGATTAACACTGAGGACTCTCAAGGATGATAAATGATATGGCGGGGAGGTTTTAAGATCCCCTTTCCATACGGATAATAAATTTATGAATTTTTATAATATTTTCATTACTGTACATATAAAATCCTGAATTAATACATGGAATGGGGTTACACAGGTTAAAATTCCTAAACGCTTTTTTTAGACCACAGCTAATGGTCATGAGGTGCCTTAAGTATTCCAATGAGGTTCTAAGGCATCGAATTAGGTTTCAACAGTTTTGTGTTTCTCTAAAAAGGGTGTACATTTTTTCATTTTTTAGAAGAAATTGTGAGACACAAAGATGCATAATAAGTTTTTTGCGCATCTTGAACTGAACATGGTGGAGTTTCATGGATGGTTCATGGTTTTTAGTGAATAGTATGAGGCCAAATGGGAAATCATGCCTGTATGAATTTGTTTCTATGTCATTGCGAACATGGTTTTAGAAAAACCATTCTCATTACTATAGGTGGGAGGTTCTACTGATGCAATGGTTTGAACATGATTTTTCATGATTTGCTTGATAACCATGAGTGGTCTGGAGGTTGGGAGGTAAAGGGAACACAGTTCCCTCCGGGGTTGGAAAATCATGGGGCTAAGACCTTTAACTTCGCCTAATTTCATTAAAATGGTATTTTATCAACTTTTCCTTTTGGTATTTTATGTTACCTTCCAAACATTCTTATCCCATTGGTTGCAATAACTTTGGGTGGATCATCCTACCTTCCTCCTTTCATCAAGTCTATCCAAGGAGGTAATTTGGATGTGTTCCTTCAGAGTTTGGTGTGATTTTTCTTCCTTGAGTAATATTCCATATTTTAAATTTTGTTACTCTCTAATTTTGAAAATCCTTGTTTGGGGATTCAATGAAAATTCTACCAGAGCATTGTGGAGTCAATCTTTTCTCTTGGGGTTTTAGGATGGATTGAGTGGCTGAGATCCCAGGACGGATTCCGAACTTTTTTTCATGGAATTTAATTAATCTATGTGAATTTGGTATGTTTTTTTGAATTGATTAATTTAATTTGTATTTTTTGACATATATACTAGGGATTTGGCCCGGAAGGTGGATACAGTTATTTCACAGTTCCTTTTTAGTTGTTGGATTCAGTTTCATTAAGACATAATGAACCTGTGAGTTTTTAGTATTTATTCCATGTTTGGTTTTTGGTAAATTAATTAATGATAAATTTTATAATTTAATAGTTTTTCTTTTTTGGTGTTAATCATGATTTTGGGTGATTCTGATGATCTTGGTAGGGTGATGATGGCTTTAAATGATTCTTTAGTGGGTCTTGATAAGGATACCTGGATTTGGAAAAAGTTTTATAATGATTCATTGATTAGGTAATTGGTATAAAGGAATTAATAATAGATCCATTTATTTATTTATCTATGTATATGTTATATTCCTTAAATTTCATATGTAAAATTCTTTCGTACCTGATTTAAGAAAATGGATTTTTTTTAGTTAGATACATTATATTTTTCATAAGTTTCGTTGGATATATGGTGATGTAAGACCCGCTGTCTATCCACCCTTGGGGTGTTTCCACATTTGGAAGTGAAATATTTTATGTGTTATGTTTTATAAAATTGATAAAGAGGATTTTGAAGTGGTTTAAATGTGTTAATTGGGTATTGACAGATTTTTAGGATGCTATAGGGGGAATATTTATGATGTAAACAAATTCTTTTTTTGAAATGTGGTTTTTCCCACAAGGTGATTTGAAATGGATTTAAAATAGATATCATATGTTTATTTTAAATGTTTATGTGTTGAATATTTTTATGGTATTCATGGGAAATGATGTTAATTGAAATTATGAAATTTCCAAGGAGTAATAACCATCATTTTAAAATTTGAATCCTAGTGGATGATAAGGATGTTTTTTCAATTAGTTTTATAACATGTAAAATGAATTTTAGTTCGATTTTAAATTCTTATACGAACATTGAATGTGGTGATGTTTTTTTGAAAATGACACAATAAATCATATGATGGTTTTAAATAAAAATAAAGCTCTTTGGCCATATATTGTTTTTATAGGGAATGATCTAGGATTTAATTCGTGGGTTTTAAATGTTCAACAAGGTTGTTGGTCTTGTTCTTTTGGAATGTTATGAAGGGTTCCACATTATTGGCGAATGTTTTCTAAAGGTATTAGGGACCTTCCTAAGTGTAAATAGGTAAAATAGGTTTGATTTTTCCTCATTTAATGTTTTTTATGGTCATTAGCATGAGAATAATATTTGATAATGATAGAATAGTTTTTGTATAGAATAGATTCTTCAAGTACCTGAAGTATAATACATATATGGTGTTTGAATATGCCAACAGACACTAATAGTATACAAAATTGTTTGTCTAGAATCATTATCTAGATGATAATGTAATTCCATGTGATTATGGATTTTTCACTAAGGCTTCTTCTTCATGGGATGGTCACGACTAATGCTTTGGGCACCACTAATGCCATTTATAGATGGTTGATGGATGAATGTTCAGGGAAATTCATTGTTAGATGGTTTCTGGAAGAAGGTTCTAAGAACGAAAGGTATAGATGGTTAATTGAAATAGGTTCTAGGAACTTCTTCATGTCTTTTATGTGTTGATATAAGTGTTATTTAGTTTTGGTATCAATAGTTTTTATTGGTTAGGTGCTTGATAGAGTTTCATGCCATGATTGATAAAAGTGTTGGGATTTGTTTTAGAAGTCCAAAAAAAATCTAGGGACCTATAACATGGTTACATTGGGTTGGTAAAAAGAATTTATGATTTATTCTCCCATAAGTGGAAGGAAATTTGAACAACCTTTATGATCATTTATACTATGTATCTCTCATGATACGTTTTAGAGGGCTTTTTTGGGTTATTCCTTTATTTTTAGTGTAATGATCTGGAATTGCAGTGGAATTTTTTTCAATAAATACACAAGAATTTTACGAGCCCTCAGTTTCTGACGGTGCTTGATTCTGAGGCATGGTGTGCCCGGAATCAACTTCTGAAGTCTTGCTCTGGTACGTTCAGTAAGAGTATGAGAAAGATTTTATATCTTTTAAATTGGTGCTCAGAATTAAAATCTGAGGGCACCGTTGAACTCACAGTGTCAGTGACTTCTTAGTAAGACCTTCACCGCAGTTGCGTTCCGACGAGATTTGAAGATAGTTTTGGGGGGTTTTAAATGAAACTGAATAAAATAATGTATTAAATTTATTTTATTTGGGTGGTTAAAACCTCCAAGGGGAGGTTGGAGGTGGGGCCCACCACATATGAGCCTCCCATGGGAGGTTATGGTGGTGGGGCCCACCCGAGTATATCCTGTATTCAGAGGATATTATTTGGTGGTGCCCACATGAGCTATAAACCCCCTAAACCCCCAAACTTCCCTTGAGTTAATGAAGCCAACCCTCTTTTCATTAAATTGTAACTCTCTAACTTCCCCTTTAATTTTGTGAAAACTCTCCCAATTAATTTGGGAGCTTCTCCACCTTCCCTCATAAGTGTTCCAATCCAAAAAATTAATTAATGGAATTAAATAATTAATTTTAAATTGTTTGAATTCCTTATGCCACTGAATTAATAAGATGCATTTTTTTATTATTTTGTGGTTAGAATAATATCTTGGTGGATCCTTGGATGAATTGAGAGAATATACAATCAATGAAGAACACAAAGAACCATCACCATCTTCTTCCTTCTTCAACCGGGGTAAGAAAGGGAAGCGGCACCCACGAAGAACACTGATTTCGTCTTCGACATCGTCACCTCTGAGCACTCCTCCGCCAACAACGAGTACCGATTTTTCCTCCAACGTCAATGGAACGACGCCACCTTCCTGCGATTCCGTCAATGATTACTAACATGCGAGGTAGGGAGATTTGTGTTATTTTATATATGAGTATAAACCTCATTTTTCGTCAATCAATGTTATGGTATGAGAATCGCCAATTTCTATCACCGTAAAGAGGAGGGCTCGGGCCACATGAACACAGTCCGACCCTCCCCTTTTTTGTTCTTGTTCGATGATGATGACAAGAAAATGAGGCGAAAATGATGATGATGGAGAAAAAAGTCCATGCTACCCGAGGCTCCCGCGAACCGCGCCACCCCCGTGGTGCCCGGCGTGCTACCTGCGCCCTAGGTCGCTGCCCCGACGTGCTAACCACACCCTGGTGCGCTACCCGGCGCCTTGCCGGCGGACTCCCGGCCCCTATCGGCGTCCTGTCCGGTGCCCCCGCACCCTATAGGCGACCTTCCCGGGACCTCGACGCGCTACCCGGCGCCCCCGATGGCCTACCCGGACCCTACCGGTGGCCTTGATCGGCACCCCCGCGCCATGCCGGTGGCCTTCCCGACACCCCGGCGCGCTGCCCGCGGCCATGGGCACTGACCTGCGCCATGCTCGGTGTCCAGCCGGCCAGCCCGCACTCCACATTGCCTTCCACTGGCCTCCCGGTGGCTGAGCTACCATGACGCACCCCTCACAGTGCTGCATGAACAGGCCCCGGCCTTCGAGCCGAGCTGCCTGTGTAGCGGCACCCCGGTCGAACATCCCTCGTAGTCCGCTAGGCCGGGCCTGACTAAATGGGATGACCCACCCAACGGGCTGGGTCAGACCCTTCGGGACTGTCCGAGTTGACCCAGACCGGGTCGGCTCAGACTGGGTTCTGCCGAGTCGGTCCGACTGGGTCGGACCGGACTCAGGCCCACTACCGACCCATTGCTTACTTTACCATATCATTGGCACTGGATGTCCATTGGACGAACCGTCAAAAGAGCCAATAATATCAATGAAATATGGTACCGTTGAGAATACCACACTAGAGTTCGGGGTATATTTGAGATACGGGCGGGTTGGTTCGTACACGTATCCAACCGGGCCCCTGGGACTAAAAGCCTAATAAATCACAGACCGGGCATCCGATTGACATGTCATCTATTGCGTTGAGACCCCTATGATTTGGAGGACCTTAGAGATACTTATTCATGGAACTTCATGACAGTTGGGGTTTTTTCCCATAGCTCGTGGAGTGGATCCTTCCAGTGATGAGCAGACATTGTGAAGAGACCTTGTAGCTGACATACCTGTCAAATGCTTGACCGATTCGAATAGCCTAGTGGGGAGCGCGTGGTAGTTGGCGGTAGACCCATTGCGGAGGAGCTCCTGTTAGTTGGCGGCAGAACCATGGTACTCGACAAGAGTAGTACCTCTGCATGCTATTAGTGGGAGCGCCTGGTAGTTGGCAACAGAACCACAATGGAGGAGCGCCTAGTTGTTGGAAGCAGACCCACGGTACTCGACAGGAGGAGTACCTCAGAAGTTCAAGGTTAATGAGAAGCTCCTTCGTGTCGCGACATGCCCACTATTCTTGACCGAGGAGGATTTCTCCAACAGCCATGGTTTTGATAATCAAAATCCTTATTTGAGATAATTCAATGAATTTTGTGTTTTCACATGATTGAGATGGGTTACTAGATACCTTAGGTCTACTTATGGGTATATACCTAAGTATGGGTTATCCGTTGAATCCTTTACATTGTGGTTTATTATTATTGGGTATTGTGGGACCATGAGGGTTTCGGGGTCCCTACTGAGTATCATTATACTCACCCCTTCTTGGGCTACGCCCGCACCTCGTTCTGTTGGATGCAGATGGCGGGCATCGCTAACGGAGGTCGGGTGCGCCAGAAATGGACGGTACACAGAGGTGGAACTTTCGATGAGTTGATACACAGAGGAGTCAGACGAACAAGGAGTGCTAAGGTGGCAATATGTACCTACCCTTCAGGTAGGAACACTGGAAGACGATCCATGAGCTGCTCTTTAATTTTTAGTCATTTTTCCCTTTTTCAGTTGTACCTGATTTCAGTTGTACTTGTACTTTACTGTTGGGATTGCATTTCTGGACCCTTTTACTTTCGAGCACCTCTTCTGTATTCAGTATTACATAGTTCTTTTCTTCCAGTTGTATACAATGTTGTGTGTGTTTACAATTTGTAGAGGAAATGCCTTCGCAGCTTAGGGATTTATGCCTTTGGGGCTAGATGCTAGCCCCTGGCCTATGGAAGGCGGGGTTGGTATAGTCATGAAACGGGTCCCGAGGATGGGTCGTGACAAATTGGTATCAAAGGCTCGGTTCTACCATAGAACTCAGGACTCTGATCATTATTTTCTCTGAAGAAATAGTTTTAAGGGTATCGAGTGTGGTTTTCAGTTCAGGGAGTCCAGTGTTGGTGCAGCGGCCGATTTATCCGTACACCAGGACTCTGACTACTGATTTCTAACTTAGTGCATGAAAACACTGATTATGTGCGTGTTTCAAAAGTTTTTTTAAGTTAGCTCAACCAGGTCAGCTCAGCAGGTATAATCATTTGACCATGTTGCATCTTTTTCTTAGAGGATGACTCCCTACATATGACCAGTTATTGCCCTGAGATGTGTACGCACAGACAGCCCACCGAGTGAGAAGGCCTCAGTGCAGGGCCCCTTTCTAGTTTAGGCAACAATGAAGGAACCAACACTACCACCACCCATTGGGCCACCGATGCCACCAGACCCAGAAGAAGACGATGCACATTGCATGAGTGTGATGCATGAGTTCCAGCGCTAGTGGCCACCCAGCTTTCGGGGAGAGATGGAACCACAGGCGGTTGAGGATTGGATGGGGCTGTGCTGAGAGTCCTTAGGTTAGTAAGGAAAATGGCAGACTACATGGTGATCCTTCCTGCTAGCCTCCTTTAGGCTGTAGCAGGAAGATGGTTGATCCCAATGCTTCAGGTCCACGACGATGCGTCTTTACTATGGACAGGCTTTGAGAGCCTGTTTCGGTTGGAGTTTGTTCAAGCAACCCTACAAGCGGTGCAGATACTGGAGCTAATTAATCTGCATCTGGGAGGAATGACTATAGTGCAGTACTCAACGAGGTTCACTAACCTCTCGCGCTACTCCATGGATATGGTATGGGACCCATTATTTAGGAACCAGACCTTCGATCAGGGGCTCAGGCGAGAGAGCAGAGCCTCGATGATCTCCCTTAGAATTCCAATGCAGGAGGGAGTGTTGGAGCGTGCCCTTCTAGTGGAGTGTTTCCTTGCTGAGCAGTCTCCAGCAGTGAGACCCATTACTAGTCGACAATAGTGGATTCTTCTGCAGTTGGCAGTAGACAGATGACACAAAGATCCAAGAGGACCAGACCTACAGGTGGACAACCGCACGACTCTAGATTGGTTGTGTGGGGCACCCGGAGTAGAGACAGAGCTAGTCATGTCAAGATAGGGAATTTTACTCATGGGGCGTGTTTGTTCACATGGAACATGACTCTATGACCCGCCATAATGATGATCACCAATCAGTTGAGGGACCTCCCAGACAGAGGTAGAGATTCAATCTAAGAGGTCCGCAGGGCGCAGGCGGATGCGGCAGATGAGCTGGTCGAGCAACTGGCGGCGGTCGATGTTACGATGTGATATCTCCACCATAACCAGGAGTTCCACCCCGACAGCATAGAGTGGGTGGACATGGGAGATCTCAGCATTAGGAAGCTGAAGCATACGACCATGGTACTCCCTAGATGATTTGAGGTATGATTAGCATCTACTCCACCTTAGCTGTAATTATTATAGACACAAGTTCCAGTAACTCTTTCATATCCACTGCCCTCATTCGGAGCTCAGAGATTCCGATGGAGCCATTTGCTCAATCCCTACGGCTAGAGACTCCTACAAGAGAATAAACGATGATTATGAACTATTTCCAGCAATGTGATCTTAGTCTAGGAGGCGAGAGATTCGGCTTGGATCTCCTCGTAGTGGCATCGAGGCCTTACGACGTCATATTGGGTATGGACTGGTTATCTATAGTCCATGCTGAGATCGACTGTATTAGGTGAAAAGTGAAGTGTGTCCGCACAGATGGGACCTGGTTCAACATCACCGGTTAGAAGGGAACCTCTGCAGTGTAGGAGGGACTTACTCGGAGGAGGGTGCAGCCAATCACTCACCAGTTGGCTTTCCTTACCGTCAAATAAATTGATGTGGAGATTCCAACTTATCCTGTTGTGGTAGACCAGTATGCGGAAGTTTACCCTGACGATGTTCTAGGACTACCTCCTCGCCTAGAGTTGTACTTCTACATTGACAGGTACCCAGGGAAGACCCTGATATCTACTCTAGTATATCGGATGGCTCTCATTGAGCTTCGTGAGATACAGTTAATGCTAGAGGACTTGTAGGGGAAGGGATTCATCCGGCCTAGTGTTTCTTCCTAGGAAGCCCCAATTCTGTTTTCCATGAAGGCGGATAGTAGATTGAGGCCTTGTGTTGACTACCATCACCTGAACCATGTGACCCTAAAGAACAAGTACCCACTTTCGAGGATAGACGATATCTTTGATCAAATCAAGGGTGATCGATGGCTCTCGAAGATAGACCTTAGAATAGGCTATCACCAGCTCAGAGTTCAAGATGAGGATATGAAGAAGACAACATTCAGGTGCCAGTACGACCATTATGAGTTCTTGGTTATGCCCTTTGGCGTAACCAACATTGTAGTAGAGTTCATGAGTCTCATGAATAGTATCTTACATCCATACCTCGATCACTTTGTCATAGTCTTCATCGATGAAATACTGATCTACTCGACTACTAAGGAGGAGCATGCATACTAGTTATAGGTAGTACTGAACACACTCCGAGAGCCCCAAATTTATTTTATGCTCTTGAAGTTCCAGTTTTGGATTCGATAGGTTCTCTTAATGGGACACTTCATCTCAGAGGATGGAGTTGTAGTTGGTCCAACGAAGATTGAGGCAGTGCTTTCTTGGGAGCCACCCACAAGTATGACCGAGGTACCGAGTTTCCTGGGGTTGGCTGGATATTATCATAGATTCGTTCCAGACTTCTCCAGAGTTTCATCACCAACATCAACCATGACAAAGAATTGGAAACCCTTCATTTTTTAGAGAGATTCTAGTAGTTCTTTCAGGAGATGAGGCCGAGGCTGACTAGTGCCCCTATTTTGAGTCTTCCAGAGTAAGGCGTAGGGTACGTAGTCTACTGTGAAGCATCAGGGACCGGACTCGGGTGTGTCCTGATGTAGGTGAATGTTGAGATCACATATGGTTCTCGGACGATGAGACAACATGAGCAGAACTACGCTACCCATGACCTAGATTTACTAGGAGTAGTCTTCATCTTAATGATATCGGGGAACTATATGATGGGAGAACATTTTAACATGTAATCTTATCACAAGTTTCTTAGTTGTATCCTCTCTCAGAAGGACCTGAACCTGAGACAACGGTGTTAGCTTGATTTCCTCCAGGACTATGACTTTGATATAGTCTATACTCCTGGGAAGGGGGGCGTTGTTGTAGATGCGCTTAGCAGAAGTACTAGTTTTCAGCTACTAGGAGAGGAGACAGAGAAGCTGTATGCTTTACAGATATCCTTTGTGGATAGATATGGGCAGCATTTCATCAGCCTCTTACAGTCACACCTCCACTTATTCAGTGAGTCATGGAGGTGCAATGTGGAGACACTGACTATGAGACATGATGTGTTCAGATATCCACATGGAAAGCACCTGATGGATATTATGAATGTGGGGATCATGTCATCCTATTCAGAGGACGTACCCTAGTACCAGTTGCACTTCGCAAGGAATTGTTGAGGGATTTTCACACTTCCCCACTAGTGGAACATCCAGGAGTGGTGAAGATGTACCGGGACCTTCGATGACATCATTGGTGTACTAGTATGAGAAGGAAGTAGCTGAGTTTTTCTCACGATGCCTCACTTTTCAGCCAGTGAAGGCGGAGCACAAGGTACCAGAATGCTTGGTTCAGCCTTTAGGGGTCCCCGAGATGAAGTGTTATGGGATATCCATGGACTTTGTGATGTGTCTTCCATGTACATTCAGGGGTCATGACTCGATTTGGGTTATTATTGATCGACTCACCAAGTCGGTCCACTTTTTACCGATCAAAGATTTGGGATCCGTAGAAAGATAGGGATGCCTATACGTATTGAATATTGTGCGTTTACATAGAGTACCTCCTTCTATTGTCTCCGACAAAGACACACGCTTTACTTCCCGGCTATAGAGGGGGTTGTAGGAAGCTTTTAGGATACAGCTTCGTCTGAGCACCACCTTCTATCCTAAGATGGATAGCCAGACCGAGCGGACCATCCAGACCCACAAGGACATGACCGGTGCTTGAGTAATTGAGTTTGGTCGTAGCTGGGAGGACCACTTATCATTGGTAGAGTTTTCCTACAACAACAGCTATCAATCTACCATCGGTATGGCACCTTTCGAGGTGTTTTATGGTCGACCCTGTAGATCGCCACTATGCTGGACAGACCCAGGGGAGTCTGCCCTAGTGGGATCGGAGATGGTATGGGCTACCACAGAGATGGTGCAGATCATCCATGAGCGGATGAAGACTAAAAAAAGAAGAAATAAGTCATATGATGATAGGAGACAGAGGCCTCTAGAGTTCAAGGATGGCGACCATGTCTTTATATGTGTCTCACCTTGACGAGGTCTACGGAGATTTGGCCAAGGCGACAAGTTGTCTCCATGATTCATCGGACCTTTACAAGTCCTCAAAAGAGTAGGCGAGGTGTATTACCGCTTATCTCTTCTACATCGGTTTCACCGGGTGCACGACGTCTTCCATATATCTCAATTGAGGAGATATGTGCATGACCCATCCCACATCATCGATCATGAGGAGCTGGACATTGATGATGGGGAGACTTTCACGGAGGTTCCATTGGAGATTGAGGATAGACAATAGCGGGTAATACATGGATGGTCGATAATTCTAATGCACATTCATTGGCAGTACGGGAACCTCCAGTAGAGCACATGAGAGCAGGAGGCTCAGATACATGCTCAGTACCCCCATTTGTTCCCTTAGATTGAGTTATAGCTTATAGGGACGTAAATCCCGGTGGTGGAGAGAATCTAAATACCTGGAATTTCAATGGAAATTTTTTTCTTAAATACAATGGAATATTACGAGTCCGTAGTTTTTGACGGTGCAAGATTTTGAGGCCCGGTGTGCCCAGAATCAATTTCTGACTTTTTTCTCATGTATGTTTACTAAATGTACGAGCGAGATTTTATATCATTTGAATCAGTGCTCAGAATTGAAATCTGAGGGCACCATTGAACATGCTGCGTTGGTGATTGCTTAGTGACACCTTCATCGCAATTTCTTTTTGACGTGATTTGAAGATAGTTTTGGGGGGTTTTTAATTAAATTTTATAAAATAAAGTATTAAATTTATTTTATTTGGGTGGTTAAAACCTCCAAGGGGGGGTTGGAGGTGGGGGCCACCACACCCTAACCACCCATGGGAGGTTAGCGTGGTGGGGACCACCAAAGTATAACCTCACTTGGGAGGATATTATTATGTGGGTCCCACACGAGCTACAAACCCCCTAAACCCCCCAAACTTCCCTTAAGTTAATGAAGCCAACCATCTCTTCATTAAATTGTAACTCACCAGCTTCCTCAATAATTTTGTGACAACTCTCCCAATTAATTGGGGAGCCTCCACACCTTCCCTCAAAAGTGTTCCAAACCAGAAAATTAATAAATGGAATTAATTAATTAATTTGAAATGGTTTGAATTCATTATGCCAAAGAATTAATAAGATGTATTGTTTTATTATTTTGTAGTTGGAATAATCTCTTGGGGGAGCCACTGAAGAATTGATAGGATATCCTCTCAACGAAGAACACGATGAACCACCGCCATCTTCTTCCTTCTTCAACCTTGGCTAGAAAGGGAAGCGATTCACACGAAGAATGCTGATGTCATGTTTGACTACATACCCTCAGAACAATCATCCTTCAACAATGAGTACCCCTTTTTCTTCCAACGTCAATGGAACGACGCCGCCTTCCCACGACTCTATTAACGATTACCGACAACTGAGGTAGGGAGATTTGTGTTATTTTATATATGAGTATAAACAACTTCCGTCATCGATTAAAGTTATGGTATGAGAACCTCAAATTTCTATCACCTTAACGAGGGGGTATCAGGCCACATGAACACGGTCCGACCCTTCCCTTGTTTGTTCTTGTTCGATGACGGTGACATGGAAATGAGGCAATGACGATGAGGACAACTAACAAAGGCCACGCTACCTACGGCCTCCATAAACTGCACCACCCACGCATTTCCTGGTGCGCTACATGCGCCCTAGCACGCTACCCCATCATGCTACGTGCACCCCAACATGCTCCTTGGTGCCCTGCGGCGGCCGACCGGAGTCCTGCCCGACCCCTACCTTCGGCCAGCCCGGCGCCCCCGGGCCCTACCGGCGGCCTGCCCGGCATCCCGACCCACTACCTGGTGCCCCCGGCGGCCTGCTCGGCCCTTGATGGTGGCCTGCGCGACACCCCTGCTCCTTGTCGGCGGCCTGCCCGGCACCCTGACACTCTGAATGACACCCCAGCGCGCTGCCTGCGCCTAGGATCGCTGCCAAGTGCACTACTTGGTGCCCTGCCCGGTGTCCATATGGCATGCCCGCGCCCCTATCAACCTACCGCTGGTCTCCTGGTGGCCAACATCTCATGCAGTGCCCCACATAGCGTTAGCCGTAATGGCCCCAACCTTCTTGTCGAGCTGCCTAAGTGGTGGCACCCGGGCCAAACCGCCCTCATAGTCCACTGGGACGACCCCAGTGGACAGGGCCTGAATTAACGGGCTAACCCACCCAACAGGCTGGGTCAAACCCTTCGGGTCTGTTTGTGATGACCAAGACCGGGTCGGATAAGAGAGGGTTGGGCCGAGTCGGTACGACTCGGTCGGACCAGACCCAGGCCCACTACCAACAATTTGCTTAATTTGGCCATATATTTGGAACGAGACATCTTTTTGACAAACCTTCAATGGAACTGGTAATCTCAATAAGATATTATCCCTTTGAGAATACCCCAATGGAGTTCGGTGTATATTTGAGATACGGTCGGGGTGGTTCGTACATGAATCCAACCAGGCCCCCCGGACTAAAAAGTGAATAACACACAGACCGAGCATTTGATTGTCATTCCATATGTTGCGTTGAGACCCCTATGATGTGGTGGAACTTTGAGATACTTCTTCATGGTGCTTCATGATAGCTGGGGTTTTTACCAGTAGATCGTGGATCATATCCTTCCAGTGACGAGCAGACGGAGTGCAGAGACTTAGTAGCTGACAGACCTGACGACTGCTTGACCGATTCGACTAGCCCAGTGGGAAGCGCCTGGTAGTTGGGGGCAGACCCATGGCGGAGGACCGCCTGGTAGTTGGTGGCAGATCCGCGGTACTTGACAGGAGGAGTACCTATGTAGGCTATTAGGGGGAGCGTCTGGTAGTTGGCAGAAGTCCTTCAGCGGAGGCGCACTAGGTAGTTGGAAGCAGACCCGTGATACTCGACAGGAGGAGTACCTCAGTAGTCTAAGGTTAGTGAGAAGCGCCTTGTTTTCGTGACAGGACCACTATTCTGGACAGAGGAGAAGTTCTCTAGCAGCAGTGGTTTTGATAATGAAAATCCTGGTTTGAGCTAAGTCAATGACTTTTGTGTTTCTTCATGATTGAGATGGGTTACTAGATAACGTAGGTAAATTTATAGGCATATAACTATATATGGGTTATTCATTGAATAATTTACTTTGTGGTTTATCCTTGTTGGATATGGTGAGACCCTGAGGGTCTCAGGGTCCCTATAGAGTATCGTTATACTCACCCCTTCACGGGCTATGACCGCACCTCGTTGTGTTGGATGCAGATGACAGACAGCGCTGATGGAGGCCGAAGGCACTAGGGCTGGACGGTACCTGGAGGTGGACCTTTTGATGAGTCGGTACACAGAAGCGTCTGATGGACATGGAGTGGTAAGGTTTCTATATGTGCCTACCCTTCATGTAGGAACCCCGGAGGACGATCTAAGTGCTGCTCTTTACTTTTCATCCATATATCCATTTTTCAGTTGTACATGCTTTCAGTTGAACTTGTACATTACTGTGGGGCTTGTATTTCCTACCCCTTTTACTTTCCATCACCTCTTCTGTATTCAGTATATCATTGGGATTTGATTCAAATTTTGTAATCTGTTGTGTGTGTTTGTAATTTATAATGGCAATGCCTTCACAACTTAGTGATTTATGCATTTGGTGCTAGTCATCATCCCTTGGCCTATGGAAGTCAGGCTTGGGGTAGTCACGACATGGGTCCCGAGGACGGGTCATGATAGTTAGGTCTATGTGACACATTAGAACCCATGGGATTGAGGGTACTAAATGAGTTTTCATATTTATTATCCCTTAAATATTTTTTGGGTTGTTAATTTTTTTTATTTTATTCTTCATGCACTTATGTACTGACTTGTATTTCTATTAGTCATCATTAATGGTGGCCTACTGAGGGTTTCCTGACACCCTGCTCAGGCATCAATTTCACCAAAGAACATGAGAATCGAACAAATGTCTATTTTAATATATTTTATGGTGATGAGGCCCGTATAGTGTATTTTTTTCCAATATATATTTCTAAATTGGTATCAGGTGACCATTGGGTCAGCTGGGTGTTTACGGTAGTCCCTTTGATAATTTTTTATATTTTTGTATCTTTTGTGACCAGCATGTTGGAAAGTTGTTTCTATGATTGAGTGGGATGTTCTGACCATTTTTATTGTCCATTAATTGTGTGATTTTTATGATTATTTATTTATCCCATTACTATGAGTTTTATGATATTTGGATATACACTTCTGCTTATACACTCTGATTTGGGCATATATTCTTTTCATAATTCTAATTTATACACCTCCTGCTATTTGGTAGCCTCTGGTGTCTGAGGAGGTAAACAAGGGGTAATGAGGAACAATAGAATGGAGAACCAATATAGAGTCTCCTAGTTCGAGTTTTTATAATCTAAATATGAACATTTATTGACCATATCGTATGAATTTAAGTTAAACTTATTATTTGGGTAATAAACATATTGTTTTTCATATATATTTTGACATGATATTTTTCATCCTACAACATAGATCATTATTTCATAATATATAGAATGTAAAGCATGATATAAATGTCATATATATTTATTACATATGTATTTATTTTATTCCATTGAATGTAGTGATAAGAAATTAAGAACATCATTCAGGAATACAATAGGACGTATGTACACATGAACGACATTTTTATTTTCATGTCATATTAAATGAACGAAAAAATTATATATAAAAATTTATTATCATTACAGTATCATTATTAACACATATATATCAATTTTTTTTAATGAATTATTAATACCTTCCATGAAATGTGTGAAATAATAACATCAGTTCAGGAGGTGGTAGTCCACCGTACACACAAACAATGTTACATATTCCAACAAAATGGAAATAATGAAGTTATATGTTATAAAAATTTAGAAAATAAATATAACATCATAAATATCATATATTTCATAGATAATTAGCATGTTCATCATTATTCCCTTCCTTGTAAATTGTTAATGAAAAAATGAATGACATTAGTTCACAAGGTGGTAGTCTCCCATACACATGAACAATGATTTCATAATAGATTTGATAGTAGTGTGCGTGATTGTAGTTAATAAAAATAACATAACACAATCTTATTACATGTTAGATACTTTTTTATTATATAAGTGTGATATAAAAATAATTTATGGGGTTTGGAGATGGAATAATATAAGGATGATTATTGAAGTACACAAACTCTTCATTGGGTATCTTCTTTTGGTTTGAACTAAAACCTTTAAAGTGTGTATTTATATCTTAAAAAATTAAGATATGATTAATGGGGAGGGATTTTTGGAGTTTTTTCC
The DNA here is from genome assembly GCA_963277665.1 of Viscum album. NCBI lineage: Eukaryota > Viridiplantae > Streptophyta > Magnoliopsida > Santalales > Viscaceae > Viscum > Viscum album. The sequence goes on from OY728153.1 coordinate 155,446,526, forward strand.
AGAGATATTAACTGAATCCGATGACTGTCGATTTGTAATGATGGGAGAAGAGTGAGTTCACTTTTATCGTTTAAGAGAAGTATAATTCTTGTAAATAACAAATAGTATTCATAATTTGGAAGTCAATATTATCTCAATTGTGTACATGATTGATAGTTAATGGTTTCGATGGATTATAGGATCGATATACACCTCCACCAAAAAAGGGAGAATAGTTTTGAGACATTTAGTTCCTTAACATCTATGTTTCCTGTTTATTACTGGTTTTGTTTTTCACTATGGTAACTACTATTCAAACGTTGGTAATTTATCTTTGAAGACGTAATTATTCTAAGACATGTTTTATAAATTTTACTCACTAATTATAAAATTTTTATTTACATTTTAAAATATAAATCCAATGGGTATTATAAATTCATATTAATATAAGCATTAGTTATACCAAAAATGATTCTTTAAACATAACCATGCTAACATATTATTTAATAATTAATGGCCAATAGAAACATTATAATAGAAAAATTGGACCGTAAAAGAAAAATAGTTTATATTTATTACCATTTAAAAATTAATTCATTGAATATTTTTTTAGTAATTTTAAATCAATGAATAAAATAACATATGTTATACAACATTGTTAATGTCAATTTTGACATTATTTATTTATCATAAATTAAAAAATATCAAAAAAAGTTGGAATTAGAAAATATTATATTCATTCTTCTGTGACATGATATGTACATATAATAATTATTAAATAAATATAATTTATTATATTTACATCACCTTAAATTTGTTATTATCTGTAATTTTATTTTTTTATTAACTAATTATTTATTGTAGTGGAAATTAATAAAAATTTATGATACTATTTAATATCGTAATATTCAAAATTAAATTAAGTGATAAATATAACTCGTTTATTTTCAAAAATAATTACAATAACTCAGGTAATATTTTTTCCTTAATCCCAATGCATTATATATATTAAAATTAAGAAATTTTAATTCCACCTTCTATTTTATTTAACTTATTATATAGATCCAATTATGTGAAACGTTGAAATTAATTTCCTTATTTTATATATATTTATGGAATGGTTCAAAATAAGTTTATTCATTTAAATGTAGTGAATATTTTAGGTCATTTTTCCCTTAACAATTTGGTTAAACAACATTAACAAATAAATATTTAACCTTTTTCATGTTAATTAATTTTTTTGACATTCTATATTCATTTTGGTGCAATAATTGAGTTGATATTAAAATAAATTATAAATTAGGATTAATAATAATATTTAATCTATATATAAAAATTATATTAACATATTTTGAAATTTTTTTATTTAAATTTAATCTCTCAAATGTAATGAGAATGAATTTTTTTTGAGAACTTGTTAAAAAGTTTATAAAGTTTTTATATCGAATTTCTACATGAAATTGAATCCAATGACCTAAATTTTATTAATTTATATAATATTTTACTAATTTTACATTAAAAAAATTATGATATAATATAATAATGCAAATTATTTAAAGAAACAATATATTTAAATTAAAATTCAGTACTTTTCATGATTCCTCAAAAAATGAAACATGTCTAAAAAAGAACAAGATTTTACCCCCACATTAATTTTGAAGTATAAATTCCAATATAATTTTTTTAAAATTTATTTTCTAGAAGATTTAAAAATTACTTTTTTTTCACAAAAAAATAAATATGCATTTTTTTAGAAAGTAGTATTCTCAAATCACAAATAGACTTTACCAAAAATTAACATTATATTTGTTATATTTAATTTCTGTAAAAAGATCATAATTTTTATTTAAATATTATTAAATATTATTCATATCACTATATTTCAATTATATGTATCAATGGTACAGTCTAAACAACTATATTAATATATCATGATTTTATTGAAACATGATTTTTCAGATAACACAAACTATGTTAGTGTTTCATGTTGCATAAGAATAACGATCTGTTGTATAAAATATTTAAAAATGTATTTCACCAAAAAAAATAAAAAATTATTGTTTATTGAATTAAATAATATCAAAATGATTAAATTAATTCAAAAAATTCACTATAACATGTGGTGTTATATGGTAACTCCCATAGAATAGGATGGTATTTATTAATTCTAACATTGGTTAAAAATTAGTGGACCTGAAAATTTAATATGATGCTCCAATATACCTATATATTAATTTAGAAAATGGTATTTATTATAATAACATTAGTTCATAATTTAGGGATTATTTATGAAGATTTTAAAGTGAAAAAAAATTATTTTCAAAAGAAATCATGATTCAGTCTTTGTTTTCTTATTCATTCCTATGGGTTAAAAAGGTTTTCGGAAAGAAATGTCTGATTGTAAAATGTTCATAAATTTTATTTTTTTGATCAATGGTTTATTTTTAAATTGATAAAAATTATCCTCCTTTTACATTAGATTAATGAAATTCCTTTATGTTTATATTACATGCTAATGTTTTTCAACTCATCTGATGTTTTGAAATGTTTTTGACAGAATTTAATAATAGTTTGAAATTCAATCATGGAAATGATTTATTCCTAGGTATCTTTTAAAAAATAAACCAAAATACTATTGAACAAATCAGTGTTGTAAACATAAATATTGGTTTTTTTGAAAAACATGTATCATGTGTTTATGTGAAAACATTATTATGTGTTGTTTTACCTAGTTCACAAAAAAGATAAGAGAAAAGATTTTGGAGAGTAATGAAGAAGAAACCATTGTTACAAATCATTTATTTTAAGATTTTTAAGTTACACGGTGTTATATGTATTCAAACGACATGTTGATTCACGTGACATGCTCTAGTTGATGTTGATCACATCTTCTTTGGTTAAACATGTGTACACAATAGGTAATTCTTGGTTACACACTATTTATCAATTTCAAACAACTATCCAACTTCACCCCTTAAAATGGGATCATTAAGTGTTTTACATTTCTATTTATCATATTAATAGTTATTTGAACTCTGAAAAAAGTATTATCATTTTTTACAACGTATTGAATAGTTATAAATGATAACAAAAAAACCTGTAATTGGATAAAAATATTAAAAAAATACTATAACTTATAATATGACCATTTTAATTCTTTATGATTGTTCTAGTGTATAGGGAAAGCATTACACCACTTACCATTATTTTTATTTACCATTTTCCAGAGATAATATCTAAATAACTTATTAATGTTTACATTTTTATCTTCTTGACTAGGTCAATATAATTTGATTTATTATTATTTTGATACTATAATTACATTTAGCATGATTATTTTTTAATCAATATGGTTGTTACTATTACAGTATCATTAGTTCATTGGGGAATCCATGCAATAGTTCACAAATTTTTATCCACATAATATCTATGATTCTATAGAAAATTATCATTATATAATGAGTTATTTAATGGAGTAACCAAAAGCAACATATAATTAGTCATTGATTTAAATAATTAATTTATTATACGCTCTTTTCTATAATAAGTTTGAGGTAGGAATATTTATATAGGACATTAGATAATTAAATACTCTCACTATTATGCACAACGAAACCTCTCTATCTAGAATGATATAATTTAGAATTTATATTTTGGTGTTAAAAAATTAATAATTAATAAAGAACCCTTTATCTACATGTTTATTATATGAAATTAATATTTCAATTATAAATATAATATTATTATGAAATCTCATTGAAATAATTAATATCATTGATAAATAAATCATCCTTCTCATGAAAATAACTCAACCCTTCCACAATTTTGTAAATTTATCAAGTCATACATAATTTTTATATTTAAATAAATAAATATTATTCATCCAATAAATAAGAAAATATTATATTAAATAAACACTAAGAAAATTCATTTTAATTATCAAATATCAATTAAATATTTATATTAGTAAATTTTATAAATAGGTAAATCAATATATATTTATTTAATACCTTATTATTAATAAAAAAGAGATAAAATTCATCTCACATGTCATTAACATGAATATGTAGTTATTTAATTTAATAAATTTATTATAATCAAATAATTATTAATTCATAATTGATTAATAATATTTATTAATTAATTTAAAATTCAATATGAATTATTGAGATTCCAGATAGACATATTGTGGGAAACACTTAGCCCCTTTCTCAGTGGCATTGGGTGGAAATTAAAAAATTTCATGATCTAGTTTTAGAAAGAGGTTATGGGACCCAAAAAAAGATGTCAATATCTCAATAAAATTGAATTCCCAATGAATGATACTATATATCATAATCCATTTGTCCCGATATCTCCTCCTGAAAGATGAAATATTATTTCAACACCCTCCATTCATGATATATCCATCATTACCATTCTAAAATGAACTCATCAATGATGTACCATAGCAAAGGATTTAATCATAATATTCCATTTGAATCATAGATATAATGATATCTTATTTCAATAACTCATAAGGGACATATCATTTTTTTACTTATTAAATCTATCTAATAAGACTTTTGATGCATCATACATATACCACATATACAAGAGAATATATTATTATGATTCTCATTTTGAAATAATATTTAAGTATTCATGATATAAATTAGTAATAATGACAATTAAATAGACAAAGACACACATTCATAGATAAGAATATATAATTGAACATTAAAAACATGAAATTACTATAATCATGTATGTTCCCATTATATCCATGCTTACATATTATAAAATATGAAAATCATGATTAGATGTATCAATGTATTAGGATGCTATAGAACATAATCGTAAAACCTCATCTATGTCCTACCACATAACTGATTTATAGATAATATGAATTCTCTTAAAGAATTCTACCATAAAATTTCATAGTTCTAATTATAGAATAGAACTATTATAACATCCGAATATGATAAATAATTTATATATGTAATCATATTAACGTTACATTGATTAAAAATCACCAAGTGATAATGTATTTATTAATATTTTGGTAATTTAATGTACATAGATAGTTAGTTCTAGTACACAAAATCCATCATTAAAAATAACAAGAAAAGTTGATTTATTATCATTATAATTGGATCTTGTATAGTAATTTAGAAATGTTAGAGGTATAGAATTTTGACTCTCACTAAGATAATAACTAATTAAATTATGAAAGGATTTATTTTGGTAACGAATAAAAATGATTAAATTAAATGGTGAATTATTTAAATAATAAAGTGAAATAATTAAATAATATGGTTTATAATATAGTGGATAGATTAAATTATCTATTTGAACAACCATGTAAGTAAAATTTGTTACATGAATTTATCATTCTATGAGATCATAAAAAATTAAATAACTGATTGAAATAAGGTATAGAGTAATTTAACATAAATATGGAGTATATTTTCCCCTTAGATAAAAAATATAACAGAGTTGATGATTTTTTCTCAAATTTTATGGTATATATGACGTAATAATGCCATATTTATTTTTTATTAGAAACTATTTCTGTTTAAATTTACTATGATTTACATATTTTAACACCAACATATTAAATAATTTAATGTGGCCTAGTGTAAAAAAATCACATAGATAGCTTCCCTGATAAACCATTACCCTTATTTATATTAGTTTTGGTATTTATATAGATCAATAGATAAAATATAAACTACAGGTCCATATTTATGATGATAAAATTTAAATCATGTAATGTTCTATTGAAACATGACTTGAACATTAATTATTATAAATCTAAATAATATGTAAGTGTTGTTCCATTTATTATTTATATTAAATTTCATAGAATTTTTTATAAATAATTAAAATTTATTAGAGTATGTAAAATAAAAGTGGCATAAAAGATTATGACATGAAAAGTAAATAAAACAATGATGGACCATAATGATATCATGGGACCTTACTATTTCAATACAAACAAATCTACCAAACTTATTGGAAAATTTTAATAAATAATTTGTTTCTAGATGGTAATAAATGTGTCATTATAAATATAGTAGACATAAAAAACATTTAGATTCATGAAATTACTTATTGTCAAAATTAAAATTAATATCATGACCAAGCCATGTTTGGATAAATAATCCTCATTTTATACATTACACACTTCTTCATAATGCATAAAAAATATTACTAATGTAATCTATTATTATAATTTTATAATATGAAATTATGATACAGATATTCACATAACAATTAAATACTATCCAAAAAAGAAACAAATAATTTTTTATGTTTAGACGATAATTTTTATTCAAAAAAATATAATGAGACTAAATGAATTTATCATAAAAACTTATATTATTACGAGTATTTATAATGAAAAATTAGTATAAAAAACATTTTTAAAATTAATGATCCTAGATAAAACTATAATCTCTAAGTAAAACATTAATAATTTAATTTTTGATATGTAATACTAATAAAATTTTATAACAATTTTTATAGAATATTTGTTTATTTATTATAAAAAATCCAATTGGATGTTGATATATTTTATTAATCAAATGAAATTATTGTTTATATACCAGCCACACATGATTGTATTAATTAATTTTTAATACATTATCATAAATATTGTGAATAGATTATTCTTATTTATGGATTTATAATATATATTAACATGTTATATTATATTAGTAGATAGAGTTTATTGTGTCACTCAAAATAGATTATTGGGAATCATTAAATATTATGTATTGACAGATATTTATAAAACAATATCTATATTGGTAAATATAAATCCATTTCACTATTGGATAATATAATATTGAAAATTTCTTATATTTATCATTTCTTTTTTATTTTATACTACTATCAATGACTATGAATGTCACTACCATGTATTTAAATTTATGTAATGGTCCAAATTTCATAAACTAGATGACATCATGAAATGAAAAATATCTTCCCGACAGAACCCATTATCATGAGTAGAGTTCTCCCATAAATTTTTGAACATTGAAACAAAAAAGTGAATAATATTTTTTAATGATAAATATTATATTTTCTAATTCAAAAAAACATTACTCATTGATAAATAAAAATTTAATATCAATGCACATATCAAAATCATGAATAATATATAATTAGATTATGATCGATTTTAAATAAAATGAGCACTAAAATCAATTCTATAACTGATAATATTTTTTTCCATAGATGAAAAGGAATATATTGGTCCTCCAAAAAAACAATAACTTCTGACTATATATGTCTATTTTATAATGGTAGTAGGTCTAACCCACATAAAAAAAGGGATATCTAGAAAAAAATTATTCCCCATAAAAGAAATAGATAAGATAAAAAGGAATGACTTAATATAAAACATTAAATTATATATAACCACTATCAAATAATATATAAATATTTATGATACATACTCATGCCATAACACACATAATGTTATCTAACATTGTTTATCTAATAGAGGTTGAATTTTATATAGACCCTATAGTAATAGATTCCTAGTTTTATAGTTTCACTTTAATAAAAGTTCTAGATATATTGATTGAGTTATAGTGATACAAATACACATTGATTAATTCATGTAATGGAATACATCATATTAATTTATTCTGTAACTCAATATGTAAAAAATTATTCATTTTTTATTATAAAAATATTATCTAAAACACTAGAATCATTTGATCTGATTTGATTGATTGAATATAATTTCTGATTTTATAAGGACTGATAAATTTATATTATTTTATATACTAGAAATATATGGTTACATACCACATACTTCATCAATTAGGTCACTAAATAACTCTAATAGATGAAAAATAAATGAATATATATCCTTCTAAAAATAAAATTCTCACTATATGGGAGTCAATTTTGTTTTTTCCAGTTAAGTGTCAATAGATTTAGTCTCATAAATATGAATATTGTTCCATTACATCCAATACAACCATGTTTAACTCTGATATTTAGTAAAAAAATTACAGTTTCAGTGTAAAACAAAGAACCAATGGATACACGTTCTTAATATCCAACGTCATGAAACAAAAAACATTTGAATATTAATTTTTTGAAATCAATTTTACTCTCATATGTTTGGAAATTTATTTTTTAATGATAAAATTTCACTCATCTTTATGAATTAATCAACACTTCAAATCAAGTTATTCACTTGAAAAAAAATTGAACCTATAATAATAATGCATTGATGTACATAAAAACACTAAATATGAATGGTGAAATAATATATCATACATAAAGAACAATTTGGATATATGAAAACTGAATTCCCCACTGATATAATTGTTTATAATGAAAAAAATATATCATTCATGATGAAAAAAATAATAATTTCATAGTAACTAAAGAATGAAAATAAATAAATAAATAGTTGAAATCACCTCTTAAATGATTTTATAAACAATATGAAACCATAAAATGTCATCATTATTCCCCAAATGAATATATATCATCGTTTCAATGTGGTTTATTATTGTTAACATCATAGAAAAATATAAATAAAATATTAAAAACTAATTATTTTAGATGAGAAAATATATATCAACTAATTGAAACATATCATAACAGTTATTTTTGGTTGTTATCTAGTATATGAAATATGAACAATTTCATAAATTAAAATACAGGGTAGTGAAATTCAATGCCATTGATTATAGTATACAATATGAAAGGACTGATAACAATAATAAATTTTCAATATTATATGCTCCAATTGTGAAATGATATTATATTTACCAAATTAGATATTGTTTTATAAATATTGGTCCATAATTATGTTTTTTTATTCCTAATAATCTATTGTCGGTGTCACATATAACTCAATATACTAGTATAAACTAACATGTTTATATATATTATACATATGAATATAAGAATAATTTATTCACAATATTGAAGATAATGTATTACTATTTAATTATTCCCATCATGTGTGGAAGAATATCAAATATAATTTTCGATGATTAATATAATATATCAATAGAAAACTAGATTTTTTATAATAATTTAATATATAAGATATAAAAATTAATATAATAATATAAATGTATTACATATCAAAAATAAAAATTTTAATGTATTACTTAGGGGATATTTTTCTAACCAAGATTGTTAGTTATTAAAATTATTTTTTCCACTAATTATATATTATAAATACTCAAAAAAATTTAAACTTTTATGATAAATTCATTTATTTCTCATTATATTATTTTGAAGTAAAATAAAGGCATAAACATAAAATAATTATTAATTAGTTTTTCTGATAGCTGCTACTTTTTATGTGAATATTTGTAACAAAAATTCATATTATCAAATTATAATAATAAATGACATTAATAATATTTTTTATGCATTATGATAAAGTACATAATTTATAAAATAAAAATAATTGATCTAAATAGGGCATGTTCACGATTTTTATTTTTATTTTGAAAACAAATAATTTCATGAATCAAAATGGAATTTATGTCTACTATATTTAGAATGAAACATTTATTACCATCCATAAACACATGATTTATAAACAATTGTCTATAAGATTGATAAATTTATTTGAATAGAAATATTAGTGTCCCAAAATATCATCATGGCCAACAATTGTATTATTTAATTTTCAAGTATCAATTTTTTCTTCCACTATTACTGTACATACTAGATTCCATTTTAATTATCTATATAAATTTTATTAAATATTATAGATGTAGTAAATTTAATTAAAGTTACATATTATTTAAATTTATAACAATGAATTGTCATGTCATATTTTAATAGAACATTACATGGTTTAAATATTTTCATCCTATATTGGACTATGTAGATTATCTCTCATCTATTAAAAAATCTGAATCCCAAAACTCATATAACATTGGGTAATGATTTATCATGGATTCTATGTATGTGATTATTTTACATTATACCACATTAAATTATTTAATGTGTTGCTATGAAAAATTGTAAATCATAGTAAATTTGAATAGAAATAATTTCTAAAAAAATAAGTAGGGAATTATAACTTCATAAATATCATAATATTTGAGAAAACATTATCAAATCTATTATATTGATTATCTATGGTGAAAATCCTCATTATAATTATGGTAAATGACACTGAATTATTTTTATTGGTTAAATAAATTTTTTGATGATCCCAAACAATTATAACTTTTAGTAGTTCAGTTTACCTACACGGTTGTTCAAATATATTATTTAATCTATCCAATATTGTATAATCCTTATAATTTAGTTATTTAACTTTATTATATACATAATTCAACATTTAATTTAATAAATAAAATTTGTTATCAAAATAAATCCCTTAATAGTTTATTGATCTAGTCTCTTAGTTAGAGTTTAAATTCCACACCTCAAACATTTCTATATTACTATACATGATTCAATTACAATGTTAATAAATCATATTTTCTTGTGAAGATTAATGTTGGAGTTGGTGCACTAGAACCAACTAACTATCTACATTCAATTACCAATATATTAATAAATACCCTATCACTTGGTGAATTTTAATCAATGAAAGATTAATATGATAACATCATTGAATTATTTATTTCATCTGTATGTTATAATAGTTCTATGCTATAATTAAAACCATGAAAATTTATGTAGTATTCAATAACATAAGTCTTATGTAAATTATGATATGTTTCATTATTTGATATATATTTTTTCATATATAATATTTATTAATTAATATTTTATTTATATTTTTTGTGATTATAATGATAATTACAAGAACCCATATTAATGTGAGGATAAATATTCATTTTCTGATTATTGATCTCATTTTATAGTGTTATAATGTTTATAAACTCATTTAAGAGGAGATTTCAACTAATTATATAATTATTTTTATTATTTAAATATATTTGAATGATTTTTTTCCAATGTGAATGATATATTTTTTTAATTATAATAAATTATTTCATTATGGAATACATTTTTTAAATATATAAATTGTTCATTTTGTATAATATATTATTTCACCATTTATATTTAGATATTTTATGTATATCAATGTATTATTATTATAGGTTTAATTTTATTTTCAAGTGAATAACAAGATTTTAAGTTTATATTACTTCTTAAATATTTGGGAAATTTTATCATTAAAAATAAATTTCCAACGATATGAGAGTAAAATTGACTTCCTAACAATACTATTAAAATTATTTTGTTTCATGAGGTTTGATATTAAAAATGTATATCCATCGGTTTTTTATTTTAAAATGACATAATAATTTTTTTTGTTAACTATCACAACAAAACATGGATCTACTCAATGTTAGGGAACAATATCCATTCTTACCAGCTTAAATCAATTGAAACATAACATTAAAAAAAGGACTTCCATATAGTGGGAAAGTTACTTTGGGGAAGATATAAATTTATTTAGTTTTCATCTAATTGAGTTATTTAGTGACATAATATATGAAGTATGAGGTATGTAATGATATATCTCTATCATATAAAATGTAATTTTCAAATTATCGTGGCTTATAAAGTAAAAAAATATTTTCAAATAATCAAATCCAATCAATTGATCCTAGTTTGTTTAGAAATATTTAGATAATGAAAAATGATTAATATTTTACATATAGAGAGAAATATTATGGTTTCAGGTTGTTTATAAAATGTTTTTAATAAAATATCGATAGGTAGGACTAAACAGCATGTCAATTTGATAATCTATGTGCTTAGAAAAAACATATATATATATATATATATATATATTCAATTAAATATATTATTTATGTCACCAGAGTGTACACAAAAATCGCAATAAATAAATAAATGTTTAATTTATTTAAATATTTAAAATAACCATTATTGATGAAATTTTAATATATATTGAAATTAATTAATGTGCAATTTAAACTATTTTTTTGTAAATGGTCCAAATTGTTTTTTAATGAAAAAAATTTTATGTTAAAAATGTGTGTCAAATAGTAATAAATAATAAAAAATGTTCCAAATGTCATTAAATTTTAAAACCAGGTTTTTTAATAAATGTATTAAAAAAATAAAATATCATTTAATTGGTTTTTATTGATTAAATTTCCAATTTTTTGGCACTCAAAATGCATCCTTTAACTAAATTGTAGTATTTATTTATTATATAATCAATAAATATATTCATTTAGTTATATACCCACATGTTCAAGAAATTCTAATGAATTATCTCAATGTTTAAACACCCAACATTAGGGAATCGATTTTTTTATCTATGATCCATCATGTATGATAATATATTATTTTGAGTCTCTAGTTCATGTGAAAACATGGGATAATTTTCTCTATATCTCATAATGGGACATGAGGAGAGATTTAGAAAAATGGAATTACATATTTTATAATATAGGAAAAATATGTGTTTATATAATGGTTTTTGTTATATAATATTTATTAATGAAACATTAATAAAAATAATATTAAAAAAACCAAATAAATATTTATATTTTAACCCTACCTAAAATTGAAAAATATCTCACCGACATAGCCCATTATCATGAATATAGTTTTCCCATAAATTATTGAACACTGAAAACAAAAAGTGAATAATATTTTTTAATGATAAATATTATATTTCCTTATTCAAACCAACATCACAGATAGATAAGTAAAAAGTAAATACCAATGCACATATCCAAATCATGAATAAGTTATAATTGTATTATTATAAATATTAACTAAAATAATCACTAAATTCAATACTATAACTAACACTATCTATTCACTTATTTGAAAATTAATATATTTATCCTCCAAACAACTTTACTTGTGAAAATTTGTGTCAATTTTAAAATGGATGTAAGTATAACCCACATAGAAAAATGATTATCTAGAAACAAATAATTCCCCTCAAAAGAAATAGATAAGATAAAAAAGAAATACTTACTATGAAATATTAAATTTTATATAAACACTATCAAATTAAATCTAAATAAGTACAATATATACTTATGGAATCACATCCAAAACATTATTTTAATTTGTTTAACAAATATAGGTGTAATTTTATATAAACACTATAGTAATAGATTATTATATTTATAGGTCCAACTTAATAAATGTTCCAGATATATTGAAAGAGATAAATTCATATCATGATCACAAAGTAAATTATATAGCATTTTTGATAAACCTTTCCCTAGATACATTTCCACAAATATAAGGGGCGTGGTTTTCATCATGTATATAAGAAACTAAATAATGATAAATAATGATAATAATTTTAATTATATATACTAATAGAAATTATAGTTTATAAAAATAGTCAATCAATTATAAAACCTATAGAGATCAAATCATTGGTTCTATCCTCGACACCAAATATCTTAGAGATTAATAAGTATGAACATTTGGAGAAATAATATCAATGATTACGTGCCTCTAGAATTTAATATTGAAAAATTGTCTATGTTCAATTCGAATATCATATCTAGACTATCAAAAATAGTTTAGCAGTATAATCATAACATCTCAAGGTTATAAATATAATAGAAAACTATTATAAACTATTTATAGGATTAATTATATAATGAAATTATCTAATATATTATACAAAGAAAAATAATATTTGATATTAATATAACATTTATCAATTTGAATACTTGATTTAGAGATACAAAAAATACAAATTGATGTTTGTAATAGTGTAAGAAATAAAAAAATCTCGTGGGTTATATAATAATTGTCTCAATTAGTTATATCTCAAACCAAATTGATGCATTTTATGAGTGGTGGATTTAGTGAATGGGTTTTTTGAAACACATATTTCTAAAATTTGAAAATAATGAATTTACCTATATAGGTAAATCCCCTTATTATATGATCAATATAAAATATATCTATAACAATACATTATCGACAATAAAAGATATACAATATAGTAAAATATTAGAGAATTTCTAATCGTGACTTACTTCAAATATATGTGTCACAAAACTAGTATCTCGACTATAATATCTGATAAAAATGATAAATCTTGAGAATATTATCTATATATCACTTGTAATGTATCTTTTTTATCTTATATTTTGGGTATATATGGTTTTCACATGAAGGGGTAATTTCATTTAATTTCCAATATAGTTCTCTAGGGTTTTATTTCTATCATAAATCATAGTACATAAAATAAAATATATGGTTGCTCTGATGTCAAATAAAAAAATTAAATTCATAATATATTTCTGTTCATGTATCTTTAGACATATATTATTGAAAATGTAGGACCTCATTAATTTTTGGAAGAGCAAATTACCCCTCATTCTCTTAGGTCCCCCTTCCACTCTTCGTAATTTCTTATACATTATAGGGTATTATGTATTCTTTTTTGAAGTGATGTATATATAATAAATTCTATACTTAGTCTATGTTCACCTTCTAGGTTTCTTTTCTCCTCTTCATTATTTCACTTATTCCTAGAATCTTGTATTTGGATTCTTATTCACAATAATTTCCCTTTAGTTTCAGTCTCATATTTTGGATTGGTGTTTTCTTATGTTGGGAATCCTTTTTGATACCCTTAATATCATTTCATACTAACCCATCAAGACTACTCCCCATCTTTTTTCAAATATTCACTACTCATAAAAAGTTTTGTTGTGTTTTTTTAAAAGATATTTTTGTATCAGTTTAATTATTACATAGTATTTGTTATCATTTTATGAATTAATGTTGGATTAATTTTTTTACCAGGATCACTATTATCGGCTATATATGAAATTATTTTTATAAATATTCTTCCATAATTGAATCTATTATTATTTTCAACTGATGTGTTTTTTCAGATACAATGGATGTGATGGTGGTTGTTATTAGGGAGAATAAATTAATCCATTCATGTACAAACTTCACCCCCTTGGTGTGATTAGATTCAGATCCATGCGGATATTTCTTCCATTTCACCTTCCCTCTGTTTTGTTGTCCTATAAAAATGAACTAAACTAAATATCGATTTGGTGCATTGTCTTATCATGGGGGACTAGGAATGTGGATATTGGGGGGGTATAGTTTCGATATTATTTGGATAATGTTTCCCGTGATAGAGACAAAAATCTATATATAGAGTTCCTGAACTACTAGTGGTTGTTTTATATGTGTTTCTATTTAATGGGGAGGTGGGTTTATTCTCCATATTGGATTTTATTTACCTAATTTATTTTAGATATTATTATATTTTATCAATGATTAATCATATGATAATGAATATATAGATACATGTTTTTTATTACGATGCACTCTAATTATCCAGTGTTTTTAAAGGCCTGATTTGCTAGAGCCGCGTTAGTGGTCATCAACTCAGCATTGTGAGGAGTACGTTTATCCCCCAAAAACGCATGTGGGATTTTGATGGTTATATGGTTTAGTCCATATGTTTACAAGTGTGTGACTGAATTTTTTTATAAGTAGCTCATCGACGTAGGGAAATGTTTATTTTATTTGAAATTCAAAATTAGAAATTACATGTGTTTTAATCGTTCAACTATTAATTTTTAGGGATATATTCTATAAATTTGGAATTTGAAAATTAAATTTTTCCATTTTTCAATTAGTTCACCAAATATTTGTATTTCCAAATTAAACATAAGTTACTTGTTTTAAATGTATATAAACAATTATATTTATGAGATGTATAATGTTGAATGATTTATTTCATAAATCACGGGGAACACTAATTTCATTGATTGTTAAATATTTTAGTTGTAGATTATATAAAGAGGTATTTAATTTTACATATCCCATAACAACTATTATATATATCAATGTATATTTTTAACATCAAAAATATTATTTTTCTTTTATTCCTTCAAGAGGAATGTATAATTTATCAGTGTCTTAACTAACTAAAAAAAGAAATATAATTGTAATTTATTAATATATAATCAAAATGTATCACTCAAATGTTGATAAAACTATCTTTAATGTTTTGTATGTATAATAATTAATTTCATTTTATTGAAATAAATCACATTAATATCTTTACTAAAATATAAATTCCCCATTCAATAGTTTTTCATCAACCCATAGATATATATTTTAATATTCCATTAAATATTGGATTCCATTGGTGTCTCAAAAACCATTTGGTTGTGTCATATAGTCACATTTATCTATTTTAAAATTATATATTAAATTAGTAAATTAATATACTAATAATTAAATTCAATGTGATCAGCTATAGAATATAGAGGTCCAATAGATTTTTGCATCTTATCTAGTGAAAATAGTTTCATCAAATACTATTCCTTAACATTTATTCATCTATTACCAACCAATAATGCCTTATAATACTTATATTAACTTTTAGAAACTTTTAAATCATAAAAATAAATCATTATTATTATTATTTATATTATTTCATTTTAGAGATTTATACACATCATAATATTATTAATTAAATTATAAAAGTGTTTAGTCAAAATTGATTTATATATTTATGTTAATAGATTTACCTTTAAATATATTATTTCACATAAAAAATAAATTTTGTTTCATTAAAATTTATTCACTTTTTGAATCAAAATTTATAATATACTGTAGGATAGTTCTTTTTAATTTTTTATAAAAATTAATTTTTTAGTGAATAGAAAAAAATTTTGAATTTGGAAAACTATTTATTTCTTCGACGAAATATTTATTTAAAAATAATATTTTAAATTTTAAATTTTTATTTATAGAAACATAATATCAATTTGATTTAATATAATTTAAATCATTATATATTATTTAACATTATATATTATTCTTTATATATTTTCTTTTATTCCTGAAAACTCAATTTTCTAAAAAAAAAATTCATTGTGTTTTGTGCACCAATATTAATGAAATTTATTCCACTTCTAGAACTTGAATCATGAAAAATTTATTTGATATTTAGAATTTGGAATGTAAAACAGATAAGTAATGTATATTTTATAATGTTTTTTATGAATAATAACCATAAAAAAAATTTCACACCATGGTAATTGGTAATTTAGGTTTATTATGTTTGAGAAAAATTATAACGCCATAAAATCATTTATAAATTAGTATATGGCCACTGCCCTATCTTATAAATGGGAACCTCCTATACCTATGTTCTCAAACCTTTTAGGCACTAGTGTTTTGACAATATATACCTAAGTATACCCCAACATTCCTCCCCATATCTAAAAGGTATTAGTCTTCCTGGAATTCCAATAAAAAAAGTTAAATGTGTACAAAAAATAGATTTACTTGAGGAGAAGGTATATATACTAAACGACATATTTATACCTCTTCAATTCAACATAATCAATTATAAATGAATTAAATCATCAGATTATATATATTATAATGTTATTAAGGATACAATACAACCTATTTTCATATCATTTTCCATATTTATAAAAATGAAAACATATCTCATGTGTATGTGTGTATTACCACCTCAACAAAAGGATGCAATTCATTTTAATCACCAATTCATTTAGTTTATTACAATTTTTGGAAAAATGTAATATATAAACTAAATATGGAATTTTTAATATTCTATAAATTTAATATAATCCTGACCATCATAGCCATTATATACACTAATGTTTTTATAATTTCTCTCATTCGTACATGAATAATTACCCCACCAACAATGGATGCGAATCACATTTGAATTGTAAATGAAAAAAATGGTCATAATGATTGAAATATTGAATAAATTTTACATTTATAATCTATTTATTATGCTATAAATTTAGAGTATTATATACATTATATAATTTCAATCCATGAGAAAAATGAAAATGTTGTTCATGAATACTTATGAACTATTGTGTCCGTGAAATAACATGGTTAAATTTTTTCGACCTCCCAACATAGATAGTTTTCAATGATTATTAATATATTAATATGATAATTATATCTTGTTTAATATTTTATATATAAATAAACCATAACCACTATGATCATGATCAACACACTAATAATTTTTGAGGTTATAAACCGAAGAAGCACCAAACACCCCACATGAAATTATCCACAATTGTAACTAAATGGTACATTGTAATAAATGAAATAATAGGGATAATAATATGTATATGAACATGATAAATGTTATTAGAAATTTCTAAAACTAATAGTATTTTTAAATTATATTTTTAGATAATGTATGAATCTAGAATATACATAAGATCATGGGAACTCTCATATAAATTACATTTCATTGATATTAATTATGTTTTCAATATATTCACTCATTGTAGTTGTATATTAATATCCATGGGGTTGTATTTTGTAATTCATTTTCTAGGAATTATTTTAAATTTCAATTTTATGTTTTCTTCTTCAAAATACTTGTATTTCAAATGATACCAATTCCAGAAGTATTTATCTTTAAAAACATAATTTATGTAATTAAATTTAAATAATTATCCCCTATATCCATGATTAAAAATTTTTTCAATATTTTTATTATTTATTAACTCAAATTTTTTAAAATTTACTTCCAACTACTGTTTACATTAATTTTAATGTATTAAAAATGAATTATTTTGAAATTTATTGTATGGGCTATTTTGGTGTTTTTATTAAATCGAAAAAAATGTTGGTTAATTTATATCACTTATTCGATTTTTTATTATTTTATAACCGTTAATTTTTATGAAGATTAATAGAATATTTTACATAGAAATTTTCAATAAATATTTTGGTTCTAAATATTTCAGGTATTTTTACATTTAATACTTTTTACCTTATAAATAGATACTATTTCATCCTATTTTTTATATAATTAAAATAGTGTTTCTTATCGGGCAAAATGTGTTTTAAAATTCTATTATAATAAAAAATTTAATTCATTGATTTTTTTTCATTTTATGGTACTTGAGAATTATATATGATGATGGGTGATCGAGATATAGATCATAATGAGTGGTGATCAGGATATATATCTCGAATGCATTGGGTATTGTATAGTCAGTGATGGACCAAAAATTAGATAGATGACTATATAGGTCACTCATATAGAATTAATTGTCCTTTGTTATTCCAACACGGGATAAAAACAAGAGAACATCGGTCATGAATATCATGCCCCCTAATACAAATACTATGATTACAGAAAATGTTTTAAAATGAAATATTCTGATTTAATGATGTAAGGATATGTTATTACCATCTAATTGTGAAATATTTTTTATAAATAAATGATTTCAGGAGTTCCCACATAAGTTATGATGCATTCTAGATTTTTCATATTAAATATATTTGTCTTTAAATGTTTTAGTTTAGAAAATGTTTATTATATTGTATGAATACATTATATTTAGGTTCATTGTGTTTCACTTGTGATAATAGAAAATTTCATCATGAGGATTCATATTTTTTATTGGACTGACAAGATTTATTTATTATTATATCCCATAAAAAATGTTTTTTTTTCTTATATCAGTTTTTCGATTATTTTCAAATGATCTAACAGTGAGTAGGGATTTATTCATGGCTGAAATTTCATCTCTAATGACTCATTTTGAAGGAATTAAAAGTGTCTCGAATAAAGTCATGAGTGAAAATACAAATCCATATTTTGGGAAAGATATGTAGACTATGTGGAAGATACTATTTACTTATGAAATATTTTAGATAATTCTATAAAACTATAAACCAAAGGGATCTTGGAAATATATGAATGTTTAACCCTTGCTATAAATAAAGTAATTATGGTGGACTATGGAAGAGGTCATTATATATGGTATCATAGAAAAGATGTGTAAAAATATTATTGATAGTATAATGTTAAAAGACACATTAAATACACTATGATTTATGCTCATATTATCAGAAGATATATTATCAATATTTCAATATTTATTAATCTAATCTATATCAAATAATTTTTTTTCACAGACGAAACATGGTAGCTGATGTATGAAGAAATAAAGAAGATAATAACCTTATAAATTAGAACCCTTGAGTGGTTTGAATGATGTGGTTCATAAGATTATTAATTTATGTTACAAAGGTAATTAAACGAATAACCAATGAAAATAGCGATTGAATGATTTATGTAAAAAGAAATATATTATGGAATTTCTTTAAACCAAGAACATTGAAATTCAAGGGATCAGTATACATAGTGAAAGATAAAGGATGTATCCATTCTTTGGAAAATAGATAATTTTTTCAATGTATGGAAAATAATAAGGTAAGACTTTCTATGTATTTTTTATGACTTCACAGATCGATAATGGCTATTAATAAAAAATTATAAGGAAAAAAGATGATATGGGATAATTAGAGTGGATGTGATTGAATTTTTTTTATTATAATGTATCTTCGGATCATTCTTCATCATATAATTAAAAGAAACATTTTATTATTTAATAAAAATGATGAAGACACATTATCCACATAAGATTAAAATTTTACCAAACAATATTGGCGTTCACCGTATTTTTTTATTAATTAGATAGTTTTACTGATGAATTTTAGATATTTTTAAAATAATGTTTAAAAAATAATTATCTCTTCATGAATTTAGAATATATGAAAATGTTCTTTTTTGTGATAAAAATGTAGGGATGATGTTTTGAGATATTAATGAACTTGAAGAATTTTTTTAAAAAAAATTTCATGTTGGAAAGAAATATTTAAATTTTATACCATTAATTTTATATTTAATCCCCCAAATTGTTACTAATATAGTAAACTAAATTTTAAAGAATGATAGGAAAGGATTTGAATATGTTAATCATGTATTAATCTCAGTTATTTGTCACATTTCTATAAGCAATATGTTTCAAGTCATACTCATAATTTGGAAACAAATAATCCTCAATCATTGAGATTTTATAGATACATTGATTTGGTTAATTATCATATTTAATGTCCATAATTTATTACAAAATGTTGGAATAATCAATAAAAAAATATGAAATGTGTGGAAAAGTATTTTCTTACTACTATATAATATAATGGAACATAAAAAGAATTGGTGTCTAGTATATTACTTTAATCTTTAGATTATTTGAAAAAATATTGAATCCCAATATTCTTTTCTTTTTGTGAAGTTATAATGTAAAATAGAAATAAAACCTCAAAAAATGAATTCTAAACCTTTAGTAATAAATAAATTTGTTAGTAAAAATATAACAGAAATATAAAAAAACTATTCATGTTATCATTGTATATTATGTTTTCCTATAAACAATTTTTTCATCCCCATTATATAGATTCATGTTATTTTGAGTATGTATTTTATTTCATTTTATCACGATAATATATATGATAGATTTAAATGTTTCAAGTCCTATTTTAAGAATTAATTTCAATTTATATGTAATAATGATATCATATCTTTGATAACATATCACCAAGGTATAGAAATAATAAAATATGGATGTGAATGTTATCATGCATATATTTTTGAAAAGAAATAAACTATTAAAATTAGTGATACAGTAGAAGTGAATTAATATATGTACCAATTTACTGATGATTTTATAAGTGTTATTCCTATTAGGGAAGTTTATTTTACTATTTATTTAGACCCTAATGTGGATTCAATTTCAAATCCTCCACATTTAATAGATTTTTTTGAATTTCATTACATATAAACATAGTTGAATGTGTTTCTTGACAAGGGTTTAATCAAACCTAGAACAACTACATATGGTGGTCCTATTATAGATTTTTGAAATTAACTTCAAGTAAATGAGGATATGTTCTAATAATAGAGCACTCAATAATATCATTGTCAAGAAAAAATTTCAATTTCCTCATATCAGTGGATTTTTTAATCGTTTGCATCGTGCATGTTATTTTTTGAAATATATTTTTCAATTCTAAATTACATCAGATAGAGATGAATGAAGTGGATATTCATTGAGAATTATTAGGAATTATGTATATTCATTACATGTTTTTGGTATTTTTAGTTTCGGTTAAGAAAAACACCCTATTTATTTACAGATACAATTTAAAGAGTGTTCCATCAGTTTTTTGGATGAATTTTATGTTGGATTTATTGTCAATATTATGGTATAGTATATAATATATGGTAATCATGGGAACTTACTATGGGTTTTTTAACCAGTAAATAAAAATAAGTTGAATAGAAAATCCAGAAAATGTTAATTTTGGATGAAACACATTTTTTTGCGATATATATTTTTCTAAATAATGTATAATTGTTTATCTTTCTAAAAAATAATTAGTTTATGAGTGGACATAACCCAAAAATTTCACTGAGATTTAAAATTTTCCAAGATTTGATGGTAATTAACAAAGTTTATAGATCATTTCCCAGTTATATATCCTACTAAATATGTTGACTCAAAATTGAGTTAAATTCATGATGAAAAATATTTTTCATAATTTCTTTATATAATTTAATAAATTATTGTATAATTATTCAAAATTTGATTTGAAAAAAATGATTATTTTTTTATTTAGAGTGATTCATCATTGAAGTTGATTGTAATTTTTGTTTCGTATAATGATCTTGTAATCTCATATGCATCTCATATATTGAATTCATTCATGAATAACTCTCATATACAATGATATAATATATGTTTAGTATGTATTCTTTAAAAATAAATAATAATAAATTTTTGGCGTAAATTACAACTATATATTGATAATAAATCATCAATGTATAACTCCACTAAAAAATAGTTGAAATGAGGTAGAGAAAATGGTTGTAACGAATAATTTATTATGATTACATGATTCAAAATTCCCTAAGTAATGATATCATGGTAGCTAATTCATTGATTAGAAAAGAAATTCTCTAATTAACAATACTGATGTTTGAAGTTGATCCTTTGCTAGAACATAAAATCAATGGCATCCTGTAAATATAATCTTTAGAAACGTCGAAAATTTTAGTTCATATGTCAGTATAAGAATCATTTTCAGAAATAATTATGGCATATCAGAAGGAATATATTGGTTTTAAAAAAAATGCATCATTATTCCATAAGGCTATGTCACCTGAGAGAAATGTTGATAAATAAGGTGTTATAAAATTTTGAAGGATGTTGTTTATACCAAGTGATATCAAGTAGAAGAAGGAATTTTTATGTGATAATTATGGACTTAAATATTCTAATCAACCAAATAGTACTATGATTTATAGAGATTAGTAGGAATATTAATGGTGTAACGGTGTACGAAAATATATTGCTAATTTGACTATAAATTTTTAGACTTTCCTCAATGTTAAATCTTAGAGAAAAATACCGAAGGGTATGGTTTGTATTTTTCTAGTTCATAAAATGATATGAAGAATATATCCATTTATTTATTACTCTGAAAGCCAAATAAATGTTCAATTAATAATGTTTTTAGGGTTATTATTTAGAATATGAATAAATTATTGATTTCTTTAATATTCCACTAACTATGTATTTTATTCTATATATAATACATTATACATAAGACATAATTAAATTAAATGGTGTCCATATATTAATTTTATTTTATTAT
Organism: Viscum album; assembly: GCA_963277665.1. Lineage (NCBI taxonomy): Eukaryota > Viridiplantae > Streptophyta > Magnoliopsida > Santalales > Viscaceae > Viscum > Viscum album. Next base: position 155,470,016 of record OY728153.1, read on the forward strand.
GATACCAAAAATTCCTAAAATTTTAGAAAGGATGTTAATAGACATTGGGTAATGAAATAAATTTTACTACAACATTTGTTTCTCAATCTGATGGATAGTTTGAATGAAAAATTCAATGTATTATAATATATTATATGGGATTTTTCTTAATATTTTAGGGAATTTGGGATCAATATATTTCTTTGGTGGAAGTTTCTTATAATAATATTTTTCATTCCATTATTCATATGAATTTTTTTTTGGTATTACAGGTAATTTTGATTCGAACTCTAACATGTTTGGATGATGTCAATTAAAAGAGTTTTTTGGGATATTGTCAATTAGATGAAATGGGAGGGAAAGTAAATATGATTTATCTTCATATCAATATATTTAAAAGAAATAAAGAGATTAATAAATATTATTGGATGAATGATATCTCATTTGAGGTGGGAAATTGTGTTCTTATAATTGAAACTCTAGGAAATAATTTGTACATTTAGGAAGTAAGGTATATTTATGTCTATGGATAATTGGTCTATATGAAATTCTAAAAATAGTAGGATTAGGTAATTATAAAGTAGATTTTACCCTGAGTTTATCTCTAGAACATGATGTGTTTTAGGAATATTTACTATTAAAGTATACAACTAATATATCTCATGTTTTTAGTTATGAAGTCATATAGATAGAGGATAATATCTATTATTATGGAAACCCAATTAAAATTTTCTATCATACATATTAGATACAGAAATATAAGTTGAATACATCACATTATTAATTAATAAATATGATTATAAGGATAAAATTTTTTATGTGTGAATGAATGTGACATCCCATGTTACCTTGTAATTAAATAACAATTTCCATTTCATATATTATTTTAATTTATATATATTCATCATAGTTTTACAAATAATTTTATAATTGTTTTAGTTAAAGTGGAATAATTTGTTTCACTAAATGTTTTTCCCATGAATGGTATTGTTTTATTTAAAAGTTAAATCTAATTATCTTAGAAATTAAATTTGATAAGAGGAATTCATTTTTAGAATTAGCATTATAATATATTATAATTTTTATGAGGTATGAAACCTTTTTTATTTCCAGTTAAATTCCATTGGTTTCTACCTAAAGGGAGTTACTGAGGAGGATATAAAGGATATGAGGATGTCTAGTGCTTGTTTTGAGCATGGAGCTAGAGTTTTTGAAAAAATTTAACTATACATCATAGTTAGTAGAATGCACGCATCCCAAGAAGAATAGTTTCATTAAATAGTGTAAGTTGGTTCAATCCACTATTATGGGATACAAGATTTGAGAAAATCATGCATCCTAGGATGAAAACCCTTGTGTGTGTTTTATAGTTTTTTATAATGTAAATCACTTGGTTTGTGCATGTCTTCCCAAACAGTCAGCATGAACCATAAAATGATGTTTTAATGTAGACATGTGTGCATGGTTGGTGAAAGGTTTTTAAAACGATGTGGTCAGACTCTGTGACATATCGTTTAGTTGGAAAATGATAGTTTTTACATTAATGATATTATTTAACCAACCACCCCTATTTCATTTTATCCTCTTGTGGATACCCCTATTACTCCCAGTTAGGTTCTACTCAAGTATCTCTTTGGAATTGATGGAATTACACCATATGAAGTTTGATTCAGCATCATTTTCTCCCATAGGATATGTGATGGTGAGTAATATGTTACACTTATACCATTCAATATTTCACTCATGAGGAAAAGTTATTTTTGTAGTTGATCTTGTGGACAATTTTCATAGAGTACATACATTTTTTTAATTTCTTCTAATGTAGGACTGAATCAGATGATGATAATAGATGAGTCCTCTTGTGCATGATTTATGTATGTAGAGTATATATTTTCCAAAAATGTCTCATTTTTTATATCCGTTTTCAATTATACCACAAATCAGATATTACATGAGATTCATTATCAAATAATTGAACCAAGGGTTAATTGATATAACATGTTAAGACATTTTGTTCCCCCATTCATCATTGTTATGGGTTTTTGGCATGAATCGGAACCACATATGTGGTGGGTTCTACCATTTGTTTTCACGTTTATGCCGGGCTTGGGGTGTGATGAGCTCTCCTTGTATAATTTTTAATTGAATGAATTTTTACTATGAATTTTTAATGTTTTTAATAACCTTGTATCAAATTCTCAATGTATATGAGTGGTATGAATTATTTAATCGATTGGATTTTATTTTATTACAAATGGAATTATAAAATTATGAATGAATTTGATGGGATAACTCATAAAATTTGTAAAACATTGATCCATTTTAACTAGTACACATGGGTTCCATGTAAATTAATCTTAGTTGGATCCGATTAATTTATATTTTTAATATGATATGATTCCATGGAATGTACTACAACATGGATCTCATAAAAAAATATGATTTCGAGGAAATTACTACTCATCGTATACTAGTTTCCTAACTATTTAGGATACCTTGAAAACATATACTCTTTCAATCATTATATCATTAATTTTGAAGATTCATCAGACTTCTATACTCAACTGATCATATTTATATGGAATTGTTGGATTCTATGGACCTTTCTACTCTAGTGACATTAGTTTACTAATATACATGGCACATTACGTTACCTCATAATGGTATACTCCTTGTACCCCCATTAAATTAGATTTAGTATTCCTTAGATATTTATAATCCATGGATATGAAGACCCTAAGGATTAAATGGTCATTTATTCACTCAAAATCATATTCATTGTGTTACATTACTTACTCAGTTTCCTAGGAAATTAATACTCCTTAGATATAGGCCCAGGTTAGCCTTGATCTAAATTTATTAATGTATGGCGTTAATGATGATTATTTCTATTAATTATAGATGGAATTATGTTTTAACTTATTGGTCATAGTGAGAAATTATAGACTATATAGATTCACTTCAAGAGTTTTATATGTACACCTATTATATTTTCACATTGATTCATCTTATACACACAAACATGATTTTTTTATAGACACAGTTTTTGGGTGGTCTATTGAGTGTTACCTCGCACCTTGCATGGGCCGTTGTTCAGTCCCCTAGTATGCATCATTGATGTAGGTAGGGATAAGAAAAATATACCACCTTTATATGCTTGACTTACTTGAGCAGAAGATCATAGGAGCATAGGGCTGGGCTTGTTCCCATGATTTAATATGGGGATTTTTTTGGTATGTTTTACTCTTGATTAAATTTATATACAAATTATAAATTAGTTTAATAAAATTGAATTCTAGAATTAAATATTGTTTCTATATAAGGATTATAATTTCAATTTTTAGGTATTTTTCCTCAATAGATTGTAATTGAAACATTACATACCTGAAATCTTGACATATAGTATAGATAATGACATTGAATCAACCTTAGTAGTGTTCAGTATGTAATATGTTAACCATTCATATGAATTTTATGTCGGTCAGACATAGAATTTGGAGTAGGAAGAGGGGTGTTACATGGGTTTTTGAAGGATTGTTACTTTCCTACTTATTTATTTGTGATTCTATTATTAATAAACATTGATTTTGTTGTGTAATTTGAATTTTTAGAAAAAGGACATTATGAAGGCCTCTGGCCATAAACCAAGACATTAGGACAACCATGATCCGAATGTTGAGGGCCATGGGACACCTATATAAATTCTAGAATTTTCTCTAATTACTCTCCCTTTTATACATGATTTAGGTGTTGAGTCCCAATTTCAAGAGGGCATCTTATATTTCAGGAAAACTATTCAGGTAGCACTAAGACTTGCCCCATCTATGGAATATTTGATGCATGAGTTCTTGCTACAACTTCATCAAAATTTTATTATGGAAGGCATGCCATATGCTATAAAGTCATGGATAGAGGCCATGTTATAGATTTTTGAGCATCTTGAGACACCTCCTGAGAGGAGATTTAATCCTACCCTATATATATGCATTGGGATTCTTCCATGAGATGGTGGAACACGATTAATTAGATGATTCCTCATCATGATATAGAGTTTAGGTATTCATGTATAACCTTTTATGATTACATATATCCCAAGATGTATTGGGATGATAAATCTAGAGATTTTATACATATGTATTAGGGTTACTTGTGAGTTATGGATTAGTCTTCGTAACTTATAAAGATACAACTTTTCACAAATGTTATATTTTATAACAAGATATTGATGGATAGGTGATTCATGGATGGTCTAAGGTGTGACATTTTATCACATGTGAACATCAATAGCCATAAATATATGTCCATAGTTGTAAACCAAGCATTGATAACTAAACACAACATGAGGTAATATATTAGAGAATAGTATGGTTGATCAGCTTCTCAATATAGAGTTTTAGTGTTAGATAGTATGAAGATTTGTTTGGAGGTCTCCTATGAGGTACGTACCAACCAAATCATGAGTGTGGGTAGAACTATTATCTATGTACATTGTGGTAGTTAGAGGCAAATGAAAAGCCATACTGATAGGTTACAAATTGAGTGGTGATATTGTTTCAAGATGGTCTATTTTGAGTAGTTTTGTATGACTTCTCCTATAGCCACTAGTTAGAGAGGGTATGCACTAACTACAATTTCAATAGCGGGGTCAACATTTTCTCATTTTGTAAGTAGCTTGAGTGAGGATAATTTTTTGGGATGAGGTGGTGGACATGGATGGGATATCTGGTCATTATATTCTCAGTGAGACAAGAGTGGACTTTCTCAAGTCACTCAGATGATATAAAAGGGGTTCAGTTCAGTACAAAATGTATATTGTGCCACCAATTAATGAGTAGAAGAGTGTCAGACTGTCAATAATGGGAGGTACCATTTTTTAGCCTCAACATTAGTATCTTATATTTTCTATGTAGTTTATTCTCGTAGTTGTATATTAGTACCTAATTTTAATATACATGGGATCATTGTTCAGTTTTCTAGTGGTGTGTTGATAGTTTATTAACCAAATGGAATTCAATTAGAGAGTGTATAAATGTTGTGGAAATCCCCTTTATGGTATGTGGGTTTTTATTCACATTTGTACCATTTTTACTTGATATGGTAGGGTTTGAAGTCATATATATGATTGAATGGTAGATTCCATATCATTATTTTGTAGACAAGAATTCTAGAAAAATGACATTTAAATCACAAGATAGAAGATTATTTATTAACATGGGTGAGAGGGATATCAAGGTGATATTAGTTATACACAATCATCATTAGTTGTGGATGAATATATCCTATATTTTGATTATATATCTAAATTTTTATATATTTCATCATGAATTTTTTATTCCAATGGGTTATCATTTCAAGGGTTTATTCCTTGATTACATTGTATGACTACCATATTAGATAGAGGTAGAGTTTCCCATTATGATAGGGATGGGAGATGCATTATTTTTGATTCCTCTGTATAAGATATCAAATAATTAGTAGCAAGAGACAAATAGGTATCTATATTACATATAGTTTATCGGGTTCATATATCCAAATACTTCTCTATGGGATTAATCCATTATTTTTTACATGAATATGGATGTAACCCTTCCTTTATGTGTGGATTAACATTAACAAAACTTGTTGATAGTTAAGAACAAGTATCCATAACTCCTAATTTATGATCTCTTCCACCATCCCGGAGGATCTCATTTGTTCTAGAAGATTGATCTTAGACAATGTTATCTTCAAGAACAAGTTCGACTTATATAAAAACCTTTTACATATTTCCACAGTAGTTGTGGTCTATATGAGTTTCCGGTTAGGTTTTTATCTCATAAGAACATGAAGGCAATTTCCTTGTCCCTAATAAACTGGGGTTTCCATCTATATATGGATTCATTTGTGGTGGTATTCATGGATGATATCTTATAGTATTCTCACCCTTGACATGACCCTGAAAAACATATTGAAATTTTATAGTATAAATTTGGAGAAAATAATATATAGTCTAATATCAAATAGTTCCACATTTTAGGAATGAGATTCACATACTGGGTTATATAATATATGTGATAAGAGTTTCAGCTGACCTAATGATGGTGAGAGCAGCAGTTTCCCCGAATCACCCCATGGGCATCTTTGATATATGATTTTTTCTATCTAGACAGTTATTATTGGTGTTTCATACATGACTTATCATTCAAAGTGGTACCTCCTATGGGATTTAACAGAAAATTTGTGAAGGTTTTATGAACATACACCTATGAGATAGCCTTTTAGGATCTGAAAGTGATTTTTTACTACAGTCCTATTCCTAATTATTTCATTGCCGGATATAATATATATAATATAGGGGGTGTACGTGGAGACAATCGAGGAGAAGTTATGATTCACTATAACAGATTTGTGTCATATGTGTCTCATCATTTAAGGATACATGAGATAAACTACATGAAACAAAATCTCCAGGTTTTCTCCATTTCTCATGCCTTGCATTATTGGAGGCATTATTTACTAGGACAATGTTTTTGGTGCATAAGGAGATAAAAATGTCTCAATTTTGTATTTAAATAGTTTTACTTGAATCATTGGTATTAATGTTGGGTTGAGTTCCTATTTTAAATTGACATAGTCCTTTCCCATATTCTTATAAAAGGAAATATTTTTGCTGATGTACTAAGCAGGAGGACTCACACCGGAGAAATTCTGGATGCTAGTGTAGAGTGGCAGCTTATGGATTAGTTTTCGATGATATATTTGGAGGTTCTGGATAACCTTGTGTATAATTTCCAATCACCCTTCATACTGGATTCCACACTTTTTATAGAGTTTTTTTGATGAAGATATAATATTATGAGGGATTGAACTGAAGGAAAAACATTTTGAGGTGTGGACTATCATCTTGGATGGGATGTTGATGAGGATGTTCTCTTTACCATCCATAGGAATGTCTTGTTACCCATATGAATATTAGAATATGGATATTGGAGAGTCACATGTATTTATATTATCTTTACATCCCAATGTTTACATTATTTATTGAGAATTTCCCGTTAATATTTTTGTTTGGGGATGAAGAGGGAGATAGTTGGGATAATAGCATGGTGTTCATCCTATGTGTTGGTGAAGGAAGAACACAAAAAAAACAACTGGGTTTTATTACATATACATATTAATAAGTGGAAATGAGACAATTTCACCATGGTTTTCATGATAAGACTTCCTAAATCACTTCTTTATAGTGGCATCGTATGAGTGAGCGTATAAGGGTTGAACATGGTTACCAAATTAATACCTTTTCAGGAGACCATATTATTGGATGTTCCCAAGAGGCATTATATTATTCAAATCATATGCCTCGATAGAATTAGTTGTAATATAGTATTTGATAGAGATAAACTACTCACATTGTAGTTCTATATGGGGATGTAGAGGCCACCATGTTCATAGATACATTTGAGTGTTTCTTATTACCAATTGAATAATGTTTATTCAGATCATATGATGCTGGTTTTTGATTAAATGATTCAAGAATACTTCCATGATTATAGAGGTTATTGGGAGATACATATACCCATTTTTTCGTTTTATTATAATAACAACCTTCACGATACCATACAGATTATTCCTGATAAAGATCTATATGTTATACCATACTGTTCAACATAGATCTAGTCAGTGGGTTGGAGAGGATGTGTTACTAAGTACTTGTCTCATCTGAGATAATTTTGAGTTGGTGTAGGTCATAAAAAAGTGTATGTTAACATATTAGTATAGAAATATGTTATATACTGGTCAACTTCATTGTCCAATAGATTTCGATATGGGAGTCAGGTTATCTTGTTAGTCTTACCTAGAATAGGGCATTGATCGATTAGGTATCATGGGAATATCTCTACATGCTACATGTAGACCATAGTGTTTCAAGAGAGATTCAGGCTAGTGGCCTATTGGTTCTCGATACCACAAAGGTACATGGTTATGCATGACACCTTCCACATATATCAACTTCAATGATATCTTCTAATATATCACATTTTCTTAATCTTGAGGAGGATAAAAAAGAGATATATGTATCCTTTGAGGATAATAAAATATGTACAGTTGACTAATGCCTCAACGTAATCCAAGGCTAGTCATTCCCTCTGGTACAAGTTCTTTGGCAGTATAACCATGTGCATGATGTGACATGGGAGTGACAATCTCATGCACGTTCCATGTGACTACACATATTCTCAAATTATACTTGACCGGAATTGTATGTGAAATTTGAGGATGAATTACACTAAAGGTGTAAGATTGTAAGATCCCATATTTTTAGTAAGGTATGGATCTTGTTTATTTTCTCTTAATTTCAACCAAACTGACCTAATGGGAATTCCTAATGAATATAAGAAGAAAACATGGGTTTTCTGGATTTTTTGGAGGCTTGAGCTCATTTTTTAAAAACGGATGTTGGACCAAACCGTTAATAGAAATAGTGCCACCTAGAAAAATTAGATTGAAGTAACCATATGAGGTGGTGTTGTTCAATTTCTAGGGCTATATGGTTTGATGAAACCATGCAATGGTGTCTATAACACTATATGGGGATGTCCATGTTTTTAGATAGAAAAAACATAGGTTCTATATAGTTTTCCAACGAATGAACATGAATTGTAAGATGGAGGTTTTGATATAGATAGTATTTTACAATTGGTTCATAGTTCAACCAACGACATAGCCAACCCATTCAAAACAATTCTTAGAGATGAATTAATATTTTTCCTCACTATACAAAAAATTTAACCCACCACCTTCTTTTCACATAATCCATCCATGTCCACCACTTTTTCTCTCACTTGAGATATCTTTAGGGGACTGTTAGTTATTTAAGGAATTCACCCATCCAATATCATATTCCAGGTTCATTTTTCTCATTTTATTCACAATGATCAATTATATGTTCCTCTTCCTCCTTTCAAATATTTCATACTCTCGACTATGTTTTATTGGTTCAGAATGATATTCCATATTTTGAAAGAGTACATATGTTGTATTTATGTCCTCTTATCTGGACTAAATCTGAGGATGAGACTGGATGAGTAATCCTCTACAAGATTTATTTAGGAGATCTATAACATTTCCCAATATGTTTAATTATTTATTGTTTTCTTTCACTATGCCAAAACTGTTTACCTTCCTTGGATATGATTTCTATGTTAATTTAACAAATGGTTCTTTGATATAAACATTTTGATATATTCCATTATAACAATTCATCATGGTTGAAGGTTTTAAACCTCAACCTGAACAACCCATCTGATGTGTTTTACCCTTTTTATCGTGTGTATGCCTCTCTCATTGTGTGATGATATTCCCTTGTATACATTAAAATTTAATTACATAATAATGGGAGTTATTAATGTTTGTAAGTACCATGTATCATATTTGAATTTTATATGGAATTTATGAGTTATTTAGTCCCTAAAAATGAATTTTATTTTGATAGGAATTGTGAAATGGTGAATGAATTTGTTTTTATTCCATTGAAACTTATTCTCTATTGAAAAAGTTTAATTAGTACACTTGTATTCTATATACATTACTAATCATTGTATACAATTAATTATTCTACATTATATGACATTATTCCATATACATTACTACTCTTCATATTTGAGGATATGATAAGATTTCCCAAACCATACTACCCCTTGGATCATATTTACATGAATCTTTAAGATAAATTGGACATTTCTACTCCTTGGATCTCGTTTTCAGGAATTATTTTTATTCCTCAAAAATTAATACTCTATTAATCCACTTTATATTTATTATACGATTACCTTATAAATTTTTACTCTAAGGGTTATTCTTGAATAGTTTACATGACATGTTAGGATGCCTCATACATTTATATTCCATAGATACAATTAAATTACCTTAATGATTCCCTGACCATTTATAATCCATCAATATATTGGACTTTAAGATGCCTTGTAAATATATATAGTTGGGTCCCTATTTACAATTTTATATACATTACTATATTTATTAGGACATCAGTACTCATTAGTCTCTCTCCCTTGCAATCCTGAAACATTTTACACAATATAACCCATTGATGTTGGAATTTTCTATGAATTAGATATATCATTTTGTTTTATATTCTTTATCACAATGAGACTAGTTAGACAAGATGGATTTACTAACATTTTTTTACTTGTACACAAGTTGTCTATCAATAATAATTCAACATTTCTGCATAGACACGATTTTTTATAGACTTCTATGGTGGGGCCAACTAACATTTATATGACACCCAATTCAGGTCATTGTTTGGTACTTAGACAAACATCATGTATAATGGTAGAGGAAGGTAGAGAACCCACATTCATATTCATGATTTATTAGTGCGTAAGAGTTGGGGAGCAGATGAAATGGTTTAGCATCATGAGACTGTTTGAGGATAATTTTTTTCATTTTTACACATGATGCATGTATTGTATAGATTTATATTTCCATGTATCTACTATAGTTTTTATAGAATTCCATGATAAATGTTGTATATGAAACCATTGTTTGTGATACATTGTTATTTATATGAATTGTTTTTTATTTAAAATTTTACAATATTTATGTCATTCCACCATTGTTGGATATAATTATACATTATAGTCATGCTATGTTTATTAGGGTATTGTGTGCCTATTTTCCACCATGAGCCCTCTCTTCTAGTCTTCATCGTCTAGCATACGGGAAAGAAGTATTCATAAATTGTGGAAATCTATGTTTATTAACTATTTAATGAACCAGTTTAGGTATGTTAAAAATATATGTAGTATAATTTATAATTACTTTTTGAAATATTTTCAGAAAGATTGATTTTTTATTGAATTGTGAGATATGCTGGTTTTTATGAAAATTGTGTTTTCCTCCAAACCCTATAATTTTAATGATTCATTCCATTATTTTATGTTTTTCAATGTTAAATAAGAACCAATTGATTAATCATAACAAACATATTTCATGAGGATTAAAAATTTATTTATTTGCATAATATTATATTTTTTCATTAAAACTATTTTATATAAATTATATTTCTTTGTGTTTGGATAATTATAAATAAAATAATAACTAAAACTAATGAATATTCTATATTAAATATATTTTTTGATATTTGGAAGAAGTATGCTACAATTTAATAATCAGATGAAATTCAATCTTGATCATTATGAATTGTAGAAATGGTAAGGAATTTCTACCGTGATAAAGGGAAAATCATGTTATTTAAGGTAAAAAATAAATGAAACGATCACACAATCATAATTAAATTATTATTGAATGACAGTATTTATGACCTTATCAACATATCTCCTAAACTAGATATAATTTTGTTAACAGTCCCACGATTATGACATTATAATTATCAAAATTTTAAAAAAAAGTACATGTGTAAATGTCCACTCATTTATAAGTAGGAACCTACTCTTAAACCATGGTCCAAAATTTAAAGAACACTATTTTTACTATTACCTAATCTATCCTTTAGAAAAAATTATTTACCATCTCATAGATTCATGATTTTTCTCAATATAATAATATGATAATACTTAATTAGTATTCAATATAGAGATATCTAAAGAGGTGGTATAAGTACAAAATAATCTATTTCAAGATTATGATTTCTTTTACCACCTTAAAATCTTGTTTAACCATGATGAAATAATAATATAATTATCTTATATACACCTAAATATTATTCTGATTATGATAAAACCCTTTATAAGAACCTATTATATCACTTGACAAATGAAAACATCACTCTTATGTATGTGTATACTACCATATCCATGTAGCGATGTTTTTCATTTTTAAACAATGGATCTTATAAATATTTAAAATGATTGAAAAAAGAAAAAAATATATTTATTTAATATTTATTATATATTAATGATTCTTAAAAATTAATAAATTACTTACCTTATAACCCATTCCACCCATCAGAAAATTAATAATCTCGCTCGTGCATACGTGTTGAATACAAACTCCACAAAGAGATGTTATTCATTATTTATTTTCATCATAAAATGTTTTTCAAATGGATAGAAAAAATTAATAAATATTTCATTTATAACATATTAATTATTCTATACGTTTAAAATTTTATCTTCATTATTTATTGTCCACCTATTTAAAAAATTAATACAATATGTCTCTAGTATATACATATTATGATATCCATCAATTTACATGTTTAATATTTGATTAACACCATTCATGATGGGTTTTAAAAATATATCAAATTTATAAATATGATAATCTTAAAAGTATCATTATAATGTTAATAATATTACAATATCACCTTTTACCATGATCGATGAACCGATTGAATTTTTAGGTTGTAAAAAAAATGAACTGAAAACATCCAATGTGAAGGTAACCCTTTCATGAACTAAATAAAAAATTGTAATTTATGATAATAAATAAAACAATAATAATGAATTTAACAGGATAAAGTTTATTAGTATTATATAAAACTATTACAATTTTTTATATAGGTGTTATAGAATGTATGAAGTTAGATGATAGTTAAGTAAATGTGATTTCTATTCTAAATTTCTTTACATTGATAGTAATTCCATTTTCACAATGTGTTTTCTTTTATCTATTCCATGAAATAATTTATGGAGTTATATTATGATTTATTAAAATATATTTTTTATGAATCCATATCATGTACACTTCTTCAATATCCTTTTGTATAAAAATTCATGATTGCTAAAATATGTTTTAATTTAAAACCTTAGTTTGATGTATTTATTTCAAATAATTATCCTCTTTATCCATGATTATTAAATGTTTCTAGAATATTAATATATATAGATAATAATGACTTAAAATCAATTTTAATCTAATTTTAAATATTTTTTATTTTTTGAATGTGAAATCTTTTAAACATTATCCATATTGATCATTTTCATGGGTTTTAACAAATGGAAACAAGGAATGTTTTTAATGTGGATTGCTTAAAGGATTTTTTTTCTTACATCCATATATGTTATTTTTATTCACATTTACTTTAACTTTTCCCACCTCTTTTCTCATGGAAATTTTTTTTCTCAATATTCAAGGAATTTTTATTTTCAAAATGTTATTTCTAATAATTTTTTTTCACATCTTCTCAAGATAACGGAATGTGTTTGTATTACTGGTTAGAATATCTTTTAAAAGGTTATATAATAGAAATTTAACCCATTAAAAATGATTTATTCATGATTTGTTACTTTATAATTATAGAACAAGTCATTTGAGCCTTATATAGATTGTGACAATGTGTTCTCCTGATATAGCAACTCAACACATTATAAAATGAATAGTATTTGAAAGGAAAAATAAAGGACATATTTTTCAGTGGTTCAACAACCCCATGATACTTTCATGTATTATTATATAATTTATAATGGGTTTTAATGGATTTCTTATAAATAATAATTTTCTTATATAGAGATGCTGTATTTTTGTTATCGTATATTTTATTGGGAAAGATGTAAATATCATCACGTGTTTTCTTGTCTATCACTGGACTAATGGGATTCCATTATTTTTAATACCGCATAAAATTATTTTATACAGACAAACAATATCCAAAAAAAAATCGTAGGATCTATTGAATAGTATTAATTTTAGAGAGTTCAATATTTTCACTATTAAAAATAATTTTACAGGAAATCAATTCTCTGGATAGAAAAAGAGTTGTAATTTTAAAGCTATGTTTTATTGGAAATTTGTATATTATATGAAGTAACCATTTTCTTATGTAACTGTGTACTTTTTTCTATAATAATCTAATCTAAATATATCAATAAAATTTTACAAAGGTGTAACCCTTATTATAAATCATATAATTATGGTTTGTAAAAGAAATGAGTTGTTAAATTACTATTCGTGTTCTATTTCATCATAAATACCATTACACACTATGATATATACTCTAGATGGATGTTATAAAATATATAAACATGAATTTATTACAATAAACCCATTTTAAAATCAATGACTACCTATTGTACATAAAATTAAATTCCATTTACTTCATACATGTATGAAATTATTTAGTCATTTTCAATAAACAATGTGACATATTTATAGTGGTAAAAAACTATTATCTCTTTAGTTGCATAAAATTCAATATTTTAAAATATATTTGATTTTTGACACTTGGAATATTTTCCTCCAGAGAATCTCATGATTATTATTCCTATACAATATTCTTAATTTAATAAAAATATTGATCCACAACTTTATATATATTTATGTATGAATATCTTATTTAAGGATGTAATTATTTTTTTCAAGTATTTCTCTTTTACTCGACTTTAGTTTTTTCAATCTAAGTGAAAATATTTTGAAATTTACGTCCAATAATTATGGATAATATTGAATGATTCCTGTCAGGATACTTGCTGAAATTTTGATTTTAAAGTTATATATTAATTTTTTTTGACATCCACGTCAATTAATATATTGATGTAATTGTTTCATCATATAATATAAATCACGTGAAATTATATTTTCTACCTTGTTCAGAACATATTTATGTGAGTACAATACAATGTTTAGTGAACATTTATAAATGGATGGAATAATTTCATAACTCATTAAAAATATCACAATTTTTGAATAATAAATTGATTAATTTTAATGATACTCAAGATTTTTAGAAAAGGATATTACACCTTTTAAAACGAATATTCATTACATAAAATAGTGATCCATGCTATAATTATATTTTTCTGGTGCATTTTGAATCCTTGATATATAAAAAACTAATCTTTATATGAACAATATCATCTCCCACTATGTTATACATAAACATAACCCTTCTTATACATTTCATATACTATAACATTGAATATCACCTGTGAAAAAAATATAAAAAGTGTATCCTCGTATACTTTCTAATTATAAATAAGGGAGATATTAGTATAATATGATTATAAGGATATTGAACATGAGAAGAAAAATTCAAAATGATACCTTACATATCTTATATCATTAAAAACGATTCATGGAACAAATTTGGGTTTTTGGTAAGATATGAATCATATTATAAGCATGAAAATGATCATTGAGAACATAACATTGACATTAGACAATGATTTTTGGATTACACATAATAATATAAAAACATTTCCTTAGTAATTAAGTATTATTTCCAAATATATCATATTATAAGGGGTTCTCCTAAAAAACCATCATACAAGTCAGGGTTCATTTACAAGATTATTATAGTGGATATTTTCCCTTACTGAGATGGGTTAACTCCCTATTCTAGTCCTACTAATCTCAGTATATGTTAATATTTACCAAAATAATTATTGGTATTTATATTTTCAATCCTTCGTATAAAATAATGGAAATAATAGACATGTGTTTTAAATGATTATAAAAAATTTACCAATTCACAACCCATTGAAATTAAATGGGTTTCATACACATTTCATTACAACATAATCGGTGTAAAAACTATGTTTAACAATAATTTATTCAATTAATTATAGAACAACCCATCGAAATGGAATGGGGTTCATGAAAATTGTTTCAAGATAATCATAAACAATCCCTATATGAGTAAGGTTTTTATCATCAAATCATACCCCATGTATATAATATTTAACATCAAATTATTTCATGTTAGTTGGAAGATGACTTTAAGATATATCATGGAACAGTTCATCAATAAATATCATTTCCACCATGAAATTACATATTCAAAAACATAAAATGTTAAAACTATTAATTTTTTTTTTCAGTTTATAGTCAACATGAAAAACATTAAAAGAAAACTTCATTCAATTTAGTATCCATTATAGTGGATTTTTTTTCATGCCATGTACAATATAAAATGATTGCATTCAAATTTTATATAAAAATCATAAATTTAATCATTAGGAAAATGAAAATATGATTCATTTTGGATAATTTTTTAAAATTTAACAAATGGGTAGAAATTCCATGAAAAATACATTATTAATTGGTAAAAACATTCTTGAAAACTTTTTTTTAGAAAAACACAGATATAGAAGAAAAATGATTTTTGATCGAAGAGAGTAATAATGTAATTTTTACTCAAGGAGATTATTTTGGACTCTTGAGTTTATTAATATTTAAAATTGGAATGAAAAAATATATTTTTCCAAAATAACTATATATGAATAAACATAATATTTTTCTGAGATATATTTCAAAATAATTCAAAATAAAATTCATTATCATAAACAATCCTGATAAATAAAGAGATTGTATCATCAAACCATTGCCAATATGATAAATTTATTCTAATAGGAAAATTTATTTTATGAAAAAATATGGATAGGTATATCACATAATTTACATATTAATGACCATAAAACACATATATGGGTTGTATATACACATCAAAAAAGAATGGACTGGTGAATATGGCCTGTGTCAGATACAAATAAAAGTAAAAAAATAATATCTTACCAAATTTTTTGAATTTTTTCACGCACATTTGAACCTAATATATAATGAATATAAATTGATTGAACATATATTACATTAACATAGTGATACATATCATACCTTATATTATTTTCATTTAATCATTTTTAACCTGTTTGTTTTATATTAATTATTAAAATTTCAATTTAGGGTGATAACTTCTTCTTTTTCATGTATGTTTTTTCTAGATAGTTTTGTTTCTTTTAATTTTTTCGTGGTCCCATAATATAAATAATGATATTTATTATATAAATGTCATATATTTTTATTATATACAAAATTATATTCATCGTTAAAATATATATATATAAATTACATCATTTATGGAGATATTTATTCGTACATAAGCGTAAACAATGTTTTTATTTTCTTGATAGATAAAAAGAAAAAAAGGTAGTTATAAATTAAAATTTAAAGAATAATTAATATATCATAGTTATCATATATATTTATACATTTATTCTTTTTACCCTCTATATTCAAAAAGTATTTCTAATATCATTGTAGAGGTCGTAGTCAACAAGCACGCATGAGCGATGTTAAATTCTTTCAATGTATTAAATGATAAGAAGATAGATGATATATTATAATTAAAGAAGTATAATTATGTCATTCATATCATTTAAATACTTCAAATAAATTATAATATCCATCTCTGAGATATGGTGATAGAAAACTTATTACGTTTCATCATGAGGCTATAGTCTGGTGTACATAGGATCAACTGTTTCGTTTCCCATTTGATGGATGACGAAAATGATACAGTTTATTTAATTATATCAATAAAAAATAAATATAATACATATTCTGTTGTTATTATATAATAATAGCTGGAAAACATTTTTTGGGTATGGGTAAAAAAATAAAACAAAATTCTTTTGTAATAATATTACATATGTTAATAATAACATCTTTAGGTATTAACAAAAATCCTCTTTTAGAGGGTTTCTAAATTAAAATAATGTCGCTAAGAAATAAATTGAAAACTATGGAATGGATTTGGGAAGGTAATTTTTAATGAAATGGGAATTATTGTTGTGAAAAAGAGAGGATATGGGGGGTTCCATTTTATATGTGGTGCATGGGTCCCACATTGAATTTTTGAATGTAAAAAACATTAACCATTTTTTAATTGTTCCAAAAGATTAATAATGGACCATTAAAAAAATATTTGATATGATGTCTAAAAATATCCATACAATAGGAATGTTTTAAGAGTTATTTATATTTTAAAGCTTATCATTTTAGTTTAAACCCATGTAATCCTATTTTCTCCTTAACCATAAAAAGAAATTATTAATATTTATACTGTTCATTATAATTTTTTTTGATAGCCTTATTGAATAATATTAATTAATTTTACAAAAAATTTAGAATCCCTTTAACTAAATTAAATTAATAGATTTGGATTTTTTTTAAACTAAACCCATAAATGTGAAGAAAATATATTTTTTAAAGAAAAAGTTTTCAAAAGTAAAAAACTATATTACAACAATATTTACCAAAAAACTTTATATAATGACCTAATTTTTTTAATAATAATATAATTGAAATTATTTTAAATTAAAGACTATCTTAAAATAAATTGTAAATTCTTTATTATTGAAATGAAAAGGATGATTTTAATAAAAATTAGTATATTTTTTCTATTCATTAAAAATATAATCTTTTTAGAAAATTCAATAAACTTACACACTATGTTAATTATAATTTTTTTAAAATAAGTTCATTTTATAAAATAAATTATTGAAATTTATAAAAATTTATTTATGGTTTTCATTAAATTGAATAACTAATTTTTTTTGAAAACATAATTTTCAAAACATATATATACGTTAAAAAAAATAATTATTTATTATCAAAAGTTTTTATGTCAATAAAAACATTATAATAAATTTCAAATTTTATAATTCATATTGACACTAAAAAAAATTAATGAATAGGTTAATTTGATGATCTTCTAATAATATTATTAATATTATATTTCAGTTTTTTTTAAACATGATATTGTGTGTAACGTAAGCTATCAAAGAAATATCATTTATTTTATAAAAAAATATTTTTTAATGTGTTGATTTTATACATTATACCCAAACATAAAATGAATCTCAACCTTAAAATTAAATCACTTGATATAGAAAACTGAGGATACTTCATCATCATTACATCCTCAGGTTCCCCCAAAATGTCATTATGACAATTGTTTCAGCATAAAACATTTACCAGGCGAGTTGTATTGTTGTGTAGCACATTAAATATATGAGCAAGAACATCTAAATGTTTTTCTACATAATAAGTATCACAATATAGTTTTACTACTTATAATATAAGAACACATAAAGTATTCAATATGTACTTTTTCTGGAGATATACATGGAATATAACATGGACCTATGGAATAATTAGTGGAAATGACTGGTGATAAGATAAAGTCCCTACTCAATTATGAATCTTGAACTAGAAAATATAAAATGTGATAAAATATACCATTTATAAGAATATGAAACTTATTCTATGGAGAAATTCATAGAAAATAGTCTCACCAAATTCAAATACCATATCACACCAAAGATATTCAAAATAAATTTTTTGTAAAATATTTGGTTCCCTTATGTGTGTTGAGTAATTTTTTTAAACTTTTTTATAATTTTGTTTTGGAAATTACAAACTTTATATTAAATAATAAATTATAACTCTTTTATTTACAATTTATTTTTTCATGTTTTCATAGAAAATGTATGAAATTTTATTAAATCTAAATCAAATTCATTTACTTATTAAAAAATTTACAATTTCATCATTACAATTTTTAGAATGCATATGGTAATAATCCAACTTGTCATAATTATAATAATTATAATTTACAAGATTATCGTACAACATTGAATATGATTTATGTGGTATGGATGGAATATGATTATATTGTACGCACCAAATATGATCTATATCATACACAATGACCAATTTTTCATAATTATGATTTTTTCTAAACATTACTGACACTCATATTGATAATCGTGGAAATACATTAAATTTATTTTTCATACTTGAAAAATTTGATTATATTGTAATGAAATATTTTATGCCAAAATGATGTTTTACATTATTTTTTTATCACAAGGATGTTATGCATTCCATTTTCACAAGTCCATTGGAGTAAAATATGTATAAGTCCTCTAGAAATTCTATGTATAAATATGACCATTGGAGGTCAAGATGACAGTTTAGAGGAAAGAATCTAAATTCTATGTCATTTTAATAATTTCCGAAAAACATTATTTCAAAACTCTATTCGAGAGATCTGCTAAATTTGCTACATGTAAATTCCCTGATGTTTATAATTCATGATATTATTAATCAGTTTACTTTTGACTCTCTATATTTTTTTTATTACGATTATCCTTTTGATAATGATTTAGGGATTATATGGATTCAATTATAATGGTAAAAATTTTAATTTTGGTTATTGTCTTCTGAGGCTAGGAAGATATAAGATCTGATCACCTTCCAGATCGACTGATTTCATGTATAGGCAGATAGACTGAGCCTAATAATCATATCAATAGATTTCCCTGGTGTGGGTAATACATAAATTAATTAAGGTATAAATCCAAGGACCATTATCCTAGTTTATAGTATACCCTTCCGATTTTGTTAAAATAATTGTATTCATTTTCTTATATTCCATTTCCTCGATATTTTTAATAGAAGGTAATTTAATTTGTATTTTCTATTTGTATATCATTTATCATAATTATATTTATTATGATACAATTTATTTATATTGTATTACATCATAATTATGATTTATCTGAGCAAAATTATTTCAATTTCCCAATACGATTCTATATACATTATGATAGAATAATATAAATGTTTTATTCTGATCATGCTAACCACTGTGATTATGATACGTACCATGAATATTGTGAATATAAATAATTTCTAAAAATGACCTGTGGAATTAATATAGAATTCAAATTCATTATGATATTCATCAGATCAAAAGACCTAGTCCGATTATTGTTTTAATACTAATGACGTTTTTTGAATTCAATTAGTTTAAATAATTTTAATCAAAATTATTTTAAGATAAAAATGAATGTTTTTAAAGTTACAATTCACCCCCTATGGATGTTTTTCATCTGTATATAGAAATCGACTCAAAATTGGTATTATAGGATGTTTCAACTTCACATATACTTAAAGGTTTTTTATCATTTTATGTTCGTTTCATATTATTTTATATACATATGTTATAAACATTCATTACGCTAAAGTGTATTGTGGAGAAATTATTGTATTATTTCATGTATTGAAGGACTAATTGTCACTTATATTCAAAATAGGAATCCCATATGACAAACAATCATTTTTGGTAATTATTATTAATATATGAGAGATAGAATAAAGGCCTTTTTAAGGAACACTATTTTTGGTAACATAGTTATGCTAACTGGAGACTATAAAATTATTTAAATGGAAGATAGAACCTTTAACAATCAAGAGAAAAAAAGAATACCAATTAAATTTTAATTTAAGAAATTATTTACTTTGTTTTATGACTAGAAATATATATCATGACTTCTTTTTTTTTGCATCGAACTGTATATGGATGAAGCAAGTGATTACACATTTTGGTACTCCAAAAGTAGTTTAAAATAGAAGATATATACTAAGATTATATTATAAGAATTTCAAATTACCTTATAGAGAACCAGTTATTAAGGTTCTATAAAGGCTCACAGTTATTGTGAATAGTTTACAATTAATTTTAGATAATGGAATAACAAAAAAATCCTTATTTAAAGGATTATTGAATTTATTCCAAATGAATTGGAATTAAGGATAACAATAGTTGATGAATCGATAAATATTTTTAATCTAGATGATCATTTTGGAACTCTTTATGAATGTGAGAATAGATTTAAAAGAGATGATGGGAAATAAAAAAAATGAATAGTGGAGTTTCCATTAGTTCTAATTCAAGTCAAATTAAATAATAAAGTCTTGGAAATATTGTTATTCCATAAAAGAAAAATAAATTCTATTTTCAAGCTCACTCAAGTGAATAAGTACATTCATAAAATGAGTTACCAACTTTTATCCAAAGGATAAACTAGATAGTTGGAACAAAATATTTTTAGTATCGATATATGAATAGAAACATGGAAAATAATGATAATGAATTTAAATATTATGAATATAAAAACTATGGACACATTATACTAGATTTTACAAATATGAAATTGAAAGACAGAAAAAATCATTTGTCATAGGAATCAGAAAAGGTAATATTAATCCATGGGAAAGAACATATTGAAATCTAATGACTCATGGAGTTCCAATATAAGATATTACACTTAAAATTCTTCCAACAATGAAATACCAAATCAGAAAAATATAGGTCAATATTTCATAATACCATTTAATGGTCAATGTGTCATAGAAAAGGTATGTACTACTGAATCTTTATCTAATATCTCTTTATGTGAAAATTATCTCAATAAATAAAACTCTATATCTAGATGATGAATCATCCTTAGAAGATGAAAATAATTTACCAACATATAAATATATTTCATTCTATGACAGTCTTCTTGATAAAGAGAAATTCAATGTACATAAAAAATATGTAAAAAAATTTCTAGTTTAATTCTTTTTACAAAGGATGTATCAAATCAATTTAAATGTCTTGATAAACATGGTTTTGAAATTTATTCTATTTCATGAATCCTTGAAATGGATAATTCAGATTAGGATAAGATTTTGAAATATTTTGAAAAAATTATTTTAGGAAAATAGATTTAGAAAACTTACACACATTTGAAACTATTACAAATGATGATAGTATTCAGTTATAAAACTAAAGTCTGAAATTTTACCATCAAAATAACTTTTAACAGACATTACCACTAGAAAATAATGATTTTTTAAAATTAATAGACAACTTATTATATAAGGTAATAGTACATGAATGAGATATACTAATTTAAAATCAATTTTTTGGTAAAAACTATTTTGTTCATGGAAATGCATCATTTTTTCACAAAATTTAAAAGTAGAGTTCATTGGGAAAAATATTGTACCAAAAATAAAATACAATTCCTGGGGTTCCAAATAGACAATTTTTCAAAAAAAATGTGGATTCCGAAAAACATTTAGGACCCAGGGATGTTTATGTTCTGAAAATATAATTATTTTGTTTTCAGCAAAATGAAAAATATACCAACAACAAGAATACATGGTACTTGGATAGTAGTTGTTTTCATCATATTATTGGTAGAAAATAATTCTGTGGAAATAATATTTAATTTTTTGTTGAAATAGTTACCTTTGGGAAAAATTCTCAAGGAAATACTGTTGGTATATGTAATATTGTTCATCTTGGAAAGGCATTGATGATTAATGATTTATCTGAAAAAGGTTTAAAGAACAACCATATATGAATAAGTCAATTTTTTTTATTAAGGATACCTTTTGAATTTCAGGAATTATAAATGGGTATTACAAAATTCCAAGGATGAATTTATTATACTTTCCAATTAGAAAAATAATGTTTATATACTAAACATAGAATAACATATGAGTCAAGACTTACCTGGCCTATGTGAAATGGAAGAACAATCACGGATAAGGAATAGAAGGTTATGACATTGTAACGTTAAGAATTTTGGTAAATAGAATAAGAAAACAATTTTTAATTATCTACCATAACATAGATTTGATTATTCTATAGTGTTTGAACCTTGTCAACTTGTACAGAAATATAGGTCATGCTTTAAATAAATTATTAATGTATCAATTAGAAATTTTTTATAGTTAGTGCACATGGATTTATTTGGTCCCACATATATTGATACTATTGGAGACATGTTTTATAAAGTTTTTTAGTTGATTATTAAACTAGATAAACATTAGTTTATTTATTATAAATAAAATAAAAATCCTTTTATATTTTTATAACTTATGTATCCAAAGTAAAAAATATGAAAACAATTCCATTGATAACTATTCACTATGATCAAGTTATAGAATTTGAAAATTGAGTATTTAAATAATTTTTTTAATAATAAAATATTTACTAATAACATTTTAATAGCTAGTACTCCTTAGCAATATTATATTGTTGATTGAAGAAATTGTTTTCTTCTTGAAGTAATTAGAACATTGTTGAGTGAATACAAAATTTATAAACACTTTTGGGATGAATATTTTAGTAATTCATGCTATAATATAAATAAAATTTTAATTTTTACCTTTATTAATATATCTCTTTATAATTTATGGACATGAAAAGAACAAATAGTTTGATACTTCAGTGTATTTGGATTTAAAGTATTCATCCTGAATACAAAAATAATTTACAAAAAAGAGCACCTAAACTCAATGATGTTATATTATAATTATATTACACTACTTATAAGGAATGTAGAGTTGTCAATAAAAATTCATATACCATTGATGAAATTTTACATGTAAATTTGACGAAATAGATCATTTGGTTTTTTAAAAATCTTTACCATCATCTTTTGATGTGTTTTCCAAAAGTGATTATAACCCTATGATAGAAGACAATTATAATAAGGATAATACTGAAGAATCCCTTTTCTATGTATTAACTCTAGAATATTATTTACCTTTTGTTGATGAACAGGTTTTACCAAACCCGCCTCAGTTGTTTCTTTAGAATCATTGCACTGATAGAATCATTGGTGACTTAAATCAATATGTAAGGACTGGAGATTACTCAGAATTGAAATTAGACATTATTTATTTCCCAATTTAAACATAAATTTCATGGCGAGGCTTCAATTTTTGATGATTAGATTAACGCTGTTTAATATGAACTAAGTGAATTTGAAAGGAACAAATTCAAGACCATGGTTGAAATACCTAAAAAATCACCAATCATTGTTGTAAAATTGATCATTAGAAACAAATGTGATAAAAAATAAAACATCATTATAAATAAAGAAAGACCAGTTTCTAGAGGTTATAATCAACAATGGGGAAAATATTATGAGGAAACCTATACTATAGTAGAAATACATGAATATATTTTAAATATATTAAATTTTTATCTTTCTTTAATTTCAAATATTCTCAATTAGATGTGATGTGTGCATTCAATAAGAGTTATTTTCAAAATTATGTTTCTCTTGTGAAACCTCCTGGTTTTGTTGAAAAAACATGATGAATATGTTTATAAAATTACCAAAGCTTTACATGGCCTTAAACAAGAACCTCGTGCCTGGAATGATATATTAACATGATTTTTGTTACAAAACAGTTATGTTAAGGGAAAATATTATCCAAATAATTTCTTAAATATTGAAAACAAATATATTTTTTGACTATTTAAATTTATGTTGATGAAATTAAATTCATATCAACTCAGTAATCTCTAATAGATTCTTCTAAAAATATTATGAGATCTGAGTTTTATATGTGTCTGACTTGTGAGTTAACATTCTTTCTACGTTTTAAAATTATCTAAAACCAAATGAAAATTTTATATCTCAAGATTGGTATATTAAAAATATTCTTAAAAGGTATTGATATGAAAATACAAAAGGTATTAATACTCAAATAAATACATAAAAAACTCATTATCTTGATTAATTTTGGAAACTAGTTAATAAAATAATGTTTTCAGTTATTATAGGATGTATACTATAATTAATAGATATTCATCTAGATATAATATTTTTTGTATACTTATGGTAAAGATATCAAGAAAATCCATATAAACCCTATTTAAAAGATGAATATGGATCTTTTATAAGTTGAAGGGAACTATTGATTTAAGACCATTCTACTATTTTGGAAATAAATTTTTATTTAAATGATTTCTAGATAATAACTTTAGGGGTTGTATTGTGCATATGAAAATTATATTTGGAACCTTTAATTTTTAGGGAGAATCATTAGTTTCTAGGTCTTGTAATGCCTAAAAATCAGAACCACTTTACACTATTGTAGTTGAATTCATGGTAGCAAGATGTTTTTGTACTCAATTATTATAGATATAACACACACACACTGAATAGAACTTGTGTTTTAATAAAATAAAATTATTTTTTATAACATTATTTCTCTATATTTAACTAAAACCCTATACACCACTCTCTTGAAAAACACATTCATATTAGAAATCACATTATTAAGGACCACACACATAATGGAAATACCAATTTAATATTTATCAGAATGAATGAAAAATGACATGACATTTTTAAAAAACCATTACCTTCTGATAGAAATGGTTACATTTAACAAAAGGTAGGAATGATTAATTCAAAGTAATCATTATTCTCAACTTTTTTAAACAGCTTAATTACATTAAGTCTATCTGTTTACAAGGGGATGTAAGTTTTTCGGTCGAATTTTTCATAGTCAGAAAATTTCCAAACAAAAAATACTTAATACTCAGAAATTTTTTGTACTTAGTCATTATTTTAACTCAGAAATTATTTATACTCGTAAATCAATCAAACTCAATTTTTTTTCATACTAATTTTTTTTCAGTACTCAAATTTTTCTCACACCAATAATGATACCATATCACTATTATTTTTATACTAAAAATTATTTCCATACTCAAATTTATAGTCATATTTTTTTAAGAAAAAAATATTGAAACCAATATATCTGACTTTAAATGTTGAAATGTACAATTTCATATCATACTCTTTTTTAAGTCAATTTAATTTTTTGTATATTTTTAATAAGTATTGGATTCATCTAGAATATGCTATTCTTTTGAAAAAATATTTAATTTTGTAACATTTGGATCACCTTGATAAAATTTGATCTATATAATTTGAAATTTATCCATACTCATCCTTTATAAAGGGACCCCTTACCATGTCCCACATAGATTATATCTTCTTTTCAATGAAGATATATTATTCTTCAACCATTCTATTCCAAAATTCTCCACTCCAAAAGAAGTTGATCATAGTCATTTTAGAAACTATTGAGACATCTCGCATCGTGTCTCCAAAAGTGAGGGCTCGTATGGATCCTAAATAATTATTCTCAATGTATTTTTTCAGAGAAATGAGAGTTAGTAAATAATTTTATAGAGAAAATAATTATTCTATTAAAATAATCATAATCATTCAAGGATGGTATTAGAATACTTAGAAAAAAAAATTCTGACCAAGAGCTGATTTATGTTGATGAAGTTAAAAAATTTTATGATAATTCTTTCCTTGATAATGATTTAATGTTATCATTTTCACTGTAAAATAACTATTATAGTTTTTTTGTGAAAAAATATGCTACTCTTATTTTCATACACATAAAAGAAAATTCCCTATGTCCTTCCCAAAATAATTCAATCTAAAAAATAATTTTTATTAGGAAAAGAGAAAAGGAATATTTTTTTGTTAAAGAGAATAAAAGAATAGTTACTCATCATTTTTAGAGAAATCATCTAGTTTCATTGTCCCTGAATGTTATTTTATTTATTTTATAACATGATAGATAATAATTAAATGCCTCATATGTTTTTATTCTATATTATCCTTTTCATTTATAGAAGCTGAATCTGATGGGATATGTCACGATACATCCCTCGGGGCATGGGTCGTAACAACTCCATGCCCGCCTTCTATAGGCCAGGGGCTGGTGACTAGCACAAGAAAGGAATATCCATAAAACCGGTAAGGCATTGCTTTATAAACCTGTAAACTCACACAACCATGAATTAAACAAGATACCAGGACATGGTAAACTATATAGTAAAAAGATTGAGTACAATATGTAATAGGGTCTGGAATATAAGCCTGATTGGAAAGTACAAGAGAAACTGAAAAGTATAAGTAAAATGGGAAAAAAAGCTCATGTGTACACCCATCGGGGATCCTACCTGAATGGTAGGTATAACTCCCAAATGGTCGTCTCTGTGGTACTCCTTGACTAGGGTCTGCCCCAAGGAACCTCCATTCCTGGTACCCTCATCCTCCGTCAGCAATGTCCGTCGTCTGCATAAGACACAACGAGGTGTAGGCATAGCCCTTGCAGGGGTGAGTGTTATGATACATTGTAGGGACCCCAACACTGCCAAGGAATCTCAAAATACACAAAGTATAAACCAAAAACCATGGGACAACAATCAATCCTACATAGGTATTTTCCCATACATATACCTATGTTTTCATGATAAACTAATCTCAAACAGTAGGGATGGATACCACAATGTAAACACCACGAAGGTAGGAGTACCACCCAGGTAACTACACGAAGATATAGTACCACACAGGTACACCATGAAGATATAAGACTTAGATCGCATATTTATAAGTGAAGTATAGAAGTACAGATGATTAGTCGCGAAGCTAGATCATCTTATTCTGTCATAAGGCACTACTGCTGATTTTATGGAGTCTGACCCACAGAGGATCGATAGGTACTACTGCTCGAGATGACCAACACAGAATCTGTTCCACATTGGATCAGTATGCGTTGAACCACACAAGATCGCTGAGTGCTAACCAACACAAGATCTAACCCACATAAGATCGGTATGCACTGACCCGCACTGCATCACTAAGAACTGACCCACACAAGATTGGTATGCGTTGACCCACACAATTTCATTGAGATCTAACCCACACAGGATCGTTGAGCGCTAACCCACACAGGATCGATAGGTACTAACCCCACAAAGACCCACACAGGATCTGAACCTCCCAGATTCGATAAGAATCTAACCTTCGTATTATCCTTTTCCAACCTCTATCTCACTACCAGCCACTAGATTCCTCGCACCTGGGGAACTCGAGTTTGGTATAATCTGCCCTCGAGATATTAGTCATACCTCGATCACCACTAAATCTAATGGAGCAACATCCCAATGGTTATTCCGGTCATAAGGGACCCAACGCCATAGATAGTGTGTCAATCAGACGCCCGGTTTGGAAGTTATTAGTGATTCTGTTCCGAGGGCCTGGTTGGATTCGAGGTTTAATCCAACCCGAACATACTATAACATTATAAAAAACTCAAGTGGATTGTACCAAAAGGACCTTCTTGATCTAAGGATTCTGGTGCCACAGACGGTTCATCAAAAGGATGCCCAGTACTCAAGATAAGGCCAAAAAAGTGAAACTGGGTCCGAATGGGTCCATGTCAGGTCTGACCCAGTCGGCCAACTAAGCTTGACCCAGGTCCATCCCATATGGCCTGGGCCGTGACATTCCCATCCCGATGGGCGCCAACTTTTGGCACGACCATGTAGCATGACACGTGGGGCGAGGCCCACAGGCGTGGTCTGCCCGAGCTGGCACAGAAGGGGGAGCACCTCCACTCCATTAGAGATTCAAAAGGGTAGAGCCATGTGGAATTGTCACTTATCTCATGGGACCCAATTGGATTCTGCCGATCCACCTTGGCCTTCGGGGTGCTCCGGCCGGTCCTCCACTCTGCGGCGCGGTTGCACGCTGCAGCTTCACCGGGGCTGGCCAGGTCCCAACCGCACTTCGGCCTCCGCCATAGCCAAGAGGATGTGGTCTCTTGCTCATCAGGTGGCTCATACGCACACCACCCTAACTTTATACAGTCGGCTGTTGTATCGTCCCTCCTCCTCTTTTGCGGGTCACCGTATCTCCATTCATAGCCTGAAAAATTAAACAATTGCATATTCACGATCATCGGGTCGAGGGCTCCGCTTCCATATGTCGCGCTCAACAAAATATTGTTCTTCTAGCATCATTAAATATTTGGCATTGAAGAACGCATGAATAATGCACGAACAATCAAATGAGAAGAGGCAAGATATATGCGTGGGTCGATGAACATGATAGTTTGTCCATCATCACTGAGAAACTAGAATATGAAGAACTACCAAATAAATTCGATCATATTAAAAACAAACCCCAACCTTGAAGTTCACCCATAGGAGTTGTTACAATGATGAAGGCGCAGTTGATGAATATGGTGATGTCAGTGTCCGTTTCTCCCGCAGATGTTTTCAATCTGGGCTCAAGAATCATCCATGTTCATCGATTTCGGAGGTTGTTCTTTGTTGGATAGGGTGTTCTTTGTTTAAGATTCTTATACCAAATCTACTTCCCTTTACCAATCCATTCCCACATGAGAGATGAGGTGCCAAATAAATATGATTAAGTTTGATAATTAATCAATAATTTTTTTCACCTTAATTTGGAAATTCTAAGAGTTTATGTAGATTTATTAATTCATAATTGATGAATTATATTAATTAAAGAGGAATTTTGTTACAAATTTTGTGTAAACAAGAATTTAATGCCGCACATTTAATACCTCACCAACCTTGTGTGGTCCCCACCTTTATGTTTCAAATGGTAGGTTTCAATTTCGAAAATAAAATAAAGCATGTTTATTATATTTTCTCCCAAAAAAGTTAGAAAACTACATTCCACCCTCGACCTACTGTGGTTGAGGTGAAGGTTTTCTAAAGTGAATATCGGCGTTGCGAGTTCAACTGTATCCTCAAATTTCATTTTCGAGTACCGGTTAAAATGTTACAAAATTCCGCTTGTGCATTTACTGAACATACCTGAAAAAAAATATAGAAATTTATTTCGGGAACATTGGACCTCAGAATCACACGCCGCCAATTTTCACAGACTCGTAATATTTCTATATAATTAAAAAAATTACATGAAAATATTAGGGTCTTTATAAACTCCCCTCCATAGATATTAGCGTCCCCGAATGCCACAATAAAAATTGGGGAAGCAAGTGGGGGTATTAAGCACGAATTTGAGCCTCCTTCTCCAATGTGATCTTCTGGAGGTCATCGTGCTTCCAAAGAATGAGCACCAGAGGTATCGATCGCCCAAAAAGGGCTCGCTCCTCTCAATCCTCATTCCCAACTCAAACCTCTGGAACCGTCTCCCCATCGTCAATGTCCAGCTCACCCCAGTCAATGATGTGAGATGGGTCATGCACGTATCTCCACAGTTGGGATACGTGGTAGACATCATGCACCCGGTGCAACTGAGGTGGATGAGATAAGCGGTAAGACACCTTTCAAACTCTGCTGAGGACCTAAAAGGGTCCGATGAACCTCAGAGATAAATTTTTTCCTCAGCCAAATCTCTGCAAACCTCGTTAAGGTGAGACCCATAGAATGACATGGTTTCCATACTTGAACTCCAGAGGTCTCCATCTTCTGTAAGTATAGGATGTCTACCTGCTCTGTGTAGTCTTAATCTGCTCTTGGATGACCTACAACTTCTCCATGGTATCCCATACCATCTATAGTCCCACCAGTGATGACTCCCCTGGGTCCATCCAGCACATATATGATCTATAAGGTTGTCCTTACAAAACCTCAAATTGTGCCATACAGACAGTGGAGTGACAGCTATTATTGTATGTGAACTCCACCAAAGGAAAGTGATCCTCCCATATACAACAAAAATCAAGGTCACAAGCATGTAGCATGTTCTCTAGGGTCTGAATGGTCCACTCTATCTGACCATCCGTCTGAGGATGGAAGGTGGTGCTCAACCGAATCTATGTTCTGAACACCTCCTGCAACCCCTTATATATCCTGGAAGTAAAATGTGCATCCCAATTAGAGACAATCGTAGATGGGACTCCATGAAGCAGTACAATCTCTTTCATGTAGAGGAGTCCCATGCTCTCTACTGATCCCTGCTCTCTTATAGAATGGAATTGGGCTAAGTTGGTGAGTCAGTCAATGATCACCTAGATAGAATCATGACCCATAGATGTGGGGGGATTTCCTCTCTTTAAGTTCATGGAAATTCCATCCCACTATCACTCTAGAACCTCTAGTGGCTGTACTAAGCCTACTGGAACCTGATTCTCTTCCTTCAATTGCTAACAAGTGAGGCACCGAGAGACAAACTCCTACATTGCTTTCTACATTCCTAACCACCAGTTATAACATCAACGGTACTACTACCTATTCGCCACTCTTGGATGCACCTCTTGAGGGGACGTATGGAACTCCATCAACACTTCATCCCTAATCTCCACATGTACCATACTATGTCCTCTGTGGAGGATGATGTCCTCCCCAGCTTCAGAAAATCTATCAGGTGCATGTCCTGTAGATATCTGAGCGCTTCGAGAATCGCAGTCAGTGTTCCTAAACTGCATATCCCGGACTCGCTGAAGTAGTGGGGGAGTTACTATCAGAGTCTAAAGATATTCTACTCCATCTCAATCCACATAGGATATCTGCAAAGAGTCTAATGGCTCTGTTGCCTCACTCAGCAACTATATACCAAATCTCTTGATGAGTGAATCGGCTAGTATGTTCCCCTTCATATGAGTATAAACTATCTCAATGTCATTGTCCTAGAGAAACTCAATCCAATGTTGTTGTCTCATGTTCAGTTCCTTCTGAGAGAATATTTTCCTGAGACACTTTTGAGAAGAGTAGACTGTTAAAAGTTCTCCACTCAAGTAATTTCACCACATCATCAAGGCGAATACCACTGCTGCTAACTCAAGGTCATGGGAAGCATAGTTCTTCTCAAGTTGACTTAGCTGTCAAGAACCATTGGCAATTACTCCGTACTCCTGCATTAGAATAAGTCAACGCGCAGTCCCTGATGTGTCTCAGTAGACTACATACAAAATGCCCTCCTCTAGTAGCCTAAATATTGGGGCACTCATTATTCTCTACCTCATCTCTTAAAAAATCCACATTTATCTCTCTGACCATAATAAGGGTTTTCCATTCTTAGTTAATGATGACAAAGGAGCCACAACTCTGGAAAGGGATGTCATAACCATGCAGTAGTAACCAGCCAAACCCAGGAAACTTTGCACCTCTGTCACACTTCTAGGTGGTTCCCAATCTAGCACATCCTCAATCTTCATTGGACCCACTGCAACTCCAGCCTCAGAGATAATGTGTCCGAGAAAGTATAACTCTCATATCTAGAATAAGCACTTCGAATGATTTCCTTAAATCCAGTTATCTCAGAGTGTATCCAAAACTATCTGAAGATGATAGGAATGCTTCTCCTCTATCACTGAGTATATCTGGATATTGTCGATGAAGTCTACCGCAATGCGGTCATGGTATGGTTGGAAGATCATGTTAATGAGTCCCATGAAAACATATAGGGTGTTGGTCATGCCAAAAGGTATCACCAAGAACTCATAATTTCCATACCAACATCAAAAGGCCATCTTTTGCACATCCTTGTCTCGTAATCTGAGTAGGTGATAGACTGATGTGATTTCTATCTTCGAAAACCATCCTGCTTTCTTCACCTAATCAATGAGATTGTCCTTACATGGGAGTGTGTACCACCTCTTCAGGTCACTTGGTTTAGGCACCAATAGTCCACACGGAGTTTCAAACTCGCGTCATCCTTCTTGGCTGAAAAAATCGGGGCTGCCCAAGGAGAAACATTCGGTCTATTGAAACCCTTACTATTCAAGTCCTCCAGTTGTACTTGCTACTCTCGATGCTGTGTGGGATCCATCCAATATGCAATTGTAGATATCTTTTCCATTCTGGGGTACAAGTTGATTTAAAATACCACCTTTCTGCAAGGAGGTTGATCTAGAACATCATCTGGAAAACATCAACATACTAGTCCAACACAACAGGATATCATGGAATTTCTACATCAACCGCTGTGAGGGTAAGGCTAGCCAACTGATGTGTAATCAGATGCACCCTCCTCTGGGTAAGACCATATTGTGCTGGAAAGGATCCCTTTTCGATGGTGAATGAAAACATGGTCCCGTCCATGTGGACACACTGAACATTGTGTCTAATATAGTCGATCTGAGCATGTACTAAGGATAACCATTCCATTCCAAAGGTGACATCGTAATTCCTCGATGCCACTACAAGGAGATCCTAGACAAATCTCATGCATCCTAGAGTAAGTTCAAACTACCGACACCAGTGAGTAATCATAAAATATGCTCCCATATAATTACCTAGATGTAAGGATCGAGCCAAGGATTCCACCGGTATCTCCGACCTCCGAACGAGGGTCATGGAAAAACAATAATAACAAGAACCTGTGTCTATAAGTATTACTGCTATGGTGGATTAGAAACAGATCATACCTAGATTCATCTTCGGAGTGTCTTGATTGTAGGCCACAACTGCCTGGAGATGAGATCTTCCCTTTCCACATGCTCCCTGTGTTCGGGGTGGACCTGTTGGTGGTGGTGGTGGTAGAACCTGGATTCACCGCCCACCACCCGCTGCATAGCCTGCTCTTCTGTAACGTCTGTATCCTACCAGAGGACATCCTCAATAGAATCTTCACCACTACCCAAGAGGTCCATAAACCGACTGGATGTCATCTATACGGTGGTTCGGGCAGTCATGATCCCTATGAACCTACCCGCCGCATGAAAAACATTGTTTATTACTCGCCGGTCCTGCTCTATCTCGAGATCCCTGCTCCACCGACCTTGTATCCTGTGTCCATCCACCTGTAGGTCTGTTCCTCTTGGACCTTTGTGTCATTTTTCAGCTGCTAGTCACTGATGACTCTACTACATGTCGTTCGGTACTGGGTCTCGCTGCCAGTGACTGCTCAGCAAAGAAGGTCTCCACTAAGAGTTCCCTCTCTAACACCCTTGCCTACGTCAGGGTGATGAGAGAAACCATCAATACTCTAATATCCCATTTGACCTCATTCTTGAATGTCTTATCCCTAATGAAAGGGTCTCAAAACATGTCTATGTATTGTAACGAGAGGTCGGCGAACCTCATTGAATACTGATCCATTGTCATGTTTCCCTTCTACATGTGGAGAATCTCAAGTATATGCATAGAGCGTAGGGTCTCTAGGACAAATTATTCACTAAAAATACTCTCGAAGTCCACCCAGATGAGATTCAATTCATAATGAACCTGGAGTATCATGCTCCAGCATCTTCCCACTACTCCCGGAAGAAGACTGAAGGAAAGGATCACTATGAGATCAGTTATTGTCCCTACCAGTCGAGAAACACTAACCCCAAGCTCTAGCCAATCCTCAACAACATGTAGATCAGTATGGCTCTGAAACCTTAGTAGCCTATGGAAATGGAACTCATGGAACACGCTCAAGCGGTGTGCACCCACTGCTGCTTGGATGGTAGCATTGGCTACCCAACGGATAGTAGTGCTTTTGGTACACCACCTGATGGTACAACTGCCGTAAGGTGGCCCTGCAATAAATCCACGTTGCTCGATGGGATGTCATCACATACTCTAATAGGAACCATTTATGGCTGATGCGTGGAGGCATCCTGAAATAACATGTGCGCCACAGTCAATAAGATATAAATTGCGAGCTGTATCAAAGAGGTCACAAAGAAAACATTTCAAAAACACACATGCAATTAGTGTTTTAATGCATTGAGTTGGAAATTAGAAGTCAGGGACCGGGTGTATGGAAACATCAGCCACCTCACCAACACTAGAATCCCAAATCCAATAACCACACTCATAACCCATCCCTGGGGCATGTTTAGTGACTACCTTAAGCCCTCCATCCACAGGCCAGGGCCAGGTGACTAGAACATGAAAGGCATAACCCTGAAACCGGGAAGGCATTTCCTTAAAAAAATGTAAACTCACACAACCAAGAACGAAAAAATATACAAGCACAAAGAAAACAATATAGTAAAAATAGTGAGTACAGTAAGTTAAAGGGGAAGGAATATAAGCCAAACTAGAAAGTAAATGGAAAATTGAAAAGTATATGTAAAACTGAAAAACAGCTCCTATGAACACCCATCGAGGATCCTATCAGATGGGTAGGTACATATCATGAATGGTAATCTCTGTGGTAGATCTCATCTGAGGTCCGCTATGAGCAGACTTCAGTCCTAGTGCCCTCATCCTCAGTCAGCATTGTCTGTCGTCTGCACAAGACACAATGAGGTGCGGGCGTAGCTCATGCAGGGGTGAGTATAACGATACTCAGTAAGGACCCCAAGACGCCCAAGGTCTATCAAAATACAAAAGGATAAACCAAAACGCATGGAAACAACACTCAGACCAACATATGTATATGCCCATACATATACCTTTGTTATCAAGATAAACTCATCTCACACATGATAGATGAATACCACAAAGGTAACACCACAAAGGTAAGAGTACCGAACATGTAACTCCACAAAGATATAGTACCACACTTGTACACCATGAATATATAAGAATCATGTCACTTACGTTTAAGTGAAGTATAGATGTACAAATGATTAGTCTCAAAGCTAGATCATATTATTCTGTCAAGAGGCACTGTTTCTAATTATATGGAGTCTGACCCACACATGATCGATAGGTACTAACCCTAAAAATGACCCACATAGGATTTGACCCACACAAGATTAGTTTTCACTGATCCATAGAAGATCGTTGAGTTCTGACCCGCACATGATCTAACCAACACAGGATCGGTATGCGCTGACCCACATAGGATCGCAGAGCGCTGACCCACACAGGATCTAACCAACACAAGATCGGAATGTGCTGACCCACACATGATCTATCAGTGATGAATCACACAGGATCGATAAGTACTAACCCCAGTAACAACCCACACAAGATAAGACATGCCCAATGTCCATAGGTAACTCTCCTCTCTATTATCCATCTCCAACCTCCACCTCGTTACCATCCACTATATTCCTCGCACCTAGTGCACTCGGGTACCGTAGAATCTGTCCTTCGAGATATCAGTCATCCATCGTCCCCCATGTTTTCCTAAGGAGAAATATCCCAAAGTTCCATCATTTAACAAGGGACCCAACACAACAGACGGTGCTTCAATCGGACGCTCGATCTGTAAGTTATTAGCGTTTTCGTTCTGAGGACTCAGTTAGATTCTGGGTTCAATCCATCTCGGCTATACTCCAACATTATCCAAACCTCTAGTGGAGTATAAAAAATGACCATCTTGATCCAATTATTCTGGTTCCGCAGACGGTTTGTCAAAATGATGCCCGGTTTCAAGATATGGGAAAAAAGGATAAACTTGGTCTGGTCTGACCCGACCCGACTCGGCCTGGGTCGACCTGGGTCGAGCCTGGATGGCCTAGTCCTTGGCAGGCTCAGCGAGCTAGGTCATGGTCTGGCCTGGTCTATGTAGAGGGTGGATCGGCCTAGCCTGCTAGGCCCAGCCCGGTTGTATGACCTGTTGAGCACGGCCCGCTGGGCGCGACCTGCTGGCAAAGCCCAGTGGCACGGTCCTCCCAAGCTGGGGATGAAGGGGGAGTTCCCCCTTCCATTCGAGATGAAAAAGGGTAGCACCTTATGGTGCGACCACATATCCCGCGTGACCCAATTGGGTCCCGCCGATCTGCCACATCCGGACCATCGCTCAGGTCGGTCCTCCTCCCAGCGGCACAGTGGCTCGCCGCAACTCCACAATAGACGACTGGGTGTCGACTTCTCTTCAGCATCTGCTGCAACCAAGTGGTCGGGATCTCCTTATTATATGAAGGTTTGGTTGCATGATACCCTACCTTCAGGCGGCAGGCTGGTGTTCCGACCCTCCTTCTCTTCTATGAGTCACTACATCTCTATTATTATCCCAAAAAATAAAACGATTGCATATTCATGATCCTCGAGTCAAGGGATCCGTGTCTATATTTCAAACTCAGTAAAATATTGTGTTTGTACCATCATTAAATATTTGTTTTTGAATAATGGATGGAGAACATACAGTAAATCAAATGATAAGAGGAAAGTTATATTCACCGGATGATGGCCATGTTAGTTTGGCAATCGACGTTGAGAAACTAGAATATGAAGAATTATAAAATAATTTCAATCATATTAAAAACAAACCCCTACCTTGATGTTTTCCCATTGGATTTGTCACGAGGAATAAGATAAACTCGATGAAGATGGTGACGTCGGTGTTTATCTCTCCCGCAAGATGTTTCTGATCCGAGCTAAAGTGTCGTCCTCATTCTTCGATTCCAGAGGATTATCTTTGTTAGAGAGGTTGTTCTTCATTGATAAATGTTCTCCCAAATATCCTTTCCATTTTCAATCATTTATCAGGTGAGAGATGAGGTGACAAATTAATAAGATTATGTTTATTAATTAATCAATTATTTTGTTGGCAAATTAATTTGGGAATTCCGAGGGTTAAAGTTGATTCATTAATTCAGAATTAATGAATCCTATTAATTACAGAGCAATGTGGTTACCAATTTTGTGTAACCGGGAATTTAATGCCCAAAAATAAATGCCTGAACACCCTCATGTGGTCCCCACCATCATGATTCAAATGGGGGGTTTCAATTTCAAAAATAAAATAAAGAATATTTATTTTATTTTTTTCATAAAAAAAATTGAAAACTAATTTCAACCCTCGACCTACTATGGTCGAGATGATGGACTCCATAAGTTAATATCGGTGCTGCGAGTTCAATGGTGTCCTCAGATTTAAATTCCAAGCATCGGTTCAAATGTTTCCAAATGCCACTTGCGCGTTTATTTAACGTACCCGAAAAAAAGTTCAAAAATTATTGTTTGGCACACCGGGCCTCGAAATCATGCACCATTAATTTTTGAGGAATCATAATATTTCTATATAATTAAAAGAATTACATAAAAAAATCTGGGTCTTAGTAGGATTGATCTTCTTAACTATAAAAAACATAAAATAGGGTGTGGTAAAGTCTTTATTGATTTATTTCCTGGAATCATCAGCAAGTTTCTTTCTATGTGCCTAAATTTATATGGTGTCACAATTACATCAGTCCCTAGAAAATTAAAAGTACTTCTAATTAGTGATAATACAATTAAATGGTTGATTTTATTTAAACTGAGTTAAGAAAAATGGTAAATGTTGTTGAATATAATTCAGAGAAAGAATCTATATCCATTGATTAATGAATGATTGAAATTATAATTCTTTTTATCCATGAATATCAATGAATAATTAGGTTTATAGTGATGAAATGTAAATAAGTGGAGCTAAATAAATATAGAATGAAAATAAGTGGATCCTCAATTTGATCACGACCATATAGAATCTCTAGATGAAATAACTCGTATTTAGGATTCTATTATAGAAGAATAACATTAAATAGATATAAAAAAGTGAATTTTTTTTATATTGATAATTTTTTTTTGAATTTTTTTAAGAATTATAGTGATGAAATTATCATTAGGAATACTATTTAATAATTTTTTATTACTCCATCATTCAAAGACATGGGAATAGACTTGAAAATATATGGTGATGAATCGGCACCACCTAAATGTAGTCAACCAAGATCTTCATATGGAAAATAAGATAGTTATTTATGATTGATATATAAATATATTATCATGAATGATGAAAGATAAACCGTAATAATATAATGAAGATAATGAGAATAAAATGATGAAAAATGAGTTAGAGAAAATTTCCCAGAAGAAAATCAAATGAAACCTATTTTAACAACGAGTTCCTCTGATGAAACAACTTGTAAATTTCCTCCATTGGAGTTAAGTCTTCTATTAATGATACCATGAGATAAAAATCTAAAAGATTTGATCTTGTTTCTAATAAGGATTAATTATTCAATACTCATGGTAATTGTTACCAATCATTAGCATATGTGGTCGTTCAAACTCACTATGGAGAACATCTTGACATCATGGAAAATAATGAAACTAATAATAAAATATCACTTGAAGGAGGCGATTATA
The DNA here is from genome assembly GCA_963277665.1 of Viscum album. Lineage (NCBI taxonomy): Eukaryota > Viridiplantae > Streptophyta > Magnoliopsida > Santalales > Viscaceae > Viscum > Viscum album. The sequence goes on from OY728153.1 coordinate 155,509,143, forward strand.
TAGTTCAAGACTTGAATAGTTTTGAAATTACCATTTATTATTTTCACAGGATAGAAGGAAAATTATTTTGGTTTCTAGGAATCAGAACAAATGATCTAGTTCAGTTAGAGTTGTAAAAGACATATTGATAAATATTTATAATGATTTCAAGGTATTTTTAAAATTTTATAATGTTCATAATAAGTCTACTAAAAAGATTTCAAAATGATTCAACATTTCTAATTTTAATATCTAAACTCATGAATATAATATTTAGGATATAATATGTTTTTTATGGAAATTTCAGTTGCATAGGACAAGATAAATAGTGAAACATCATGAAAATTTAGGTTCATAAAATGAATCATTGAATCAATAGAATATTAGTCCTAATAATTTTAAAATTTGAATAGAAATATTAAATGCGTTTCTTTATAAATTTAAAGGTAAATGAAGTATAAGAATGAAATTGATGATTTGAAGAATCATTTTGTTTTGCTAAATGATAGAATTGATGTGCAGGAAAAGTATATCAAAGATCAAGAAGAAAATATTTAGGATGTGGAAGAAATATTTCATACTAAATATTAGAAATTACTAGCTTAAGAAGAAAATATTCACACCCTTTTAGGAAATATTCTCTTGTAAAATAAAATGAGTCATAATTAAGACTAGTTATTCTCATAACAAGTAGAAAAGGTACTGACCCAAAAATAAAGATTGTAATTCTTTAGATAATGAAATTCATTTTTGTTTGGTATATATTAATTCTATAAATATTTTCATGTTCCATAGAGATTATTATTAATTCATTTTTAAAATCAAAATGGAGGGTAATGCTTTTGGAAGGGTGGAAATTTTAATAAAATTTGAGAATGCTTAAGTAAGGGGAAATTTTTAAAAAAATAAACATAATTTGATCCTTAGATAATTTTTTGTCCTATGGTTGATTTAGCAGTATTCAATATCATGTTCAAAATAGTTTTAAAACTCAAAGGGAGATACATATAATTTTTTTCTTCTTAATATGAATGTTCCGTAAAAAATATTATCGAATTATATTTTTAATGTAATTTTCTTTTCAAATTTTCCGATTGGTCATTATAAAAAGGAGGATATTATTACGTCAAATATATTTATAAATTTTATATTTATTTTATTTTTGAAATAAAAATATCTTTCCTAAATATTTAATTATTAACCCTTTTATATTGAATGTATTTTTACAATCAATTTTTATAAAATGAATGAGAGGTTGTCAATACTACATCTAGTCTTCTGACTTATGAAAATAAATTCATATTTCATAATTATAATTTTCATAATGCATATGGTAATAATCATACTCATGAGAAATATAATAATGAAATATTAAAAGATTACTATATAAAACCAAATATTATTAATATCAAACTTATCGAATATGATTTATATCATACACACCGAATACGATCTATATCATACACACTAACCAGTTTTTCATATTGGAGAAATTTTTTAAGTAATACTAACACTGATAACGATAATCATAAATATCATTTAAATTTATTTTTCAGACCCAAAATATCAGATTATATTTTAAGGAAGTGTCTTATTTCAAAATTATGTCATAATATTTATGTAAATCAAAAGGATGTCAGGCTTTCAATTTTTCATATGACGGTTGGAGTGCCAGATGTCCATGTCCTCTATATATTCAATGTAGAAATCTTACCATTGTGTGAAAATATGACCATTGATATGAATTAAAATAAACAACAATTAATTTTAATGATTTTAGGAAATACTGAATTAAAAATACTATTTGAGTTGTCTGATAAATTCTCTATGTTTAAAATCCTTGAAGTTTACATGTTTGGAACAATTAGTTTCAAATACATGTAACACTCAATAGTATGTTTTTCTTTTCATGACACCAATCATTCAGATTGGGATTGAGGTATTCCATGGACAAGATGAAATATTTGGTGATCATATTCCTGATTAAGGGATTCTGAGTCTAGGAAGATAGAGGATCTGATCAGCTTATTGATCTTGGAATACTTTGGATAGGTAAAGAGACTAAAGTTGATAATCATATTGAGGTATATCCCTAGTGTGGGTAAGAAAGTATTTCATGAATGTATAAATGAAGGTAAATTTATATTATTTTATTGGATACCCTAATATTTGGGTTAAAATAATTGTATTCATTACTATCTATTTCATTTCATCGGCATTTTTAATAGAAACTGATTTAATAAATTTTATGATTTGTATTTTTTTTATCTTAATTACTTTAATTATGATACAATTGTTTTACATTGTATTACATTGTAATTATCATTTCCTTGATCATGATTATTCTATTTAATTAGTACAACTATATATGATTTATGATATAATCATTATTTTTTTGATCATTGTAGGCACTGTCATTAGGATACATACCATACTTACATTGAATATGATTAATTTCTCAATATAAAATATGGAATTCATATTAAAATAAACAAGATTACGATATTTATATGATCTAAATACCCAGTCGAATTATATTTTAATAATTAATACGTTTTTGAAGGAAATTAGTTTAAATTTATATAAAAAATATTCTTTTAAGATTAAAAAAATAGTATTTAAACATAGAATTCACCCCTCTTAAAGTTTTTTCATTTCTATATATATTTTTATCCAATAACGTGTTCCTAAATGGATATATACTTACATGAAATTTATTTATGCAATTTTTTTCCTAATAGATTTATTTTTCCAACATCATCCCAAAATTTTGGTATTACACGACACATTATATAGAGTTGTTCATAATGAGCTGTCTGAATGTTTGAATCAAAATTATTTTTTGAATGAAAACTCTATTAGATAAATTTGTTTATCCCAACCATATATCAATCCCATATAATATGTTCTCAACATATGATTTAGAGTATGAATGTTTCCCACAGACCAAACATTCATATAATGATTATATATAGTGCCAATACTTCACACTATATTGAGTGATTGTTGAAGACATCACCTAAACATTAAGATAAAACATTAGATCCTGATCAGATACAATAAAATTTATACTCTATGAGGCCTTACCACATCATATATATATATATGAAATCTTATCAATAGAAAATATTCTCTAAAATAAATTATGTGTGATGAATTTTATTGGCGATCTAATCAATCCATTACAGTATTTTATCATTTAGATATTTTTTGTAGCTGAATTACAAAGACCATGATGTTTTTCCCATTCCATTCAAGAAAGGGTAATTGTTGAAACATCCACTTACTTTATTTCTATTAGAATTAGTTTTCTAGCATGCCACATTGTGAGGTATTTTTGTTATAACATCTCTCTTCAGACCATACCACAAAAAATATATTATCTTATATCTATACAACATAATACATCCATGGTGAATAGTGAATAAAAAGGTATCAAATAATTATAATATATCATTAATAAAATTTGGTATAGAATAAATAAATTCATGTTTCATGAACCTTATAATTCCAAAATAATAAAGGTAAATCTTTGGATAATTTCTTACCATCTTCTACATCAAGAAATCCTATTTATTCACATACTAAATCATTACTTGGATATATGGTTGAACACTTCTTAGAAAAGGATATGATTTTAAGAAATTTAATACCAATTTTTAGATCAGTACTTTGTAAATCTATAAATATTGGATATTTTCAAATAATCATCATATATAATCTAGCATGATCATTTCGACAAAAATTATTGGCCAAATTGTTTATTTTCCATGGGAGGTAATGTATTGAGAAATTATAATCATTAATATGCTCCAACCGTCGTTTTCTATATATTTTAAACTATTTCTATGTTAATATATATTTTATACTCTTATATTCAATGTATATATATATATCAAAAATACCTATAAATATGAATCATCCATATTTATAATGAAAAAATTATATCAGTTATCTTCAAATTAGGATTTCGGAACTTTTTCTCAAGAACCATCAATTTTCACGAGGCATAATCTATAAAAGTTAAATCATTCATGATAATTCATATCAATACCTTATTCTGTGAATGAATCTATAGTACAAACCATTCTCCACTATAGATTAGTGTACGAATAGGTTCATTGACTATCCATCTCTTTAGTTATTTGAAATTTTATTCGCATTCAATATTCCAAATGAACATATTTCCCTTCAGAGTTAACATGTTGATTAGATTAATCAATCATGAAAAATCATCCACAAATGGTGGAAAATATCCATGAAAATATATATAAATAATAATATCAACAATAGTGGTTGGTGTGCCTTAATTATTAGTAACTTATTCCTTTTATGAATCTATAATTAGACCATATCTTGAAATTAATTATCATTAAAATGTAACATTGAATAGTCAAAATTCTCACATGGTAAATTTTAAATATAAATTATCTTTACTAATATCCATTATTAATATTATAAAATAATATTATTTTTCCCAAATTCTATTAGAATAGAAATTATGTCATCTATAATAACTACCACAAATTGATCAAGTTAAAACCTAAAGACTCTATTTTTTAAATCCATGAAGATAAAAAGGGAATTAATAAGGCCAAATGGAATCACTATATATTTAGTGTCAAAAATCTCTTACAAAAATTTTTTCATGTTAACATCTTCAAACAGTACCCTAAATTGAAAATATTCCTAATGATGTTCATCGATTGAAAAGTTTTGTGCATGGCACATTTGAACAAAAAAGTAAACAATATGGGGTAGATGATACTTGTTCTTGATTGTGACAATGCTCAGTAGCCGATAATCAATACCATGTATCATCGATAAATATTTATTCCTAAAAAGAAGAAAAAATCCACCCCATGGTGACAAACTTAGTAAAATGAAGTAACTTGTGAATATTATCCATTATTTTCTTCGTGAATTCCTACAAGTCATCATAGGATAGCCTATTTAGTTTCATTAAAATAGATGTGACAACATTTATGTGTTCTATTGAGAAATAATCATCATTATTCAGATGAAGTCAAGGTTACTCTTCTATAAATACATCAATAATAATATAATCAATGTTTAGTTTCTGCCTAAACTTATATCATAAAAACCCAATTTTCATGGGAATCTAGACACATAAAATGGATGTGATTTTAATTGGATGTTCATATTTATCTTCCTGAATATAGATGGTCATAGGAAGATTTTTAATATAAAATGTGACTTCCCTTCTTAGTATATTGTCAAGTGATTTATTTAAAAAACTCTAGTTCATTTTTTATATAACATCAAATTTACCAACCGAGACAACTAAAATAATTTCTAGAAGCATATTTCCAAAAAAAATAATTTGAGAAGAACTATAGATACTATATGTGATCATAAGACCATTAGGTTATTTCCCCCTAATTCAATATATATTTATTGGGTTATAATTTTTATACCCTTATAAATTTAAACATTAACAAGGACCATGTAGATATAGAATGAAACAGACAATTATTATTCTAGATTGGATGTTATATATACCCTTCACCACGTTGTTATCTAACCCCTCATCAAAAATAGGGGCCAAAAGATAATTAACTTTTTCTCGTAGATTAAGTGGTTACTAACACAGATAATCATCATTATAAATTGTATTTTATCATTGGTTATTGTAATTATAAGACTCATTACATTTGAAACACTGGAGTTTAGATGATGTATCTTATAAATGTTTCTCTATATTAAAATTATTAAATAACTTTTTATCATCACATCAGTATTCAATTTCTCGATGACCTTCATCCAAAAACATAAATAATATACCATCCACTTTATGAAATGGTATAAATTTTATCCCATATATGACATATCACACATAATGTATTAAATATCCATCTGAACAATATAAGAAATATCACACATAATTTTATACCATCCCTTTTGGATGGATATTTAATACATTACGTAACAGTACTTGATACAACAATATTGTTCAATTGTATTTATAAACATGGGTACTTAAAAAATTACTTCATAAATGAACTATGTCATCTCTCTTTGTGTTTTTAATAATTATATCCCATAAAAGACATATCACACATAATATATTTATTCAAAACATTGGGAAGATAAAAATAATAAATAGTGATCTCAGAAGTTCAGTAAGGGTAAACAAGTGAGATAACAATATAATATGAGCATAAATGCATGAGAATATCTAAATAACATTATAAAACCATACCCAACCTTCCACAGACCAAACACTTGAGAAATCACATAAATATTAATGGTTCATAAGATATGAGTCATAATCTAATAAAATGTCATGATCCAATAGCACATAATATTTCCATAGGACATATATTTTTATTATAATAATAAAAATAGAAAAGCATTTCCTTAATGGTGAATTTGTACTCCCAAGGATACCCTAGTAAAATTGGGTCATTACACTAACCATCATAGTAGTCAAGGTTCACTCCAATGTGTTTCATTGTGAATATAGTCCCTTAATAAAATGTGTTCACTCCCCATTATAGTCTTGTTTATATATTGATATGTCAATATTTACCAAATACATTGGAAGGATATATAAATTTGGGTCAACCCATCACCTAATGAATATCATAATGATGTGTACCACATGCCCCTAAAAAATATTTTATAGAATAATTCATAATAATTAATTTGGGATTATATACATTTTCTAATAAGAAAACCCATGGAATTGAAATAAGTTTCAAATCATATCATAATTTCATCATATAATTACATCTAGGAGATGAATGAGTTTCAATAATATCTTTTGATAATAATAATAAAGGATCCATATAAACAATAAGGATGTTATATATGATTCACATCCCAGTTAAAAATTTAGAAATATCAATTTATGTCATCTAAAATAGAAAATTATTTTATGATATAACTCAGAACAATTTTTGAGTAAAATATCCTTCACAATTTTAAAAAAATTATTTAAAAATTAACATTTGTGAAATATTAAAAAAACATTCCAATGAAAATATTGTTGAAAAATTATAGTTAATTTTCAAATAATTTATTTATTTTTATATCATAAAATTTGTCTAACACTAACTATATTAAAACAAATATTATCTTCATTTTTTTAAATAAAAGTAAAAGTTTCCACATTCTGAAATTGAAATGGACAATTATTTTAAACCATTTTAAATAATTAAAAACATGAGAATAAATAACTATAATCCATCATTAAAGAATAGTTAAAAAATACTGAAACACTTTGTAGATAATCATGGATGTGGAATAAAAATTATATTTGGTCGATGAGAGAAATAATGTTACTTTTACTTCAAAAAATTCATTTAAAATATTGAGAACTTATATATAAGAAATTGAAAAAAAAAACAAGTAATTTTATTAAATAAAATTAGAAGAAAAATATAAATGTGTTTCTTGAGAGTTTTATTTTTTGATTTTATCATTAAAATCATAATGATAGACAATCTCATTAAATAATGAGATATTATCATTAAACCACTACCACTTTGGAAATTGTTATATTTTACGAGCAATTTAAGAACTAAATGAACATAGAGAGGTATAAAAAATAATATTAATACAATTTATTATAAACTAAATTTATTAATAGAATATAAACCACACAAAAGAATCATTTTTTTGAATAAGGAATTTGTCCCAAAGAAATAAAAGTGAGAAAAAATCACTTATCTCAAGTCTCAAATATCATAATATATGATAAAACATCATGTATAACAAATATATAAATATTATAAATATTTCGCACATCCATAATATATATATATATATAATATTTTATATTATATAATTATAATGTTTTATCACCTAATTTCTATCAATTATTTTTTAAAATTCCAATTACCGATGATAACAACTTCACTTGTAATGTAAGTTTGAATTTCGTAGTTTTAGTCATTTAATATTATTCGTGGTTACATAATATCCCAAATTATATTTAATAAAAAAATATCCATTATATTAATTTTTATACATATTTAGAGTCATCCAATAAGTTTTGATATAGAAAAATGAACATCTATATTCTAAGAGAAAGTTGGTCAAACATACACATGATCATTGTTTCCATTATCTTGAGAGGTAGAAAAAAGGAATAAAAGTATTAATACATCTTAGAAGAATCATTAATATATAATATATTTCATTTTAATTTATTAAACATATCCTTATTAATATCCATGTCAAAAAAATGAATATCATATCACATCGCTTCGTGATGGTGGAAGCCTACACATGTGCACGAGTGGCATTATTTTTTTAAAAATATAAGAATGTAAGATGATATATGATATATTATATCTACATAATTATAATTAGGTAAAATATATCATATATATTTTTTAAATTCATAATTATATTCATCAATGATTGGTGGTTATTGAAAATTAATTATATCGGTTCACGAGGTGGTAGTCTGCGTTACACACGATCTTGAGTTTGATTTCACAAATGATTGGATATGAGATTGATATAGGTAATTAAATTAACATAAATACATGTCATTATATCTTATATGAATATTTGATTAATTAATAAATTTTTAAAAATATTTTAATGTGGTAAAATAGGATTTAAAAAATTTATCTGTTATTAATGATACCTCTTCATCGAACAACAACTTTAGGTTTGCATCGATATCCGCTATTGGAGAATTTTTAAATCAGAAATAAGGAATCTAATACATTTTGAGTGAGCATAATAATAAATTTTGAATGAAATTTTTCAAAAAAATTATTTGGAATTATTATGAGGAATGGAGATAGGGTTTCCTTTTTTAAGCAGGGGAGAGCAAACACATAGAATTTCTAAAAATTAATAAAATATATCCATGTTTGAAATGTAAAAAAATTCTAAAAATGGAAATATTTCAATAAATATATTTTATAAAGTAAAAACATGGATGTAAAATAGGAATTTTTAATGTGATTATGTCACTTTAACCCTTATCATTTTTTAACCCCTGAAAACATGTTTTAAACTTAATAAGAGTTATTAATGTTTAATTATTTCCCTATTCTTTGTGAGAGAATATAATTTTAAAATAATTTTATAATATTAAATATTTTGACTCCAAACATTGAATATATTTTAAAAATTCAATTACCTAATCTGGTAGAATATTGATTAATATTATACATAAATACATAACGATGAAGTTGTTTTCCAAAGAAAAAAGTTTTTAGAAGCATCATATGTTTTTATAAAGAAATTTAACATAATTTTTACTCCATATACCAAAATTAAATTCATCATAATAAAATTAATTATTTTTTATATTTTTAAACCATCCTAAAGAAAATTTAAACAGGTGATTTCTTCAAATGAAATTATAGTTCTTAATAATATTCTGTATTTTTCACTACTAATCCAAAAATTAATATTTTAAGAAAATTATAATGTATTCAGTCAATTTTTTTAAATTTTGATTTATAAAATTAATACCAATTTTTAAATTATTTTTGTATAATATGAATTAAAATTCATTTAGTTGTGTTTTCACAAAAAGAATAAAATGAATTATTTTCAGTGAAAAAGGTATTGTTAAAATATACAAATATATTTCATGAAATTGAGGAGAATTTTATAAATATGATGGCTTATAATATAAAAATTGTTAATATTTTATTTGTAAAAATCACACCTATTATTTCCACCCATTTTAATATCTAGGTTATAAGTATCATGTTAAGATAATTAATTTAATATTATTTTTTGGTTCTTTAAAAGTCAATGTTTTTTATAGTGATGGAAAACGATGAAATTAAACTTATATGAAAAAATTATTTCATAATTTCATAGGGTATTACAATATACCTATATTCAAATGAATTTAACTCGAAAATTTTCATAACATTGATACAAAAAACTAAGAACAATTATGGCTCATAATATATATATGATCTCAAAAAGCTTCTCTATGTTAGAGGTTTTGACCAAAAAATTGACATGGGTAGTGTTTTGGTCTCACATAAAATTCATTCAATGATTTAGAATATACATTTGTTTTTATTCATTGGAATCTTCATGATGATGTTTTATGAAATACATGATGAGTACATTTGAGGAATCTGATTTGTAATTCATCAAGAGAGATACATTGAACTCATCATAGACTTAGAGACAATAACTGGAAGTGAAAACTGATTAGTTATCATCTATACTTGATAAATATAATCATACTATAAAATATATCTAGGTCTTATATTTCACTTATTTTTTAATCCCGAAAAATTATTGAATTTATAAATTCAATAAAAAACATTTTCACCAAAAAAAATTTCAAATCCCACAAATGATTTCCATTATAACTTTTCTTTCAGATTTAAGATTCCATTATGTATTATGAAATGGTTCTAACCTTCTCCAACCTTTATTCAACTAATTCAACTCCCAATAAATTCATTTTCCCAACATCATCTGAGCACATTGGATTTATAAAATTATATCCATTGATATATTATTATGTAACCATCAAAAGATTTGAATGAAAATTAGTCTTGTATAAAAAATTTACTAGTGGAAGGTGTAGATCACAACCACCATTTAAATCCATTTAAAAAAATTATAGAATATCTTTGAAGGATTAAATGGTTATTTTATACTAACCAACCATCTAAGGAGAAGAAAACGTGCTAAAACATGACTCTATATCACGGTACTGTTGGTGACTTCACTATAACTTCGAGGTTATCCTCAAATCTTGATTAGATACAATAGAAAGTGGTACTCTTTATAATCATACCATGTAATCAATGTATAAATGGACCATATGATCTAGAGAAAAATCTCCCTTGATAGTAATGGAGTTTTCTAATGTTGTAAGGTGTCCCACTACAATAATTATATCATTGTATCCTTTACATGTTTCGGGGAGTTAGATTAGGTTATAGTTGTAACATCCCTTTAGAAATTTTCCTTCATATATAAAATGATGAATTCCCAACAACCAAGGTAAAAATGTTTCAATATCTCTTATTATATTATCCCATAAAAAATACGCTTTCAAATATCTATATATATTTTTACTTATAGAATGAATTAGAATGTTGTTCAACATGATATGTGTAATACATCCTTTTTCATATATGTTATTTGATGGAACATATAAATGGTTTTTTGACAATACCATAAATAACAATTATGGTTAAACTCAATAATATTTCTCAAAATAAGTTTTTGATCTACATCATCCTTTAGTGCATCATTAATCATCACCAAGATAGATAGATGAACACTAATTTGAGAAATAATGTATTGTCCCACTTTTTAACCATCTCCAACATCATCATTTGAAAATGTAGAAATATTTTATCATTTATTATTCTCATTAAAGATAAGATATCATGATACATTCAACTCATATAATCTTACAATTCTTTTTTCTTCCTAGGCTGGTAATGTATCAACAAGTTAAATCATTAATCATATCCAACCATCTGATATGAATAATGTTCTAATTTTTTTTGATAATATATAATTTAAACCTATAATATTAGTATTTTTATCAATGATTTCTCTATAAAAATAATGCATCTATATCTTTATCCCAAAATTGCAATAACTAACTCCAAATCATGTGTTGGGTATTTTTTCTCATGAACCATTAGTTTTTATGTTATATAAGATATAACCATTTCATTTTTACTGAGAATGAATACTAATCCATTTTATACTAAAAGACTATATATTATAAACCCTCCAAATATGTATAATATTGTATTGGGTATACCCACCCACTGAATCCTCAATTTATGAAATCCATAACAACGTTTACTCATTGAAAAATATCAATCTCAATAAATTTGATTATAAAATTCATTAATATGAGGTATATAATACTTTTTATTTATTATATTATTATTCAATTTATGAGTTTAAAATAGAAAAAAAATAAATACATAATTATAAATAAAAAACAATAGATGCACCCCATGATGACACATTTGGATGAATAAATCCCATTTCACGATTCTCCTAGAGAATCTTTTTTAATTTCTTCATCATAATTATGGTTATTCTAAGGGGAGTCTTTAAAATAGGTATGGAATTAGGAATGACTTGTATAAAGATATCAAATTCCCGATTCAATGGAAAATTAATTAAATCTTATATTAAGGCATCAAAAACTCCCTCTAATAGGTATATCATCGATATTTATTTTATACCTTACCATTACAGATAAGCACCCTTTTCATATAGGAATTAAGACCCATATAGTGGATGATATTTCCATAATATGTTGATTTTTATCATGAAAATGATATATGATCACATGTTGGTTTGGAATATCAATTTTGACATCCATTCCTATGAAATTTTTGTGGGATTTATTTAGGGAAATTCAATCCATACCAAAGATAAAACAACATTCAACCAAGTGGAAAATAATATGATTTTCATGAATTATTTTCCCAAAAACCTAAACTACAAAATAATCATATACATGATATGTGATCATCATACCATTAAGGGGTTCACTACCAATTAATTATTTAACCATTGTGGTGGAATGTTGACAACAAAAAATAATAAGTTACAAAAGAGTAGGATGACACAGAATCGAATGAGACCATAACTATTGTAATGTTGTTAATAAGTGTACCTTTGACAACATCATTTTTGTATTTATATTTAGAAGGAATTATCACATGATATTTTTCTCCATCTTCATAATGTAGAGGTTGCTTAAAATTACCATCATCATTAGCCATTATATTTGATCATTGGTAATCATAAGGAAAATACATGGATCATTTGAAACATTGAGTGTGGGTGGTGCATTATATGTATAGTTATCTCTATTAGTATCATTATAGAACATCATCCCATATCCTAGATATTTGGTTACCCCATATATATCATTTCTACACAAAAAAAAAATACCAGTTCTATTATGAAAACATCATCCATGTTTCCTTCCACTCTTTGATAATTGTGTAAGGATTATATTAATCTTTATATATTATAATAATTTACATTGAATTACAACTTTTAATTATTATAAAATTTATGTGATTGATGGGTAATGAAAATTTCAATTTCTACCTTGAGTGAATGTCAACTAATTTATTTATAACTACTGAGGTCACATTTGGATAACACCATTTAGATAAATTGTTTTAACTCACTGACAAAATCATCAACTATGCATTCACATTGGATAATAATACCAGAAGTGAACCATAAAAGTATTGTAAAATTTCCCTCATACGTAGTCTAGGATTCATTATTCATCTTTTTTAGCTAATGTAATTATTCCACGATATTCATAAATTTTTTTTACGAAAATTCTTTTTGAATAATATACTCTTAAACTCATACCACTCCACAAAGTCAATTTCACCTTATATCCTTCTATTATTGATAAGATCTGACCACTCATCCACTTTTCATTATGAATGATAGATCTATAAAATGATATTTTCATTATCCAAACACTAGGAAATAAAATATATATTATCAAAGTCACTGATACATTTATCAAAAACTATTGGATCCCCATGATCACTAAATAATGTTTATTTTTCATCAGGAAGGGATTTATAAAAATTTTTTAGCACCATTATAAATTAGTATGTTCAACATGTTCTGTATCATAAATTTTCCTGTGTATAGAAACTGTATCTTTCATTCTAGATATCATCACATTTGGAAATAAAAAAGGTCATTCGTTGTGTTGTCCTTCATATAAATCATTAACAAAATCTCATTAGGCTCCACATCAAATATTATTATCCATATAGGGATTTAATTTCATTTAATTCTCTCCCTCAATCCTTCACCAGAATTCTATGAAATTTTTTATGTGTTAACTTATCTGGATGGTTCACAATAATTTTTTCTTGTACTATTTTACCAAAGTTAACTAAACATATCTTTAAAAAAACTATTGTTATTGAAACTTATAAAAATAATATATGAATTTTTTATATTAATAATAATTTATAACATAATAAAATATATGATAATTATATAGGTATAATATCCTTGAGACTTGGATGATTTAACAAATACTTGATAAGTTAACTACATCAACCCTACATATGTTCTTCTTTACTATAAACCTTGTTATACATATAATACATAATATATTCCATCATTACCTATAGAAAATATACAAAGAAAGGGTAATCTCAGAATGATAATAATGGTTAACAATGGAGATATCAATACAATATAGGAAAAATAGTATGAGAATATTAGAGAAAATTAGAAAACTATGACTTTAATTTATTACATTATAAACATGATACATTGAATAAATCATTTTAATTCATAATATATGATTCATAATAGAATAAATGAACATGAACCCTTAAAATATAACATCGGCATGATATATAGTTTTTGGTAAAAAATAGTCAGATAAAACCCATTCCATAATAGTAAAGGAACAATTTGAGGGATATCATAGAGGAATGGGTCCAATCCCCAAACATTCTTAATAGTCTAGGTTCACTACCAAGACTATAATAGTGTAATTATTCCCTTTCAAACTGTGTACACACCCCATTTCAGTCTTGTTTATCTCATGAGATGAAAATCACTATCTATTTTATTGTGGGGATGTATAATTTTGGTATTATTCATCATATAAGGATACTCTTCTTTGGTTTTTTAAGAACATAAAAAATCATCATATACAAACCCTTAAAAATTTAATGGATTTCATACACATTTTATCACTACATTACTTGTGGAAAATAAATGAATTTCATAATATTTTCATCAATTCCTCATAGATTAACCCATAGAAACAGAAAATTATTCCTTAAAACCATTTAATCATATTAATAACCATATGGAGAAATAATATACATGGAATCAATGGATCATATCCATAGTAAATATTACATAACATCTAAAATATTTCATATTAGATGGAAAATGAATATATTAGATAAAATCAAACATTTTGTGAGGAAAATACCCATTCCACATAGAAATAACTTATTTTAAAAATTAAAATTTCCTAAATATTAAATAAATTTTTCTCTTGGAATATTACATAAAAAACATGTAATACAATCATGAATTAATTTTGATGTCGTGATGGTGGTGTATTCTATTCTTACCATGTATGTTTAGTCAAATCTCTATTTAACATTTTTGGTTCAAAATCATGACAATATCATTTGGAAAATGATGGTAATATTCTTTTAAAATATTATTATTAATTTTAAGACAATTTTAAGAACAAAATTAAAAATTAATTGGTAGATAGTAAAAACACTATTCAAATCTTTATTAGTAAATCATGTATATGAATAAAAAATGATTTTTGACTTAATGGAGAAATAGAGTTGGTTTTAATTAAAAACAATATTTTAAACTATAGACAATATAAATAGGGAAAATTGAATTAAAAACATATATGTTCCATAATTAACCATATGATATTAATTAAAGGATATTCATGAGTGATATATCATAAAATTTCATTTGAAAAATAAAAATATTAAAAAATCATTATAAACAATGAAGGTATATAATATAAAAATTACACATAGTTAAATTTTTAATTAAAAGAGCCATGAAATATTGAAACATATATGTATAAAATTATGTCATAATTTTCCAAATAATTATTTTAAAAAATATTTATAGTATGTATATACACCTCCCAAATTTATCATTTGGTAAATATGGCATCTATCCCATAGAAATAAATGTGAGATGAAAATCCATTACTTAAAGTCTCTAATTTCATAATAAATGTTTTAATTTAATGTATAATAAATATATATTTAAAATAAAATATTCTATTACAATATTAATATATAGAATTACATATATTATTCGCATATAGCCTTTTATAACCTATTTATTATCAATCCATTATAAAAATTATTATTACGGATGATAAGTGCTTCATTTTTAATATATGTTTTGTTTCGGTAGTTTTGTTCCTTGAAACTTTTTCATTATAAAATCCTAATTAGTTAGATATTTATGACATAAATATCATATATATTCATTGAATATGTATTTATAGTCATCCAAAAATGTTATAGATAAAAAAAGAATTACAACGATCATGGAGGCAGTAGGTAGCAAGTATGTAGGAACGTAGTTTCCATTTACATAATGGTGGGATTGAAATAAAGATAAATATAAATTAGAAGTTTTATAATAATAATTATATCGTATATATCAAATATATTCATTAAATATATCCTTATTACCATAATTGTAAAAAAATTAAAATGCATCGCATCTCTCCATGGAGGCGGTAGTCCACACATACACACGAGAAACCTTTTAATTTTTCAATAGTTGTGATGGTAAGTAGATAAATGTGATATTATATTCCAAAATAATAATTATATTATAAATAATATATAGTTATATACACATTAAATTTATCATTATAAGCATCCATGATAAGTGTTTAATGAAAACAAATTACATCTATTTGCAATGTGGTAGTCTACCATATACATGATGGGAAATTTGATTTCCAATTAAATGTTAGAGTATATGTATATAATTTGTTACAAAATAATTATAATATATATTTAAATGTTAAATTATAATTATATTATATCATAATAGTTGAATATTATTTTAAGGAGTTGGATTATGAAATAAAAAAAAATTAGGTTAGGAATGATACCTATTTTTCAGACAACCTCATTATGTATTTCACAAAAGCCTATATATGTTGATTTTTTAATCAATGTAAGAAATCTAGGAAATATAGTGTAATATAAATAAAGGATTATTTTATTTATTTCATAATCCAAATGTTTTTTAGTTTTTGAAGTTGAGAGAATAGGGGTTCACTTTAAAAGAGAGGTAGAGGAAACACCTAGAAATGATTAAATGAATTAAACATAAAAACTTTGTGATCAGGAAAAAAACTATTATAATATAAATAATTATCATTCCATAGATGATATAAGTTATATATATGGAACTCAAAATTTTTTTACTATTTTATAGGTAAACTATACTATTATATTTATAGTCTGGCTCTTGGTAAACCCATTTTAACATTAAGTGATAATTAAATTTTTATGTTTTTTAAAATTGTTATGAGAAAAAATTATATTTAAAAAATTATATAATATTATTTATCCGTATTTTTAATATTTAGTTCATTTTTTTAAATTTAATACACATAATTTGTAGAATTTAATTTAATAATAAACTCAAAGACTTGAAAAAAAAATTATTTTCCAAATAAATAGGTTTCAATTTTATAAAACTATATATATATATATATATTAATTAAAAATAAAATATATTATAATATGATATAATTTAAAAATATAAAAATTACTTATATATTTTTATTTTTAAAACAACTTTAGAATGAATTATATATCGTAAATTCTTTCGAAAAATGTAGTTATTTTAAATAATTACTATATTTCACTACTAATCATAAAATAAGTTTTCCCAACTAATATAAAAAAATTAAAATTCGTATATTTTTTAATTTTTTATTCAAAAAATGTATATAATTTTCTTAAGAAATTATTATTTTCTCTCAAAAATAAAATGAATACATTTCACGATGAATAATTTTTTTCGAGTCATATAATGACTTTATTATAAATTTAGTACATTTTTATACAAATGAGTTATTTTCATAATAAAATTAATTAAAATTTAAAATATTTTTATTACTACTCATACTATTAGGTTCAATTTCTAGGTTATAATGGTTTTGTTTTGATAATTACATTAATATTAGGTTGTTGTTCTTTAAAACATGGTGTTACATGTAATGAATGAATTTTGAGTAATAAATTTTATTTGATAAATAATATTTAAAAAAATCTCAAGGGGTTTTCAGTATGGATTTTATCGCAAACTATTTATGATAATTAAAAAATTATGGGTTAAGATTATCAACCTAGTGATTTGATAGATATTTTAAATATCCCATGAGGTTGGGATATCCTTTAGGTTACATAGTAAAATGATATACATAAGAGGTAAGTAGATTTAGGATATATTGGTTCAAACATATCCTGTACCACAATCCATATTATATTTTTATGTCGTAATGTTCTTATGTGAATTGGATGAAACTCGATACTACATTAGGGGAAACATTGTATACGCTTTGTGCATGTCATTTTCACTTCACTCTATTATAATTCATCACTTATTAAATAAAGAGATTGATTCATTATTTAACTGGGGATTCATTATTTTAGGTCCCCATATTTTTATATTGTTTTCTCTTTATCCTTTTCTCCTTTTATAAAATAAAAAACGTTTTGGGTTATTTAATGAGTTCAATAAAAAATGATATTATAACCAAAGAGTTATAGAAAATGGAAAAGGATATAATCAATATGGATATCACACAATATAAAATTATAATCATCAAATAAGTATATATATTGTTATGAGATCTATAATTTTTAGTCAAAATAGACACATGTTAGCATCAAATATCTCTTCATCAGAATATATCATTTTTTACTTTTTGATGTTGCTAGAATCCATTTGGTTAATATAGATCATCACATTACAAATATTGATCTTTTGGCCAGTGTACCACCATCAAAAGATAGAGGATTTCCTATAATTGTTAGCTGATATCAATCAATAATACAAGATTATGTAAAATATAGATTTCACATCATTTTAGGTACATACATATTATGATACTTATTTACGAGTGTTCTTTGGTGCCTATTTATGTGTTTTCTCAAAACATAGTGTCAAATATAAAGATTCAAATGAAATTACATTGTCCATAAATTTAATTTCATGGTGTATACAGAATATGACATTACATAGTATCAAAATGTAATTTAATTTGAACTCTCTCACATTACGTTGAAACTCAACATAAAATAGTATTGTTACCTTACATTTTTAGTATACATAACGTAATATTAAGTATACCAAAATGGTAATATTTTATGATTTGTAATAATTGAATCATTCCCTTATGAATATCTATGAAGATTTATTGACCAAATTATCTTAATATCTCAATATAATGTTGATCTTCAGTGTAAGATACATTATCACAAATTTATATGACTAGGGACTCTTTACGACTATACAAACACTTTTTGTAACATCAATGTGGAGATGCTCATATTTAACTGTAACAAAATGTAATCTTATATAGAAATGAAAATATTAAATTATCTAATACAAATATATTATGTGGAGACATATACCATACATTATGATAAACATGTTAACTATTAAACTGTGAAAGAAACATATTTATTTATCAATGTGGGTAGATTGGATATCACCGATGTGATTTTAGTGTTCCCCAAATAAACATATAATGTAAATAATATTAACATAATATTTATAAAACAAAATAAAATATATCAAATTGCAATTTAATATTGATAATCAAAAATATTTTTACTTCCAGAGATGTATAATCCATATTTTTCACTTGATCAAACACCTGGTTGAGATTATGTAAACAAAATACAAAAGTATCATTCTTTCGAATGTGGTGCACTCGCTAGTAGGTAGGAAATAATATAATGAGGGTATTTATACACCATTCAGGGTGTTATTCCTCTGTTATAAGTGGGATTTATTATGAAAACATGTCATGGATGAATTATTTTCCTCTAATAGAGATCCCTAGTGAAAAATTGTTACAATAAATTTCATGGCATTAACTAGGAAATAACATTTTTTCTAATTGTGATGATGAATTCCATTAAGATATTTCTCACCATAACACCAATCATTGAATATAAAATATATATAATGGTTTTCAAAAATAATATTCTAATAGAGAATTTTTATAGGGATTTATATATTGTATAGATGTATGGATTTGAACTTAAAATTTAGACTCCTATATTTTTTAAGGAAAAAATATATTTTAGGATTGAAGATGGTTTCATAAATTTTGATTATTTTTTTGGAAAATTCAATTAAATGGTTTTGTTTATTAAAAATAAATGATGATTAAAATGTATTAATTTATATTATTGGGACTGTAATATGGTTTATGGCTTTGAATGAAATTAATATTATACAAATTAAAAATGATATCCCAACAATTTACTTTGTGAAGATGTGGATAGGTATGTTATTTGTTAAAAAGAAATGGGTGAGGAAACCGATATTTTCTGTAGGAATATATATATATATATATATATATATATGAGCTTTCTTATTAATATTTTGGACACATACACTGGTGAATTACTAATGTGGTTTATGGTGCATATCTCCATTAAGGGGTTCTATAAAGTGTTGTTTAGAATGACACATAAAAGGATTAAAGATCCCTATAAAGATTTATAATGGAGGGAATGGATTCTATCATGACCCCCTACTGACAAGGTATACCCCACCTAGGATGGAAATGGGAGCAGATAGACAGTGACCATCTGATTCCCACCTCGAGTAGTCCTCTAGTTGGCATTCTGCACCGAGGTTATAATAATCATGTAGATGAAAGGATTTACCCTCTATGATAAATACATATAGAAGAGATATATAATATAGAAACAAACCAACTATTTCTCAGAAAAAAATAAAAAATATCCATGTACACAAATGTAATGCAATTCAAGAACTACAACAACACAATGGTAAAACTGAATTACCCAAAAAATGTAAGGCAAGTAGAGACCACGAATCCCAAATAGCTCATAAAAACCCCAATCTAGTAGTGACTAGATGTATCTCCATCTTAATTCAACTGACCTAAAATGTTTTTATATACATAGGGTGAGTATAATAGTATACTCAGAAAAATTTTCATCGGTGCCTCCCTTGCAAAAGGTAATGAATGAATGATCAATCATATTGAACATAAATTGAAACAATCTCATCACATAAATAGGTATACTATGATCTCAACTTCACCATGGATATTATCACCATGTATCTCAAGAAACCCACCACCACATTCACTTCATGAAACATACCACCATGTCCCCATAACCAAATGTAAACAAGTAGTTTTTGGGATCCACCACATCTTGTATAACGTGTATCATACAATAGTTATTAAACCATAAAAAACAAAAACTATACAATGAGTAAGGATCTTCAAGAAATCACAAACTATACACCTTACACCTATAGAATTCCATAAGATACTATATCTAGAAAATATGTGTTCTAAATAACAATAAGCCATTACATCCCTCTATACACATATATGGGGATATCATACCATTGTGAATACTAGTACAAGTATCATTCTAGAGAAGTAAGAATTTCTAAAGGGGTTAGTCAACCATCCATCACCCCAATGAGATTTTGGGGAAAACACCCCTCCCCCATGGATCATAATCCCTGAGGTCTCATTTTTCCTAACCGACAGTATGGAGTACTATATAAAAAAAGTACATGATATAATATTGATCACAACCTCACAATGGGAATAACATAATCTCAAATAGAACTATATAAAATGTCACTCGGACTCTCGGATGCATTTACTATGACCATATATCCTATAAGAACACAACCTTTAAAATCTCTACATTAAATTAATTTATCCATTTTTATTAGTTTCACATTATGTTAACTAATTGTTAACAATTATAAATTTCCACATTTCATTTAATTTTCATCTCAACAAAGAAGAATTTCCTCTAGTAATAAGAAAATTGAATCCACTAATTCATATAATTCAACCTCAATAATGCATCCCACCGATCTATAACACCATTTGTTAAACAATTATTCATTTATATAACAACATCACATTCCATATCACTAGGTTCTTTATAAAAACATTCAAAACTCCTAAAATAGAATGGGATGAACATAGTAAGTAGATAAACTACCCATTGAGTATTTGCCACCTATAGTGGGGGATAAAACCCATCCAATCCCAATTAACTAAATAAAAAATTACATGGAATACCCATTATGTCTTCACCTACCATCAAAAGAGAGTAACCAAAAAATCCATCTAACTCAAGAAGTAGGGAAAGGATATAAGAAAACAATAAATTTGGATTTTATCCAAACAAAAATATTCAGACAAGAACCTAGCATTAATTACAACTGGTAATCCCAACATCATCTCATTCTGTAATCTAAAATGTCCTCCCTAACATACATATTCATATAATGATACATCTTTCTACTCTATCCTTCAACTATTCCGACAAGAATTAGGCCTCCTGTCCCATCATACAAAAACCTTCTAGGCTAAGACATCATAGGCTTACAACACATCTGAGCCTCCCTACCCTATATTCCACAAGATCACTCTAATCTCATCTTTCCCAGGCTCACATCACATCACATTTTGTAGGAAAAAAAACATGAAACTCGGCTCTTAGTCCTAAAAGAGGGAATTCATCTTATAGACAAAAAAAGATTTCACAACACCAAAGATCATGGCACATGGACATTATTTCATTTATCAACAAGCATCAATATGTTTCATGTTCATTAACCTATTCAATTAAACATGCATACTAGATTCAATTAGATCAATTTCAAATTACAACTACAACCAGATACATTAAAAATATATCTTTTGTTTCATTAGAAAATTAAATATCTATTAAATTTTTATTTTTTCAATTTAACAATTTTCATCAATAACAACATGATAAACCTATCAAGGGATAGATATCACAATGTTAAAAAATTAATGAGTAAAAATATTGTCATGTTATAAAGTAGTAGCTTCCCATTGCGATCGATACCAATTCTTCAATTTGGTTCAAGTATTTAATTAGTTCATTTTCATTATGATCCAAGGGGATAAATCATTATAACACTATGATTGATTGAAAATAAGTATATAATCAAGGAATCTCCTAAATCAAAATGTCATCCATGTTCTTTTCACTGAGCAGACCACACAACATATCTCTAATTACCCCTCTTATAAGAAATGCATCCATCTAGGGTTTCCACAAAACAACCACACCAACAATAACCAAGAGAACATCCATTAGAGACATATATAAGAAGGTTTATTACAACTGAGATAATAGTGATAGGAAAACAAGATCATTTTAGGCAAACCCACTATAAAATGAATGAGAAACACACATATGATCAAACATGGTCACCATATATCGATGATAGATTCTTGGGATTGATATTTGTTGAAGGGATATCCAAATAAATGAAGTGGGTACTTCTGATTCACCTAGAATGATAGGATGGGAGAAATATATCTATAGGTTTTTCTAACCCTAGTGGCTAAAAAAACATATAAGACCCCACAACGTTGAGGGATAACACGACATGTTATAATCATTCATGTTACGAAATTCCGTGTGGTAGGTTTCCACTAAAAAAACCTTCGCCTCTCAGTAGTTTTTTTCTTATTTTGGAACCCCTAAAATAGTACATTGCTTGAAACCAACATTCATGTCATGTAACCATCATCCCCGATGTAAAGCCCCCCTCCATCCATCGTTTTTTGTATTCTTGTCCCTTCAGACATCCTCTGAGCCTCCTCTAAACACTTCAATCTAAAATTAATGAAAAAATTCTATCCAGAATGATCTTGGACCTTACATTAGATACCTCTCAATACATTCTAATCCACATGAATACACAACAAAAACAAATTGGAAATATAAAAGGAATTGTTCGAATAAATATCCCACGAGATACACTCAAGGATCTTGGCACCACAAAATCTCAACAACCTCATTATAGTAAACAGAAAAAACCACACAACCACCACCACAAGATTTTAACACCCAACCATGGGTGATTCCTGTTTAAATAGATCAATAAAAATAATGATACAAGTGAAATCCATCTCACAATAAGATAAGGTTTAAAACCACCAAATGAGCATCATTACAAGAGAAGAGCTAACCAAAAAAAACTTTGGTTACTGATTTTGTATATATGACTCTCTTAAGTAATATCCTCCATGCTACCATGCCAACACAAGACACAAACTAAGAGAATAGCATGCCTAAGAAACACATTCATTTGGAGGACCTAGATATATACATTCCCTTCCTCAAAGTCATGTATTTGTGAACAAAAATATCACCCCAATCGTTGATGTGAGAGTCATCATAAAGATAATGAAGGATCTACAATAAGTGAAAACATTATTATATCTGGTTCTTATATGGGGGAAATTATATCTAATTAACCATGACTCAATCATAATACAAAAACTCAAAATCACAAAAAAAAATGCGGAGAAAGCTTACTCCCATGACCAAACTATCACTTTATAAGATGGTGAATGTCCTTTAGGAACACATGATCAACATGATTGAACTCTATTGGTCTCCTCATATAATCGAAAAAGGATTTCTAATGACCATTATCTCCCTTAACCCTCTTGAGAATCACCTGACTCAACTCTGTTGTAATTTGTACCTACTTCTGTCTAAGAATAACTAACTCTCTAACCTGAGTCCAACACAATTTAGAAGAGACTCATTTTCGAAAACTGTCTTTAAACAACACCATGTTGTTGGTGGAGTGAAAGATATTATTTTAAAAGAACTCTTTCAAGAGATGTTTTCTCATCCACAATCCTCTAAAATCCAAGACACAAGATCTCTCCACGAATTCATGTGTCTTGATGATCCACTCAATCGGACCGTCCGTATATGGTTGAAAAAAAGTTCTAAGAAATAGATATGAACCGAAATCAGGTTGGAGACCTATCCACACCATGGAGGCTAAATGAGGATCATGATAAAAAATGATCATCCTCATGACTTTGTAGACTGTGACCATCTCCTCCAAATGCATTCAAAATAAAACCTTTATGGAAATCGACTCATTGATATCGATAAAGTGGGATGATTTTGTAAAATGCTCAACTACCACACATATATCACTGTGTAATCCTTGATATCAAGGTAAAATAAGAAAAAATTGCATGAAGAATTCCTTCCCCTTCCACTGAGGAACATCTAACTATTTCAAAAAAACAGTGAACACAGTGCTCACCCTTTACCTTTTGTGAGACCAAATATAGATACCAAAACTATAAAAATGAATGCTTCAGACCGTTCCCCCAAAACTGAACTCTCAAAGGATAGTACATATTTCTCACACCAAGATATAAATCAATGGGTGAAATATGAAACTCCGTATGAACTATCTCTAGCATTTCCAATGGAATGAAAAGAACATTCTGAAACAACACCCAGTGTTTTTCATCTTCATCCCAACCATCAGGGTTCTCTCCACAATAATCTCTATCTCTTTATACATCCACCTTAACATCCCGCAACTAGGATTCCTCCACCAAGTACCACATTGATGATTTCATTGTTATCTAAAAAAAACTTTTCCCCAACTTCTTTCATATATAAATAAAATCCAGAATGTTCTTCCATCACTCTCCAAGAATCACTAGATTAATGAAATTAATTTTTATATGTCTTCCCTATAAATGCATCAGCTACATAATTTCCCTTTCATGTAGTGTAAATAATATTTAATTCATATTCCTATATGAACTCCATACACTGACACTAGCATAAGTTCAATTCATGCTAAGATAAAACAAACATTCTGCTCTTATGATCGGTGAAGTCCACACAGTGTTCCCTGATGAAGTATTGTCAACTTAAAATCATTGAAAACACTATCTCCAAAAACTCAAGATCATGGGTGTAAAATTTTTTCTCAAGGGGACATAACTTCATAGAACCATAAGAATTTAATGACCTATTTACATGAGAATACAACACGACCCAAGATGTAAATTGTTAAATAACACTTCAATGTAAACTCTTTTTGTTGGTGGACAAATAATTGGAGCACTGAAAAACATGTCCTTCAAAAAATCAAATGTAGACTAACACTGATCAGTACCGTGAATTCATGATCCATTATAGTCAATGTTGTTATAGGATTCACAACTTGAGAGAAATTAGCTATATACCTCTTGTACTATCACGCAATTCCTAGGATACATCACTCCACTACAATTGTTTTGAGTTCATCCAAAGACAAAAAAACTTATACATATGATGGATCCACAGCTACTCCTAGGTGGGATATATCATTCCCCCAAAAATAAACTTCTCGGGCATAGAAGTCAACCTTCAGAAACTTCCAAAATAACTGTCGATGATGATGAACTCCGAAAATGGCATGCTGATTCTTTGCATGCTCCTCCTTCAGTGTGGATTGCATAAGGATATAATCGGTTAATATCACATTGAATTTATCCATTAACTCATAGATCATAAAATTAATTCACCCTATGAACACAAATAGATAATTTTTCACAAATAATTTCTTGATAATGAACTTCTAATTCCCATGATGACAATAGAAAGAAGTCTTCATAATATCTTCATCCTTTACATGTATTTGAAGATACCAATTTTGAAAATCGGAATTTGAGAACTAACATTCTGCCTATAGTGGATCGAATAAATCATAAATACAAGGATGAGGAAAATTGTTATTCACTATCACTTAGTTCATGTGATGTTTGATGATATGCAACTCAAAACATTCTTCAACCTTATTTCGGGTTAAAAACTAATGTGCCCACAGTGACACACATGGAAAAACAAAACCAAACTTTGAAAGACCACCAATTTGTATACACAACAATACTAACTCTTAAGGTTAGATCCTCTAAGGTGAAATAAGGATATTACACACACATGATTGTAGAATGATCCAGAAATCAATCACTCATCGAGTCAGTAATTCTAAAAAAACCTCTGGAAAGACATCAGGGTAATCTTATATGACCTAAGGAAATACCAATTACCAAACCTATGACGAAGTCAACATATTCTCATCCATTAAGAATGATAAGTAAGGAACATGAATATGACTCATTTAGGTGTCTCTCTCGCTAAAAAACACTAATGGCTCCCAATCAACATCAAATAGCACAATATACCTCTTGGGGTAAACCAAAATATAACTAAACAAATACATCCAATCCATGATTAGGTCAATGTGATATGGTTTTATACATAATCATAGAAAATATATCTATGAGAATTACTTCCCCATAACTAGTTCATAGATTCAATATAATTACAAAATTCATCTCGGACTCTAAATGGTTTAATCAATTCGAAGGGAACTGGAGGCCTCTCCTCCACATGCCTAAATTAAATAAAAGGGAGGGTGAAATGAAGGAGTGTGTCACTCTTGGATTAAAGAAATAATTCACCCATGTAGAAAAAAGAAAAGTGTACCTCATATGACATATGTTTTCCTAGTATTGGCATCTCTAAAGCATGTTGATAACCACGAAATGCTCCATGGCCTCTCTGATCATGCCGAGGAACACATCCATAGCTCCGAACTTATTTATGAGGATGTGGAGAATCTTGAAGATGTTCTCTACTTAAACCATATACAATCTAATGATCTAAATCAATTTTAAACTGCTGTAGCTTCCATAGATTGAACTACATCGATGAAGCAACCTAAAGCGGAACCACTAGCACACGCTGACTGCTTATAGTGGTCGGGCACTCTCACCACTTATGACCACAACTTCCATATTAAAAACATATATCTATACACATTTCATTAGACTGATAAATAATGCCTTCATAGTAATGAATCATTGAGGGATAGGACCTACCCCCAGCTAATCAGGTGTTCTTCTACCAAGAAAACTGGGAACCCCAGACCACATCTCTACTTCATTAAGAATCCTGACAAGTCCATTATCATGATTATCTAGTTCTATATAACATCATCTCTATGACCTTTATTCCTTCCATCACCTCAATATACATATTCAGAATAAATTGGGTGACCTAGAAATGTAACTCTAAGAGTGTCCTCCTCCCAGTATTTTTGTTTTCAACATCTACTCTATGGTGATTTTTATTATCAACCTGTTGAACATCATCTAAGTGAATCTGATGAGGGTTCCCTCATGGTACCATAGGAATAAAGTAAAAAATAGTTTGAGATACTATACTTGGAATATAGAAGACATAATATTAATTAATAAATTTATAGTAATCTTTATAGGTTAACCTTTCCCAAGGTATACCCATTCAAGAACAGGTGAAAAGAAAAATGACTCATGATACTTTTCTAGGTATCTAAACTAAATTTAGTATCACATCATTTAGTAGCTGGTGTAATCTTAATGGTTCATTCTAGAGATCAAATGATTCCTTAAATACCTATGTCTCAACCAGTCTCATTTGTTTACTATTGTTTCAAAACATAACTGACACCATTTACATACCAAACCATGAAACCTGACCTATTTGATACTAAAAAATACATCATATAACACAATGTGTCTCTAAAACCACTCTTTCATGACACCCTCTCCAAAATTTATACCCTAATGGGCTGGAAATTGGAGATGGGAGATAGTGACCACCATGTCCCACATGTATTAGGTCCCAGGTTGGAAATTTGCACTGTGGGTATAATAAACATGAAAATGGAAGGCATTTTCAAATAATATAAACACATACGGAAGAAAGATAAAATATAGACCATAAAAAACTCATGATCATTCTATAATAAGAAAAAACAATAGAAGAAAAATATGAAATTTTATTCCATAACTACTACAACTGAAAGGAAAATCTACTTGTTACGAAAGTATGTAATGATGGTAGATATCCCGAAGCCGAAACAACTCCTGAAAAATCCCAAACTACTAGTGACCAGTCTGATATCCATCCTTATACAACTGACCTGAATAATTTTATATATTTATAAATGGTGTGTATAATATTATAATTAGTAAGATCATCCCTAGAGCCTCTCTTGATAAAGGTAAATAAATAATGCTAAAGCAGAGTGAACAACATGTTAATCTAAATTATCACAAAAACTGGTGTACTGAGTTCCCATCCTCACCACAGATACTCTCACAAAGTAATTAATAGATGAAAATATAATATAATAATTATTATCAATTTTACACCACTGCCACTTACCCATTGGTTTGAAATATTTCCTCAATGTCGCACATCTTTAGAATCTCTCTCCAAAAAGTCTATCTCGTAGATACCTAAGAGAATCACCAAAACATGAACCTCGTGCAACGCATCACAACTTAAAAATAACCAAAAGTAACCAGGTTGTTTTTGGGAGCCACAAAATCTCATAGGAAATGTATAATAAATCGGGTGTTATAACTTAAGCCACCACAACCACACACCAAGTAAGGACCTCAAGCCATCACAACCTCTAAATGTTATAACTATTATATTCATTAGGTAACTATATCAAGAATATATGTGTGTAAAATAACCACATGATATTAAAGACCTCTATAAACATATATGGGGAAAATGAACGTATATGCATAGAGGCACAAATAATTACAAAGATAAGAGAAAAGGGATAAATAGGGATGTCATCCATCTATCCTTCCCTTGGGAAATTTGGGAAAACACACCTCCAAGGCTCCGAAGTCCCATGGGTTCAGTTTTCCTATTCGATAGGGTATTGTAGAATATAGAAACATAAAACATATATGATAAAATATGTCTCACAAAAAAACTATGTGAATAACCTAGTTTCAAACACAATAGTAGATAACATCTTTTGGAATCCCAGTGTCCACTACTAAGACCATAAATACTATAAGAATAATACAATTTAGTGAAATTAATTAAATTAATTTATCCATTCTGATCAGTTATTGATTATGTTATTAAACCTTACAAGTTTCCATATTAAATTTTACTTGCATCTCAAAAAAGATACATGCCCTCTAGGAATAAGAAAACCGAGTCCACAAATTCTCAGAATTCAACCTCACATTGTATCCCAGTAAACTTTATCTCCATGGGATAAACATGGATTCATTTATCTACAAACAATACTATCCATATCACTTAGTGCTATAGGGAAAAAATTCTAAAATAAATAAAAAATGGGAGCAACACAATGATTAGATGAACTGCCTGATGAGTGTCTTCAACGTATAGTAAGAGAAAAAACATGTCCAAACATGAGGAGATAAACATGGAAATTACATGGAATACCCCACACATATTCTCCACCAAAGTAAATAGTGTAACAAAATTCATTCACCTTCCTCGAACATAGGGTAAAATTATGCTTATAACAAACAAACTTGCATACAGCTAAAAAAATATGCAAATAATAATACTTATTTCCTAAAAATTGTTAAGCCCAAATTTTTTCATTTTTTTTCTCTCTGATGTACCCAACCTCCAAAATCCACATAAATATATTTATGAATCTCGCTACACTAGGAATAAAACATTACCTCAACTATGAGACCTCCCAACCCCTCATACCAAAACAACTTTCCAGGCCCATCCATCCAATGCTCATATCACATCCTAGCCTCCCTTCCCCACAAACAATAATAGCCTTCTAGGATCAAAAATCCTAGGCTCACATCAAATCACAATCAGTTGGAAAGAAACAAGATACCAATCTCTCGGCCCTAAAACATGGCATTCATTATTCACACACAATGAGAAATCACAGATTCAATGAATTGGGAAATTAGCATTTAATAATTTTATCAACAAGAATAAAAATGATTTAGGTTCATTATAAAATTTAATTAATCATGAAATATTGCATCAATTTTATTAACATAAAATTACAACTGCAATTGGATTCATTAAATATGGCTCATTAATTGTTTTTGACAATTAATTATCAATAAATTAGAGATTTAATTTTATCATAGATTTCTATTAATGAAAACATGATAAACCCAAAAAGTAATATATATCATAACATCTAGAAAATATTGGGGCAAACTATTATCATGGTACAAAGAATCCACAACACCATAAAATTGATATCAATTATTTAATCAGATCCATGTATTTATGTTGGCTAATTTAATTATTATCAAAGGTGTTAAATCCTGATAAATATGTTATTTCATGAAAATAAACTGAGAATCAACGATTCACCTACCTCAAAAGGTTTTCAAAATTCATTACATGGGAACATACTACACAACAGATCTATGATCACCACTCCCATAATAACTTCATCCATCCAGGGATCCCACCTCACCACCGCACTAACAAAAAAATAAGAGAATCCCCATGAGAAATATGTTTACAAAAAATCCATAGCTTATTGATAATAATAGTATTAAAACAAGATCAAAATAATAGAAAACTCTATAAAATAAAGGAAAACATACCTTGGATCAAAGCAGATCACCACATATCCAACATGGAATCCCATGATTGATTCCCTTCGCTAGGATCTCCAAAATTATAAAGAGGGTACTTATGTGTTGTATGTGATGAGAAAGGGGGAAATGAAATAGTATGGATTAAAAACCCAAGTATCTAAAAAACACCTAGAAAATTACATTTTCATGGGAGTATATGACGAGTAATCACCATTCACTTCTTGTACTACCTCATGGTCTGTTTCTTCCAAAAAAATTATTTTATTTTTAAAACCCTAAAATATTACACATCGTGAATCACATATTCATATCTTGAAAACTTATTTCAAAACATGAAATACCCTATCTTCTATCTATTATCAGCTGATCCCCTCAATACTTTCACTGAGCCTCCCCTAAGCGCTTCAGTCTTATAAACATGGAAAGCGTAAATCCATGTAGATCTAGGCCCTTAAAAATTTCCTCTGCATTTAATATAGAATCTATCATGTATTCCATTTTGTATAGTATCCTGGTATCTCCTATGTTTTAAGTATCCCATGTGGATACCATTCCAATCCTAATGGGGATCTATATTATTATGTAACTAAAATTAATAAATACATGATAAGGATCATGTTTATATTCTAGAAATTATGAGTAGGGGATAAGAACTTTGTAATGGGTAATAAAAAATCACATTTCCAATGTGATAGTGATGATATAAAATCACTATATGTTTTCATGTTTTTTCTACATGGTGGATCCATTAGTTTTATGAGTTCAAAATAATCCACCAAAGTTTACTCAATAAAAGATGAATATTACAAAACTATATCATATGCTATAGAAGAATGTGTTTTTATTATTATGATAATATATAAAGTAGTAGTTTTTTATAAAATGAAGGTATCAATCAGTCTTTACCATGACATCAATGAAGCTATTTATTTTTACAACAATCCTTGGTTTTAGTAATGCGTTTGATAAATCATTCAAAAAACTCATCTTATATGACAGATCATTGAATAGAGAAATGATGAGATTTCTGGTTGGTTTTATAATTTTTTTAAAGGAACTATTATGAAAACAATTTTCACATCAAAATCAAAACAGTCATGTAGAGTCTCTTGGTATATGATGAAATATAGACTTATAATATGGCTTCTAGTATATCATGTTCTTATGATATATGACTTATCTATTTTTTATTCCTTGATTATATTCAAATAAACCATGCATTCACCTTTGAATGAAAATATCCCCTCAATGTATTACACTGAGTTATTCTAAATCCCTGATCATTACAGATTAGCACAAGTTGTGTTGATAGGAAAATATTATCATCCATAGTGGATGGATGATATAATACATGGATACTTATCATTAAAACTAAAACACCA
Source organism: Viscum album (assembly GCA_963277665.1). Classification (NCBI taxonomy): domain Eukaryota; kingdom Viridiplantae; phylum Streptophyta; class Magnoliopsida; order Santalales; family Viscaceae; genus Viscum; species Viscum album. The sequence continues at coordinate 155,541,558 of OY728153.1, forward strand.
AGTATTCAACATTGTAATCCATAATATCATTGATATGCATAGGCTCATATACTAAATAATAAATCCTTCATAACTATATTTGGGGGATATATAGAATGAGATAATTTATAAAGTGATACATTTAATTGGAAATTCATTAGGACTTAACTAACCCTATGTTGGTTTTTTGTGTTCTTAATATTGTTTTCATGAAGAGTAATATTGAAATAGAATTTTTCCACATCAAATCAATAATTATTTTTTTAATTAATGATCCATAGTGAATAATAAAAGAATGAAAAGAACCCATGGTGGGCCTGGTAATAGCCCTTATATTTTGGGGGAATGATGTAGTGAATCCCAATTGAGTCTCCTCAAATGAGATCTGACCATTCTGGTGGATGATAGCTACAAATTTAGTAAGGTAATATGTTTCCTTCAAAATAGGACCGTTATTCAAGAAATTCTTGCACCTTTTTCTCCTCTCTATAAGTGTACTACTTATATTTTCCCATTAATATGACAATTATTGAAAACTAAACTATGATTTACTAAGATTAAGGATATACATGATGACGTTTAGTGTTTTTCACATGAGATGTATCAAGATACTAAGATGAGGGGTATGTGATATATTATGGAACAAGTTGTATTACATGGGATTTATTCACCGACTATATATGTCTTTTTTATATGTTAAGAAAATATGAGATACCCTATACTATATTGAATATATTCAAGGTCTAGTGGTCAGACGATGTCATTTGAAATGGGATTATATTGGAATACATATAATGTATATGAAACATCTTTAACTGGATGTTTTATTTTATGTATATGTGTATGTTTGTTTAGGACCACAAAAGACCACATATTATTTTAACATGAATTGATTAATTACATGGGGTTGTGCTTCAGTTACTTATTTTAAATGCCTATATTTTTATTGCAATAACATTAATATTAGGCACACACTATTCAAGAATTTGGATAAGGATTAGGTTTTGAGAAATGTTTTTGTTCCAAAATCAAGAAAAGTTGATAATCCATATCCCGTAATGATTAGGTGGATTCACAATGGCATATGATTTTTTTCATAATGTCTATATGGATTTTAATAATAAAGGATGATTTTTGAATTTGAACAAAAATGATATGAATATCATGAATATATCTTCGGGATACATTGTTGATGACATATCCTAAAGCTAGTGCTTGAGAATATATTGATTCTAATGTAGTCTAGTGTGCATGTGATGCTACTTGAGACTATATTGTGCCAAATGTAGTGTAGGCTTAGTGAATGAAACAAACAATTACCTAATGCATTGTTTATGCAGTCTTGAAAAAATATGATTGTTTAATTTATATATTTCCCTTTCATTATAAGATTATAGTTAATAAATTGATTAGATATAGCTTATGGGTTCTATGAAATACAACCCAATAAGATAAATATGGATGGATCCCTTTATTTATTATATATCATTAATCATTGATATATTTTTGGATTTGATCACCTGTATTAGATTATACCAATCACATCTAGTCTTATTAATGATATATTATTTAGGAAATAATTTTCATCACTTTTTGAAGATTGTTTCACCCATTCATTAGATCAGGATCTTTATATTATGACAAAATATCCACCAGTCGATAATCCAACATTATAAATAAGAGGATCTTGTTATATATTTTCATTAATACAATAATGAAAATAAGAAATATTTAACAATAAATTATACATCATTTATGGTGCATGAAATTCATGAAATTCATGTTAATTACATGTTGATAAATTCAATGATTTTATAGAAATCACATATGGGTTTTCTTCCCACACCAAGATCATTTTATGAACACCAAAAACCCATTGGATCACACATTATGTAATATAAAAAATATTTAGTTTTGATTTTTTTCCATTTGAGAAGTGTTTAATAATGTATAGATCTATTCATATATGATTTATTAAATCATAAAAATCCAATTTAATATAATAGTGTGGATTTTAGATAACTCTTGAAACATGATATTTCACCAACATATTTCGTGAAATGATTTTATTGTGATTTTGGATGTAGTTTTCATATTACATATGTTTTAAAAATTCTCATGGAAGTTTTGGAGATTTATTGGATCCATGCTGATTGAAATCGATTGAATATTTATTTAACTTAAAAACACTATGATGAGGTGTTAATTATGACATAATTTTTTTAATGTATAAAATTATTTAACATATATGAATGTATTTTTACAATTCATTTAGGAATAAAAATTGTCACTTATATAGATGTTATGACTTCTTTCCTATGTATGAGTAACATTAGAATATATTGTCTTTTTTATTAAGGGTGAGAATAGATTGTTTTTGTTTGGTTCTTTGAAAAAAATAAATCCAAATCATATTTAATATTTATGTCTCATACAATAAAGAATATTTAATAGTATAAGATTTTAAATTATTAAATTTACATTCCATTAATTCGTGGTTTTGTTTGGTTCATATGTTAAGTTTTCTCAATTTATGTATAATACAATCCTTGATATAAATAAATGACATTTCATAGTGGTTGCATGATAATTTTTATGGAATTAATGTATAATCATGGACATGGTGACATGATTTCTTCCTTGAACTACTATAACAAAAAATTAATCCAATGTGATATTTATTTTACAATTGGATCTCATAATTACCATAGAAATACAATAAATTTTTGAAGTAAAAAACATATTTTATTTAAATAAAAAATAATTTTATATAACACAACTCATTAATAACAAACATAAAAAAGTCAATATAGCCTAAATAAATATACGCCCAATAAAACACATGAACCAACAAGAGGTGTGAACAATATAAATAATAAATCAAGGATCATATTTATAGCAAAATAAAAATAATATTGAACTGTTTCAATTAAATAATTATATGAATTCCATATATCATTAAACTTATATTCATATATTTAATTAATCAATTCAGAATGATTTAACACAATTAAATTATATCATTGAGATCAAAATTAATCTTCAACAAGAACATTGATCCTCCAAAGAAGAAAAATGTGAATCCCATTAGTATTATAAATAGGAGATCAATAATAAATTACATTTACATCACAATAGTTCACATAAAAATTAGAATCTGCTAAAATATAAGATCTATATGGACTCAATTTATTCCATCAAAAAACATAAAAAATTGGCAACTATGGAACCCTAAGAAAATATCTAAAAAATAAGTCATAAATAAGAAGCCTAATATATAGTAATATTTTAAGAATCTATAAAAACTTAAATTTATCATTTCAAAACTGAATACAACCACAAAAAATATATATTTCTTCACAAATAATTTCAAAGTTCTAGAATTTATTGGTTAGTTAAAGTTGAAATAGATAAACCAGTAAAACTATATTTTAAAATATTCATGACTAAATCAAATAAAACCCACTACAAAAACCATGATATGAAATATAAATTATAGAAGATATCCATTTTATACACAATATATCAATGAAACATCGTCATTCAGGTGATATTTTTTTTAATAAGCATAAATGTTAACACAACATATATACCACTATATATATCCTTATGATGATCAAAATTTTCCATGTTATTTTTCAAAATAGTACACGATTTTAGCCAATCATGAAAAAATAATAACCTCCACCATGGTTTCATTTCAAGAACATCTAAAATCAGAAATGCCTTGTTATCATATAATAAAATAAATATGGGATTTTTAAACTTATATTATAATGAATAAAACATTTTCTTCCATAGAATTTAAAATATGAAACCTAGGGAAATTTTTCATACATTTTTTTGGTGTATTAAACATAACACCCTTTATAAAAAGTTCATTCACTTATCAGAGATATTTTTTTAAAAAAAATTCAATAAATGATTCATATAAATATTTTCTTCAAAAAATTTAATTTCTCAATGTATAAATTTCTTAATTTATTTTCACTATGTATCCTACATCAATGTTAAAATTCTATTTCATCACCATAATCCTATTAACCATATCATAATGGTTAAAAACCCAAAAAATTCAGGTTTAATGTCCCCATCAACTAGTATATTAACTCACAATAATAAAAATTATTAATCATTCATTAAATAATATATCATTCCAAATAGGGATCTAAGACACTAGAATTAAACATTAAACCAATCATGTTGTTAAGGTTATACCACTATTTACAATAAATTTTCTTCATCCTCGTAGCTATCATATAATATTAAATTTATTTACCTTTACAAAATTTCATGATTTCTTATATAACTCTCAATATCTAATCCACAATTTTTTATATGTAATATGTTAATTCCCATAATTATGTGTTGTACCATCATAGTTAATTTTTTTTAAAAAAATGTTATATGCATAATCCAATTCTTACATAGTTGTCCATAAATTAATTTTATGACTCTTATGTTCCTAAATAAATTTTACATCATGAATATTTGAAAATTAAAAATAATTTTGATGTTTAGTTACATTCATCGTCATTAAATATTTGGAGTTCCATCTCATTTTAACATATAAGAAAATAATATAGTTTTTATTCAATTTAATTATTCACAACATTACCCATAAACATATTTGGAATTATACCGGACATTCTCATAAATATTGATACAACTAAAATTTTAATGATAAGATAATCTATGTATTTTGAAACAAATTTTAGGACTAAATTTGATAAGTGATAAAAATGTGTCATATGTATATATTCCACCTTTATAACATGTGTATTTTATAATTATAATTATTTCATTAATATTGGATTCTATAATTACATAAAGAGGCTTTGACTATTATGATGATAGAATATTCATTAGATAAAATGTAACTTGAGACATATAATTTTTTTTACCATTAATCTCACAAGTATGTCCACTAACATGAAAATAAATTAACACCCCCTTAAATAAAATTACACTAGTCATATTTAGTGTGTCATGTTAGACACATTATGATTATATTTTTATTTTCTATCAATATGTATATATTTCGATAATATTATAGAGCATAAGAAAAAAAAAATATTTTCCAATTATTTTTAACCACATTAATAAATTCTTGAAAATCTCATGTTAGTGTTTTTTGAGATGGATGACTAAATTTTGGGTGAATATCATGTTAAAATATCTTATTCAAAAAACATAATGTGATACTCACTCATAATAAACATCATAAAAATGATCCTTATTTGTAGGTTTTGATCGAAATATGGTATATAACATTCAATTGGACCATTCGTTCTAATAATTACATGAAGATTTGTTTATGTTATATCTATATATGAAGCCGGTTTTGGGAACACCTAATCCAATGTAAATTCACAATCCATGTTCATTACATTCATTTGGATTAAAATTAATTGAAATGTAATTGATTAACTCATTAAATATATCTAGTTCCTATTTCACTGTAAAATGATCCAAAACTATACAGCTATTTCTCTTATTATTTAATGTTAATTATTTCAAATGATATTACATAGGGTTGAGTACTTTTGTTAATGACATATTTCGGATATTGAAATTAATATAAAAAATGAACACTATCATGGATTAATATATCATATTATCAGGCGAGGAATATATGAACAAAAAAATAGTTAATTATGATATAAATATACAACTAAATATACATAGTAAACCATAAAAACAGTTTTGTATCATAAAAAATAGATTAATGAAATATAATCACTAGAAAAATCCTATTTAGATAAGAAATATTTAATCCCACTTATATTTGGTCCATAAAATAATCATATGACATACTATATAACTAAATGGAAGACCATGTGATGCTAAGTTTTTAAATGTGATTCCCAAAATGATGTTTAAATATTTATTATAACTTGAAGAAATGTTGAGTTTCTACTAGAAGTGTTGATTTGGTATGTATACATTGATGTGTATTGGCCCACAATACTTGTTTGTAGAAGAGATTTTCCATGGATGTAGAGTTAGTAATCCTGTATATGGAAGCAATATTCATTAAAAAATTTGTTAACATCACGGAGTTAATCAATTTTTGGAAAATTTGTGGTGGTGATGTGGACTATAAATATGGAAGGATTTATATGTGGTTGTAAATTAGATCTAAATGAGGAGGTCATCGGGAAGGAGGATATTATTAGTTCTGAGTTGATTGGTATGAAATTAAATGGGGGTTCATTTTATATAATAGTTATATAAACCATTAGGGAGAGGATAAAATAGGATAGAATAAGGGTATTAGTGAGTGTTAGGATGAATATGAATATAGGACAAATGGGTGGGTTGATATCTACCTAATAATAATGGTTTTTTAAACATTTGTTGTTTGATTTAGTATGTGTGGATTGGTTTATTAGTGGATCCAAACTAAAAACCATAACTGACAATTCAATTAAAAATTTAATCTGAACTATAAAAATAATCCCAATTTTGGTGTGGTTTTGGTTTGGTTCTTGTTTTCTTCTGCAATTATTTTTAAAAAATGATGTATATAAGGATTGGTTTGTACCTATTTATATAGGTAGTAATTATGAAAATAATTTGATGTATTATATTATATAATTTGATTTCAATCGATAATATTAGGACAAAAAAAATTTATGCGACTACCAGAATTTACATCCACGGTTTCATGCCACAATTTATATTTTTCATTCCATAGTGAATTCTGAGAGTTTTGAATGAAATTTCGTATATGAAATTATTATTACATGATGGAATATGTAGTAAAATAATGAATTCATGATATTTGAATATTTTTTTCTTTAAATTATATATTATAATATATTTAATATATAAATTATTTCCATGTATTTTATATATGTGTTTGTTGAAGGATTACCCATTAATTTGAATAATTAATATGTGATATTTGGATTTGTATAAAAATGGAGATTTTTTCAAGGTAAAATGTAATGAAACATTCATATTATAATACAAAAGTTAATAAATGTATTTTTTTTGATAATTTTATAAATTCACATGATAATGATTAAAAATGATTAATTTTTACTAATAATACTTCTTTTTTAAATTTATTATAATGGATTTTATGAATATTTTCATTCAACATATCATATATTCTACATTAACAATAAAATAATGATATTTGATGTGGGATGAAGAAATAAAATCTCTAAGTACATATCTACTTGATGAAAAGAATTTTTCAACCATATAAAATTTCGTATGTTGTGTATTTTGTTTCCTCACATTCTAACTCTAATCATCAAATTTTCTTGTTTTTATCATTAATCTCATTACCTAAAAAAATGGTGAAATTTTTTAGATTTAAATGTACGTATTTGTGTTTTGAAACCTATTACCACCCAATAATTGCTTTCCACAATGTTGTTTACTTATTCCATTATTATTCACCCCAATTCCTCAAACACATATCCTTATAAACAAAAGGTTCCAAACTAGATGGGAGAGTCAATTCAATAGGGTTGTGTGACATTTACCTAAGTATTATTCAAAAAAATTGAAATTCTAAAACATCATAAATCAAATGATTCTATCGTATGTAATTATTGATATGACAATATAATTCCAAAATTATCATTTAATAATTTAATTGAAAATTGATTGTTTTACATAGTCTATTGAAAAAATGATCCCCACAAGATTTAGATCATATTAATTTGAATTATAAAAGGATACATGAATAATAATGGATTAACTATAATAAAAATTCATTAATATATCACTGTAAACCATTATCTATATTTCATTCTGTCCATACTCATCCACTTAACAATTGGGTTCCCCATTCCTTGGATCCGCGATAGTGAAATTGGCACGTTGTAGATAAGAAGGAGCACGGTTTGAGTATTGAACCTTGTGTGATAGGACATGGGAGACCATAATATAAAAAATATAATATATAAATGAATTTTATAAATAATCAAAAAATAGATAACATATATATAAATAAGTTGGGTAATCATGAGTTAACCATGTATCCACAAACCTTAACCTTTCCAACATTGATTGATGACGGTGGAAGGAGCTATCCAATACCAAAATAATTCAACAAATATCATGAAAATAAAAAAACATAAAATAAAAAATCCCAAGCATAATTGAAGAATTTATTTCCTTAGAAAATCAAAATATTGTTTAGTCCTCATGAAATAATAATAAAAATTGTTGGACAGATTCATAGATTTTTATCATAGTAACTAAATTAATAAAAAAACAATCCAAATTATGAAGAATTCAGATCACATAAAAAATATCAATATAGAAGTATCCATGGGGGATTCAGGACATGATTTCCCATTCTTCATTATTTATCATAATGATTTTTTTGAATAATGAGGATGTCTAATCACATCCAACCTCAATTGAACCTTCACCCCAGAAGATAAATAAGATATCAAACCATTACCAGATGATGGATTCTAAACCAAAACATTACAAAACTATATTACTAATGTATTACAATTTACCATGGACTTCTATAACCCACAATACATAAAAAAATTATAAAAAATGAATAATCAATGGAAATACCCAAAATATGGCATAATTTAATCCCATTAAGTGTTTAAGAAGATTATCCCTCACTGATTCCAAAACCCAACACCATTCAAGACAACATGTGGTCCTATTATATTTTATTTAATAATATTAAATGGAATAATCTAGACAAGTTAATGTTCTATATAAATTACCCTTCCTAGGCCTTTTAGACATAAATATTTTAAGTATACCCAAATATTTTATAAATGATATCCCCAACACATATTTACAAAAAACCATATATATTAGATCTATAAAATTTGAAATTTCTAAAATAATTTACATTGGTTATTTCTCACCACACAAATACTATCCCAAAAACATATGACACTTTTCATTGTTAACATATACACACACATATCCCACATATATAAAATTCAATGTACAAACATGAAAAACTAGAGAATTATAAGGAATATATATACATATATACTAGGATTTTTTTACAGAAATCAAAAAAACCATGATAAATAAAATTCATTACAAAATCATAACAAAAAATCACCTTTTTAGACTAGAAATGGATGATGAACAAATAAGAAATGAATAATATTATAGATTGAGGGGATTTTAACATACCAATGTAAGAAGATCATAGTTAATGAATCATGAATTACATAAAAAATAATTGACATTGTAATTAGATTTTTGTTGATCCAATTATATGAATTGGATGGTATAGAGTTGGTACAGAAAATATTAAAAGGGATGAGGGATTTTAAAACGAGGACCCCCAATGTGCATTTTCTGGTTGTGGGGTGGGGGTGGGGGTTTCAAATTTAAATCCTTATGATATTCTTCAGAATTTATGATGGGGTGTACCAGCTTACAACCCCCTTTCAAGTCACAAAACATTTTTTTTGTGAGCACTATTGTATTTTTTTGGGAGTGACATACATCTGTCAAGAATTTCATTCCTTATCCTTTTGGTTTTTTCCATCACAATAAAAATTAAACTGAATTTTTTTCTACAACCAATATAAGTTTATATGATAATAAAGAGTTGATAATTAAAAAATACCCCATAATTATAAATGTGTTAGAAACTCTCCTCTTGGGAATATCATCCCTAAGAAACAAACCTAAAAAGTCTCAAATAACAAACTGATCCATAGGGATCTGATATTTGAATCCATTTACCATATCACCTTGTGAATGGGGCCTTGTGAAAAAATAAATGATTTAGATGAAATATGATCCCCTACTGCTCCATGTCATTTTATTCCACTAACCACCCAAATTGTTCCTAAAATGAGGCATCCACATCTTACTCTATATCTTCACTACCAATCCATGGTTTTGAATCTAGATTATTTCATAATATTTGATACCGATAACATATGTCTTGAATATATAATTGTATTGGATGGGTAACTTGTATGTATGAGGCTATTTAATTATTTTTTCGTTTAAATCATCCACATGAATCGTAGATGAGATTATCCTTCTTCAATAGATGATGATGTTATAATAGAGAGACTAGTTGGAATAAATAGACACCTATGGTGAAATAATAATATATTTTCATATAGTCATCATATGAAATATTCTATAATTTAGTGATGACTTATTATTTCCTGATTAACTACTCTCTTTGAGATATATTAAATCCCAGACATAATTTGATAGTCTCTAAAGCTCGTAATTGAATCCAACAAATAGGTTAGTGGAATAAATTTACATATAAATCTTTATATAGAGATATATTTATTAAATTCTAATAGTTATTCATATAGATAATATATACCTTGCTATTATTATCCTCACAATAACCTAAAAAATAATTGGAAGTCATGATATATAACCTTTAATATATTATTCTACCTTTATAAAACCCCATTTTTCATGGGTGTTATGTTATAATACAGTTCATTTGAATCCATGTTGAATTTTGTTTTCCTTTCTAGTATCGGTATAAGAAATAAGAATCTATAACCAATAATATTATCATTGGAAACACTTATATATTAATATTGTCATGTGTTTACATCTTTACCTACTCATTTAATAATTGGTTCTCTAAATTTTTTAGAAAGTTTCATACCTTCATTAACTCATCCACTTCCAGTATCACTAAAACACTATACTTAGATAGTCTATAACGAACTATGTATTAATATATAGTCACATTTTCTACCTTCTAGAATAGAATAAAATGTTAATGAGGTAATTTGTATAGAGTATAATACTTTTCTTCCCTTATTTCATATAAGTGAATGGGTTATATTGCATAACATTAAATTTTCCATTCAAGGCCCCAAAACCTATGTTGAATACCCTAGTATATCTTCATCAAACATGAATCCACCACCCAGCGTGTGGATTCAGACACCCTTATTAACCCTTCCATAATTTAATTATGGAATATAATCATTCTATTTATATTGTCTATATCCTTTATAATTTTGTATGCATTCCCATTTATATAAATAATGGGTGTATAATATCTAGTAACTATTTCAAAAATGAAATTAAATACACCATCAAATATTTTATTCATGTAAAATATTAAAATTCAATATAAAAATTATTAAATTTGATAATGAAATATGAGACATCATTTGTAAAACTATATGAGGAATAAACTACAAGAAAATATAAAGACCATACTCATTAATATATTGTCCTCATGAATTGAATTGGAGATCATACCTCTAGTTAACCATTTATAAAGAATGAAAAAATAGAATGATATTAGAATTTTTTTTAATAAATTACACAAATTGGTTGAATTATTCTTGATATATATGAAATATTATATACAGTAATTTCATTTTACCACTATATATATATATATGTATTCTGTAATTTTACATAGGGTTTTTGGAAATTAGACTATTTAACATCTAAACATTGGATATTTTTTTATTTTATGTATGGTTATAAAATATGTACCTTTATGTTATATAAAAATTTGTAATCTATTAATGGGAATGTGATTGAATAATAATTAATATTTCATGAACCGTCTCAGATACCAAAGGAACCTAATAACCAAAATATCTCTTAAATTGCCTGAAGGGAATTCCATATCCCCATGGGTTATTGAAGAGAACCTGGCATCATACTTGCAAAAAGAGAGAACATATTTTTTTTTAATTTTGGAATTTAAATATTACAAGTTATTATCCTCAACACTCCAATGGGATAATGTAATAGAAATATAATATATATTTCAAAACCCAAATAAGTACATCATCAAATTTCTCAAAATAAGAAATGTAAAACTCAAACATCCCAATGGAAATATCATCCCCCAATATAATGTACAAATGATCATGAACATATGCCATATCAATGTGGTTAATTTAAATTACCTATACCTGGAATAAGAAAATAGAAAAATGTTTGAATTTAGGGGTATGTTTTGAGCTATAAATCTAGGTATGGTATCACCAAGTGCTGCATAATTAATTCAATTATAACATACTAAAAAATTCATTATATTTAATATAAATATGTCATGTCATAACATATAATTTTAATGTTAAATAAAATTATTCATATTCAATGAATGGAAAAAAATTCAAACATGTATGAAATAAACATTTTATATTAAATAATTTTATGAATAAATTGGAATTAATATGTTAATTCTATAGTAAATTGATTATATAGTTAAAACATAATAAAAATAACCATGGTCGTCTAACCTAAAGTACATTGGTTTCAAGCTATAGAATCCTCAAATATCTCAAATCAATATTATAGAAAAATATGTTGGATCACATCCTTTAATATTAGGCCAAATATGACTCATCAATATCTCATAGGGAATGATCTTGCAGAACAATGTTTTTTATGGAGTTTTCATTATCAATACAATAATAGGGGATTAAGATCCTATTGACCATTTCCAAAACATCACGATAACTACCTTGTTCGGAATAAACTCAATCAATCAATAGAATAATGGTAAATCATCTCATTTCAAATAAATCATCATTTACAATTATACATCCCAATTATAACATTAAATATTCTAAATAAATTTCAAAACCAAAACATGGGGTTTTCTTTATTTAATTACTTTTTAGTATAAAAACTATCTTTGGTTATCATTTTTACCAATTTTTCCATTATTTCAATAGAATTATATAATCATTTCATATATTCCATCTCAATAATTAACCCCATATTTCCAATTCTTTTAGAATTTGGGTATTTCCCAAAATCTATGCCATTCCAAATTTCATTATAAAATATCATTAAATAATGGTTTTATAAAGAAATATAAATCTATTAATAAAGAACATGAATATCTGGATTTCAATTACATGGATAATATAAAATAGAACCCCATTCCATTTGTCAAATACTTTGATCGATACCCATAACGGGATCCACCTATGTGGAAAGAAGGCATTAGAGATCACGAAATAAAACATAGAGTTATGGTATAATTAAAAAGAATTTCGAACCATCCAATACATTCTGATCTATAAATTTCTTAGGTGGATAGAAATATAGATCAAAAAAATCAATTATAGAGGAGATCCACATACCCATAAGAGATTAAATGTGATCGACCATGCTTCCAACAACTAAGAGAATGGGTTAGATGTGCCAAAACTTCTTCTTGAGATCCCCTAAAGATAAATAAAACATTATAGGGTTAAATTGGTATGACAGGTATCACAAACGGTCGACATTATATTTTCTAATAAAAAATAGAGGCATTAAAAACCCACTCACATGGTTAATTCGGTAGGTCCACATGATTTAAAAAACTATGTTCCCTAGATATGTTTCACTACTATCTGGGGTGTGCAGTTTCACTTTATGGGTGAATAGTATTGTTAACCGTGTTTCAACCCATAAAATTCCATATTTTAATCATCTTACAGTTTGAGAGTCTGGACATGTGGATTGGATAATTCTTATCCCCCTCCTGGGTACTATCAAATGGATAACTATTTAGAGTTCCTACCCACATTGTTTTCCCTATCCATGAAATAATTGTTCCCATACCAATTGGATTCCAGAAGTATAATAATTTCATTATAAACAATCAAAATTTACCCCAAAAAAATTATTATTAGAATTTGCGATGAGGACTACCTAAAAACACAATAATACTATATTAAAACCTATATATCATAAGAACATTATGTCCCCATAAATCAAATCAAAAAATTTATATATCAAAGTAATTGGTCCATTTATCTCACATAAATATTTCCCTACCCCATGTATCATGTGAATTATAACCCTTATTCCATATCACAAGTACTAATGTTATAGTCCTCCAATGTTATACCTTTATCTCATAATAACAAATTCTTATTGAATGCCTATTTATGGATAAATTAGGCTCACCATTAAAATACACTAAACTGTAGATATTATATTTCTCAGAATGAAAAATCAGAAGGTGTGATACATGGATCATATTTTTTAATAACATAACATTTATTTTATGTGAAAAATATCTTACCATCTCAAAACCTCAAAAAGTCCCTCAAACTTTGCAGCAATTTTTCCTTGTATTCCAAGGAATCAGTGACCTAAATAATGTGAATCACTCAAGATCACTAATTCACTAATAGATAACACCACCAGTATATTACTAAGATCAGTATATGATTTATAATGTATTTGATCAATTGAAATTTTATGTAAAATAATCTAAATCATCATCACTGTATAATTTTTAAAAATATATTCCAATAAATTAATATTATCCAATCTTCAAACAAAAAAATAGAGTTTTAAATGGCCTTTTATGAAAGGAATCAAAATGATCTATTTTGATTATATACTAAAAAATATTGATATAAAATATATAATATAATCCAATAATGATGTCCCATATTCTACAAAAGACTATGACACATGCATTAATCATTTCCTCATTAATTTGTTTAGACCTTACTATTTTTTCATATATTTGTAAGTGTTATGTAATTTTCAATATAACTTATGATAACATCACCTCTTAAAGGCCTCATGAAAAATGAGATGTACAATAATTATTTATATAAGAGACCATTGTATATAGAACTCCATGAAAATGAATAACATCATTCACAAAGAGGATTCCCAATATAGTAAATTTGGTTTTGTCCTGAATGGTTATAAGGATTTATGATTTAGTTAGCTAATTGAAAAAAACCTAGATTAAATATTCTTCATAGTGGTATGTGGAAATGAAACCAAAAATGACATCATAATCTCATCGAAATATCCATGTTAACACTGGAAGGGTCTAGAGAAATCCCAAAGGTTTATTGTTTTCAATATAAACCTATTAGAAATTATATGAGCATAAAACATTGTCAGTTATGTCTCATATCATACACATCCACCAAAATCATCACTAAATATAAAAAAAATATTCACCCCTTCTAGGTTAACATCACATTGGGAATTTTGGAAATCATCCATTAAATCAATCCTCATGGAAAATATCACATCAAATTGATTCCAAAAACCTAGAATAACCTCTATAGAGAACAAACACTCAGAAATAGTCTACAAAAAATAAATGGGTTTCATAATTTTATAGAAATAATCATCAAAATAATACCTTTAAATAATCATCGTGAGAATAGATGAGGTCAACTGAATAATTTCCCAGAGAAACTCATTCACCTCTTTATGGAAATTTGAATGAAACAATACAAAAATATCCATAAAATTTCACCCATTAATTGATTATGTCACAGTTTGGTTCAGAATATTCATTCTCAAACCATCGAAAATGACATTTACCATCCCTAGGGTGTATGAAATTTCGAAATCAAAATAGTAGACTTACTCGACCCGATGCATTTATAGATCATTCAACATTTTTTGAGAGAATATATAACAAATGATATTGTGGTTGGAATATATAGTAACTATTTCTCGGAAACGATTGTTATTATATATCTTATGCACATTAATAACTACTACATGTTAATGTTCATTGGTAAAATGATTCTTCTCTTGTTTCATAACCTATCAAAAACCATAGGCTACCACAATATCACCCTTTAATAGAACACTGCCAATACCCATATATTGTTAATCAAAAAATTCCACATGGCCTTTAATGGCCTCTAAAATAGAAAACACTATCTCAAAACTCAATATACATTTCATATATACCAAATAACACTTCAATTTATAATTCCTTTTGGAATATTCCCCCTTACGAGAAAGATAATTAATTGGGGAATCCAAATTTGTGAAATCCATTATGAACCTCTATTAATACCATAAAAATCCTAAGAATATTTGAATCTGGAAAATATTTTGTGGTTGTTCCCATGTCATAACAACTTTATTATTCTAATACATAGTTATGATACCATGTTATAACACCATGTATCCCAATTACATTAAATAGAAAATCTAGAAATCATATTTTGATAGATTTAAATAAATTTAGTGACTCCTTAATAATTCATGATCTTCTCTCAGATAGGACACATGATCCTTCCCTGATTGGGAGTAAACCAAGATGTCATCCACAAAGTAAAACAAGAACGTATCAACATACTCATGTATGATCTTGTTTATAAAATCCATAAATACTACAATAGAATTAGTTTGACTAAATGGAAAGACAATATACTCATAATTGTCACACATTCTCAAGAAGGAGGGATTATGAATGTCAGATTATTTTATTTTGAACTTGTGAGGACTAGATCAAATATCAATATTTAAGAACTATATCACCCCATTAATCTGGTTACACTAATATTATATCCGTGGAAATTGGTACTTGTTATCTATCATAACACGATTGAGTTTTTTATAATCAACACATAGGTGAAACATTCCATCAATTCTATTTGAAAAGATAACATGTTCTAACCAATGTGACACACTTTAGAGTATAAATCATTTCTCTAACAAGTAAATCAGAAGATTCATTAAAAATTTCATTTTTTTGGTTTCATATAGTATGATGTTATTGACACTGGTTGAGTACTAGATACTAAAACAATGGACAAATATAAATCTCATATTAGTGAAAAACTTGAGAAGTATGTTAGAATTGTTTTCGGAAAATTCAATGAAAACTTAAGGGAGATCATCATTCAAATAATCCAACAATAGAAAAAAATAAATAATTGATATTACATTCCCGAACTCCAGATAATATGTTCTTTCTCCACTCAACCTCTGGTCCCATTCTACCTAAAAGATACATAATACCACATCTAGTGCAGTAAAAGTGACATATCGAAGAAAAAAAATAAATTTTTGAATTATTAAAAATGAGACTATCAATCATGAAATTCAAATTGAGTGGTTTTATATGGAGATCCAAAGAAATCTATGTGTCCTCTATATCAAAAAAATAGAAAACACTATCAGGTCACCAAAGACCTTACCCTCTATTTTTTCCAAGAGGAATAGTAATATCCATGAAATATAATAAAATCTGTATAGGATGATTTAGAAGGTTTAGTATAATAGATGACATAAAATAGTGAGATGTACATGAATAAATTCAGAAGTCACAAATGATGTATCAATAGTGATTGTACCTTTTATAGTTTCTAGACTCGTATCATATTCCATTGATGTCTCTTTCACTATGTGAAGAATCCATTTTCATGATTCCGGTGGTTAGAATCCGTCTGTTCATGAAAATTTGGATTATACCACAATACAATTATATAATGAAGAGATCATGTCACTCTGTGTGGAAGAGAAAATATAGCATAAAAATTTCATCTATCTCGAGTATCCATGGGAACTACATATCATCGATTCCCCAGTGAAAACTAGTTTCAAATTTTTATACTTTCCATACTGGTATAGAATAAAAGGTCATATTCTAGGCACTACTGGAGGCTTAAAGGTTCCTCATATCAAGAAACAAGATGATACTCGTCACTCTTATAATTTTTTTAAGCAACTGATAAAACTACCAGGAGGAAAAAAGTAATTCCTCTCAACCCTGACATACCATCCTCAAAAAAGATAAATCATCAATTCCCTACCCAGTATGCCCAAATAATAATATAACATCAATAGAATAATCTGTTTTTGGATATCTATTCAATGAACCATATCAAAATGTTACACCATCACTTTATCATTCAATACAATATAATGTGAAAAATAAAGACGCTCAGAAAAGTTTTTTATGACTCTATCATGGTTCTCTCAGCCAAAAGAATATTTAAAAATACCAAATTATCATAACCTATCCCATGTTGGGCTTGACCAAAAACTACCCCATGTCCACCTCTATAGGCCAGGGGTAACGACAAGAATTGACGTCAATTCAAACTCAGGGAGGCCTTTTCCTAAGAACATGTAAACAAAAACACACCTAACAAAATGAAAAAGTGTATATGGTAAGGAAAACATGATACAAAACTACTATATATAATAGATAAACATGTATCGACCTCTAAACAGAACAAGTACATTTGCTGTAATGAAAACTGAATGGAAAATGGGAAAAATAAACACCAAATCAGAAAAGTGTCCCAAACCAAAAAGAAAAATAGATGATAGAGCCCCACTCATGAATCATATACTGTGACCACAATAAAGGATCCAAGAACTATGTATCTCTAAGTTCATCTGATGTAACAATCAATCATTCTATTGTCTACATAAGGCATGATACATGTGGGAAAATTTCTTATAGAGCTGAGAATAAAATTTCGCAGTAAGACTCCCTAAATATGTTAAAGGGGAGAATTAAGAGATAAAACTGCTAAGGAATGTAGTAGATATTATGAGGTATAATGAAAAATTACAGTTTAAAACAATAAGAGAGTGAACGAAAAATCTTCCAAACATAGGGATATTGGAATGGAGAGAAGATGATCATCTCATCAAGTCTTTTCTACATATAGTAAGAAAGACATTCATATAAGCATGAGAAGATATACATGAAAAGCATGAGTTATACCCCAAATTTATTTATATCTTTTGGAAAGAGAGTATCCAAACCCCATGGAGTAGGTACTAAAACATTATATGTATATATATATATATATATATATCGGTGTGTGTGTGTTCTGTCAAAGAAGTCAAAATGTGAGAGTAAGGGGGATCCATCTCATATATCATTCTTTGAAAAGAATATCTAATAGTTTGAAGAGTTTTCATCAACGATTCCCGGCATACCACATGCCTCCCCTAAACACACAAGTCAATGGGCTCAATCACCACACCTTGATACTATCCACTTTGGTGTAACTGACTCTCCTACACTATTTTAGGTCCCATCACTAGAATAAGTCTCAATGGGTATACAATCCCTCTTTCATGTGATTCGAAAGGTATGTCAAATCACATATCACCATATATCTACACACTTGAATGGAGAAAACTAAAAGTAGAGGACCTATACTAAGGTACATCATGGTGATTCCACTCTAATAGTATCCATATAGAACCTGTCACAATGTTTTTTTAGGGGGATTGCACTCTAGTCATTGGGGATCCATGACCTATTGTGTTAGGTGATATACACCATGTGGTCATTTAGGATGCACTTCCTATCCCTACAAAAGGGTAATATGAAATAGTTTATTGCTCATCGATTAGCTACAATGGACATCATTCCTAGTTTGTTAGGAGGATTCTACTTTGAAAGTCGTCTTAGTAGACATGCAACCTAGTTCATTGTAGGGATTCCACTCTAGGCCATCAAGGAACCATGCCAAAATCGGTAGGGGGATTCCACTTAGAATTCATAGAGAAACTACAATGTTTGTCCCTACTGGATGTTACATCTTGTAAATCATTGGGGAACTACCCAGTCCTTCCCTGTTGGATGGTACATGTCATGAAGCATTTAGGAACATCGCCCCCATCCCAGTTTTAGGGCATCCTTAGAAATATTCGATAATCATGCATGATAACATATGTTATCAACTATCCCCTCCAATAAATATCACATTCATAACATTTAATACTATACCTCAAAATCCACTAAGGAGTTCCCCACCACATTTATGTGAAAAAACACTTAGGATATTCAATGCTCATGCCAAAATATGGTTCCAAAAGAAGGATATATGAGACATAGAAGATTCATAATGTGGTATATGGTTAATGTGGGGCCCACAATACATATAAACCTACCTCATATCCTGGTCATGTACCAAGCCAAAATTATGTAATAAAATGTTCACAAGTATCCCATGAAATTACAGTGTAATCCCCGAGAACATGTCACAGTTGGCCCAAATGGTTGATGAGCTCATACAACTCATTTTTTTATAATGGTAAAAATATAATTCTTCCGATAGACCTCCTAGAATAAACCTAGATAACCAAAAATATAAATTTTTGTGATGCTTGAGTAAAAATGCAAAGAATCGACTATACATTCACCCAAATCGGACACTTGGTGGAGTAGTTTCTTTTCTGCACATCGTACATGAACAATTCTTCATGGGGCTCACTCATCGATCCCAAAATAAAATATATGGATTGCTATATTTCGATCCTAACATAAAATTTAATGAGTCACACTATTCATTTTCCCAAAATCAATAATCAGTGAAAAAATCATATTTCAAACCAACACTACTGAACTAGGATTCATGGGGGCCACACATAAATTTTATGTAAGACTCCTGAAATTGGTCATGACACATTCTCCTCAACATCGGGATGAAAATGTCTATGATGACATGTTGATTAGATGTTCAATGTAGAAATTATGGACGATCAATGTTATAACAATAAAAATAATTTTTTTAATTATTATGGTGTTTTGTTCAACCGAGGCATGAGCATGAAATAGAAAATTCCAAAAATGGGCTCAAATGGTCCTTATCTTATGTAGGATCATGTTTCATAGATGGAAAAAATGGACGATCCATCTATGAGATATGTTGGTTTGATCATTAAACTGAAGACCGACCTAATTAGCTCCAGCTCAGCCCACTCTTGCCTGCCAGTTGTCTCGGCCCGACACGCCTTCTCAGCCCCACCCGCCACAGACGCCCATGGCCCAACCATCATAAAACACCCAACCATTGTAGCCCATAGAAAAACCACATCATCCTTCCAACATGCACCTGACCACACCCCACACCCAGCTATGCTTGGTCTACTGTGAATCAATGCATCCGCCCCCACGTTTTGGAGAACCTTCCAGTATCTGGTTCCCTCTATTACCTTGGCTCCCCACCATATTTCATGCTCCATCCTAGTACGTGACTCTTCTATAAACCACAAACTCCACTCTTCGACTGCATCAAACTCCATGGAGCCTCCATTCCTGGAATCCAATTGCCGCTGGTCCACCACCACCTGCAGCACACCATACTAACATCGGTCCAAATCCAAAAAAAGAAACCTACATAGATATATGATCCTCTCGTCGATATCATAAAGGAAATTATAACCACTCTACAATCCATTTATTATTCTATGTGTCAGAAAGTTAGTAGTGATTTCATGATGAACAGATGAAGAACAAGACCATAAAGGGATTGAAAATGTATATTGGTCGGTGGATTGGTTTGTTTGGTCATCATTGTTAATATTAGATGAAGATAATTCAACAATTAAGAAATTATATTTCACGAATTTATTTTAGGGATGAATAAAAGAGGAATCATTCTGGGATTTTGGATTTATCATTATGTTTTCCATAATCTTATCTTCTCGGATCTATAATCTCATCATGATCCACCAATAGTTTGGAGTTGATTTGTTAATGGTAGGAGAGTATGAGCTATGAGATCTATAGGAGGAAATGATCCCAAACAAATGATCATTTCCTTAAAAACCTATTTATAGGATTTATAATGTTTCCCTCCAATGGTTGCAAAATCCAAACATCCCAGACCCCCTCACATGAATTTTCCCCTTAGGTAAACATCACACAATAAACTCAATTTATGTATATGATTTTCTATCCAAGTCATCATTCAGATGTTATTCGAAGTAAAATTCAAATAAAATAATTTTATTGAATTATTTTATATATAGTTACTTCTTCAATAAATTATTCTATTGAAGGAATGTACTAACAAATGTTATACACCGCCTAGGGTAAATGATACAATCTGGAGTCTACTTTGGCCAAATATTTCACACTTGAGATACCATTTGAGAGATATATCATTTCCACTATGTGTAAATATTAAAATACACTTAATATTTTTATAAAAATAATTTCAAGCACACCATGCCGTTGAATCGCATGCTGTCTCACTGCCTGGATGTGGAAATATATATAGAAATATTACAAATTCTTATATGAAAAAAACCGAGTGTCTACATCATTCCATCCTTAAATATTTTCATCGCCTAAAATAAAAACATTGAAAAAAATATGGGATACAAGGTCATCATCTTTCTCTCCCAATACTAGTAAATATTATTCACTTTTTTGTATTGCCACAGTAAGAGAACCAATGGGATGGCATGTCCATGTAATGTCCACTCCTATAGATACCCAATCTCCATCAGGTATTCTGTAAAGGTGGATCGATATTCAATGTACATCTTTCCAGAGTTAATGAAGTGCATAGATCATGCATGTATCACCTTATCTATGACACAAGGAAGACATCATGCACCCTATACAACTGTGGGGATAGGGTATAGTGGTAGGAAACCACACCAACCCTCCACACGATCTCAAACAGCTCGATGAACCATGGAAATAACAATCATCCACGACCAAAACTCTACATTCTGTGTCATGGAAAGACTGTCAACAATTCCTCGCTTCCTTACTGAAATCTAATGCTCTATGATAATGGTCTTCTTTATATTATGGTCTACTCTATGAAATCTTCATCAATTCATGGATGACCTGCACTTTCTCCATCATCACCTACCCTAAATTTTGGCCCTAAGGGATGACTCCACATTATTTTTCAATCACGAAGGTTGCATGTACGGTCTCTTATATAGTTTCTTAATAGGATCCATGCCTATGGTAGAGTGATAGATTCACTTGTACACAAACTCTGCCAAAGGAAAGTGATTCTACTAGCTCTGGTAAAAATCTAATACGAAAGCCCTCAACATATCCTCCTACACCTAGATAGTGTGCTTGGTCTTCCCATCAGTATGGAGTTGAAAGGTTGTACTCAAAATAAGTTGTGTCCCGAATTCCACTTGACGTTATCTCCAAAATCATGACACAAACCATGCATCACAATCGGATACAATCATCGAGGTTACCCTATGAAGGCGTATAATATTCCATATATAAAACTTCCCTAAACATCCAACGAACTCCACTCTATGATATTAAGGAAGTTTATTGACTACGTGAGTCGGAATATTATACCCTAGATGGAATCATTGGCTTTTATTGTGCATGGAAGCCCTATGAATAAGTACTTGGATATGTATTCCCATTTCATGGCTGATATTTCATGAGGCTGAAACAACCCACACGAATTTGGTGCTCAACCTTCAGCCACTGAAAAAATGAGCCATCATGAGAGGAACTCAACCATGATTCATCTAACAATAGACCACCGAAAATTCCACTGACGATCCCTATAAATATTCCCCATATCGGGATGCACATCTATGTGGGTAGTCTGTATCTCTCACATAACCTCCTCTTACATTGCAATTGGAACCACTGTTTGTACCTGTAAAAAGGTCTAATGATTCCCTCCTTCATAAAAAACATATGGGGAATCACATCAGGATATCCGAGTCACTCATGATCTCCTAGTCAATGACTACCAACTGGGGCTATCTCACACACTCGAGAAGTGAAAGATTCAACACAAATGACTGACAAAAAATTGTACCCTCAAGCTTTACTAGGGTCAGCAAAAGGGTATCTAACTTCACTAAAACTCTCTACACTAGGTGAGCTTGGGACATCCTGTTATGGTAATGTTCTACAGTTTTTCTGTTCTTGGAGTACAGTATATCCCAATGTCAAAATCCTATGATAACTCCAACAAACATCATCGCCTCATGTTCATGTCTCTATGAGTGAGGAAATATCTAAAACTCTAGTGGATTGTGCAAACCAAAATGTACTCTCATATAATGTAGTGTCTCCCCACTCATAGGGTGAAGTACGATAATATTGGAATTGGGATTTGAGTCACATATTTCTATTAATGGGGTCTCCAACACCCCGACTTGTACTTCATAATAGTAATATCATTTTTTATCTTAGTCATGAAATGGTTCCAACAAACATGGAAGGTGAGTAAACTCTTACTGACATAACAAGCTAGAAAAATAAAACATGGGGAATACAATGGATTGAATTTCCTATATTGGAAGGAGAGTGACCAAAAAAAATCATCCATACCCACATTTGGAATCCAAATAAAATGGTGGTCAATAAAAAAACCTCACTCGCAATTTTAAGAACAACTTTGACACTCCACTATAAAACCCCTACCATGATCCCATGATTTAGAGGGAATCATTCACCACACCTCAATTACATATTCTTTGGATCGCACTAAATATCCCCCATAGATTTTATCACAATAAACAATTGGGTCTCGGTGGGGGAAGGACCCCTCTTTCTCGTGAAATCAATGATACATCGAATAACACCGACATCAGGTCACACTAACACATTGCATCACCCTGGTAAAAACTCATGAAATAAGAGGGATAAAGGGGTACCTCCCACAATATCTATCAATTTCAATAGAAAAATTCATATAAGACCCAAATAATTCTTTTTATCAAATCCCATGCTGCATGGTCAAATACATCAATTACATGCAGCTGCACGTAGCCTCGGTTATGTCACGACCCGCCTTCACCAAGATGAGGTAAGGGATAGCTAATTGCCAGACCCTTCCTTCTTCACATTTAAGGAGAGATAATGACCCCCGAGACCCACCTTCAATAGGTCCCGTAGTGGCTACTAGCACCAAGGGTATATAATCACACACTAAATGGAAGGCATTACCATTTTAATAGGATCAGGAGATAAGATAGAAAATCTGACAACACCAAAACTAAATGTGTAAGTACGACTGAAAGTAAACCATTCCCATATGCATGTTCAGCAGTAAAAGATACAAGTCAAAAATTTCCAAATCCAAAATAATTCCAAGAAAAGGAAAAGAATAACAGAAAATATCCCATAGGTCCGAGCTAGTATAGTATCGAGCGATCCCTAAAGTCTTCCTCGAAACCTGAAGGCAGTTTTATAAATGTAGGGTGAGCATACAAATATACTCAGTAGGAAAAAACCTAAAGCTCTTGTACACAAGTGGGGAGACGTACTAAAGTCCCATGAGAAGAAAACAACCAAACACAATCAAAATGTCTATCCATCTCACTCACCATACACAATCACCAAATAACGCAAGCAGTAATGTATAATAAAAGAACATCGATGTTTGGGTACCCCGTTCAACTTTCCTACTAGTTATTGAAGACATCCTATGCATCGAACCAATCTTCCCATTCTCACCGCAGTCCCACTGCCACACATCGACCACACACACCTAGGCCATATCCTCACGCAGTCCCACTGCCAAACCCCGCCCACAAACACCTGGGCCACGACCGCCTGTAAAAACCTGAGCCACAACTGTCACACGTAACCACGCCTGCAAACACCTAGGCCAGAACAACCACTGCCATGCCTGAGGACACCTGGGCCTCATCCCGAAGACACTTGGGAAACCACCTGCCCGCACACACCTGGGCCGACCACCACACTACCCTACCCAATGCTTCACGGGATAATAATGGACTTCAGGCCATCACAACATGCCTACAGAGTCTTGGACTATCCGGGAAAGGGAGAAGAAAAGGAGCTAATAACCAGCCACTCATAGAAGTGTTGGGAAAAAACCCTCCCCCATGAAATGGGGATGTTCAGCACTATGTGCTCAACATGGGTGGGGCACGAACAAGAAACACAAAACTATAAGTATATGTATAGGTAACAATCACTCACCCACATATAAGTTTTCCTTCAGAAAACCTAAAGCACACAATCTGTACCCGTGTCCAAGTCATAACTCACACCAAACCAAAACCCATTTGTCCCATCCTTATTTTCATGTTTAGTAATAATGTTTAAATATGTTTCTGCACCTACTTGGGAAACTAGACAGCATAAGCACAAGACAATGAAAGAGTACACTCAAACATCAACTTAAACGTTCACACCCGGTTCTCTTGTAATGTCACAACCACAAAAAAAAGATAATTGAGATCCTTAAAAGTACTGGAATCAACGAAAACCCCAAGATACTACACCATGTTCCAAAACCCATGATCCAATGGATTCTAAAAAATAAGGGATTCCACTCCAATTTGTGATATAAGAAAAGTAACCACACGGCCTAAAATTCACAACTAGAGGAACCATAAAGAAAAAGGGATTCCATCCCCACCCACATCACCCAAAAATCGACCTGTGATGAAAAAACACCCAACCCACTACTACCAACACAAAGTAGGCCCATGCCGGTATTTTCATATTTAAAATATTTAACACACTCCATGATTCCAATTCCGCTTTACTTTAACCGGGGTTATGACAGAAATGGATCTACCTTGGTGATTTCAATTTATTTAGCCGATTATACGTAATTAACCAACTACTTTACATGACCAACACATGAGGTAAGGGTTTATTAGTGCACAGAGATAGACCACCAATGACCATAATTTTAGGTAGGCCTAACCCCGCACAAATCAGAAATCATTAATCATGAAAGTGGAGAAAAATAGACCAGCATCATCGGTCACACCACACCCATTTATTCTTTAGAATCAGTTTATTATCTTCATTAATTATGGCTCTTCGAATTCTACAGAATTAGTAGTGTACCCACCCCGCAAGATACACATAAAGGAGAGATGATGGTGAAACCCTATATGATTGATCAGCGATCGAGGCTTCTATTCACGTGCGAGGGATAACAGATGCGTAAATTGCAGGGGTGTGACCTCAGGAACTCAAGGAAGAGATGTCGAATCGATCATAGGGTGGTCGAGAAAAAGAAAACCAGGGAGAAACCTTTGGTTTATAAGGGCCGGGGACAGTTGAGATACGATGATAAGTACGCAAAACCGCGTAAGGAATGGGGGTCGTGGGTTGACCACGCGGCCCCACACGTCATTAAAGGGTCCCCGAATTTAGGGTCTGTTTAAACCAACGCACACGACAATACCTCATTAAACACTTAATTTAAATGCCATCAATGGGAATTAATGGGCTTTAAAACAAGATTAAAGGGGTCAAAACAGGTTTTAAAACCCAATTTGTGAAAGGGATGTGCTACTGGAAAACCTGTGGGGGTTGGCTACCGGTAGCTGAGAGCTACCGGTTGGCGACATCTACCGGTAACGGAGAGTTACCGGTGGACCAAGGCTAACGCTAGGAGTCACCGAGAAGATGGGATGGCCTTCCAGAACACCTCAACGTCAGATTTTTACTATGTAATGGACCTTCAAGAACTCAGGCTATTACATCAAATACCTCTCAAACTATTGTCAATCTCAAGAATCAAAACAACCAAGAAGGAAAGAGTGGGTCCAGACAACCACCTCGAAAGATACCTCCTAGGAGTGGACCACATTGTTAACTAAAAATTCCCTCCTCTCAAGAACCAAGAAACATACCATGTCAAAATGCCCAGTCATGTGGGTTTGGGAGTCTCTTCCACCATGTCAAGATACTATCCTCTTTGGGCGGCACTAACTCACCTACAAGGGTTTAATAACATCCACCTTAATGCGTCTTGATTAGGGGTTGGGTCCTCCCCTACCCATAGCCATGACTTTTCACTCACATTCAGAGGAAGGAAAATGACTTATTTCATAACCAACAAGGTAAAACCCTCCACCACAACAAGTATAACCAGAAAAGTACAAAAAATTCAAAACAAATCTGGGTACTGGGCACACATCTTTGCTTCCCTGTCCCACGTACTCTCCTCAAGCCCACCATGTCTCCATAACACACGGACCAAGGGAATGGTTCTCCCATGAATCACATTCTCCTCACGATCCTCTATCATCACTGGTCTTTCCACAATGGTCACATCATCCTCGATGTGTAGCTCTCCCCAGCTGAGGATGTGTGAATCGTCGTGCAGATACCGACAGAGCAGGGACACATAGAAGACGTCATGTATCCTTTGTATTGGCGGCGGTAATGTTAGCTGATAAACCACTCCGCCGACCCGCCGCAACACTTCGAAAGGTCCGATGAACCTATAAGAAAGTGTATCACCTTGCCGAACCTCCACTGCCAACATTGACGGGAGACCTTTGGGAATACGTGGTCCAAAACCTTGAACTCCAAAGGTCTTCTCCTGCTATCAGCATAAGACTTCTGTCGGTCTTGGTCCGCCTTCATCCTTTCCCGTATATGCTGAACATTATCCATCGTGCTCTGCACCACCTTCAGGCAAAGGATGCCCGCCTCTCTGACTTCGGTCCAACACACAGGTGAAAAACATGGCCCCTCGTACAAGGCTTAAAATGGGGCCATACCAATGGTAGAGTGATATCAATTATTATAGGAGAACTCTATCAAAGTTAAGTGTTGTACCAATGATCCTCCAAAGTCCATAACACATGCCCGCAGCATATCCTCCAAAGTCTGGATGGTGTGCTCTGTCTGTCCATCTGTCTGGGGATGGAAAATAGTGATAATATGTAGCTGGGTTCCAAAATTATGTTTCAATCTTCTCTATACTTGTGTGGTAAACCATGCATCACTATCTAAGACTATGGACCTCGGAACTCCATGAAACAGCACCACCTCGTCCACGTACCTTCGTGCTAAATCATCCACTGCACTCAACTCCTTCATCGCCAGAAAGTGAGAAAATTTCGTCAACCGGTCCACCACCACCGATATAGTGTCACAGCCTCATTGAACCTTGGGTAGCCCTATGAAGAAATCCATCTAGATGTCATTCCACTTACACTTGGGGATATCTAAGGTTTGCAACAAACCACCTGGAACACAGTGTTCATCCTTTACCTACTGACACACTTGGAACTTGTCCACAAACTCTCCCAACACCCACTTTATTCTGATCCACCAGAACTGTCTCCTCAGACCCTGGTACATCTTGGAAACTCATGGGGTGTACCGCTAGGGGTGAGTTGTGGAAATCACTAAGAACCTTGCCTCGCATCGCCTCTAGAACAAACTAATTTCCCAGAAAAAGCATCTGGTTCTGACCATCCTCTGTCTATCCCTCCGGAGCATTACTTTGGTCAATTTGGTCACACATAACTTCGCTCTCTGGGACTCCCCACTGAGACTCCTCCACTTGATGAAACAGAGATGACTGCACTGTCATATGATATAGGCGACCTCTACTGTTATCCATCTTGGCATCTAGGTGCAAGGCAACCAACTCCTCCATTTCCTTCTTGGAGTGTGCCGACTCTCGGAACACATCCTTCTGCGACCTCCTACTCAAGGAATCGACCACTACATTCCCTTTCCCTGAAGTGTAGGAAATCTCAATGTCGTAATCATGGAGGAACTCCATCCACCTTCGCTGCCGCATGTTTAGGTCCCGCTGGGAGAAGATATAACTCAAAAATTTTTGATCTGTGAAGACCACAAAGCATTCTCCGATGACGTAATGACGCCATGACATTAGAGCAAAAATGACTGCTAGAAGATCCAAGCCATGGGTGGCATAATTACGCTCAGGAGGTTGTAGCTGCATAGACCTATGAGAGATCACCCCTTGTTGCTGCATCAACACACATCTGAGGCCTTACACTAAATCATCCCAGAACACCTCATACACCTCCCCTTCTTATAGTAATCTCATCACTAGGGAACTAACCACATTCCCTTTCAGATAGATGAAGGCTACCTCGCATTTCTCACTCCATGCAAAAACATGGTCCTTATTGGTCAAGGCTGTCAGAGGTGCCGAAACTCGGGAGAATTTGGGTACGAAACTCTAATATTAACCTGCCAGCCCGAGGAAACTATGAACCTCTGCCACGTTCTTGGGTACTTCCCAAGAAAACATTGCCTCAACCTTTGATGGGTCCACGGCTACCCCCTGCTCGGACACTACGTGCCCAAGGAAGTGTAATTCCCGCATCTAGAACATGCACTTAGACAACTTCCCATAGAGTGGGTGCCGTCAGAGGAACTCCAAAACCATCCTCAGGTTCTAAGCGTGGTCCTCCTCGGATCTTGAATAGATCAGGATGTCATCGATGAACAAGACTATGAACCGATCCAGGTACACCCGGAAGACGGAGTTCGTAAGCCCCATGAACACAGCCGGAGCGTTCTTCTTGTCGAAAGGCATGACCACAAACTCGAAGTGTCCATATCTACACCTGTAGGCTATCTTCGGGATGTCTCCCTATTTTACCCTCAACTGGTGATACCCAGAATGCAGGTCGATCTTCGAGATCCATCCTTCCCCTTTCAGCTGGACGAAATGATCATCTATCCTCGGAAGAGGGTACTGATTCTTGATCGTCACCTGATTCAGCCTCGTGTAGTCTATGCACAACTTGAGACGACCATATTCTTTCCTTGCGATCAAGACTGGATCACCCCATGGTGACACACTAGGTCGAACATAACCCCTCTTCATTGGATAGTTAATCTGAATCTGCAACTCCCGTAGCATCGAAGGTGCCATCCAGTAAGGAGCCATCGAAATCGTATGAGCACCATGATGCTAGTCTATCCCAAACTCGATATCACGTCGAGAGAGTAAGTCATTACCTCATTGAGAAAGATGTCCATAAACTCACTGATGATTCCTGGCACCTCCACCATCTCAACATCTACTGACTCTACTGACAGCTCTTCTAACAATGAGATGAGGTGTTCCTCTCGTCTGCTGCCCTTCTAACTGCTCCGCTCGCCTATGCAAGTAACAGGTCGGCCGCCCAAGTTAGGGAACACAACCCTTCTTCAGAATCAGTCGATGATAGCACACACAGATAATAGCTAGTAAATGCCTTGGATGACATCGTATGGCTATATATATAGTATTAGTAGATACATGACCGACTGATGAGGCCCTATCATCAGTCTGCATCCTCTACAAACATATAACAAGTTGGTCTGACCTTTGACCGGTGTGCTCAGCACTAGGGGAACTGGTAGTATCTCAGCATCTAAACCCAATGGACGGGCTAGACTGGGGCAATGAAGGAGTGTGAAGCTCTTGTATCGAACAAGGCATAAGCAAGGGTACTGAACAAACTGATCGTACCTCGAACAACCTCCGGTCCTGCTGGAACTGCTGCCTACACAGCATGCATCTGTCCACGCCCATCTCCTCTACCCCTTGGCAGTCGGCCACCTCCCTTACCAAACCCTGGTCGAGGTACCCGAGGAGCGCCCTGAGGTCGGCCTCCCCCTGCAACATCTGTCCTCGGAGGAGCAGGAGCTTGCTGCTGCTGTTGGAATGGCCTAGCTAGAAGCTGGTGTTGAGGCGTGTGCTGGGCATGTCTGCCACTGCCGTACTAAAAATTGTCCGGGCACTGATCTTGGAGATTTCCATGGCTCCCATAGACAAAGAACCTCGGTCTTGGGCCTGAAGGGAAAGGGCGAGGACCAGGGGACTGTAACTGGAACTACTGCGGCTTGCTCCCTACTGGTCGGAACCTAGAGGGTCTCGATGCGGGAGGTCTGGTGCTGACGACCATTACCTTTGACAGGCCTAGCTACATCCCCTCTCAGGACACACTGCCCAGCGTGGGCATCCACACCACCACCTCTGCCTTCTTCTGGACCTCCAAGTATGTCGACAATGGAAAGGGGGTAATAGTGTACTAGAGGGAGGGTCGGAGCGCATCCTCTAAACATCACGCTTGAGACTCCTTGTATGGAAAGTGGTCCGGAGCAAAGTGGATGAGGTCCTTGAACTTGATTCCCAGCTCCCTTACTGACATACTCCCCTACTGGAGGGAGAGTAGCTCCTACCTCTTCTATGCCTTCATTGTAGAAGAGAGAAATTATGCCCGTAATTCCTTCTCAAAATCAGCCAATGCCACCTCAGCCTCTCTCATCTCCCCTAGGTAGAGAGACCACCTCTGACGTGTTGCTCCCCACATCTAGATAATAGCCATAGGAACCCAGTACTTGGTCGGAGCCCAGATCAGGCCGAAGGCTATCACCAGCTCCTCTAGCCAGCCCTCCCTCTTCATGTCAGAGGTCCTGCCCTCATACCTCTCGAGGGTCTGTCGCTCGAAGGCTTGAAGTGTCTTCTTCCATTGGTTGTCTTCCACTTCTCTATCATCCCTCTGCCGATCAGCCAAGCCAACCTCACGGGCCTCGATCACACGTAAAACTCATGGTCGTCTCCTAGGTTCCATAGCTGCAAGGTAAACAAAGAAAGTCGAAGCCCAAGTGGTGCAGAACATTGTTATTCAATCTTCTTAAACTTCATATTTATTTTAAATTCTCCAAAAAAGCCCAGAATCACGGGAAAACAATTCATTTATGATGCATGTAACATTCCTAGGGTCTCTACCTTGAAATCAGTGTGGCCTCACTTGGCCGTTCGATAGGTCCAGAGTCCTTGCATCGGATCAGGGGGTCCCTAAAATCCCATGTCCTAGCCGGTATTCCCTAGCCTATTTCACGCACCAAGGTCACCCAACCCTGTTTCCCTACCATCCCATGCAATCCTCACTATGCCTAACTCTATACACCATCCTATATCTCAACCACTTCTTTTGATACCATTCTGTCACGACCCGCCTTCACCAGGATGAGGGAAGGGACATCAGATTGCCAGACCCTTCCTTCTTCAAGTTGATGGAGATATAATGACCCACGACACCCACCTTAAATAGGTCCCGGAGTGGGGAATAGAACCAAGGGTATAGAATCACAAACTAAATGGAAGGAATTACCCTTTATTTAATAATATTGGGAGATAAGATAGAAAATCCCACAACACCAAAACAAAAAGTGCAAGTACGGCTGAAAGTAAACCATTCCCATATGCATGTTCAGAAGTAGACGTTACAAGTCACAAATTGCCAAAGCCAAAATAATTCCGAGAAAAGGAAAACAACAACAAAAACTATCCCAAAGGTCTAAGCTAGAATGTTCCCGTGCGATGGCTGAAGTCTTCCTAGAAACCTGAAAGCAGTTTTATAAATGTAGGGTGAGCATACAAATATACTAAGTAGGGAAAAAACTAAATCTCTCGTGCACAAGTGGGGAGAGGTACTAAATTCCTGTGAGAAGCAAAAAACCAAACACTATCAAGGAGTCTATCCATCCCCCTCACCGTCCACACTCACAAAATAACGCATGCAGTAATGTATAATAAATGCACATCGATGATTAGGTACCCCTTGCCACATTCCCACTGATTATTAAAGACATCCTACACATCGAACCAATCCCGCCATTCTCACCGCAGTCCCACTTCCACACCCCGCCCGCACACACCTGGGCCATATCCTCACGTAGTCCCACTGCCAAACCCCTCCCGCAAACACCTGGGACACAACCGCCCGTAAACATCTGGGCCACAACTGTCACACGTAACCATGACTGGAAACACCTAGGCCAGAACAACCACCGCCACACACGAAGACACCTTGGCCTCATCCCAAAGACACATGGGAAACCACCTGCCTGCACACACCTTTGTTGACCGCCACACTACCCTGCCCAAAGCTTCATGGGCTAATAATGGACTTCAGGCCATCACAACCTGCCCGTAGAGTCTTGGGCTATCCAGGAAAGGGAGAAGAAAAGGATCTAAAAACCAGCCACTCATTGAAGTGTGGGGGAAAACACCCTCCCCCATGATTATGGGGGTTTTCGACACTATGTTCTAAAAATGGGTGGGGCGCGAACAAGAAACACAGAACTACAAGTATATGCATATGTAACAAGCACTCACCCAAATCTAGGTTTTTCTTTAGCCATCCTAAAGAACACAATCAGCACCCGTGTCCAAGTCACAACTCACACTGAAACCAAACCCATTTGTCCAATCATTATTTTCATGTTTAGTAATAATGTATAAACATGTTTCTGCACATACTTGGTCAACTAGAAAGCATAATCACAATCTTGGGAAAGAGTACAGTCAAACATCAACTTAAACATTCACACCCAGTTCTCTTGTAAAGTCATAACCATAAAAAAGATAAGTGAGCTCCCTGAAAGTACTGGAACCAAGGGAAACCCCAAGATACAATTCCATGTTCCAAGACCCAGGAGCCAATGGTTTCTCAACAATAGAGGATTCCAACCGAATTCATGATATAAGCAAAGTAACCACAAGACCTCAAATCCAGAACCAGCTGAACCATAATGGCAGGCGATCCCATCCCCACCCACATCATCGAAAAATCATCCTGTGAAGGAAAAGCAACCAACCCACTACTACAAACACAAAGCAGGCACATGCTGGTATTTTCAGATTTAAAATATTAAACACACACCATGATTCCAATTCCTCTTTACTTTAATTGGGGTTATCAGAAAAAGGATTGATCTTGGTGCTTTCAATTTATTTAGCCGATTATACGTATTTAACCAATTCCTTTACACGACCAACACAGGTGGTAAGGGTTTATTAGTGCACAGAGAAAGACCACCAATGACTATTATTTTCAGTAGATGTAACCCCACACATATCAGAAATCATTAATCATGAAGGAGGAGAAATACATAGCAGCATAATTGGTCACACCCCTCCCCTTCATTCATTAGAATCCGTTTATTATCTTCATTAAGGTCTATTTCATCCAATTCTACAGAATCAGTAGCATACCTTCCCCGTAAGATACACATAAAAGAGAGATGAAGTTGAAACCCTACTTGATTGATCATCTATCGAACCTTCTATTCACGCACGAGGGACAACAGATGCGCAAATTGCAGGGGTGTGACCTTAGGAACTAAAGGACGAGCAGATGAATCTATCACTGGGTGGTCGAGAAGAAAACCCAAGGAGAAACCTTTGGTTATAAGGGCTAGGGACAGTTGAGATATGGAGATAGGAACACGTAACCGCGTAAGGATCAGGGGTCATAGGTTGACCACGTGGCCCCATACGTCATTAAAGGGTCCCCGCATTTAGGGTCAGTTTAAACTAACACACACAAGGGTACCTCATCAAAAACTTAATTTAAATTCCATTAATGGGTGTTAATGGGCTTTAAAACAATCATAAAGGGGTCAAAACAAGGTTTAAAACCCAATTTGTGAAAGGGAGGCGCTACTGTAAAACCCATGGGGGTAGGCCACCGGTAGCCAAGAGCTATCGGTTGCTGACAAGTATCGTTAGTCGAGAGCTACCCATTGGCAACAACCACCGGTAGCTGAGAGATACCGGTAGGTGATAGCCACCGGCATCTAAGAGCTACCAGTGGGTGATAGCGACTGGTAGCTGAGAGCTACCCCTAGTCGAGAGCGACCGGTAGACCAAGGCTACCGCTAGGAGTCACCGAGAAGGTGGGATGGCCATCCAGACCACCAAGAACACCTCAAAATCATATTTTTACTATGTAATGGACATTCAAGAAATCGTTCCATTATAGGTCACCCCCTACCTGAACATAATAGGGGCCGCCTAGTAGTTATGGTGGATGGAACTTGTATCGTCTTCAACCACCCATAGTTCTGTTTTCTCCTCTACCAACACCGCCTTTATAGGGACCACCTTATCCTCTACTGGGAGATCCCTGAGCAGGACGTCATCGATGAAATGGTTTTCCATCAACCATATTCCTAGATTTCATAGTACATCTGTTCAGGAATTCTCATTCCATTTGACCTTACCCATCACCAGTATAACCCTATCCCTCTCTGGGTTGCCCGAGTCCTCTATGTTATCCCAAAACATGTACTTTTTTTATCATATTGAGGCCTCATATGTTGAGGCCCCACCATATGATATCTACTAGATGTGATAGGCATCTAAGCTCTATGCGTCCATTGCGGGTACTAGATAATTGGAATTACGCTGCTAGAAATTTCACTATCACCTACTCTCGCTACTCCCCCATAGCATATGCGGGGAAGAAAAAGGGTACTACGATAGAACAGGTCTCTCAATGGAGTCCCTCATAAAACATTGGGTCTTAAAAGTAACTACCATGGATCATGTCTAGATATTACTGAGTTAGGTTTGAGAACATATCTACAAACTCATCTAGTGTCTTACCTCCCAACTAAATATACAAATTCATAAAGGATCATAAGTCGGAGGGGTAGTACTCCTCACGTAATAGATATTTGAAGTCATTCTAAGAGATTGTAGACTCATCGTGCGTCAAATTATATAGATTCCTCAAATTACCTGCTATTTCAGGAAATATAATGACTACCAAATCCACCATCTGATCGATTGATGTTTGAAAATATCTGAAGAGGAGGACCATTATCTCTATCAAATCCACTGTATCCTGAGTATCTGGGTCACCGTAGAACCTCATCTACCACTTGCAATATAACTCAAGGAGTCCACTTAGCGTGCACATGTCCTAAATATGAATTTACATGAATAACTAATTCTCAATAGGGTGAGGTTCCTCTAGCTTCCAACCTTGAGTAAGGGGGATCATATGAGGAACCGTGAACTGAGGCCTCTTCTCTATTAGGGTTTTCGTCAAGAACAAAATCTAGTATCCTGGCTAGATGTCGTTGCAGAGGAATCCTAAATATTTTGAAGGAGTACTATATTTGGATGAACATATATATATATTTATATATCAACAGAAATGGGATCAGACTCAAGAAGGACCAGAATAGACTCAATCATATATGATGTATGTACAATTGATCCCTGTAACAAATGTCTTAGCATGTCAAGTTGACAAGAACTTGATCAAGGTCCTAGTGAATGGCTACGTATACTACCTCACCATCATTGGAGTTCCTAGATAGAGAGCCACATTCGACACACATTGTCATTGTTTCCCAAATCCCAACCTAGAACATTTTAGGTACATATCTGTAGAATTTCTCATGTCTGGAACCACATCTGAAACCACAATATCACAACCCAACCAATACTGGGGATCTATCCCCAACTACCACAAGAACACCTCCATAGGCCAGGGGGTGCTGAAAATCAACAAAGTCACCAAAAACATTGAGGGGACTTTCACTAAGAACCTATTCACACAAGCATCGAACGTAATAAAAATGTAAATTGGTAAAGTAAATCAGGGGACAAAACTTCTATATATATATAAAAAGGCATACACCACTAAACAATAACTGTACATGTGTGATGATGTAAATAGAATATAGGAACGAGAAAAAATAGATTCCCAACCAGAGTAGTGTCAAAAATAGAAAAGTAATATAGCCAAGAGATACATCCTCCTTGATCTCAGACTACAACCATGGTAAGCTATCCAAGCACCCCATATCCAGGTGCACCTATAAAGTCATAATCAACTTTTCTTGCATATCCATAAGGCATGATATGTGTGGGAAATTCTCTTGAAGGGATGAGTATAAACATACTTAGTAGGATTCACAAAAAAGGTGAAGAGGGGGAGTAAAATATAAAACTGAATAGAAAAGAAGTAGTTAGAATAAGTTATAATGAAAGAGTACAGGTCAACAAAACAATAAAGTCAATGAAATTAAATTCAAACATGCGTATATAAAAATGGTGTGGATATGAACATCTCATTGATTGATTACTACCAATATTTGGAGACTATACTCATCAAACCATGAGAAACTATACACAGAAACCATGTGTCATACCACATGTGTCTTGGCCTCTACTAGAAAGACAGTAACCAAAACCCATGGAGTGGCTACTAAAATAGGATAGATATATTTATTTATATGATCAATCAATTAATCCCAAATGAGAGATTAATAGGATATCCATCTCACAAATCCTCTATGAAAAAGTGGAATCAACAGTTTCAAGAGTATTCATAGATGATGCGTATAACCCCACATGCTTACCGTAAACATCCATGTTAGTGGGGCTCTATCACTACATTTTGATACTATCCACTATGGGTGACACTAACATGCCTTCATGTGTTTAGGTTATGTCACCGGGACATGTCAATATGGGGAAAGAGCCCCTATTTGTCATGAGTCCAATGGTATGTCAAGCCACATATCTCCACTGATCCTCATAGTAAGATGGTTATAACTCAAAGTAGATGACTTGAACTGTATCACATTAGGGGGACCCCACACTAATAGTAATCATAGGGGATCAGATCCATAGTAGGTCTGAGGGATTCTAATATAGTCTTCTTGGATTCATGACCTAGTAAATCATGGGGTATCAATGACCGAGAGTCAATGTGGACCCACTACCCAACCCCACTGAAGGGTAATAGGCTGGAGGGAACTACCGAACATTTAGCTTTAGAGCACCATAGACCTACTGTGATAGGGTGATTCAACTCTGATAGTCATCGAAGAGGACCCCCGTCCCCAGTGCATCTGGTTGATTCCACTATAGGTCATCGATGAATCATGCCTTAATTGTTAGGGTGATTTAACATGGAATGCATTGGGGAACTACACATTCCATCCCTGCTAGATGGTACCTCTTGAAAAGAATCGGGGAACTACACTAGACATCCCTGCAAGATGCTACCACTCAGAATGAATTGGGGAATGCCACTACACATCCCAGCTGGAGGGTAAGCTCAAAAATCTCTGATAATCCTTCATCATTTCAACCATCATCGAGAGTCGGCATGGATACGTGTCACTCCTAATAGATCATTCATCTTATCTCCAACGACACTACAAAGGGAACCATCGATTTCTACAAGAAAAAACAGTCATGATAGGATACTCATAAGCCAAAATGTGATCCCAAAAGAAGGATATATAATAGGTAAAAAGATTAATAATGTCACATATGGTGGGATTGGGGACCCACTAGATATGTGATCATG
The DNA here is from genome assembly GCA_963277665.1 of Viscum album. NCBI lineage: Eukaryota > Viridiplantae > Streptophyta > Magnoliopsida > Santalales > Viscaceae > Viscum > Viscum album. Next base: position 155,579,883 of record OY728153.1, read on the forward strand.
CCTTATCACCATGACGTGTATGTCATGATACATTGTTACTAAACAGTTGAAAGGTACCCATAAACATTTCAATGTACTCCCATAGTAAATGTCACATATACACCAAAAGAACGACGAGTGCATGAAGTTCATTGATTTTTCAATGGGTAAAATGTAATCCTACCCATAAACCTCATTTTATAGTCCAGTATAATATAATAGATCACACCATTGAGAACCTCACTGAAAAGAGCGCATGATCGACTATTCATTCAACCAAATATGACACCCGGTGATGAAACTTCATCTCTCAGTATCGTACACGAATGATGCTTTTTCGGGCCCAAACCTCAACCATGAATTAAAACACAGGTAACACTCAATTTTCATACTCATAGACAAATTTATCTGATAGACTATAAATTTTTCTAAAATGGATACCTAGTGAAAATGTCACATTTCACCACAACACATCTGAACTATGATACATAGGGGATACACCACAATTTTAGTTTAAACACCTAATATTGGTTTTGAAAAATCCACATCACCATAATGATCATAACACCAATCGAAAAAATCAATTGGGCTTTGCATGAAGAAATTATGGAGGCTTAATATCTTAATAATAATAATATATATTTAAGCTACTGCTAAATAACAGCTTAGTCGGATCCATCCATCCCTGCTCTACGTGGTCCTATCCTGCTCCACCCTTCCCGTTGTCTGGGCCAATCCTTCCATATGGGATTAGATCGACGATGGAACCCGTGACCTCACCACCTTGGCAAAGCCCACCGCCGCAACCTGTTGGCTAGCCGCCTCAGCCCTCCAACACACACTGTGCCGCGCCCCTCCCCACTTCATCTGATGTGCGTCAACATAGTTTCCCCATGTTTTGCGGTGCATGCTACCACTTGGGTCTCACTGGCCATCTGACACACCACCATTTTCAGCGATGTAGCCTACTACATGGCTCCTCCATGATTATCAAGCTCCACTCACCAAATATCTCACACAACCATACTCTGTCATTACACTCTGCATGGCACAGCTTGTAGCAGCCATGCCAGACCCACACCGTTGCCTCCATCATAATGTCATACCAACATCGATCCAACTAGAAACAATGAAACAAACATATATCTGGGACCCTCCGATTGAGATCTTCATAGAATTAACCCAAAAAATGAATCATTGAGGATTCAATGAATTATAATGTAATTGTAAATTTCATAAAAAATCGACAAAGAACACGACCAAAGGGGATTTATAATATAGATTGGTCGATGGCTGTGTTCATTTTACCATTTCTACTTATATATTAAGTAGTTAATTCACAAAAGACTAAATTATACTTCAAATAATTCTAATAGGGGATGTAAGAATCCAAAAGAATAATCCTTAATATATTATGGATACATCATTGCATTCTTTGTGCTCGAATATTCTTGTATACACAATATCATTGTGATTTTCCAAAAGTATTCTTCGATTCACCGATGGGGATAGAGGATGAGCTATAACTGATTTGGGAGTCAATAAGACCCAACCATTGGTCATTTACTTATACACCTTTTTACAAGTTTTAGAAAGTCTCACTCCAATGGTCATGTGATCCAATCCTCCTGCGCCCTCTCACCTGAAGTTGAACCTCGGGTAAAAAACTATGCTATGAACTAAACAATGGTCTAAAATTTGAAATCAAATTCCCCATTTAGATTTTTTTGTATTTTGTTCATATGAAATAATTTTATTTAATTGTTTCATTTATGGTTATGTTCTCTATAAAGTTTTCTATAGAGGGCCTATACTAAAAAAATATAATACCCGCCAACAGTAAATGCCAAGCTCCTGACTCAACCATTCCCTTGGATTTCTGATCTGAGCTACTATATGAGGGATATTACATTTCCTCTACATGTATAGTATAAACTAAATATAATATTTTTATAGAAATTAAATCCTGGAACACCAAGTCTTAGAATATCAAGTCGTATCACCACCCGACTCTGAAAATATATGTAGAAATATTCTAATGTCTTACATGATGAATCAGGGTCTCTACATAAATCCTTATCCATCTCTTGTTATTCCGTATAGAACTGGTAAATGAAAAAACCCTAATGTCCATACACTCTAAAACCACAATCTTCTTCATTTTTACCATTGAATCCCACCATCTTCAACATGGCCCCTATAGCGTGTAGGTTTCACATTTCACTATAATCGAAAATATCATTTCATGAAATCAAATATGAGCCCAACATTTCTCAACCAATCCATATCCTGTTGAGTAAAATTATAGAATTTGAAAAAATATTAATTCTCTCAAAGGAACTATAGAGTGTTTCTTCGAGATTCATCGCTCTATGGATAGGCAAGTAGATCCTAAATGGGAACAGGTTCTAGTTCATGTCCCAGAGATTGGAAAACATGAAAATTAATCTTAAAAAGATAATGGTCAACTATTGGATCTACTCAATGTGGTTCACTTGAATCTTCTTCCAGGGGTTTAGTCACACGTATTGTAGTATGAATAGTGTTAAAACCCATCAGAAAAAGACACTAAATACATTAAAATACAACTATAATCCACAATTCAAATCCAATAAATTGGAAAATTAATCCCATGACATTAGATATCAATATTGGGATTTCAATCTATCCAAATAAAAAGTGGGTAATATAATTGAATGATTTAAAATTATTCCCCATGACTCCATTACCAAATTACATGTGGTTAATTTTGGCGTGATATGGTGCGATATTTGAATGAAATCTCTCATTAATACCTTAGTCATCTATAAACGACATACTAAAACAAATAATGGAATCAAGGGATAATATATATCTTTTAACATTGATACAACTTTTTCATGAACCCCACATGATATACGAGTACCATGTTAAATGATCATTATATAATATAGCAGGAATGGTGTTCCTGATCCCCACAGGTTTGTGACTAGAACCTATAATCACAAATGATAAATGAGACAATGAATTTTACACAGAACATTATAGGATTATTATTACCCATCAGAATGTTCAAAAATCCCATTGTTGAAATTACTAAAACCGAATAGGAATTCAAGACCCAATGCAGTACATCATCAATGTAATCAATTACTAGGAAGATAAAACACAAAAATCATAAAGGAAAATCCCCCCCCAATGGATGATATAAATGAACAAGAACATATAAAACCTTTAAGTGTCGATTTCCTTTTTCTCAGTCAAAATATATGAAATCTAAATACAAGAAAATTCAATGTTAAGTTGTGATCTATAAATTTTAGTAGGGTCTCACAAAATGATCTAAACTAAATTTATAATAATACAATAACAAATATTTTAATTTAAATAATAGAGGTCATGTCGTGATATATAATTTATAAATTTTAAAAAATACTTGATTTCTTTTCAAAGGATGGAAGAAATTTATAAACTGTATTAAATAAAAAATTTAAATAAAATAAATAATACAAATTATTTCTTGGATGTAAAGGTTCTATAATAAGTTGAATATATAATAAGAACATGTAGTTTATTTCTATAGGATCCTCATATTTCTCCAATCAGTTAACATCTATTAATATGTGTATACATGTCCCTTAGTCTCAGGCCAAATATGACTCATCGATACCTCATCAGAGATATTCATGCCAAACATGGATTTTATTAGATTTTACATCATCAAACCAATGATATATGATCATAATCCTATAAATGAGGGACCAAATAAAAAAATAAGTACCCAGACTCTCATTACAACAATCAATCAATAGAAAAAGGGAAAATCATCTCATTTCATATCAATACTCATATACATTTCAATTTCCCAATTTTCAGTATAAATTTTATAATTCTACTTCAAAACCAAAACATGGGGTTTTCATTATTTTATATATCTGTAATCAAACCCAATGATAGATTTTCATAATTTTAATTTAATCCAATTTTTTAAAAATAATTCTCAAACATTTTAGGAACTCCTTTAGTTTCAAAATTTATCCAACAATGTAAATTCTATTTTAATTGGTGTTTTTTTCTAAAAATCTATTCCATATCAAATTCTATAATAAAATAACATCAAGTAATTTTTTTACAAATAAATTGAAAGAAATATCAAACAAATAATGAAAATATATTTTATAATTACATGGGAATCTTCAAGTGTGACCACATACCATTAATCAATGATCAGAAGATGACACCCATAATGGGATATACTAATAAAGAATGAAGCTGCCATAGATCAATGAATCAAACATATATTAAAACACTATTAAACAGATTTTATATACATCCAATATATAATGAAGAATCATAATATGAAAAGTATATAAAGAGAGAATAATAATATATTTTACAAAAGATCCACTTGCCCATTAGAGATTAAATGGGATCAAATAAGATTTGATCGGCCACAAAATGGGTTTTGAGGATCCAAAACCATTTATTAGGTTCCTCCAATTACAAGGAAAACAAGTCAGTATTGAATGGTTGGGTTAGGTAACTTAAATAGAGGTTAAGTATATTTAAATAAAATTTTAGGCTTTAAAAACATATACGCATAATTTTTTGGGTAGGTCCATATAGTAAATCCAAACGTGCACCCTAATCATGTGCCCCTAATATATAGGGTGAACTGTTTATCCTTGGGAAAAAAACTGATTCGATAATCGTGAGTCAACCATAAAAATATACAATATTTTCAGCCTACATGGTTCGATTTTTCTCCCAGCACGGTTTGGAAAAACGTTGAACCCCCTATAGATAACCATAAAGGGTGATCAGTTTTCTTTTCCAAAGCGTATTTTATTCCATCAACAGGGACCGACCACGAAAAACCCAATGGTCTTCAAAAAATATGAGTGTTTCACTCAAAAAACATGAAATATTACCAAACCAAGTTATGATAAAAACATAGGTAAACGAGTACCTAATAACATGTAAGAAGATGCAACAAAGTAATTATTAATGGAAATAGAAATAATTTTCTAAAATAATTTTTTAAAAATATATATATTTTTGTTACAAATTATTTTTATTATATTCAATAATAATTATTAATTATTTATATAATGATTATATAATTTTTATAATAAATATGGATTGTTAAAAATTTAATATTTAATGGATAAATAATTAATGATTAAGGAATTTTTTAGGAACACATAATGATAAAAATATATTTCTTATTCTATAATTATAATTTTAAGTATCATGTATTATATCATAACAAATTAAATTGGTCAGCTTCAATGAAATATTATAATGAAATTATTCTATGAAAAAATTATAATTACATCATTTAATTAGTAATTAACATGAAATATGATTAATAATAATTAAAATTTAAATATGAATTTTTCTTGAATTTTTTTTTACTAATATGTTGTATGTTTTCTTATTAATGTTAAATTTATCATATTCATAATATTAATTGGATATAATGTTGTCTGAATTTTTAACTAGAATATTGAAATTAGATAACATGTTCAAATTCATTTTTTTCTCACAAAAAGAAATATCTGAGAGATTAATTATGTTAAAAAATTAAATATAAAATGTGGTAAAATAGATAAAAATATTCAGTAAGGAATTATATTTTTAAGAAACATTATATCTAAATGGTATTTATTAAGAGATCTAAGAGAAATTTCTATTATTATTCAATATTATTTATAGATTTGATTTGAAATGAAAACCATATCCATTATGGATTGAATATTTCAAAAAAATAAATAAAAAACATATATAAAGGAATACCTAAACAACATGTTTATCTTGATACATTTCTAAAAGTTGTATTTTTAATCGTATCACATTATTCCTATCATATAGAATTAATTTACATTTTTCTGAGTTTAGTTCCACAATGCTGTCTTAAATCATTAATTTTTAAGAAACTTATGTCAATATGGAATTAATTCATGAATGTGAATGGCTCTGTTCTTACATAACATTTTTAATGGCTTTAAAATTTCCATAATTTTTAAATCACACTCAAAAGTATAATTATTCTTAATTAAAATCACTATTATTTCTCATAAACTGGAAATATAATTATATAACATTAAACTCTTACTGATTCACTAGTACTACTTAGTCTTATTTTTATTGGTTCTACCTCCTCCATGAACAAGGATTTAACAACAACATCATTTCATCTGAAATAAAAACCAGCACATTAATAATTTTAATACATGACATTAAGAATTTGTTTATATAATTAATATGTCACTTTTTTTATATAAAAAATTATTAATTATTTTTAAATAATGTGTTGTTATCGGTAAATTACCTGAAACACACAGGTTTTGGAATCCATTATTTTGATTAATATGCATTCAGTCCATAAAATTAATATGTGAATAAATTACCCATCTAAGAATAATTAGTATAGTTTTTTAATAAAATATATTGATTAATTTTTTAGAGTAATGGGGTTTGATGTATCAATTAAAAAACATTCCAAAATAATCAAAATTACTATAACCTAGTATTGAAAATGAAAAATAACTATCTAATATATATTATATGAATGAAAAAATATAAGAGTATAAAATAAATTATATAATAATTATATTATGAGATAATATATTTACATTTTTATGATAATTATACACAAGGATAATGTGCTTTCATAGCTTTTAGGAGTAATGTATAGTATTTCTTTATATATCTCATTTTGAAATTGATATTTTATGTGAATAAATATTATTCCTTTGAAAATATATTTTTAGACACACAAAAAACAAAAACAAATTTCTTATCTATTGATTGTTAATTTTTTTGGTTTCATTGTTGCCATTTTTAGTATATAATTCATCCAAAATAATGTTTGTAAATATTATTGACTATATTTTTTCTTATGATTAAGGAATATTTTTCCTTGATGTTTAAATTAATTATATTGTTTTATATATTTCATTTTACATATATATATATATGTATAAAAAATTATATTAAATTTTAATTTTGTTAAAAATAGTTCATAAGAATATTGTTAAAATATATCAACTCTAGTCATTTTCTTTTAACCTATCAGCATTTAGAATAGTGTGAAAGAAATATTTATTTTAAACATATTCCATATGAATGAGTTCTCCAAATATCATCCTATTTTTTTTGTAAATCATACTTTCTATTTCGTTCATGATTTTCCAAACTAATTTATATTATTTTTTTAAATAATTTTCTTTGAAAATAATGTTTATCCAAATGTAGGTGGTATTTATTCTTATTTTTTATAATAATTTTATAATATTATTATAAAATTATTTCTCAACTATTTCAATAACCTTTAATGATTTTTGGATCCATATGGAATATTTTATAGTTATAATATCTGAATTCTTTATTGAGATGATATTTTATTATGACTTATGGAAATAATTATGAAAAAAATATATTTTTGAATGGATAATTATGATATAGTAGAACTATGAATATTTTATTGAGGAAAATATATGTATGGTATTCAATTTTTGAAAATATTGGACCTATGTTTATACTTTCCACCATTTTTGTTATTACATTGAATCTTATGAGAAGATGTGCGGGGGATTAGAGATTGATCCTAATCCACTACGAACTCTATATACTATGTTTATGAGACTAGTCAGTGAACACAATACACTATGGGTTGGTATCCACAATTTTATGATGAAATTTTAGGAGAGTCTTGACATATGAAATGATTTTTCTAGGATTATTAATGTGACTCATACTTATTCCTATATAATTATTCCGTATATCAGAATCATGTAATCTAGTGTCTACACTCCAATTCCATATGCCTTATTTTATATTAAAATAATAAATATATTTATTGGTTATGGTTATGTTATGTTACATACATGAACCATTAATATATTCTGATACCCATAAGCTTATATGTTTCAAAGTTATTATTTTGGATAATTTTCATTCCAATTTAAACATATAATACATCATTGATAACCATTACTAATTTTTTCATTAACAATTTTTTGAATAATAATATTGAGTAGGGTATTTCATAAAGGGTATCATGTTAAAATAATATTTGTGGTTGATATTTATGATGTTTTAAAATAGATTTTTATATATATAATTTCAATCATACACTACCAATAATTTTTATGGTCTGACTTAATTTGAGATGTAATGTTTAAATAATTGATTTTAGGAAATAGATATATACATATATGGTTATCAGGTCTCTTATTTTTTTTATTACTGTGGGGTTTAATACATATTGATTATTTCATTGGGATGAATAAGATGATGAAACCTAAAATAACCAATGATTAACTATATGTGATGTATAAATAACCCAAAATTTATTTGGTTGAAATGAAAGTGTCATAATTTAGAACAATGTAGTACTAATGTTCTTTATCATGTGATTACTTATTATAATTTTTATTACATGATTCTCACACAATCCTATTTGATATTAGTCAATAACTAGAACTTGGTATAGTGATGTAAAAATGAGTGTGAGTGATAGTGAAATTTCATACCCACTGAGAAACCTAATTTGATTGGTGTTAGAGGGAAACATATTATTAGTATTATATCAACACTCTCTTGAGATAAATTGAATTAAAGGAAGCAGATTAGACTACAAAATTCGCCAAAAAATATCTCCTAGTCATTAAGTCCTTTATATGAAAACATCATCCCTCAATTAATCTATTTTATAATAAATTTATTTTGTATAAATGGGTCAAAAAATATAAATGATATTTTATATGGTTCTTAGAGAATGAAAATTATTATTGAAGAATTTATCATCTAGAAGGGGTGATAGATAAATAGTGGAAACTCATTAATAATATGTGGGATGAGGAAGAAATAAGCATCTTGAAAATATATAAGTTTAAAAAGATATTTGTAATAGATATTATTCTTAAAATATTATGATTAAAATGGATAAAGGAAACCATGATATAATGAAAAATATGAATGAATTAAATAGTACATTTGAATAAAAATTCAACACATTTCAACGTTTAATATTAGTTTTTATCATAGACTATGAATAAAAAATTAATATCTTCGTTAGTGGACTAGAACCATGTATCTATAATATTTTGGCTCTAAGGAAAATTCATATTTGTCAATAAAGGGTTTAATTATACATTATGGTAAAAATTTATAATTTATAATAAAAATATTCTTGTGGGTTTTTGGAATATAATATTAAAATATTCGCACAAGTAAACTCTGATGATAAAATCCATGATGGAATTAATATTATCTGTCATAATTGAAAACCACCACTCAGATACTATAATTTTAAGGAGTATGAAAATTATGTAAACACATGCACCAATCTAATGTTATTAATTAATATTGGAATTAAATAACCATAAATCCATGAGATAATGATAAATCCTATGAAATCATAACTATGTAAGTGGTTTAAGAAAATTAAGATGTAAAAGGAATAATGATCATCTAACCATTAAGTGAAATTGTATAGTTTGATTCTAGTTTTACTATGTCCATTAGGATAAGAATAAATATAAAGGAATAAAATAACAACACCATCTCCTATATATTTCATTATTAGTGAAAAAGAAAGGTTTTATGGTTATTGAATCTTATTTCTAGGACACAACTCTGATATAGGATTGTAGAATTGTTCTTCCCATAAATCATACTACCCTCACTTTTGCATATTTTGATTTCCTGTTTCCATTAATTAACTCTCTCTACATAGATCCCATATAAATCATTAGTAATGGGAAGTCACATTTTATTTCTTGTATCGAACTATTTTTACGGTAGTGGACAATAATTTTTTTAATAGAAAGTTATCTTTAATAAATATTTTTTTCCTCTTTAGGGATATAGTATAAAAAATATTTAAAAGACTGTAAAAATGAAAAAAAATATTACATGAATTCTCAATATTTAAATAATAATAAATATATAACCAATTAAATTAATAATATTACATTGATACAATAGCATAACAAATTGAAACATGAAAATTTGTATAGCTTCAGTCACCAATAATAATTTTCATAGTGGGAAGCACTATTAAAAAGTAACCAAAAATTAGAAATTTAATCAAAATTCAAGAGATCAAAAAATATAATCCATTATTCATACTAAAGTAAAAGATTATATAAGTAAATATGAGGTACATATAGGATTTGTAAAACATATATGACCATTTGTATCTTTAATGTTAGAATAGTAACTAAACCAAAAGGAATAGTAACATAGCCTTTATGAAATGTAATATTACCATTAGAATTATAGTAAAACTGTCTTGTTATTTTAATAGTATTTTGGTATCTAATAAAATAAATATATTTCAAATTTTATACAAAATTTTAATTAATTGCTAAATTATTTCAGGGAAAATAATAATAATTTTTTATCTATGGAAAGATATATATTTTTATTTTCATTAAAATAAATTATTATTATAAATTAAAAAATATAATATAAAATTATATTTCCGTCAAAAATATTTTATAAATTTTCATATATTTATTTTTTTTTAAAATATATTTATGAATTTTTTTACATATAAAATTGATCTATTCATAAAACGTTAATGTCTTTAATACATAATGATTTTATATAAAAATAAAATTAATCATATTTATGAATTTTTCTGCTTAAAAATATCTAATTATCCAAATCATTATGTTGAAATTATTAGAGGGATATTTTCTTAGGGATTTTTTATTTAATATTTAAATTTTAGTTAATAAAAAAAATTTAACGAAATATGTAAATTTTACAATATAAGTTAAACACGTTATTAATTTTATACGTGATGTTGTAGATAACTATTAGCACAATACCACATGAAACAATTATTTAATATATCCAAAATAATTAACAAAATGGGTATTATAAAAAATAATAAACAAATGAATAGTATTTTCTTAACACATTCCTCTTTACCTATTATAAATACCACACTATAAAATCAAACATATCCCCAAAACCAAAGCAACTTTTATTGTAAATAAGTAATAATAATACCTCTAAAATTTTATTCTCTAGGTCCTAGAGTTATTTTCATTGAAAATATTACATTTCAAAATAATAATTCTTTTAGGAAAGGTGTCGTCAGATGGAGTAAGGGGAGAACTCCAAATCACCCTTTTTAATTTTAATTACAATAAATATTTTCCATTTACTTGTTAATGATATATTCTATTAATATATATATAATGACATATGTGTCATAAATATACTGAAATTTTATTATATTAATGTAATAAGAATCTTTTAAATTCCCCTCATTTATTCTAAATTGGAACCATCCTTCATATTATGATTAGTTCACCACATCTATGGAGGACATATTTAAATTTTAATAATGAAATTCAAGGATGGTTATAAAAATATTTTCATAGTTACGTAAAATAATAATATTTATATTATATTCTAATCTATTTTATATAATTTTTAATTAATTATGATAAATAAATTTAACTAAATCAGTTCAACATGGTCAGAAAAGTTTCAAACATTATATAATGATTAAACACTGCAATTTATACATTAAAAATCATATTTACTATTATTTATTAATTAATATTATTAAAATTTTATCATTAATAAACACATTAAAAAAATAAAATTATATTTGGAGTTACAAGCCCATTTTAAAATAATATTTATAATTACCGACTAGTATATAATACATTTGATCCATGAAACTAGAATACTCAAAATGGGGAAGATCAAAAAATATCCTACTAAAATAATAAAAAGTTAATATAACATAATTAAATAAAATTATTTATACATATTAATTTATTTATAATAACTTTGTTTAATAAATTTAATTTTATTATTCAGAAGAATATACACAAAATCACTGAAAATTTGGCCCCATGGAAAGGCAACATCAAAACCACCTACTTCTTCATTTGGTTCGATCAATAATTATATCATTATCTATATTCATGACCTAAATTTTTATTTAATATATATATATGTTCGAGATATATATACACAGTGTGTATTCACTTTCGTTATTGGGAATATGTGAGTTTTAAAATATATGTTTTGAATTCCTTATTTTATCTAAACTTGTTTAAAGTGATCTTCTTAATTTATTTTATATTTCTATTTACCACTACATTAAAAAATTTATTCTAAATTGATTTGTAATAACAAAAATTATTATTTGTTAAAACTATTCACGTTCAATTTTTTTTAAGAAATTTTTTTTCTACTTTCTCTAGAGGTTATTTAAAATGTTCCCAACAAGTTACTTAAGATTTTACTATCAATATCAATTACTCGACACCATTATTATTAATATTTCAAAACACTAATTCTATATATAATAACTCCAATTTTACATTTAAATTTTATTTCCCATAACATTTTTATGTATTTCATGTATTATTAATCATTATGCTATATAATATTTTAATACATAGAGATAATATTGTACAAAACATTCCCTCTAATTGATATTTTTTATACTTTTTAATTATTTATCATTTCTTTATATAGAAAACATAATATTTTTCATTTTGTTAAAAAATAATATTTTACATATTATGATGTGATAGGTGGTAATATAATTATACATTCCACTAGTGAATTCTATAATTATTTAATCTAATGATACCCCATGTATGATGTCTGACTAAAAATCCTATAATACTATGTTATGTTGTCTTAGTAGTGATCCTTGACTTATTATCATCATGTCATGGTTTGTATTTTTTTTTAAATTTTTTCCATGTTGTTGTGAAATAGTGATCTCAATTTAATGATTATATGTGATTATATACAATGTGCTAAAATTTTGTGTTATATTGTAACACCTCTTGAGTATTTTTTTATACTTCATGACCCTGCTCGTCCCCTTAATAAGATTTATAGGTCACACATTTTATTGTTTTGTAGGATGTACATTGAGGTTTTTGATTTTTAAATGTATTTAAGATCACATTATGAATATTTATTTGGTAAATTTTTAGTTTATTTTTTATTGGATGATTTATTGATCAAATTATATAGACAATATGTCTCCAGATATATTTTATTGTTTCATGATATTTATCTCAAAAATGTGATAATATGTGAATGAGAGTCATGTTTTTATAAATGGTATTAGAGTAAGGCGTATTTTGTTTTGGAGTGTGTTAAAAACCAATGTTGGAAATAAAACATTATTAAACAAGAAAAATATAATTAAATACATATATTATTATATAAATTTTATTTATAATTTTCTAATTCTATAATCACTGTATTCTATTTTAAATTATTATTAATTATATTATTTTCATAAAGAAATTACCACATTTAATTAATGGATTAGAATAGTATATACAATATCAAAAATTAATTTTATGTTCAATGTAATAAATTTCCAATAGAGATACATAATATGATAAGAGTGTAAGTTGGGAAAATATTTATGGCACATTCACAATGTACATAATTTATGAAAAAATATTTCTAATCATGTGGAACATCAATATTTTCACTCGAGTTAATATTTATTTGTATATTAATTTTTCTAAAAAATGACACCAACATGTAGAGGATATTCATATCCCATAACGAAAGAATAGAGGAAAATTATATTGAGATAATATTATATATCAATTAGTTATCTATGTAAGAGAATTCTATATTTTCCATAATTCATCTAGGGTAGAAGATGACTATTAGTGGATGAAATAATGTATTAAACACCCACGTTAGAAATCAAATTAATTGAGTGAGATGATATTGGTATTTTATTTCGATGACTAATTTCCACATACAGTCCATCATACAAAAAGTGGTTATTAATTGAACCCAATAAAAGGGAGGATTTATAAATTAGTTATAATGAATAATGAACAATTATTATGTAAGGTTACTACTATATAATTTTCATTTACAATGATGTTAACTATTTTTTGAATTTATAGTAGACTAAATCCAATTCCTGAAACAGATTAACCAATTTGAGACCATGAAAACTATGATGACATATATGTATGTTCACCTAATTTTGAGTTGGAGATTAGTTATTATAAATGGTGTGATTGGGATAGGGATAAAATTTTATTGATTTTTGATTAATTCTAAAGCACCATGGGACAAATCTCATAGAGGTTATGAATTTTTTTTTCTAAATTCCATATACGTGGGAAGAAGCATCAGGGAAATTTTCTCAAGGGAGGGAGGATATTTTTCAAGTGTGAAAAAATAGGAATAAAATTAATAAATATCTAATTAAGTAAAATATGTAAACTAAAATGATGTACCATAATAAGATCATGAGAGATCCTTTATATGTGTTTAGTACATAATCTCAAAATAACATGGACACTACCAAATGTTATGTTCTAATCAAAATGGCAATCAAAGATAAGTGACAATAACAACATTGAAGTAAAATATATCATGGATATAAATATTATATCTCTATTTCAAAGATAAATTATGAAAATAATGTGGTGATAAATACATATATATTTAATTTAAGAATATCCTATTTCATATATTTTTGTTTTGTACCTTCTTTTGTATCACCCATGTTCAATACAATTTTCCAAAAAAATAAGAAATAGGTTTTATCAAATATATGGATGCACATTATGGTGTAATATAATCTTATAATGTAATAAAACCTCAAAATAATGTTGGAGGAACCACCAAAAAACTATCTTATTCGCTCTTTAGTGAATTTTAGTGTCATACTGGGCCACTATTGATTCTTCTAATATAGATCCAGCATCATCAAATGAGAGTGGGAAATTAAATTAAAAACCATAATTGTTCTCAACTTCTATACAAGATCAAGGAGGATGGTTAATATCATTTAGAAAATTATAATCCATGTTTAAATTTGTTTTCTTTTGATAAAACATCCCTACCTAAAATTATTGAGATAATGGTGGGACATTTTAGAAGACATGCACATTGTAAGGAAATATTTTGATGTATTTACTAAAGAGTTTCATGGTCTTCCTCTAGATTGATATTTTATGTTCTATATTTATATTATTCCAATATCACTACAAAATATCCTATAGTATATACTATGTGGCCTCTATTGAAATAGATTTACATAAAATGGAAAAGAAATAGAATATATAAAAGGGTTTTAAAAACTCTGGAGCTCCACCATAGGGTCTATTATTCCCCATTCTCATGAATATGGATAGGTCAATGAGTCATAGAATTGATTATCATGAACAAAAAAAGACATGGTAAAAAAAGGACCACCATATTTTTTTGATGACTTGTTTAGTCAGATACATAGATCTTATTACTTCCCTCAAACTGATATTCATTTAGGATATCAGATATTGAAGATGGATAAGAAAAATATATCCAATACACTCTTTCATAAAATGAATATATACTATAATATTGAATTAATTATATTAATACTCCTTTATATTCTATAAATTTTATAGTGATTGATTAATAAAATCATTATAGATAACAACAAAAAATTGGTTGAAATTTCTAATGAGATTCTCATATCTTCCAAAATTAGTGATAACCATTTGCATTATTTTTGGATTCTTATAAAGAATTACATAAATGATATGTTATGTGAAAAGTATAAGGAATTCATATTTCATATTGTAATATTAATATTCACATATAATTTTATCAAAATAATGGGTATATCTAAAGATCTATTAATGAAAAATATAATGAAGGAATAGTCTTGTCCAAAATTTATAGTGTAGATCCATGGAAAAAAATAATTTTTTAGGTACTATAAAATAATTTTTTATGAATATATTATAATTATCGAAACCCATAACAAATATAACTATGAAAAGTGAAATGTTTATATAGACTATGGAATGAGAAAACATATTCTTGGAGTTAATGGATAGGTTAATCACCGTTCCAATAATTAAAGTAAGCTCATGTGTTAAATGATTTTTTATATGAATTATTTTTTAAAATAGGCTATGGGGAATAATATTACTCAAAATAGTTGATGTTTTATTTGGAAAATTTTTTAATTATTGATTTTTAGTTATTTAAATTAATCATTACATTAATTATTTACTGGCCTTATCCCTATAGAGTAATGTTAAACCTATATATAGTTCCCAAGAGATTGAAGAATATATTCACATAGAAGGATCTCAATGTACATAAACAATATGGATAGTATTAATAGATGTATATATCTACTCAATCCATTAGAATTAATAAGAAGGTATAATAGATATATTGAATCTATCCTAAAATAAAATCAATCATACGGATTGAAAATTATATAGTCTTCAAATAAATGAAAAGGAAATACATTGGTTCCATAAAAGAAGGAACCATATAGTACCATGCTCAAATGATTTCCAATCAATCCATTCTAGAGAATATATAGATGAATCAAAGGGAGGATCCAGAATATAAAATAAGCAAGATACATAAATAAGGGAAAATCATCAAAGTTATAATCTGACAAAGAAGTAGTTATATGATTTGAGACATTTATGCACTCCATCAAAGCATTGGACAATGAAATAGATGATTGATGGTTAACAAAGATTAGTATTCTCTATCAACCCTAGGATTATATGTATATATAAAGTAATCTAGGATCACTAATGGAGGTAAATTTTAAAGAAGTATATTTGGGAATATACGTCTATGTACTTGGTTTTCTATCAACTGATGTGATAAATAGAAAATTCAGTTAGGATAACAAATCCCTAAACAATAATAATATATAAATTAAATAACATCACCATGTATGTATTTCATGAGACACATGAAAAAATAAATATGAAATAATTCCATATGTATTGTATTAAGTAATATTATTAACATATTTCACTTCATCTCCATTTAAGAGAACGTATCATTTGATCAATTTTTAAAAATATAATTTTCAATAGTGTTGAGGTTATAAGAGACACCATTATCCATTGTATCTATATGAGATCCATTGTTACCTCAATGTTATGAAAAAAAATTATCGTTCCATGAATATAGATTTGAAATTCACTATGAAATATCAATCGAAGACTGTTGTTCCCAAATAGGATCGACACTCTGGGGGGGGGGGAAACGAGTGGTTCCTTTTTATTTTATATAATTTTTTTTAACTAATTTAATAAATATTCATAAACTCTAAATATTGTTATAGTAATGATAAAATCAAATATAACATCACAACCCCATGTTTTTTTATGAAAAATATATAAATATGTTGAAGAAAAAGATATTCACAAGGTTCAGTAAAAATTCATACTCCTTTCCATGTTGTGTAGTCCTACCACCATGAATTATTTCACTACCTAATTTATAAAATATAAAGAAAAATAGTGGAGTGGTTTCAAAATGTTAGTAGTGACATTCCTACTCTTTTTTTGAACCCCTAATAATGATTTTCAGTGTCATCTTGCCCTCAACAATTTATACACACCAGAGAAAAAATGAATTATCTACATCAATTTGTAATTTTCCACTGTTACAAGATTCCCCATGATTTATATATTCGGATCCACTTCATAGTGCCTTCAAATCCTCTATAATTAATCTGAACCAAGAATTACCTATATAAAATATTAATGAACATAATATTTTAGTTCAATAACTTGTTTTTATTTAATATTAATGCAGAATAACACCCTAACAACATCTTCATCATTGGTAGTCAAATCAACATCAGTTTGATAATCTTATGTATAAATACCACTATCTAATTTTCCATGATCTTATTCTTCTTATGATCATCTTTTATCGACTAAGTAGAACACCAATTGTTAGCTCGTAGTTTCTCCATCCTATGGAACATTTTATAATGAATGTTTTTGTGTTGGATGACTCTGCGATGGGGCCACTCTAATGGGTATGTTCTAATGAATCCTCATGCTTGAAAATTAATATGATTATCGAATAGAACAACACTCTGATTTACCTCATTATGATGGAATTTCCTTGACATCATCTTGAAAAATGTTAGTTTGGGAACCAAATACTTGTTCAAAATTTTTCGAAGCTCTATCACACATGAATAATCCATTTTGACTAAATTAAAATTTTAGTACCCCCAGTTTCTGGTATGTAACCCTTGATACATGTTTTTCATGGTTTTAAAGTTTACGGGTGATGAATGGGAGAGTTGGGAGAACTTGGAATGATGTTTTGGGGCAAAGGGGAAGTTGCACGGGCGACACACGACTTGTCTAAACTGTGCGGCCAAACCGTGCGTAGTGGGTCTTGGAGTTAGTAGGTCCTGCACGTTCAACGAACGGTTTCCCTAACCATGTCGACAAACCGTGTGAGATGGGCGGTCGAGGCAGTAGCTGACGCATAGTTAGCACATGGTTTTTTAAAACGTGCGAACTAACCGTGCGAGCACTTAAATGGGATCCTTAAATTGTGTATCTCATGCGTTTTTGCATCTAAACGCCTTGTTTAAGCTACTAATCTGCCCTAACATTGGATTTTGGTTCTATTAAGGTCATGGAAGGTTCTCCCATTATTCCGAAGGTGATCCAAAGGCTTCTCTTGGTGAATCGAAGCCGGATTCTTGAGCTTTGTGATCGTTCATGTTTTGTTTCTTAGATCAACTTAGATATACATCTCCTATTCTATCTTCTACTTAGATCTATGCCTTATATGGGTAGATAAAAGTTTGTATAAGCCAAATATGATGATATTTGGTCTTTGATGTTTTTGGAGTAGAGATCTACGGATGATCCTTGGTGAATCAGCCAGGTTTTCATGTGCCTTATCTATTTCTTTGGGTTTTCATCAAAACCTTTGTGGTAGGAGGATTCTATCTAGACTCATCTTATTATAATTTATTGGATTAGTCTCAAATTGGGATATTAAATGGAATTTATTGTCAAAATCATGGAATCAATCTTCTTTAGTGATTATTTATGGATTTACTGAAATTGGGAAATCATGGTGATTTGTTGTGCAAAGTGATTGGCATCTTGAATTAAAAAATGATGATATTAAATTATTGATTTTCTGGAATGGTAAATGTTTTGATAAAATATGGGTTTTCAATAAAAAGGGTGTTTTATTGAAATGATTTGGTATTGAAATGGTTTTGATGAAATTGATTTATTCTTTGGTTTTCAATAAAAGTACATTTTTATTGAAATGGTTTGAATTGGTTGAAAACACTTGGTATTGATGGAAATGGTTTTCAATAAAATGTGTTTTATTGAAAGGGTGGTTTCGGCATGATTTTTGGGAATGTGTTGTGTGTATTCATATTTCATTTGGGATGGATAAGGGATAGTGGTCTCCCCCATAATTTTGGGATGGATAAGGGTTAGGGATCTCCCCCGTCAAACATTCATATTACATTCGGGACAGATAAGGGTTAAGGGTCTCCCCCATCATTCTGGGATGGATAAGGGTTAGGTCTCTCCCCCGTCAAACATTCATATTGTATTCAAGACAGATAAGGGTTAGGGGTCTCCCCCCTCATTCTGGGATGAATATTGGTTAGGGGATTCCCCTGTCAAACATTCATATTGTATTCGAGATGGATAAGGGTCAGGGGTCTCCCCCATCATTTTGGGATGTATAAGGTTTAAGGCTCTCCCCAATCAAACATTCATATTGAATTTGGGACAGATAAGGGTTAGGGGTCTCCCCCATCATTCTACGATGGATATGGGTGAGGTCTCTCTACCTTTAAACATTCATGCTGCATTCGGGACGGATAATGGTTTGGGGTCTCAAACCTTATTCTGGAATGGATAAGGGTTAGGGAACTCCCACATCAAATATTAATGTGCATTTGGTTGTATAAGGGTAAGAAGTCTCCCTCAGTAGTTCTGGGCTGGATAAGGGTTAGGGCATCCCTCTCTTCTAGGTATCATGCATAGTTGGTTGCATGGGTTTTTGAAATGGTTGGGTACGCTAAGAAGGGATCTTGAGAAATGGTTTTAATGCCTATTTAGTTATTTTTCTGAAAAAATAAATTTCTAGAATATTGGTTTCAATTTCAATCGTATGTTTTTGGTTTTAAATGGTTTTGGGATACTTTTTTATATTTAGTTATAAACATTTTTTGCAAATTTTTTTAATGTAAACTATTTTATATAATTGTTGCTAACTTTTCTATCCTAGTGGTGTGAGTAGGGATGTCATTGGGGAAAACCTACTGAGTTTTATAATCACCCTTGCTTTGGAACTTTTGTGCTTTTTCAGATGTCATGTTCTGGGACACAAGTAAAGGTAAATCATCTTATTGCTAGTGGATTGTGGTGATGCTTGGGAGATGTTTTGGAGCATTGAGCTTTCGGAGCAAGAAGTCATAGTGTCTTTTGATAGTCTTGATATGTTTATCTGTTGTGAACCTTTGTACCTGGTTTGGTTTTCTGCTATTGTGTACATTGATGTGGTTTGACATAACTGAGGTTTTTTATGTTTTCTTTCATTTATTCATGCATCATATAGTGAATGTTGGTTATGCAAGGATGGTTTAGGGGTTATTTCTAAAAGGTTAAATCATCCCCCACTTGTATCTGAAACCCTTCAGCATTTATTACTAGCCTTTGACATCTTGGGGGGTTTGGCTTAACGCCTTGAAATTACTCTTTGTACTCTCAAGACAATGAGAATTGGTGGGTCATTACAATGTGTATCATCTTATTCAATCCTTTCCTAACAAGTAGTCATCGATGTTCTTGGTGTTGGAGTTGAAAATCCTTTTTGACTATTACTTGGGTAAGAATCTTAGACAGAAGTAGGATTTTTGGAACTTGGAACATATATCATAAAAAGAAGTAGCTATCCTGTTTATACTGAACATCAAGTTACCAGGGAGTTGGGTACATATGTGTATGGAGACACTTCTAGAATCATGGAAATATCATTGTCATGGGTTTATCCAATGATTCAAGAATGACATGCATTGTAGAAGAATGACTTTCCGCTAGGATTGCATATCTCATTGTGAGGAATGTGTAAGGATTTTGCATAAGGTGCGATTTGAAAAATGCTGAAATTGTTTTCAAGTAAAAGATTTTGAAAAATGGGTAGTTGGTGTATTTAAAAAATGGTTAGATTTTCAAAAAGCATGCTGAATGTTTTTAAAAATGGTTGAACATGAAAATAGGTTGTTTTTGAAAAAAACATTTGTGATAGATGATGTGATAGAATTTTAAAATCTAATCCATCAGTTTCTAGAGAGTGAGATTGATAGAGCTTGTTGTTGGATTAAAAAATGGAACCTGGTAAGCCTCATAGAAACCAGTCTGAAGAGGCCAGTAAGAATGTGATTACACCTGAACCACAGTTGAATGAATAGTTGGTCCAATGCATCACTCAGACTTTTAAAATCGTTGAGTTGGTATTACAGCTGGATACTTTGTTTACGATATCTGTCACTGCTGAAAATCCAAATGGAGGAAGTATAGTTGTCTTCACTAGAAGAGATAAGAACTATAACACTTAGAGCAAGTGGAAATCAGACACCTTTTCTCAATGAGGAAAGAACAAATCGTAATCGGACCACAAGAGAAATTAACCTTTCTCCAATAGCCAAGAGAAATCATGGATGTTTCTTGTGTGGATCTACGAGCCACATTAAGCGGGAGTGTATAGAAAAACGGATAAAATGCCACAAGTGCGATAAGATGGAACTCCTTAAGAGATTGTGTCTCATTGCTCCAAGATTGGGTGTCAGGGACACTTATCTAGTGTCAGAAACACCATATTCCTTGATGAAACAAGTGAAATCCTGCAACAAGGAAAAAAGTGCAACAAAAAAACAATGGTATGAAGCTGAGCAGATGATTATTGATAATCAGGATGGACCATCTACAGTGAGAGGTATTATTCTTTTGAATTCTACCTTTTTGAATGCTTTTTTTGATACGAGTGCTCCCTATTCTTTTCATGCTTATCACATCATTTATCGATAGGATTTACACATACAATGATACCATTTCTTTTGAACCTAGAAACTCTTTTGAGTTAATGAGATTGTCGAGCCATCCTATGTCGAGTGTGTTATTTAGTTGCGGAAAATATAGAATTGATGTGTGATTACTCAGTTCATGGTATGGATGATTACGACACAATCTTGGGAATGGATTGGTTGGCGGATTTTAAGGCCCACATCGATTTCCATGCACGGACAATGAGTTTTGTGACATAGGATGGCGTTAGAAATTTCATTAGAGAGGATAAGAGTGGAAATGCGGGTGGAGAACATTGGATGGAACCTACTATTGGAACGATCTTGTATCAACTAGACGTTTTGTCCTTGGAATCAATGTAAGAGATCGATGAAAATAGTTTTCCAGCTATTGTGGATCAATTTCTCAATGTATTTCACAATAACTTCTCTGGGTGACAACCTCTAAGGGAAGTGGAGTTTACGATTGATCTCCTTCTAGGGACTAGTCCTATTTCCCTTCAGTCTTATAGGATGACACCAATGGAGTTAAGGGAATTTAATGTGAAATTTATGGATCTGGAAAACAAGGGTTTATTTGACCACGTACGTCTCCATGGGCAGCTCCTGTTTTACTCATAATGAAGGCAAATGGAACTCTTCATCTATGTATTTATTATCGTAAGATTAACCAAGCTACAATAGAGAACAGTTATCCACATACAAGAATTGATGACCTGTTCGATCAATTAAGGGGAGCTCAGTGGTTCTCTAAGATTGACTTGCGGTTAGGATATCACCAATTTAGAGTTCAGAAATAGGATATTCCAAAGACAACTTTCAGAAGTTGATATGGACAGTATGAATATGTAGTTATGCCTTTTGGACTAACAATTGCACCAATGGTCTTCATGGATTTGTTGAATCAGATATTTCAACGATATCTTGATCCTTTTTTTATGGTGTATTGCGATGCTTTGAGAACATGGTTAGGTTGTGTTCTCATGAAAGAAGACCATGTGGTTGCATAGGGATCAAGGCAGTTGAGGGTGCATGAGAAAAATTACCCAACACATGATTTGGAGTTATTTGAGTCATCCATGCCTTGAAAACATGGAGACATTATCTCTTTGGTGAGAAATTTATGGTGTTTACATATCACAAAAGCTTGAATCACATTTTCTCACAGCGAGATTTAAATATAAGGTAAAAGAGGTGTTTGGAGTATCTCCAAATGTTTGACTTTGACTTGATGTACACACCAGGGAAAGGAAATTCAGTGGAGCATGCATTGAGTAGAATGACATATGCCCAGTTGGTGAAAGAAGCTTCAAAATAATGGTAGTTGATGTCAGTCTTAGCTGACATGCATGTGGAATGTAAAGACATAGGTGATAATTCCATTTTATATTCAGCTACGGTTGTTCCTAATGTGGTAAAAATGGTAAAATTGGCACAAACATCTAATGCAGAATCTCTGGATTTAATTTCAAAATGCAATGGTGGAGAGACCATTGAGTGATGGAAACTAGAGGAGGGTTTAGTATTGTGTTTCATATATCGAATGGCTGTACCTATGGTTTGTTAGGAACAACTTTTTCATGCTTACCACCATTCAAGATGGGTTGTACATCCATGCACACTGAATATGTATAAGGCATTGAAAGCACAGTTTTGGTAGAGCGGCATGAAAAATAAGGGTGGACGAGTTCATCTCATGGTGCTTAACTTGTTAGCAGGTTAAAGCAGAGCATCAGAGACCAGATGGTATGTTACAATCATTACATATCCCACTGTGGAAATGGTATCAGATAGTGATGGATTTTTTTATAGGTCATCCACGAACAGTTTGGAAACATGATTCCATTTTATGGTGATAGTGGATTGTCTGACCAAGTGAGATCATTTGATCCCTATTTGTAAAACCCATACGGTGGATGATCATTCAAAAATCTATATCTGAGAAGTGGTAAAGGGGCATGGTGTATGAGAATCTATAGTCTCAGAAAGAGATCCAAAGTTTATATCATGTTTCTGGAAATCATTAAAGCAATCCTTTAGGACTTAGTTGACTATGAGCATGGTGTATCATCCTCTGACAAATGGGTAATCCGAGCAGACAATACAATCATTGGAAAATATGTGGAGAGCTTGTGTAATGTATTTTGGTGGCTCCTGGGAGGATAATATACCCTTAGTGAAGTTCTCATACAATAATATCTATCAAAAATCTATATACATGCCTCTGTTTGAAGCATTGTATAAGTTTCCTTGTTATTCTACACTATACTAGGTGGAAACTGGTAAAACTTCACTAGTTGGGCCAAGCATTTTCCAAGAAACAACGGAGAAGATTCAGTTAATTAGATACAGGATGGAGATGGCTCAGAGTCGTCAGAAATATTATTCAGGTCACAGTCGAAGACCATTATTATTCATTGTGGTTGATCATGTCTTCTTGAGGATATCTCCAAGGCTTGTACATCGTCGTTTCAGGAAGAAGGTCATGTTATCTCCTAGATTCACGGGACTTTTTGAGATACTGGAACGGGTTGGAGAGGTGGCATATCGGTTGGCATTACCACCATGGTTCTGTTTGGTGTATAATGTATTCCATGTTTCTCAGTTGAAAATGTATCAACCTTATCCTGACCATGTGATTAGATGGGATCACGTTGAACTAAAGTCAGATTCTTCATTGATACATATTCTGATACAGATTGTGGATAGGAAAGAGAAAGTCTTTTGTGGAAAAAGCATTGGTCTAGGGCCGGTTTTATGGCCGCATGGTGAGATTGAGGAAGAGACATGGGAACGTGAGAAAGAAATTAAAGTACATTGGTTAGAACTCGTTCATTTGGGTGATGGTTTTCTACTTTCTGATGATGGAAAGACCAATGGTGGGGAGAATTTAGTATCCCCGGTTTCTGGTATATAACCCGTTCTACATGTTTTTCATGGTTTTAATGTTTAAGTGGGATGAATTGGAGAGTCGGGAGAACATGGAATGATGTTTTGAGAAAAAGGGGAAGTCACATGGGCGGTGCACTGTTTGTCTAACCGTGCGGCCAAAACGTGCATGAAGGGTGGTCGAGGCATTATTTAACGCACAGTTAGCACACGGTTTTTCAAACCGTGCGGGCACTTAAATGAGATCCTTAAATTGAGGATCTCACACGTTTTTGCCTCTAAATGCCTATTTAGGCTCTTATACAGCCCTAACTTGAAATGATTTTTCTCCTAAGGCCATGGAAGGTTCTCCTATCATTCTAGAGGAAATCCAAAGTCTTCTCTTGGTGATTCAAAGCGGAATTCTTGAGGTTTGTGATCATTCATGTTTGGTTTCTTAGATCTACTTCGATCTACACATATTATCTTGGTTTATTAGATCTTCATCCATTATGGGTAGATCTAAGTGTGTGGATTCCAAATATTATGATATTTGGTCTTGGTTGTGTTAGGAGAAGAGATCTAAGCAGGATCCATGGTGAATCGGCCCGGTTTTCTTGTCTGTTCACTGTTTTTTGGGTTTTCCTCAAAACCATTGATGTTGGAGGATTCTCTCTTGACTCCTCTTGTTAGAATTGATTGTCTTAGTTTCACATTGGGTTATTGAATCTAATTTATTGTGAAAAGCATGGAATAAATTCTCTTTTAGTGATGATTTATGGTTTGAGTAAAATTGGGAAATCTTGGTGATTTGTGGTGCAACGTGATTTGGCTTATTTTATTAAAAAAGGATGATGTTAAATTATTGATTTGCTAGAATGGTAAAAAGTCTGATGAAAGATGGTATTTCAATAAAAATAGTGTGTCATTGAATTGATTTTCTATTGAAATGTCTTTTTTGATATTTGTTTATTCGTTGGTTTTCAATAAAGTGCATTTTTATTGAAATGGTTTGAATTGGTTAAACACACTTGGTTTTGATGGAAATGGTTTGCAATAAAAGGTGTCTTATTGAAACGGTGGTTTTGGCATGATTGTTGGTAATCTGTGGTATGTATTCATATTTCATTTGGGACATGTAATGGTTAGGGGTTTCCCCCAGCATTCTAGGATAGATAAGGGTTAGGGCTCTCCCCCGTCAAACATTCATATTGCATTCGGGACGGATAAGGGTTAGGGGTATCCCCCATCACTCTGGGATGGATAAGGGTTAGGGCTCTCCCCTTTCAAACATTCATATTGTATTCAGGACAGATATGGGTTAAGGGTCTCCCCCATCATTCTGGGATGCATAAGGGTTAGGGCTCTCCCCCGTCAAACATTCATAATCTATTCGGGATAGATAAGGGTTAGGGGTCTCCCCCATCATTCTGGGATGGGTAAGGGTTAGGGATCTCCCCCATTATACATTCATATTGCATTCAATATAGATTAGGGTTAGGGGTCTCCCCCATCATTTTGGGATAGATAAGGGTTAGGGATCTCCCCCGTCAAACATTCATATTGTATTCAGGGAAGATAAGGGTTAGGGGTCTCCCCCATAATTCTGGGATGGATAAGGGTTAGGGAACTCCCCCATCAAATATTCATGTGCATTGGGTTGGATAAGGGTAAGAAGTCTCCCCCATCATTTGTGGGATGGATAAGTGTTTGGGATTCCCCCGCTTCCATGTGGCATGCATGGTTGGTTTCATGGGTTTGTGAAATGGTCAGGTAGACTAAGAAGGGATCTTGAAAAATGGTTTTAAATCTTATTTAGTTATTATTCTGAAAAAATAACTTTCTGGAAAATTTGTTTCAATTTCACTTGTATTGTTTTGGTAATAAATGGTTTTGGGAAACTTGTTTACATTTAGTTATAAACTGTTTTGAGAAATTTTATTATATAAACTGTTTTATATAATTGTTTCTAACTATTTTATCTTAGTGGAGTGAGTAGGGAAGTCATTGGAGAAAACCTAATGAGTATTATACTCACCCCTGCTTTGGATATTTGGTGCTTTTACAGATGTCGTGTTTCGGGAAACAGGTAAAGGTAAAAAATCTTATTGCTAGTGGCTCGTGATGATGCTTGTGAGATGTTGTGGAGCTTGCAGCTTGTGGAGCACGAATTCTTAGTGTCTTTTGAGAGTATCGAGTTTTTTATCTGTTGTGCACTTTGGTAGCAAGTTTGGTCTTTCGCTGTTGTGTACTCTGATGTGGTTTGACATTAATTGAAGTTGTATAATTTTTATTTCATTTATTCAGGCATCATATAGTGAATTTTGGTTATGCTTTGATGGTTTAGGGGTTATTTCTAAAAGGGTAAATTATCCCACACTTGTATCTGAAATACTTCGGCATTTATTTCCGGCCTTTGGATTCTTGGGGATGTACCTTAAGGCCTAGTAATAACTCTTTGTACTCTCAATCTAATGGTAATTGGGGGGGGGGGGGGGTCATTACACAAATTTATTGATATCTAATTTTATAGGCACCCTAGAATATAAAATTTGGGAAAACAAAATCTTTATTATACTAAACAAAATTCACAACACTCGAATTTCTCATTAATTTATGCATTTATTTTTCAATTCATAAACGCCTCTATATATTTTTGTAATCTTCTTTAATACTCAATAATCTAATTAAAATTGAAAATATCTTCATTTTTTAAAACTTTTCATCTACCAGAATCATTATTCTGATTCTTCATTAGGAATATTCACTATGATGAAGGCATATTAAATCATGAATATGGACCACTATAATTTCATCATGTTCCAACTGAATGTCTTCTCATATAGATACTCTATATCGACACATTATTATATCATTTGAAATATTTTCAACGTATTTCACATTTTCTTGTATTCCATAGACTAATGATCCCTTATCAAATGAATTATAAAATCTAATGTCTTTATCAGTGTCAAAATGAATATAACAGATTAGCCTATGCATAAATATGAGGAACGTTGTCAGGATCAGTTTGAAGAGTATTCACCTCTTCCATATAAAAAATAAATTCTACTTTTATTTTTTTTATTAAACCACATAAAAGAGAAGGAATTATGAATTATTTTATTCTCAAGCCAATTGTAATTAAATTCATCTCGTTTATCAAGGTTGACTAAATATTTTATCATCATTCACATAATAAATATTTTAATTCTTATGATTTATCATATTTTCTAACAATACAATAAATATCAATTAGTATACATATGATAAGACATATCATCTATTATAAAAAGGATACCAACTATATAAATTTAACATGTTTTAGAATCCATTATGATTGATTAGTATCCCAAATCATATATTTTATTCAGTATGACCAATCTTCCAGCTTAATTATATTTTCATGCTGATGATTATCATACTGTTCGTATTCATCCTTTAATTTCAATAGTTTCTCACACTATTGTGCAGCATCAAAGAATAATTCTCATCATATTCTCTTATCTTCCCCCAACTATGGCTTGAATCATGAATTATTCGTGATATTAAATATTTTTAGGGTCTTTATAGAATCGAAATAATTTCATTGTGATGTATTTTATCTTCCCATTATTTAATAAAATTTTTTCTTTCCAATCGAGCCTCAATTTGATCAATAGAACTAGTTCTACCCCATTCTGTCATTAGGATTTCATCCTATGTTTCTCAGACTACTTAATATTATTTTTGAATGACACTAAGAAAATTCATTTCATTATAAATATTCTTTCCAACACAATAATAATGTTTTGAAAATAAAAATATAATAGATCATATTCAATGAATAATTCCGATGGGCTGAGTATGATTCCAAATATATAGGGTCTAAGTATGATGTTTTATGTCTAGTATGAATTCATAGTCAGTATTATGGTTAGTTCAATGGTTATTGTACAAAATCAAAAACTCCACCTTTTTTAACATCAATAATATATCATATATTGACAACAAATACATCTAAAATAGAACATAAACATAAAAATATCCCCCATCATGCTTGTTTTCAATACCCACATCAACCATTTTAAAATAATTCCACTTGTTTTATTTTTTCAATTCTTCTTCTTATAATTTAATTCCAGGTCCCCCTATTTCCAATCTCTCCCTGATTCCACTTATCTCCCACTTATTGAAAATAATATTCTAAGAGGGGAACCTGAAAATTTTCCCCCTTATTGACAATTTATATCATTTCAAGGGGGTATAACTTTTCAGCTCAAAATATTGAAATGATGACTTCAGGAGAAAATATGTATATCATTAGTTACATAAAAAATACCCTTCAATAAAATATCTCTATGTCTACATGGTTGAAATCGATGTAGAAATCCAGAGTGTATAATCATGACTTTAAATGATGTACACCACATTAATTTCAGGAAGTTAGTATTCAATTTTTCATTAACAATTTTTATTTGAAGGGAAATTTTAAAATTTTTTGTTTTTGATAAAAGTAAGACGCACCGATATAAATAATAATATCATAATTTTCATGTGTATTATCAAAAAATTCATCAAAAATAATTTTGAAACACCTCATTAATTTATTTTCCATGAGTAGTAGGAGACTCATATATTATCATTCTTACTTCCTCTTCTTGATTTACCATCATGTTAGAAAAAATAAAAATATTTTAAGAAAAATAAGTTACATAATTGATTCTTAGAAGCCACATTCAGATTAAAATTCCCCTCACTGTCTTTAATTTTTCTTCAAATTTATAAATTTTCCATTGGATGTATTTTCATCAATATTTTCAACATTCCTAGAGTATTTAACAAGTTTCCATTCAAATGAAGACTATTCTGTTAAGGATGTCAACATATTTTATTCAATAATATAATTTTTTTTGTAATGAGTATCTAATAACTCTTTCATTTAATTCTCTTATTATATAAGGATAGTAAAACTACATTTAACAACATTGTTTCTTTGTCACAAATTTTTTAGTTTTACATAATTTTCAAATCTCCATCTGTTGAATTCTTTTATCAATAGTGTTCTCACATTAAGAGACCTTTTTCTTCCCTAATTATTCAACTGATATTTTTTTTGTTTTATATCATTCTTTAAATGGATTCATTTTCTTGCTAGATAATTATTCATTCATTCCGTTCTTTATAATTCCGTATATTTTTCACAACGTTCTTAACATACTCTACATTCAGCATAATCTACATTTCCCATTTTGGTTCCACGTTAATTTTATGAACAATTGACCTTCTTTTTTAATCATTTATCCACATTTATTTATACTTATTTATTGGTGGAAACATTTTATACCCGCATGAATATTCTCTATGTCCAAAATATCCACAACAAAAATAGAAATATCTAAAAATTAATTTTTTCGATGATTGTAAACATGTTTAAAACATTGTTGTCTTTTATTAAAAATTTGTTTACAACATTTCTATGGATAATAAATTCATGAAAAACTACCATATTTCTTGGGGAATGGTGTTTTCTTACAAAACTAATTTGGTAATCCTTTATTCCCAGTTTATTTAGAAGACTCATCCTTATTTTCATATTATTTGGTAAAGTCTTCTCTTATATTTTGTATATCACATTGTGTTATAAGAAGAAATGATTGTGTTTCTAAAAACACCATTTATTTATTATACATACTAAGTTAAAAAAATATACCATCTTTTCCAATTCATCTATCATAATGTTATTTTTGTTATTTCGTATAAAATGGTTAGATACTTTAATGTTGAGGTTTGCATTACCAGCTGATCATTATTCAAATAATTATACTTTAAATTCAAGATGAACAATATTCTCATTCTAATATCTAATAAATTTGTGATTTTCATTTTCTTTCATCATCTAGTCATTATTCACAAAACATATTCATTTATATTCGTTAATTCATTCTTTTGTTGAGTATTTCTATCAATTTATTTTTTCATATCTCTTTGAGAATCCTTTATTTTTTGATATCTTAATAGTTATCACCATTTTTAGAAGAATTTATTATATTTTTAACTAGAGAAATAAAGGTGAGTAGATGATCTAATTCATCATCAGATGTGGAGTCATTCTTCTTTCTTTAGATTATATAGATTTTCATCATCTAGTAATATTGAAATATTACTCTATCCATATTCCACATTTTTTATAAGGATTTTAATTATATTCCATAGACTCATGTTCATCATCATTATTATGATGACATTTCATTTCAAAATCTTCCTTCCCATAATAATTTTATCATTTTTTGGTTTTAGTTTTCTAATTGCATTATTTTACTTCTGAGAACATAGTGAATAAATTGTGTTGAAATATTCACAATCATCCTCTTCATACAAATAAAATGATAAATCATTAATTTTTTTAAAATAATTTCTTTTTAACAATGATTAGATGTCCATTTTTTTGGAATGTTTCTTTACCTTTCATAACAATCCCTCTTCTCATTTCACAGGATACAAGAGTACAGTTATGATTATCCAATGATATATTTCCAAGATAATAATCTTCCAAATATAAAACATTTTTATCAAACATATTAAGAAATTATCTCAAGATATTTTTAGATATAGTTGTGTCATCTAATTTCACTATGATAAATCTTATTGGGATAAACATATGATTAACCCTTGTAAAAAAGAAACTAGTCAACTCATACTCATCCATTTTCCTATATTCATATTTTATCCTCCAAATTGATAACTTTTAATTTTTCAACTTTTTCTTTCCTTCATAAATGTTCTTTAATTTATAATAGATATCATTTTTAATTATGAATCACTTTATTCTATGAAATAAACAATTATATAGTTATCATTTTTAAGAATTTAATTATTCATGAGATTTCTCTAATAAGTTGTAGTTAGTAGAGTCATATCATTATGAGGAATAAATCTATAAATAGTTCATTCCAAAACATCATACCCATGATACATAAGATATGAAATCATTATACCCTTCAATATATGATACTTTTCACTATTTAATATAAGGATCTCATTATAGTTCATAGAATTGAATTTTACAATTCTCATTTATGAATTATATAGACAAAACTAGATCTCCAATACCAAATTTTATTCCCAAATTGTACCAGAACACCTGAGTGGGGTGGGGTTGAATTATTGGTTCCATTTTATTTGATAATATTGTTTCTTAACTCATGTAATAAATTTTCTTAACCAGTTAAACATGTTAATTTTAGGTTCCACTCCAATAAAACTTCCCAAGATCACATTTTTTGTAAAAAAACTACAAAGAGAAGAAATAAAAAAATATTTAGATGGGCTGGAAAAATGAAATAATACTATCCATGTTTGATAGTCCCAACAATATGGATTTGTTAATAATATTTTAAATGAAATTAAAAGGGAAAAGCAATAAACGATTCTACAATCCTAGAATAAATGTTCATGCTCTAGTTTGCTAAACCTTCTAACTGTCCTTTTGAGTATCCATTTTCCTACTACTAGTTATAGACCATAGAAAAAAAATAAATACTTTTTTTCAAATTTGTAACTGACTATAGATAAAATATTCATCTACTTTCTTCTTTTTTGATTCACATCAGAAAGCCATCACATTATAAAAAATTAATATGAATCAAACTTTAAATGTTCACAATCAACCATAACATCAATAATTAATTCATTAAAAAAAATTTCAACTCAATTATTCTTGAAAATAAGTCTATAAAACTTTCTCATAAATGATAGTTTGATTATCCTTAGTCTGATAACATTCTATCTGATTGTATCCTTTTTATTGGCCTTGGCATGATTCTCTTTCTTCACTTATTTCATCAACATAATAGAAACTCAATTGGCAGCTCAAATTTCGTCCTTCAAATGGATCATGGTCTCACGAACCATTCTATGAGATATATTTCTCCAATGATCTCACTTCTATGAAAATGTATTTTTGAAGTTTCATCCTTGAATTTTACATTGATGATCAGATTGAACCACACCCAGATTGATCTAGTTCTGATAGAACATCCCCAGCATTAACCTAAAAAAAGTCAAGTTTGGAAGTCAATACATGCTCCAAAATATTCAGATCTATACTGAACGAGAACAGTTATGGTTTTCCATGTAAAAATTTTATGATTTCTCCTTTTGCTGGAATTCCATAATTGAAAGGGTGGGAAAACGAGAATCATTTCCCACTCAATAAAATTACAATTTCCATATTTTAATTTTCATTTATCTCTTCATAGATGAATTATTTATCTTTTCTCAATACTTTTAAATGATTATAAAATCTTTTTGTATCTATTCAATTCATCACACTTCTTAACGATTAAATAAATTTACTCAGTCTTATTATTTTGTTAGATTATTTATTATTTTTATAAATTATGATGAATATAAATGAAAAAATAATAATGGAACAGTATGATGACCTCTCGAATACATTGAAATTCATCTCATAAAGGTTATCCATATAATGTATTTATCTACCCATATAAATTATCTTCAATGTATTTCAACTTGTATTCCATAACATAGACCAATGATCTCGTGTTGATTAAGTTCAACATCTGAAAACATGATCAGTGTCCACATCTATCTAATGAACTGGTCTCTACTTCACGTCGAAGAACGTTTTATGCTCCTGTTTGATGGGTTGATACCTATTCTTGAGAAAAAATAAATTCCTTTTTTATTTTTCCATTGAAGTAATTATAATTGATCAATGTATGAATTCTTGTTCTCTCGAACCAATCGAAATAAAATTCAAACTGATGAACATGTTTAACTAAATTTTTTATCATCATTATGTTTATCCATCATTGAATCCTTCTAATAAGTAATTGTTTCTAAAATATCAACACATTCCCAATCAGTATACCTATGATAAAACATGTAATTTGATATACCAAGGATACCAAAAATAAAAACTGAATCAGTGATAAAATCCATTATGATGTATCATTTGTGGAAATGACTTATTTTATTCATTATGATCATTCTTCCAATATATTGATATTTGCATGTCGATAAATATCATAACTATGATCTTCATCCATGTATGTTTAGCGCTCCTCGCACAGAAGAGTATAGGACATAATATATTACATTATATTATCATCTCTTCCACCCACCCCGTCTTGTATAATGATTTCTTCATGATTTTGAATATGTTTAGGATAATCATTTAATCATCAAACATTTTTAGGATGTATTGTAACATACCATACCTTCAAAAATATCGTTCATTCCAATCAAGAGTCAATATAATTGGTGGTAATTATTATCCCTATTTCCTTATAAGGACTTTAAATAATTTTTCTCATTAAACATATGAAAATTGTTAATTATGACCCAAAAGTTCATTTCGTACATAATAATATTTCTACAATCTTTTGACATTCTATAAAAATACCAATATGATGGATCATATTAAATTACTTATGTCTATGGTTGAGTAAAATTCCTTATACAGATGGCCTTGGTCCGAGGTTTTATATTTGGAAAAGATTCTTGGTCAGTCTGATGGTATGTTCAAAGGTTTGTTTCCATAAACCAAAATCCCCCATTTTCCCAAATTCAACTATATATCTTGTATTGAGAAAAATATTCATCCAAAATACATCATGGTCTAAAAAAATATTAAATTATAATCGAAAATAAAAATAAAAAAAAACTTGTGGATATAATGAGAGATAAATTTTCTTATTTTCAATAGTAGATTGAATCGATATATATCTTTTTTTAAGTTCTCATAAAATAATATATTCCCATTGAGCATGCCGATGGATATTTATTAAGAACTATTTGGTAAGAAATTTAAAACTCTTACTTTTTGAGATGAAGATAGAGAACATAATCTTTTGGATACCAATGTATTTGATGAAATGTCTAAGATGGTCCAATCCATTCAACAAAGAATCAATAAAACATAGAGTTGATAGAAAATTTGTACTAACAATTATCCACGATTCCATGATTTTCAAATTAGACATAAATCTTTCTTTTACATATCGTCATGATAGAAAATAATTGTTTTTTGAATAAGGGAATTATAAATACTGTATACATCAACCACTTTGAGATTCTTAATTACATTAGAGTTGTAGACTATTAACCTGAAATCCCACTAAACAAGTTTCTATTTTATAGGGTTTTCAACATGTCCTTAATTATTAATAATATAAAAAATCAATCAAATGTGAAAAATCTATATTTGATAAAACTTTATAATTATATCTCATATGGGGATAAATTAATTGGGGTCTTAGAAAATAGAAAAAATGTTTTCTCCATCCAAATAACTCACCTTGACAAAGTATTATGGAGAAAATATTTAATTAAAGAGGTAAGAGAATAACATGAGGAGGTAATGAAATTTAAGTACCCTCAACTATTTTCATAATATTATATAAAATGAAATTTTAAAAATGAAATTTAAAATTGCTATAGAATGAAATTAATACAATTCTTAATGATAAAGGTAAAAATATTATTTAATATTTTTGTATATATTTTTTTGATAACAATATATTTTTTAAACTATATTATTATATAATTTTATGAACTCAGACGTACATTTTCTAATTCCTAGAGATTTAACATGGTTATAAAAATATATATATTTCAGTGAATTATTATTTCATTTTAAATTTTAATTATATATTTATGGAAAATCCTAATATTTTTTATTCATTTTTCATCCTTACACAATAATTAAAATAAAGTTTTTGGCTATTTTTCAAAGAATATTTGATTTGTGGTGGACATTGAAATTGGAAAAAATATATTATTATATATAATTGTTAAATAAATGGTTAATTTCATATGGAATGGTATAGAAATAATTATTTAATTTTCACATGAACCAATTACGATTATTAATTACAAGAATAATCGTTATTTGTTATCCTGAAAAATATAATTAACTAATGAATATTTTATCATGAAAACCCATATTATTTCAAAATAAATAACACCCTTCACTACCCCACTTCACCCAATATCTCAACACAAATATTGTAATAATTATTCCAAAATAATTCATAAGGTATATATATTTTACCTAGAGATTTTTTCCTCGTCCAAATATTACCCATTAAAGGCACAATGCTATTATCCAAGGAGTTATCCTATGGAGTAAGTTTATGACTCATAACCAATCTTTTCCATTTATATTCCTCTAAATATTCTTCTTCAACCACCAATAAATATTGTCCATTAATGCATACATAATGACATAAATATCATAAATATATTGAAATTTTATTATATTAATGTAACAACTATAATCAACATGGATCTCATTTATTAAAAACAATAATCATCACCAAAATTATTATCTCTTCACCACCTCTATGGATGAAATTTTTCATTTTACACTACTACATTATTGGTTGAAAATAATAATAATATTTTCATAAAACGTGATAAAAATGAATATTCTTATCCATCCCAAATTCCAAAATGCGTTAATAATCATGTTTATTTAATTAAATTGAATATGATCGACATGGTAAATTAAATGAAATAATTTTCCATAAAATGAAAAACAATTATGAATTGTAATTATTTTTAAAAGATTATCGATATATAAAATTATTAAATTTTATAATGTTTATAACACTATACAATAAAAATTGTTTAGTTTTAGACCCATTGTATAAAAACATTGATAATTACTAGGAAACTAATGTGACCTATGTTCCATGGAAGGAACATCCAAAAGACATTGAACATGAACATCATACACTCATAAAATTATAATTAAATTACATAAAATAATGGTAATAAATAAAATAGACATGAGAAATTTTTAATGTGAGTATTTAATTAATTAAATTTTATTATTTGGGTGTCTATACACATGCACGATATATATTAGGACCTGGGGTGTGGAAATTTTCCACCATCCTCTTATTTATAAATGTAATTATTCCCCTCTCATTAAATTTTTTTTTTTTATTTTTTAAGTCCTTGAAATTATTTTTTATTTTTAACATATGTTCATAACATATATAAATACCTTATTTTATAATTGTTTATATATTTAATGTTTCTTATGTCCCCTGCTCGGTTTCTTCTTCAAATAAATCTATATTAAATGGAACTTCTATATTTATCACTACCTTATATATAAAACACTATTAAAGGATTATATAATCTATGATTTCAAAAATACTCATTATTTAATGTAAAATATTATATATATTTTTATGGTTTTTATAAAAAAATATGTTATTATCTTTTATAATGGTTATTTACTCATTTAATAAAACATTTCTTCAGTGGATCATTTATTTACCTCCATCCAACTCCATTATCATGTCTATTTATTTTTGGAAAACTATATATTTCATAACTACAAATATTTATTCATATATGGTGTCCCGAACAAACCCGGGTTGACCTTGGACCGGTCACTCGAGCGAATCCATAAAATTTCCTTGGTTGGTTCGTGGAAAAAGTGTATCAGAGGAGGGCCTTGTTATATGGGGTGTCAAGTAGCTTGGGGATTAGGTGTGTCTGGACTCGAGAGGTAGGTGCGGGAAGGACATCCTGAACCCTTGCCCATACCGAGACTCGAGTATCCAACGGTAGTTTGGGATTTGAGTTTTTCATTTTCTTAGTCTATATGGATGAAAGATTAGAAAGAAGTGATCCGATGTTACACGATAAGCTTTCATGGAGAAGCGACACATGTACATCCTGAGAGCATGATTCAAGATACTTCCTGTGGTGGATGCTCGCTCAGAACATGGTCTTCTAAGCCATGTTATCGGGTTGGCATAGCCACAAGTCCATTAATTTTGGATGTTTTGATATGAGTTATGTTTGGGGTTAGTTTTTACTGACTTTAGTGGATTTCAAATAAGAAATTTCTTCATATTAAAAGGGTTTTTCAAAAGGGGAATGTGGTTTTAGAGTGGAAAAACATGTTTTGGAATGGAAATTGTTTTCTTTTAAAGGAATGTGAGGTTTTAATGGAAACAAATTCGTGGTGTTTGGGATTTTGTTTTGGGATTTCATTATCACTTTTTTTAATGTGAAGTGGAATATGTTTTGTAATTTAAAAATATATTGCTTTAATGATAACTTACTTTTTTCAAATTGTTTTGGAATTTTTGCTTTATGCTGAATGATATGTTTTGAAAATGAGATGTGTCTGGAATTGATCTTTGGAATTCCTGTGAGGGATCACGTATATATAGGTGTGCATATTGAACATGGATTATTGATGGTATATGTGGATGGGTGCATGAGCTTTTAAAATGATTTCATTATATGCGAGACTTCATGGGATACCAATGGCAGGTACTTAAGTTGTTTAGTTTTCTGAAAATGGTTTTCAAAAAGATAATTTAAATTTTTTGAAAGGTATGAAATTGTTTAGTGTTCTCTTTTCATGTTTTGAATTCTTTTTATGGGATCTTGGCTATGGAATTTTGTATTGTGGTTGGAAAAGTGATTTGAGTTTGAGATTCTGATTATGATTGAGGTGGGGAATTTCGATTTATGATGAATTTTGATTCAGATTTGTCCCTCTTGTATTTGTGTATCCTACCCAAAAAAGTCTGAGAGGTTTCTAGTAAGTCTATTCTAGTAGTTGTTTCTACCAAGACTCTTAGCGGAGTGGTGGAATTGCATTCTTTTTAGTTGTTTTCCATCTTCTGTGGTGACCGTGATCTATCTAAGGTAGAGGACTGGCTTGGTGAAATAACTGGTGTTTTCATGTTATTGGAAACTCCCAAAGCAATTCGAGTCCGTAAAGGTTAGAGTTTATTGATTGTTCAACTTTGGATTGGTGTGGGAGAAAATACCACCATCATTGCATTATGGGATGTCTTGGAAGGCGTTTAAGATGACATCCGTCTGATGGTTTATAGCTAAGGAGAGGAAAGCAAGGAAAGTGGCAGATCCCAAGAGTGTCCATCATAGCCAATGGATAGTGAAGGCTGATGTCAGGCATTTCAAGAGGCTTATTCCCCTATCACTATAAGTATCATTGTGAAATCTGTTGAGGTTTCTCTTGCATTGGGTCCATTGTGACCAGTTTGGGTAATTTAGGTCTTCTTTTCATCATCCTTCGAAGACTTTCTATCGGTGTGGTCATTTGGAGAATGTAGAGAGGTTCCTCTAGCAACATTGTCAGAATGAGTCTCGATTAGAGGATGTCGGCTCTTGACTGTTGGGGAGGAGATCCTTCAAGACATCATCGCTCCAACCATAGGTCTCAGAAGTGAATCTTTTCACGAAGTCAAGAATTATTGGGTGTGGGGAACCTTGGTTTAATTTTTTTCATCAGGGCTAAAATTTGTATGATTTGAATCCTTATGTTGAAGCTTCCTCGTCTTTGAAGGTTTTGTTTTTCTGTAAGAGGAACAGTGGTCTCTTTTTCTCATTGTGGTATTTGTTCTTTGAATACCCCACCTTGGTTATAAAAATTCATGGTGAACTTGTTTTTTCATAATTCTAGTTGTTGTACCTCTTCAAATATGAGCTTCAAAGTCTGTCGTCTTCTGGTTCTGAGTCTCAAGATGATTATATCTCTCATGTGGCTAGATCCATAGGTTACCACATTTAGTTTTAGGATGTGCTCGTTTTGGATACACATGCATCATGGGAAATAATGAATGGTGGTTTGGTCCGTTATTCGGTTTGGTTTCTTTCGTCGAAGACCCCATGTGGTGGGGGTCTGATTTATGTGGGGATTTCATGGGGTGGTTTGTTCTGGGTTTCTCATGTCGTTCTATGCTAATTGGCTTAAGCAAGTAATTTCTTAAATGGTGAGGAGACCCACCATGATTCTTGTCATGCCTTCTTCGAGGTTTGGTATATTCGGCAGTTTCCTCTTGGATCAAGTTAGAAGTTCTAGTGTTAGCCCATGCTAGGAATATCAATGTTGGTTGTGCTAGTCAGGTTATTATGGTGGGGAGAAACTTCCTCATTTCTGGATGGTTCTTCTCTTTGTAGTTTCCCTTAGAAATGGTCTGCTTGACTAATAGAGTGAAAAGACACACCAAGTTCATGTTTTTTTTTGGACTCGTTCAATTTTGAACTCGAGTTTGTTTCCTTGTTTGGCTGGGTGAATTTCTGGGGGAAAAATGTTTTTATGTTGGGGAGAATTTTCACACCCTAACTTATCTATTATTTTTATTTTATTATTTTCTCGGTTTATATATTTTTTTATCATGGTTCGGGTTGAATTCTGGAAATTATTTTTGAGTTTTGTCAAAAAAACCTGAGTTTTTAGTTGATGTCGTTGAGCGCCTATATAGAGTGCATTTTAGAAAACTCGTGTGGCTTCCCCCATGCAACAACATAGTTCGGCTGCCTTCAAAAAATTTAAAATGTGTGAAGTTTGTGATTTATTGTGTTGTTTGAAATTTTTATGATTAATAATTTTATTATTATTATTATTACTATTAATACTTGTATTGTTATTATTATTGATCTTAATAAAGATTTTATTAATTATTATTATTATTATTATTATTATTATAATTATTTTTTATCAAGATTTGAGATGGTTCTTAGACCGGTGCGCGGCACTGCAAGGTTAGCGGTGGCCGTGTGGTTGGCCTGGGTACCTGTGCAGCGGGTTCTGGAGTGGACAAAGTTTATCGCACGGTCCGCGCAAGGCCGCTTGTGGTGTGTGGAGACCATGAAATTTCATTATTCCAATAAATAAAAATTAAGTAAAGAATAACGAGATTGAATTAAAATAAAGTGGATACTATCATTATTATCATAAAAAAAATGGACAATTTTTATTATAAAAATTATTATTTTTATTAAAGATGTTTTTATTATTCTTATGTGTATCATTATTATTATCATTAGTACGGTTACATATTATTATTATTATTATTATTATTATTATTATCCCTATTTTTATTATTTTTATTAATGAATTTTTATTATTAAAATAATTATTTTATATTTATTAAATTTTTATTAGAGTTATTATTATTATTATTATCATGTGTCTTATTATAATTAATATTATAACTTTTATATTAATTTTTATTAAGTTACAAATTTATTTTAATTTATTTGTTCATAAAAAACTAGGGTTGCACTTCTCCCCCCTAATTCCACGCAAAACCCTCCTTCCCCATTTCGGCGCATCAACTCCTCTTCCCCCTTGCGACCTGGTCCACGCCCCCCTCCCCCCTCCTTGTAGCCCAACACCGGCTGACCCTGAATGACATGACACCTCCCCTTACTGGCGAACCTGTCACCGCTACCAGCCATCTCAACCTTCGTCGTCACCTACTCTAGGCTGGCGTGACATCCCTGGAGCCGCCCTTTTCAGCTGATCCTTCCTCGGTCCTATGACCCCCTTTCGGCGACTCGCCGTGATGGCCGACCGACACCTCTCCTCGCCTGAACTCCTCTCCTCTGGCGCTGATCATCCATCTCCCCCTCCGTTATTCACTCTCTCTACTATGTTTAGATTTTTTTCCCATTTATAGGGGTTTTTAAGGTTTATTCATAACATTGTGGGTCCAAATTGATGATTTGGGATTGATTTTAACCCTCTAAGGTGTGGTTGTGTTGAAAACAAGGTTTGACACCATCTTTGGGTGGTCCATCCATGTTTTAGGTAGGTGGTTATGTGTTTAACCATTGTTTAATGAATTAATTTTCTTCTTAAATTAATTTAGAATATATATTAATTAGTTTTTTTGATGTGAATCATGTTTTTAATTGAAGTTGATATGTATATATAGTAAATGTATGTTTTCTGTGAACAACCATACTTAATTATTTATTTTAATTTCACAGACAATGCAGATTGTGATTTGGTTTAACGTCACTATGAGTAGAGTCATAAAAGTGGTTTTTGAACTTGTTTTGGTGTGTGTAAATTTGAAAGTGTTTTGTTATAAACAACGGTGATTTACTAGTATGTTTGTAATGTCTGGCTTGTATATTTGAAAATTGGTTTTTATGATGGATGGATGGTCTTTTGAGCTAGTTTCGTGTGTGTAAATCTATGGTATACTTCTCAAAACAGATATAAATAAAATTTAAATTATTTATTAAATAATATGGATGCTGCAATACTGGTTTTGAAAAAGTGTTGAGCCGCACTTTCTTTTAAATCTATTTTTCTATGTACCGTGCACTTTTGTCAGGTTGTGCAGTCTACGTGTTTTCTTGAAATGGTCTGGTGGCTATTTAAAATAATTAGTGAATCATTTTGGTGTGGTGTGGTTTTTGTAAACATGTTGAAAACTTTAAAGTGGTTTAGTAAATAATGTAGATCGTTCAAGTTATATTTTGAAAACATGTCTAGGTTGTTCTTTTGTACTAGTTGTCAGTTTGGATTGTTTTAAGTCCATATTTATGTATTTTGGTTACCTTTTATATTGTAGCACACTGAAAAATGTAGTTATGGTTTATTGATAAATGATTTATTTTTATGTGTAAACAAATGTTTTGGCTCTCCAGAAAAATGAATATTTTCTTTAAAATTGGTGATGGCTCATTTGGCACATTAATAAAATAAATTATTTTGGAAAAACACTCTTTGTGGTGACTCAGGGGTGATATTTGGTGTACGTTGACTGCATGAGTTTTGTGTGATGTTTGTGAAACATGATTGACTTTGTTGACTCACCTCGTTAATTTTTACTACATGTGTTGACAAGGGAACCAGGAATAGTAAGTGAATCTTCAGAGAATGATTGCTGCACTAGTTTAGATTACGCACTGGCTAGTGGATGTTAGTACGGATTACACTCTCCTAGGGGATTTGGAAACTCAGTCAGGCCAGGAAGGGAGATACCGAGCGTTTGGCCATTATGAAATCATCGAGAGTAGGCATGTCTTCAAGACGAGTCACATGTAGGGTATGTTCTGGATTGTTCACGAGCACCTAGGTTCGACCCATGTAATCATTAGTGTTGATTTTAATGTGGAGGACGATTGAGAGGTCTCGTTCGGTTTTTGGCCCCTGTGTGCCACTTATTTTCCATTTACCTTAGTGTGTGTTGTGTATTGTTTATAGTTTTCCATTTGACTAACAACTAAAATTTAGATTCCAAATTTTTTCCCAATAATGTTTTAAAGAGAAATGAACATGTTCCTTTGAAACATTAAATATGTTTTTTAAAATTAAAAATAGAAATATGATGTTACATGTCATAGAAATGGATGTGTGTGTGTGGAAACCGATATTTTTTATAATTTAGTTCAAACATAGAAATAGAAAAAAAAAATTTATTTAAAGGTAGTGCATTGGGAATGGTTTTTTTGGAACACCTACTGAGTTTTAATACTCACACCTATAGTGTTTTTCTATTTTTAAATTTGTTGTAGGTTTGACTTCAGCTTGCTCACCCTGGGCGAGAGTTGGTTGTGGACTGGTGAGTGACTCTCAGAGTCCCTAAGAGTTTTGGTCATGGTTAGGTTAGTTTGTTGTTATTTGTTGTTCTTCAATTTTTGTGTCATTTATTTTCCTTATGTTATTCTACATGATTCGCTGCTTTATTTATTTTCATTGGGAGAAATCCTTCCCATTTGTACTTTTTTGATGTTATGGCTCTTATCGACAGCCTAAGATGATCGGGAACACCTCTCAGGCCTTGTCACAGACCAGCTCGGGTGACCGGTCCAGGGTAGACCCGAGTTTGTTCATGGCATATGGTGATATATAAATCAAAAATTATTTATTTCCTAGTTAATATTTATGATATATCCATTGGTTATTCATTAAGAAAAGGTTATATAACCAACTTTCA
Source organism: Viscum album (assembly GCA_963277665.1). Taxonomy (NCBI): domain Eukaryota; kingdom Viridiplantae; phylum Streptophyta; class Magnoliopsida; order Santalales; family Viscaceae; genus Viscum; species Viscum album. Next base: position 155,623,341 of record OY728153.1, read on the forward strand.
ATTCAAGGGGGTTTATAAAGATTATGAATTATGTTTGTTTCCATATTAGAAGAAACATATACACATATAAATTTTGATAAAAATGGTTTAGAATGAATTATACTAAACTAAATGAATTGTTGTTTTCATTGCATGATATACCATGTATGAATTTCAAAAAATAATCTTACAATACTGATTATTATATTCGTAGTGAACTTTATTTTATAATGATGATGTCTTTTTTTATGATTTTAATATATTCTTATGATTTAATTGTCTTATGATATAATAATATTTATTCCACTATTTAATTTCATTAGACATATGATCCTTCTAAATTATTATAACATTTTATTCCTCTATCCATATAGGTTATACATCATGGTCTTGTTCATTTCAGTAAAAGGATTTATATATCTCACTATTATTTTTAGCCCCGGTATGTCTTATTACATAATGAAAGTAAAAATGGTATTTCAGATTATATTAACGATATTGAAATAAATTTAATGTTTTATAATTTTATTTTTATGTTTTATGTATTTAATATCATAATGACATAGTTCCATAATCTTTCTAGGTAATGTTTTTTGGATCATTATGCTAGAAATAATCTAATAATAAATTAATAAATCATTGGTTGTTATATTAATCAACTAGTTCTATGATTACCATGAACACTTGGGATAATTTAATTCCATTATATGGGTATTAATTCCCAATCCTGATGGGGATTAAGGTAAAATTTACTAATAAAAAATAATCCATTAACATCGCTAGTACATATCATCACTAGATAAAAGCTTCGATAAGTGGAATCATTATCAGCTGTAAAGAAAGAGATAATAAATTTAACCTTTTATTAGTGACTTTTTGTAGCATTGATAAAATACACCTTTTATTAGCACATTGTCTTTACCATTGATAATGGTTTCCTTTTATCAGTGCGTTATTTTTATCACGGATAAACAATAGCTGTTCATAATGATATATTTTTAGCTCTCATAAAAGGAATCCAATATCAGTTCTTTTTCTGTTCTTATTAAGGTCTGAATAAATAAAATTATTTAATTAATTAATTATTTAGTTAAAAAAATATATATATTAGTTTATAAAAAAATAATACATATTTTATTAATAATTAATTATTGTCAAAAATTAATAAATTTTTTATACTATAAATCATTTTTAAATACTAATAATTAGTATTTTTTAAATATATTGATATAAGTTAAATAAAAATTGAACAAAAAAAATTTAAAATAATAAATTGAAAAAATATTAAACATTTTATTAATTTGATAAATAATGCAATTGGGAATAAGTAGTACATGTTAAATTTATAGATGTTCATGAATGTATATAATTATGTTTTATAAAATAAAAATTATTTATGGCCTTTAAATTGAATAATTATATATTTTCTGAATAGTAGTTTTTAATTTTAAATTAATATGATTTAAAAATACTAACAAATTACACAGGGTAATGGTCATAAAATAGATTGTTGATTGATTTTTAAATTTAAGATAGATAAAATGCTTGTTATATTGATTTCATATATACACAATTATTTTTTTTAATATTCAACTAACACACACAAAAGTTATTCATATTTTTAATATTGATAAAGTGTATTATTTTTAATTTATTCAATTTCACACATTTTTTTACACATGAACTAATATTATATATTCATTAATAATGTAAAAATATATTTTAATAAATATTAGTATATAAATATATTATTAAATGTACATTTATTAGGTGTATACAATTATATATTTATAATTACCAATAAATAAATAGTTTTTTAAATATGTTATTAAAATTATAAATAAATAATTTTATATTTTTAATTAATTATGAAATTTATATTAAATTTACCTAAATAATGAATATGTTTAGTATATTTATATATATATATATTATATATATAATTATATAAATATTACCTTTTAAAAATATTTTTTTAATTATATATATCATTAAATATGAAATTCTAAAAAATATATTTATGAAAATAATATAGTTACAATATTTATATTTATATATATTTATATCTATAATTATAAGACCGTTAATTGTGCATAAGTAATATGTGGAGATAAAATGTATATTTATTACAAATTTTATGGAAGTGCTGATAAAATTATCCTGATCAATTAAAAATATCCTAACCAGTTTCGAACCCTTGGTGATCTCATAATATTTCAACAGAAGAAACCAACTTTCAGTGATCCACATCTATGAATTGGTACTCAAATTAAGGCTCGAATCATGGTTTAAATTAATCCATGGCTCAAATTGAAGGCTCCAACAATTCACGGGTCGATGGAATATTAGGCTTCAATGTTTGTATTTATCTACTTTGTCATGAATGTAATTATTTAATTATTTCTCATGAGGAACTCTGGGTGTAAAACATCAATTTTTATCACCATGGTGGTGGATGTTTTTAAATTTTGAGTGTGATGTTCAATAGATCAGTTAATTTTCTGATTCTATATATATTAATTAGTTATGTAAGTGTATTCAACTATGAAGATATGGCCTCATGGGATTCGTTCTGTCTCGGTAGTGGCATGTGTATATGGGATAGTCATGTGATGTTTTGATGAATTTTTATTCCTTTTTTGTTATATATCATTACTATGATTACTATTTCTTTATCCCAAATTCTATACAGACCTCCCTAGAATCTCAAGGATGGTTTAATTTGTATTTGATAACCTCCCTAGAATGCTTTTATTGGGTGGATCTAATGTGTTGAATTCCCTAAAATCCTTTGGATGGGTCAGTGTGGTGATATGGCATCTAAAAATTCATGAGCTATCTTCAAATATATTATATACCATTATTTTTAAGTGTAATTAATTCATTAGGTTTCTACATCACATTTTGCAAAAAAATATTGGAAGTTATTAAATTTTATATTTTAGAAACTATTTTTATGTAAATAACATTTTATGATTTCATGTTTTAGTTCCACCCATAGGAATCTATTATTACTATACATGTATATGAAATTAATCATTTTATTAAAATGTTTTATCAGTACATTTATAAACCAACTAGTTAATTGGATGAGAGTTTATTATCATGGTTTATCTTATTTGTGTTTTGAATTACTCTGAAATTTCTTATATTATATTTTCATTTAGTTTTTGGGTTTAAGAAACCCTTTATTTGTGTCGGACAACAGTTATTATTTCAATTTTTTTCCTGAGACCCATCCCCCGTCTCTATTATAAACAATAGTAATGATCATCAAATTCATCTCCCTAAAAGTTATTACAGATTTTTTTCCAGAATTTCATAACCAATATATTTTATTTTTTTGTACTACATTGAGCATTATTCATCCCATGAATGACTAATTTTTATATTATTTCAACAAAAGAATGTGCATATCCACATGATATGGAGGATGTGTGTCAAACAAAAAAATGAAAAGATAAATGTTTAGTAGATGAGTTTATGGGTATGATAGTTGTCAATAGCTTTCACATTTTATTGAATTCATAGGATAACAGCTACCATTATGAAGTAATTATTTTCGTAAATTGAGTTACCCAATTTCTTCAATATACCAAAATTATTAGAACCAATCAAATGTTATGTATCCCTAAATTACAATTTCCTATAATTTAACCTGTGATATTGAATATTCCATGTGAAATTATTTATTTGTTGTAAAAAAATTATCTTTTATAAAACCAATAGGATTTATATGAATCGAATATGGTTGCATGTTATGCATTTGAAAAAAAATGTATGAAGAAGTGGTTAAAGAGTTCATCATGTTTTCTAGAGATCACAGATAAGACCATTCTCAAATCCCCTATCCTTGTTTACGTTGTGGTTTATCAACAAAATTAATTCCAAAATATTTGAAAGAAAATTTTATTTGTTACAGAATAGATATGAGCTATAAAGTTTTGACGAAACATGAGGAAAACTGATTTTGGACACTGATTAAAATGATACTATAGTATATGGATCATTTGATATAAATATCACTGTAATTGGTTATGGATATATCATGGATGAAATGAAAAGGGAAATTGAATATGACTTTGTGATTGGCCAAAGAAGTTTCAGGAGTGAAATAGTTTTTCCAAGAAACCATTATATATTGGTTGTACATAAAACACAACATTGTCCGCTATATTTATTTTTAATAAGTATTAATATAGTAGAGGAAGAAGTGAAACCATCATTAGAGAACTACTTGGTTGGATGAATGATATTATAAGGTCTCGGCCTTAAACCTTACATAATCCTGTGATTTGTTCATGAATTTACTTTCTTTCACATTAATGAAATTTGAAGGTTTAGATCTTTACATAATTATTCCATAACTCATACATGTCAAATTTATTATTACTATGCATATACTTCAACTATATCCCAATTTCATCACAATAATAAATCTCCATAAATAAAAAAAGAATTTTTTCCATGATAAAAATTTTCTTGATTTCTTCTATACAATTATCCTTCATTATAACCTATGAAAAAACATTGAAAAAACATTGGATGAGCTTAAAAATATAAATAAGGAATATAAAAATTGGAATAAACCCATTAGTCCATGATTATTTACAACCCATGAATTTTTTTCACAATATCATTATTTTCAAACATAATAAAAAAACTACATAGCTTATATCATGTAATAATAAGATTTCTAAAAACCTCACATAAACCATAAAACATAAAGGCTACTTGTGGCATCCATTTCATACATACATTGTAGCTTTCACAAATACATAGGTATTATCCTTTATATTTACATTTGGAATACCCATCACATTATATTCCCTAAATATCTTACAATAAACATTATCATTTACCTCCAATGCGTTAAACAATGCATTGGAGAGGAATCACACTATCACCTGCCCTTAGTTCATCATTGAAACAATAATATAATTAGAAAATTATTAGGAACCATAACATAATAAAAACTCATAAACCATAAATAAAATAAAAATATTATTTTTAAATTGAAATCACATATCATATTTACAAGCCACACACTCATAAATGAAAGCAAATTATTTTAAATAATAATAAAAAATATTTTAAAAGTATTTTTTATTTTAATGTTTCACATACCACATTATGAATTTTGAAAAAAATTAACAGTTAAAAATATTCATGACAATATAAATAATTCCTAAAAATATTTTTGAATACATTGATAGAAAGTGAAGTATTTATAATATTAAATCACTAAAACCCATAAAAATGTATTAGATAAAGCGTACTTTACAATTTTAATCATTTAAATTATACACCACATTAAAGTACACACATTGAAAGACATTAAATATCATGAGTATAGGTATAATATAGATAATTATTGTATAAGGTGTTTAATATATTCCTTATAACGAAATAAAAGTTCCTATCGTAATGAAATGTCTCAATGAATGACAATTGATATAAAGACCCTTACATAGATTGTATAAATGATGTAAGAATTTAACAATGGGGTAATTATGCGTATAAACAGTATATCCACACAAAGGGATGCGTAAATTACAACATATGTAAAAATACAGTGATTCTGCACATAATATTTGAATAATATAATCATCTCTGTATACATAAAACCCAATGAATGGAAATTGAGTTTATAAATTCCCTAACCTTGAGTCTGACTCGTCACGTTCTATAGTTATCTTCCTGAATAATAAAAATTATTTAATTACTAGTTTATTGAGAACCTTTTTCAACTTTATTATTCCTTTTATATGACTTATTACCACAAAATAAAAATTACATAATTATATATTTTCATATCGGTCATTTGTTGATGTTCGGTACATGAGTAAAAAATAACCCTGTTATAATTACAAATTTTCCATGCGGTAAAATGTAAATCATCTCCAGAAGAGTATTAATCATTTAAATAAAATATATATTTCGATTATACATATGTATTTATAATAATCCATAACATTTTGATATAAGAAAGGAAATGAATTTTACATGGAGATGGTACGTCGTACATACACTTGAACGCTACTTTCATTTCAATTTCATATTAAAAGAATAATAATAAAATGATATATATTTATATTATAATACCAATATAATATTAAATTCATTTATATATCATTGGTTTAATAAAACAATCCATTATATGATCCATGTAAATCATGAATGATTCATATAACTTTGACTGGGCGGTAGTCCACACTACCTCAAATGAAATTATCATATTTAGATATCATGGAATGCATGAAGGTATGTTGTACATAAAAATTAAAGAATCATAGAGACAATATAAATATAATAAATTTAAAATATAAATACATTTCAATCATAACGGCCACCATGAGAAGTGGTAGGGGATATTTGAACAATCATCATTTCATGAGGCAGTTGTTCATCTTACACAGAAACGATATGTGAGTATCCATTATATGGAGGTGTGAATGTGTGCCGTTTGAATAATTTTAATAAAAAAAATTATATAATATAGAGTATAATAGTGTTTTTATATAATCAAAAAATAATATTAGAATATGGAGCAGAGAAGGAAAATAAAGGAAGGGAACTTGAGAGAAGACATTACATCTAAATTGAGCAACTTCTTATGATTTGAGCCAAAAGGCTTTATCGAATTTCCTTAATCCCAATTTAAGGATTATAGGAGGATTTTAGGAATGTTGAGAGATTGTTTGAGAAGAATTATTATGACCTATGGGGTTTAGAGGTGTGTGTAAGGGGGTAGATGTGGTGGCCTTTTATAGGAGGGAGGAGGGGCACTTTTTGAAGGTCCTAAAATATTAATTTATCATAAAATTGATTTTAGTTAAAAATGATCAAAAACTAATTTATTTTGAATATAGGAAGATATTAGTTCGAAAAACCATCATATGATAATTTTTATACAAGATATGAATATATTTTTATCCTTATCTTTTTGGTTTAAAGCATATTTTACGCTTTTTAATCTAAGAGTGATATCTTGTTATTTACACGTTGCGGGTTAATGTAATTACCATGTGATGTCAAATGACCAAAAAAAATTCATTTATGACATATTAAGACATATGTTAACCAACTAGAAAAATATTATACTTTTATGAATTTAATATCTTTTAATGAAATATTTTCTATTTTAAGTTATGAATTATGTCAATTTTGGACACTATTCATACTTGATTTTTTTACAAATTAATAATAAATTTATTACTTCTTGAAAAACATTATATCAATCATATAATTTAATATTTTCCTATATAATATTTGGATTAAACCAATTATTTCAGATAATATTTAATTTAATATTTATATTATCCTTTATTTGAATCTATTATTAATGAATCAATGACTACATTATCATTGTGTCGCAATTAAATTTATTTATTTAATGTAAAAAAAATATAAAAAGTCATGATGTTGGAAATATTTTTAGATTAATAGTGACTATTTATAGTAAAATAGATTAATTATATAACCCCGATATAATTACTACTTTAGTAAAAAGATACATGTTTATGTTAATTTTATCTTTATTTTAAATTAAATAATATCAGAAGTCACTATCACTCCCATGTGGCTCCCAAATGCCATAAATTTGAAAGAAGGATCCTAATGGTCATACATATCTCATCCAACAGGATTCTAAGACGTTTTATAGTATCATTATATTATTAAACTTTTATTTTTTTACCCTTATTTACCAAATTTACCATTAATCCATGGTAAATAAAAATAATTGCTGAACATTCTATTAATATTGTCCAAAAATGAATCTATTTAAAAAAATTGGTCCTATTGATTCCAAATACGTAATCAATTTTTCTAAATTAAGAACACAAAATTAGAAAAAAATATATTAAAATTAATTTCCATTGTCAAAAACAAAAAAGTGTGTCTTTAAGATGTAAAAACCATCAAAAGATTTACTTTTGTTTATGTCCAATTGAAAAGTGAAACTACATAAAATGAACAAAATTGTATTAAAAGATAAAAAATTAATCCAATTAAAATTTAAAACTAATTAATATTAAAATATAACTATAAATAAAAATTATATGAAATTGTAGTTTTGAATTAAAATACAGTGTTTTTCACTATATATAAAAATGAATTTAATAAAAAATATACCAAAAATAAAACCAAAGTAAAATTTGATGTTCAATTATATATACAAAGATTATTATTTATAATTGAACATATAAAATTGAAATATCTATTTTTAGAAAGGATTCACCTTCAAAATACGATAAAATGACCTTTTAAAAGTATTATATTATTTTATGCTTAAATTTGGGTTTATTGTCATTTTAAGTCTCTAATATTTATTGTATAAATGTACAAATATTAAAAAACATTTATAATCATATTTTTGTTACTTATATTCATTACCTTCAATAAAATGGATTGAAATTAACTATCATTTAAATTAAAACTAATATTATTATTTTAGTTTTCAAAATAACTCAATGTTGTGTGTAATATAATATTATTTTAGTTTTAAAAATAACTCAATTTTGTGTGCAATGTAAGATTTTAGAAAAACCCCTTATTGTGTATCGAGCACACAATCATAAAATTATTATCTTATTAATAAATATTAATAGATATGAAAATGTATTATTATATAAATACCTGGTATGTTACATCATTCCTCCTTTTGAAATTGTGACCTCATAATTTTAAAATCTGTCTTGGTAACTTCATTGAAAATCCCACATTATAAAAAGAGTCAATAAACCATCCACATTTAAAGGATAAAATATAAGTACAAAGGTTACCTAGGATAACACACACAAGGATTACATGTTGGAAAACATATATATGAAAGAGAATATATCAATATTGTTCTGATAGAGAGTGATAGGAAACACGATTATGAGAATGTTAAAAACCAGAAAACCATAAACCTCAGATGGGTTACGTGGTCTTTGAATTCCCAGTAAGAAAAGTAAATGATTTTTTTAATAACCTTTTAATAATTGTGAGTAATTTATTTATGATCTTGATTAATAACCTAAAGAAACATGATTACTTTTCAAGTATAGTTTCATCCTTTAATAAATATCTACAACAAACACGTGTTTTCACTAAATGATGAGTATTCAAGATGACATGCTCACACCTGAAATTCTAGAATCAACTTCATGAGAATCACATAATATATAAAATATCAAACACATATTTCCCTTGTCTTTAGACATTATCCAAAACCAAAATATTTTTTACACGATTAGAAAATCTCAAAAATGAATAATCTTTTATAAAAATAAATTCTACACCTAATCTACAAAATTCAAAATCCAATTCCCCAATGTTCAACAAAGACAATTCAAAAAAAATTCTATATAATTCCTCAAAATTAATAATCCAAACTAAGTGTAAAACCCAAAATTCATAAGGATTTTAACACATAGTCTTCTATGATAATTATTAACAATTATCTTCAAATAATATTGCCTATCCTTAATTTCTAAAACTAAAAAGTAATTAAACAAATTATATATTCTACAAAATTGGTTAATCTCTTTTATAAATAACCCAAATCGACATAAGACCACAATAAATACATAGATTCTTAAAAAATAAAATTCAACCATTACTGTGCAAATGAAATTAGATAGGATTCTTATTTCCATATTCATATAGTGTTCTAAAAGAGATATCTTAAAAAATAGAATTTATCACTTTATCACCAAATTATTATTTTATACTAAGGATATACATTTTATAAAATAGATTTTCCAAAAATCAACATATTCATGATCTATATAATCACTAAACTAAAAATAATAAGTTATATTATTCAGGGAATTCGGGTAGTCCAGTTGTAGGTGATTCACACTTATCTCCCTTCGGTTGTGGGTTTGATTCTCACATCCTTTCTAGACATGACAGGTTGTCATCCATCTTGTGGGTTGTCCCTTTTCATAAAACTCAAAAATTGCCAATTTGTTTTAACCTAAATGGTTTTCTTAAAGATCTCATATTAATCCCAACTCATTATTACCTCAACATCATAATTCATGATGTATTTTATATATATAATTTTTTTATTTAATGTCCAAATAATAAAACAAAACTATTCTCAATAGAAATAACATCAAACCATGAGCATGGTGTCCATGTGGTTTCATCATAATCTTATTCACATAAATATAATTTTCATTCCTTACATCAGTGATTTATATATCCTTCAAAATAATTTTCTTCCTTTATCCAAATACTCCTTATTCAACATTGGTCATATAGGTGTTCACCGAAAAATAATTTCAGAAAATAATCATGCATTCCATATAATTTCAAAACATCTGACAATATAAAATTTTTATAACACAGTCTTATCATGTGTTATATAAAAAATCAATCAATGTCCCCTTTAAAATACCAAAAGTATGTTATAAAACAAACTATTTTAAAAGAATATATAGAGGTTTTATAAGGGTCTCCTTCTTCATCACCTCTTCAAAATCATAATATGGTTCAAAATATTCAGATAAGGTAAACTATTTTAAAAATTAGTTGATAATTTTTAACATTCATGAAAATATTAGAACATTTAAGAAATAATATTTGATTAAATACAACACAAGATCAATGATGGTATCATGGTACAGTGGAGCTGTTTGATATCTCAAACAACTGCTTACAAGTGAGTTTTCTACCCGACAATGTTTCAAAATAATCGTACATGGATATGAAATAATTATGCCAAGAATGTCATAGGGAAGAGATAGGAATGATGTTTTATATCCTCTTACTTCCTTTTATAATTGACCTTTCATAATCTAAAAATGTTATAAAACATAGATTTAACTGAAAAAATAGACATTATGAATTTCTATGTGGTTATCCTAAAATCATAATCCTAAAAGTTATCTAAACCAACCATTAATAACAGCTATAAAGATGAGACATAAACCAAAACTAATCATGAATTTTGATCACGAATTTAATGTCTTTGACAATGAGTATATTTTAAGGTCTTGAAAATTAGATAATTAGGCAATAACTCATACACATAATCCTAATTATTACAATGTAAACACTTCTACTCTTTCAAAATTTTCTCACATTACTAAAACCCCAATAATAAAACAAGAATTAGTTTTTTGAGGAAAATCTTAATGAATTATTCCTTTATAATATCCTTTATTATACCCTATGAAAAAAAGTTAAAAAACATGAGATTAGAATAAAAATATCAACAAGGAATATAATATAAGGAATTAAATAGTTAATCCTTGAATATTTAAAACCCATGAAAATAATTTCCCAAACTCATAATTTTCACCCATAAAACATAAAATGCATATCTTATATGATGTAATATTAAGATTACTAGAAAAAATCATATAAATCATAAAAAATAAAGGTGACATGTGTCAACCATATCATACTTAAATTGTATCTTTCAAAGCTACATAATTAGTATCCTTCATGGTTATGTTTCGAATACCCATCATAGTGTATTCTGTAATTGTCACTGGAGAAACATTATCATTTACATATGTCACATTACCCAATGCGTCAGAGAGATTTCATGGGCTCACCCACCAATAGTTTATCATGGGACCAATTATTTTTTAAGAAATTCCCATGAACCATAACATAATAATAATGCATAAAAAAGCACAATGGAAACCCAATGTTTCCACATTGAATTCACATTTCTTCTTTATAGGCCACTCACTCATAATTGCAAACACAGTATTTGAAAAATAAAATAGTAATCTTTTAAAGTAAAAATAAATACATCATAGAGACATAAATGCGACAAAATTCAATTCATGATGCATATATATAAAAAATATTGAATGTTATTGAAACAATAAATCCACTTTTAAAACATCATTAAATAATTTGAAGAGAAGATTTTTGAATCCATGCTTCCAATACCACTTTGAAACATTTGAAATGAATTTACACATTAAAAAATTCATGTCTATATTAATAAGTGCTAAAAATTATATTGAAAACAATGACATGAAATTAAGGATTAAAAATATAAAATCATTAAATCATTTAATATGACACTTTAGAAAAAGAGTACATTAAAATTTTAAACATTTACATTATACACTACATGAATGTAGACTGCAATACAAGACATTAAATATCATGATTATAGATATAGTATTAATAATAATGTAAAAGGGTTTGTATGCACACCATATAATGAAAATAAGGTTCATATCATCCAGAAATGTCTCAATGAAAGGAGATTGAGATGATGTCCCATACAAAGATTGTATAAATGACTTAAGAATTTATCAATGGGGTGATTATGTGTTGAAAAAATATATCTGTATAAATGGAAGTGTAAATTTAAATATAGATAAATAAATTTTTATTCTACACTTAATATTGACATAATATAATCAACGATGTATGTGTAATACCAAATGAGTGGAATTTGAGTTTAGAAATTTAAAAACCTTGAGTCTGACTCATCACGAACAATCATTATGTTCCTGAATAAAAAACATAGGTAAATTTATACTTTCCTTAGAACCTTTTTTATTTCTTTTATTCCTTTTATATCACTTATTACAATGTTATCAAAATTACAAAATTATTTAAGTTCATATTGGTCGTTTTTTGAATGTTTGGTACATGAGTAAAAAATGAACTTCATATAATTAAAAATTGGCCATATGGTCAAAATTACATTATCTAAAAAATAGTAGTAATGAATTAATTATTATATTTATCTAGTAAATATATGTATTTATAACAATCCATAAAATTTTGTGAAAATAAATTAAATGCACCGTTTATTTAGACGGTAGGCTTTATGTACGCATGAAAACCACATTCATGTCATTTTCATATTAAAAGAACTATAATAAAATGATATAAATGTATATTATAATATCAGTATTATATTTATTTAATTTATATATCATAATTTTAGTAAAATAATCCTTTATACGTTCCATTTATAGCACGAACAAGTCGTATCACTTTGAGGGCACAGTAGTCCACACTTCCTCAAATGAAATTATCGTATTTACATATCATGGAATTCATAAAGGCATTGTGTAAATAAAATTTATAGAAGTGTAGAGAAAATATAAATATAAGATATATCATATATAAATACAATTTCAATAAAATTTCCATCATTAGAGGTGGTAGAAGAAAATTGAACATTCATCATTTCGTGAGGCAGTAGTTCATCGTACATAGAAACATTATACTTGTATCCATTCGATGGAGGTGTTTGAAAGTTTATATCGAATACATATCATAAAAACATCCAAGTGTATTTTAGATACTATTTTTGTTATGTAATCATATAATAAGAAGATCATAGGGAGTGGAAAAATAAAATAATGGAAATAAACATGATAGAAGATGCTACCTCTAAATCGGGTAACTTTTTTTTGTTTGAGCTAAAATGATTTCTTTAATTTTTTTCATTCCATCTTAAGGATACTAGGTGTAAATGAGGGATTTAGGGATCAAATTTTAGAATATTTTAAGAAAATCCATGGGGCTTGATATTTTTGAGTATGTGGGTAGAGGTGGTGGCCTTTTATAAGAGGGATGAGGGGCACTTTAGGAATGTCTTGAAATATTAATTTATTATAAATTTAATCTTGATTACAAATGGACCAATAATCATTTATTTAAAGGATAATTTGATTTTGGTTCTCATACCAATAATACAATAATTTTTTGAAAATTATTGAATATTTTTTTATCCTTATATTTTTGGTTTAACCATTATTTTACCTTTTAAAATCTTCTAGTGACATTATGTTATTTAAACATTGTGGGTTAATGAAATTACCAAATAATGTCAAATGAACCACTAAAAAAGTAATTTATGAAATATTTTGACTTATCCAAACCATTTTCCTAAATATTATAGTTCTTATGAAATTTTTATCATTTAATAAACTACATTATATTTTAATTTATGAATTATGTAAATTTTTGATACTACTCATACTTGAATTTTTTAAAAATTCAAAAAACATGATTCCTTCTAAAAAACCACTGAATAAATCATAAAATGTCAATTCCCAATTAAAACTAGTGTATGAAATTAATTATGTCAAATAATATTTATTTTAATATTTTTAATATCTTTTATTTGATTCATTTATTAATGAAGCAACCACTACATCATCATTATGTTATAATTAAATTTATGTATTTAATGTATGATCGTTATAAATAATATATCATGATGTAGGAAATATTTTAAAATATTTAATTACAATTTTTAGTCTGAGATATTATTTATGTAACCCTGTATAAAAAATGATTTAGTAAGAAGATATATGTTTATGATATTTTTTCATTTTACTTTAAATTTATTATTATAAAATGTCATTATCACTCCCAAGTAGCTCCAAAATTCAAAAATTTAGTCCTAAGGATGCTCATGGTAGGAAATAACACGTCCAATAAGATTATGACACATTTAATGATAGTTTTATATTGTTCAATTATTATGTTTTACCATTATTTACTTGATTTACCATTTAATTGCGGTAAATAAAAATAATTATGGAAGTTGATATTCATAATTTCAAGAAATAGAAGTTACCTATTTATAAAATTTAGAAATTATGATTACAATTATGGAATATATTTTCCCAAATTAAAAACACAAAATTAGGAGAAATAAATTTAAAATTAATTCCTATTTTAAAAACCAAAAAGCTTTTTGGTAAGAAGTAAAAACTATCAAAAGATTGAAAAGTGTTTTTGTACAATTTAAATGTGAAATTACATTCAATTACCAACATTGGATTAAATAATAAAAACATAATCTAATTACACTTTAAAAATAATTACCATTAACGTCTAACTATATAAATAAATTATATGTAACGGCAGTTTTGAATTAAAATACAATATTTTCACTTTTCAGTAATAAAGGAAAATTTCCAGAAACTTACCAAAATTTTTACAAAAGTAAATTTTGATGTCCCGATTCTAAATAAAAAGTTTATTTTGTCAAATAAAAAATATAAAACTGATAGAATCATGGTTTAAAAAGGGTTCTCTATCAAAAGGTTTTAAAACTACCATTTAAACATATTAGATTATTTTATGATTAAAATTGGGTTCATTATCATTTTATGGTTCTAAGATTTATTGGATAAATTTAAAAATATTTAAAAAGAACATGTATAATAATATTTTATTTTTTTCTATTCTTTCTTTCCAAGACAATGATTAGTTGTAAACTTTTATTTAAAATAACAATAATATTATATTATTTTTCATTATAACTCAATGTTTTGTGAAATGTATGATTTCGAAGAAAACCATTATTGCATGTCGAGTAATATATTGTAAAATTAATATCATGATAATACGTATAAACAGATTTTAGGGAAAAATATTATTTAAATAATTTGAAAGTTATAGATATGATATTGGAAGAAAATGAACTACAATTCCAAATACACGACACACTCAAATACAAAACACCATGTTAATGGTGTGACTCCAAGGGCATCATTTTATTTAACATGGAAATTTGTTTTAGTAAAATGGAAATCTTACATACTCAAACCAAGAAAATAAATTCCGATTATTTCGATACATTA
Source organism: Viscum album (assembly GCA_963277665.1). Lineage (NCBI taxonomy): Eukaryota > Viridiplantae > Streptophyta > Magnoliopsida > Santalales > Viscaceae > Viscum > Viscum album. The sequence goes on from OY728153.1 coordinate 155,638,901, forward strand.
CAAAAATGATCCTTAAGTAATTTTTTATGTGTATGGATCAGCCACACCACAATCTAATACATGATATTCCTAGTATGACTCAAAGTATATCTTATTAGATAAACATCAACATTTTAGTTCAAAATGTGTCACTAATTGAAAATTATTCAAACATGATAAAGATTTCTTTTTAATTTTTGAAACTTTTTAAAAATTAATTTGTTATGTGTAGGAAATGGTCTCACATAAAAGAAATACACAATGTGATCCGAATTGTTCAATTTTCATGTTTCATGTTTGAAATTAAATTTTAGTAAAAAAGAAAAATGAACTACTCAAAACAAAAATAGAATTCAGATTGTTTTGATACATTACTAAAATGATTCATATGACATTTGAGATGTGTAGAAATCATCCAAACATAAATCTATCCCAATGAATTATCAGTATGAGTCAGAGTTCGTATTTCTGGTTAAAATTGACATTAGTTTCAGTAAAACACACAGTTAACCTACTGAAAATAAATAAAACTAATTTTTGTTGTATTGTAAAAATGATCATTATGTATTGGTTGAAAACTATAAGACATTCACACATAAATATTATACATAATGTACCCTGCACGACTTTATGTGTCCCTTATCAGTTGAAATGGACATTTTTGTAAAAAATATCCCCTCATTGGAAACCAATTAATGACCATGGAATTTTTTATATAATTTAGGATAATGATATATATGTCATTTGTGATGTTTAGGAATAAATTTCATGTCGAACGAATACATGAAGTGATTAGAATGAGGAAAATTTAGTGTTCCTAGTTTAAAATGACCTTTTAGTAAAAAATATAAATTACATACTCAAAGTCATCGAAACCTATCAATATTATATATATATATAAATTAGGAAAACTACACACAATACATTTGAGATTGGATGGACTTAGTTGCACCTCAATCTAATACATATTGTGAATGTTATGACTCTGTGAACATATTTTTTTGAATTGCCATCAATTTTTGTAAAATTAACACTTTCTTTAAATTTATTTCATTAAAATTATACTAATATTAGAATTTTTTTTGGTGAAATCGTTTTCTTGATCAGGGGTGGTTGGTATAAAAATTTAATCATTCATGGATTTTATTAAAAAACAAAGAAAAATTGATGTTTTATAATGTATGTAATAAATTATTTTTATTAAATTGTATAAACCAATTATTGAAATTTCAATAAAATATTGTTTTTATTTTATCTTTTTTTGTAAATTTATTTTAATTTAATCAAGTATTGGTACATGGGTTTTTTGACATATGTTGTGTTTCTATCACAATGGTGTGTTTTTACAACACGTTGCAGTGGTGTTTCAATGTTCTGTTACTGCACACTACAGAATAACCCTTAACCAGTTCATTCAAAAGCACTCTTATAGGTACCGTTTATAAACAGTTTTAAGTGTGCAGATAAATATACCCTTTATCAGTGCATCTAGTAGCACTGATTAAAGTCCCATTATCAATTCATCAATGTGTGATCATAAATTGGACCTTTAAATACACTAAATAAAGTATCTAATAAATAGTGTCCATTGTCAATGCATATAAATTCCCTAATAAAGGAACCATTTTCAATTCTATTTTTTCCTGATAATGGACCCATTTATAAGTGTTTTTTAGCAATGACAAAAGAACATGGCTTTTAATGTTCCTCAGCTAGTCAGTGCTTCTCAAGCACTAATAAATTCGCTTTCTATAACTCTTAAAGGCCTATTTTTTAGTAGTGATTTTTGGTGACAAACAAAATATTGGGTACATGGTAATTGGTAATGAAAACATAGATGTTTTTAACAGATTTTGGTGGTCTTCCAAAAAACTGTAATGGTGAGTTTTATATACAACTCATACCGAGTGTTATAACGATCAATAAACTCAAGAGAATGGATACAATTTAATTTTAATGATTTGTACTAAAATATAGATGATAATCTAGAAATTTGTTTTATGAACCCATGGGAATCACCATGGGGTTGAACCATTCACATTATTATTATGAAATGTGGTCCAATGAGACTATGTGTTTATTATCATGTAGAAAACCCCATAAGACCACAAAAAAATCATAATAGGGGGATTGAGTCAAGTGTTTATATGTATATAAAATAAAATTTTAACACCATTAGTTATTTAACCTATGTTAGTAGTTTCAAAACATTGGATCTATTTTTATAAACACAAAAATTCATACAACATGATATTTAAAAAATAAGGAAAGTGTTGCATGAGCTATTTATAAACTATTCACCACCATTTTTTGAGACTGAAACCATTATTTTTTCAATAATAATCAATATATTAAATGGTAATTCGTAATATTGCCGTCAATTATACGGTTTTTTCAATGTATCGTCCTTAAATCATGTGATTGGGGAGTGTCTATAACTCAATATGAAATACCCAACCAATATTCTATTACTTGATTGTTCTATCATACAATAATTTAGAATACAACTACTATTTTGATGAAAATATCATATTAGTTACATATATGACTATATCAACAATATTTGATCCACTTAACAACAAAATTCTTTGGTTAGATGTTGATATTTTATAAGAGATTATAAATATCATTCTCTATTAGATGTCATAGTCCAAGTGCATTATTAGAAAGGAATTTTTAGTTTAAAAATCTTCAATCGTTAAGTGTCAATACTCCCTATGATCAATAGGTATAACTACAAGCATATTTGACTAAATGAGTTCTCATTTCCTTATCATCTTTTTAGAATACAACTATATAGATTATAACATGTCTTCTTTATATTCACATTTTTTCCTCTGATTGAAAGAATATTCTAAATTCATTCTAGTCATATTCAAATTTTCTTCTATAAATTTATTGTTATATATATTTATAACGACACCAATTTAGGTTATATTTTTACTATTATCTCTTGGGATTCCTTTTCTATGAGTAACATAGTGGAACCAGTCTCTATCATTAATATTGTCATGCTTTCATATTTCAGTCCACAAGGTTATTTTTTATATGTATATAATATTGAATATCGTCATCAACTCATTACAATGATTATAATCTCATTTCTATCAATGGAATTTCATGGGATGGAATCTATGGTCTCTTTTTCATTCCTATAAATTTTAAGAGGTTATGTCCCCATGAAACTGTTTATTCTATTATCTATAACCATATATATTCACAAAATTTCTAGGAATAATTTAGATAATTTAATCCATATTAGTTATCTCTGTATAATTATATTACTAATTACAAAAAATACAAAGTATATTCTCCATTAAAATATTATAGAAATCCACATTTATAATCAACCACCTTAATTATATGAAAAGTAAATGAAAATAATTATTGTGGTGTGGCTCATTTCTTAATGGAATGAAAGAATCTATTACTCAAGTTTCATCTTTATATTAATTTTTAATTCTCATATTATTTATTGGATGTTATCCTCAATTCATATAAAAAATCAAAAAACCTTATTGAAAACAAATAAAAGCAATATTATTATAACATTTTGTCCATAGTTTCTTATTCTATGTTTTATCCATTTATAATTCAGTTTATTTCAAAGAACATCCTAAATATATTATCTTAATATTCACATCCTTGGGATAATTATTTTCACAATTTATATTGAATCATAGATAATTTTTTTCTTTATGTATATTAATATCATTCTTTATATCAATATATTTGTTTATTAAAAAAATGATCTATATTATCAAAACACTAATAATTGTTAAACATCTAAATATAAAATTATTCCTATCTTTAAGAAATCTATTTGTGAGGGATGAATGATATCCTATATAATAAAACATATCATATAAATGATACATTAAGTAATGTTAAAAAATCATTTCGGAGATGATTTTAAGTGTTGGAATAATGTCCTCTTATGTGTCTCTATTCCATACATAAATTATAAAAATGTTCACATAATTATAAATAAATTCCTTCAAATAGTACTTCAACATGAACCAAATCCTAATTTTTACCCTCGTCTTTATATTTCCTTCATTAATTATGAAAATTAATATTATATCTTATCTATAAATATATATTTATTTTTCTTCTTTAATTTCAACATTGATTATCCCTACAGTCATCCAATCATAAAACATCTTTAATACTTTTACATCTTATGTAACATAAACCCGATCCTAATTTCGGTATAAAATTAAGCCCATAGATACAAGTATTTCCTCATAATTTATTCTTGTGACCCTACCAAAGTCAATATATTAACCCTTAGTGATAGATATTTCCTGGGGACCATCATGTAAGAGTTTTGTACTAGGTACTTTGGTTAATGGTGATCCTATGCCTAAATATAAAAGTATCATGTCTTTTATATCAAGCTATAATCATTATCATTCTCAATATTTGAATTGGTTTTTATAATCACTTCCATGGATTTAGTTACCCTACCTACTAACATTGTCACTATGGGCCTATGAATGGATGAACTGTCCATTTTGTTTCAATTTTTAATTTATTTTGGATATAAGTAATTTCACTATATAATTAAACCATTATTCCCTTTACCAATTCATAAAATAATTTTCTCTACAAAATAAATTTCCACATTAAATTCAAAATAATTTAAATTGTGTGTATCTATACTTGAATCGCCATTTAGAGGGGATTTAATTCAAATTTCATAGAGACCCCCAATTATTGGTCATCCACTGAACTAAATTAAATTTCCATTATGTCACTATGTTAGAAGCATTATTCTTCTTCAAACATGATACAACATTCCCCTACCCTTTTCTATGTTACACATATTTCTATTTTAGTTCCAAAAAATAGTTCCATATCTCCATAATATGAAAACATATATTCAAAATCAAATTTCCTAAGTGTATAAAATTTGATTCCACCATGTTCTATGGAAGGAAGAGAGATTCGCCTAAGAATTTTTACACAACCTAGAAATGAACTTCCTAGTGATTTGGTAGAAAAATCATTTCACAAAATTATATTCAATTTTCAAATTGTATCCAAGAATCATGTAATGTATTATTTGATCTATATTCCCTTCATCTATTTCCACTGGATGTTTCTTGGTTATCACCATATGGAATATTTTGATAGAATCCAAACCATGAAGTCACATATATATATCAAATTAATAAAAATCATTAATCATGGGATAATGTGCTGGTATTATATATAACACTTCCTTGTAGATCATTGTATTGGATTAAGGTCCCCTGGGAGGCTATCCGTGATGTTGAAAATCATTAGAATTAGGTTAATAGTTACTGATTATCTATGTGGCCTTTCAATAGAGGGATTCTATTCAATGTATTCATCTATATAAATATATAAATTCCTTATAAGTTCAAAATTTACTTTTAAAATGAAATTACTACAATCAAAACTCCTGAGGAATGAATTCCATTTCTAATTATAAGGATGAATGAAATCATACATAGTTCCACAATGAAAAATAACAATGTCTTTATTTTCACAATGCATTAATGATTAAAAAGTATGTAAAACATAAAAAATATTTTAGTCATCCTTATGATCTTAAAATAATAATAATTAATATCCCTATAATGTTGAATTGAAGCATAAGATTATCAATATATGGTTCAAGACATAAAAATTTATAAAATTATAATTATAGAATTCCGAAATTCTTCAAATAAATATTAAACACGTCTTCAAATTCTTGGGGAATTTTAATTCACTAAAATTAATATCGAATGAAATTATAAATTATCATAATTATCATAACCAATAAAATTCATATTTGAAAATAAACTAATAAAATATATTTTATCCTTTGATTAATATAATGAAAATATAATACACTATATATAATAGCATAAAATCATACTTGAAAACCCATCATCCAATGGTTTTAAAAAAAATGTTAGAGTTTATGAATAGTAACACTTGTGGGGATTATATACACATAAAAAATATTATTCTCAATGCATTAATATTATTCAACCACATATTAAGAATAGATTTATAAGAATTTAAACATCATGTTCAACAGCTAGCTATAACTTTAAAATACACCACACTTTTATATATATCCTATTATCATTAATTTTATAATTTAAATAAATCTTCCATTAATTATTAATATACAAACCAATTGATATTCATGGATTCAATCTTTAATTTTTTAATCTACCTATGCCGAAACATGAACTTCATTTTTCCTTACCCATTAATATAGATGAAAGTTATTCATATTAACCCTTAGGTTCTTGCCAAATCTCCCAAATATTTTAACACACCTTGAATTTGATTGAAACAATTAATCGAATAAATGATATAAGAGATAATACTATACTAAATAATCATCTTTCGAATAAAAATTTTCTCCCTTGTTTATTTAATATTAAATTCACCCCAAAATACTTCTAAAGTCGATGTCATTATTCTCCCTAATTTTGTAAATAAATTTAAAAGTTATTATAGGGGATACATAATTTTACTTGTTATTTATATGTACATTATTCTTACATTTCATTATACATTTCAATTTTTATCCCCCTTTCTGAGATAATTAATCAATGTAGAAATGTTAAAGAGTGGAATGATATTTTTTAACACTCAACTATCCAATTAACTACATTTCAACATGGGATAACACAATATAGGAAACAAGAGTGTTATATTTGTAAAAAAATCTATCCTAATATAATACAATATGATACCAATGATGTATTCACCTTAATTAGGTCCAAACAAACCAAATTTCAAAAATTTCGGTAAATATCTAATCATATTCAAAACACTCATTAAAAATATTCAAGTGAAAGTTAAATTTTAACATCCAATTTTTTAAAAATAACATCTCCTTCATAATCAGAATAAACATAAGATCATGAAATGGTTATAAGGTGATTTAAATTACATAAAAAAAAGATTAATAAAACTATATATAGAAATAAAAATATAATAATCAGATAATAGATCTCTAGATACCTTACATTGTTATCACGTCCTCAATTGATATTCATCAGTATAATTAATCAAATATAATTTTAAAATTATAATTAACCCTAGGAATTTTATATTTTAGATTGGGTTATCTTCTAAATAACGTATTTTAATTGTTGTGTGGCTAGGAGAAAACCACTTAACAATGTAATCACTCCATTATGAATTAATCAACATTTCTATGTGGATAGTAGAATATCTCCAATTAGTACTACATTAAATTTATCACCAATAATTTAAAATAAAATTTATATAAATAGTAATTAATTTTAACAATGTGGGTTCCCTTTAACTTCATAATGAGTTATATTATCTTGATACCTTTTTATCATCCCATGAACATCATTATTTTTATCGTTTCATGTATATGAACGTTTTATGTTAGGATTATTTTTTTAAGACATTAGTATTTATTAGTAATATATATCCTTTAAATTAATGTTTTAATCATTATTTTTTTCTTATTGAATGTACCAATGTTTTTACAATTGTTTCATGATTTTATGCAGTGTTTTTGGAGTTTGATGGTCAAGATTTTGGTGATAACAAACAAGGAACATGGTATGATTAATATACCAACCTAATGCCGCATACTTTACTAAAAACGTGTATGGTACTACATAGAACCTCCATAAGCGGGGCATATGTTGTTCATGGTTTTCCAAAACTATGTTCCTAACTATTATGGTTCGTGATACTTATATAATGTGACAGCATAGTTAGTTGATAGTGTCACCAAACTATGTGGTCAAACTATTTTCCCCCTTAGAAATGGTTTAAATTAACATTTATACTCTCTTAAATTATAAATGTCACTAATTTTTTATTTTTTTACAATTTTTATTGCCTCCCTACATTGAGAGATCCCATTGGACCACAAACATCACATTAAACATCTACATTTATCAGGATTTGATCAGACCATCGTCTGATGTGTTATTTGTCCAATGGTATGTGTATCAATGTTTTTACTTTACATGGGGATATTATCTTTTCATATTCATCATTATTTCAAGAAAAGTTTATATTACCTATTTTTATGTATTTTTTATATTTATAATTTTTTTTCATATCACATATCTAAATCCGACCAAAGATGACATTTGATCTACCACAATCATGTTGGTTTTATATTGATTTCTCTCATTAATTGTTGTTTATATTTATCATTATTTTTATACAATATATTATTCCCTTGGTTTCCCTAAGAGAAATATTCTACCTTAAAATAGTTGAATGCCTTATTGATAAATAGAGTCCAGCAACCAACAGTCTTGGTTTAATTTTTTAAAATGGTATAATATATAATGAATCATATCTTGAATGACCTAATATTTTATTAGTCTTGGTTAACAAGATAAATAATTGAATCTTACATTAAATTTTTACACACAAAACACAATAATGCTTTTTAAGAGATGTCCTTATTACCTCTAGAATATTCTTTTATTATTTTCATAACACACTTCATAAATTCCTTGGAAATGGATTATGATAAGGGTGAAATCAAATTCACATTAAGGGTTAAGTATAGTGGAAACAATCATGAATCAATAATGAATAATAAATATGGAATGGTAGATAATTGAAAAAAAAATCCATTTAAATATTATTAAAAATAATAATTTGATAAGTAGTAGACAATGTAGACAATTTATTAAAAATATCCATTAAATTAATTCACTCTAAATAAAATCCATTAAATTATAATGTCCTTGTGATAAAGTCATAGGTGATTAATACCAAAATATTAATGAAAGATGGAATTATTTATCGAACGTCATGTATTAGATGCATTATACATATACCATGATGAAAATTTATAAGAATATTTCAAACTACTGGTTAAAATATAATCTAGTTTTTAAAAATATATCTTTATTTTCAACACCAATCATAATAGTGTTTAAAACTATTAGGTACATACCAATATGGATTTTTGAAGGAATTTCGTCTCTTGATATATTTTAATGTGTCAAGGGTATTTCTAAAAATTGTCACCAAATGACTCTTCCATGTTCAAATCATTCCACATATATCAAATAATATATTTAATTCATAATTAATTTTAATTATCATAAATTATCCATAATGTTTAAATGATATAGAATTATCATTTTTCCATAGTTAATCATATAACATTCAAAGTGTAAACCATATATAAAAAATATATATAGTTTACGAAATGGAAACATCCACCATAAACGAATATCTACATTTAGTAAAAACTTAATTACGAATAAAAAATTATGACAATAGTGATACATTTTCATAAGAATGTTAACAATCAAAAAATAAAGTGATATTACACAATAGCTTGTACCACTTCATAATTTTAATGTAAAATTACCTTTGATGAAATGATCCAAATTGAAACATATAAAAAAATGATTTATGAATAAATCCTGAGGTTATATGAAAAAGGGGATGTATATACACAACATAAAAGTGAATTTGTTCATAATAACTATTAAGTATCACCAAGATGTACATTGAGAAAAAATCAATAACCTCACACTTCCTTTGGATTGAAATTTTTTTAACCCCCTATATTTTGGTTCAAAAAATTACTAAATTACATAATAATAATAATAATAATATTTTTAATATCATATATGATTATTTTTTATCATTCTATCACCCATTCATTAATAATATTACATTGTTTTCATTATTTTAGTGGTAAATTGCATAGTTTTCTTGTGCATATTTTATAAATAATGATATAATTCAAAACAATTATAACATATTTCCGTAATCTAAATAATAATGATAATAAAATAATTATAATAATTTTACTTCAATTAAACTATTAAAAGCAATCATCAAATATGTTTATGAAAATTGAAGTATGTTACGATCATGTAGATGGTTGTACATACACTAGAGTAATGATTTTGTTTTTTGATAATTTTTATGGAAGTAAGGAATTAAATTTATTAAATGTCCATAATATTGTATATAAAAAATTATATACTGATATAAATCATATGTGTTGTGTGTTGATGAATATAGAGTCACATCACATTGTGATGGTGGTAGTCCACATATACACGGAAGATGTTATCATTTTTATGTGTGAAAAGATATGAAATAAATTGATATATTTTCATTCGATAATGATGAATATTCCATTAATATAATTTTTATTTCATTAAATTATCAAATTATCAATAAAATTAACCTTATTTCATTCTATGTAAAGTGTTTGTAAAACACAAATCGCATCACTTCATGTGGCAGGTGTTTATAGTATAAACAAGTGATGTCATCATATCTACTATAGAATGGAAGGAAATATATATATATAAATATATTATAATGAATCAATATGTATAAATATGTAATAAAATATCTTATATATACTTTAGATCCATCAACATACCCAATCATGAAGGGTGGTAATTGAGGAATGAACGACCTCAGTTCATGAGGTGGTAGTCCGCCATACTCAAGAACGATGATTTTATATCCCTATTGATAGCGGTGGTTATGGTCTTAGGTAATTAACATATTAAAAAAATATCCATATATAATTAATATGTTAACATATCATATTTTTTACAAATAATTTAATTATGTGGACAAAGAAATTAAATAAAGACATTTACTGAAGAACATTACACCTTCATTAGGTATCCTCCTAGTGTTTTCATTAAATCAATTCAACGTTGAATTAATGGTAAAATACTACTTATAGGATGATAATATTGAAATTTTTATGTTATTTGGTATTTTATTAGTGTATCTAAATGTGTTTTAATGTGTTAAGAGGATATGAGATGGATTGGAATGTTATAATTGATGTGAGTGGAAAAAATTGTATCTTTTTGAATGATTGAATAATACACACATTTTTATCATGATAGAATCTCCAAAATGTTCCTTTAGAAAAACTAAATGAGTTAAGGGCAAAATATATGCATCCAATTTCTGTTTTAAAATTTGTTAGATTATTTTTACCCCTTTAATTCTTTGTTTAATATCGTTGTAATTCAATTTATTATCTTCATGGATGTGATTATGTTTTAATGTTTTCACAATTTATTTGGTCAACAAATAATTCAAAATTACACAAAATTAAAAATTATTAATAATCAAAATATGTAATCAATTATTACAATTTCAATAATTATTCAGTGAATTTTTTTAATTAATCCAATTGAATTGATGACAAATTAGGTTTTTAATGGGAAAATGATAGACATTTTACAATTCATTTATATCTAAATTAAATACAAAAATTATTCCAATGAACTATTTTTGATATTTATTTATTTTTGATCTTATTATAGTCTAAATAAAATGAAACATATAATTTAACATTATAAATAATTTAAACGAAAAGAAAGTTCTCAAATAAAATTCATTAATTTTCACTATTCATAAACAAATGAGGCTTTTCATAAAATAAAGATAAATTTAACAAAATATAATTTTCATAATAAAATTTCAAAAAATAAGTTTACATTCCCAAAAAAATTCAATATCGGTAAGGATTAATTTTAAATTTTTCCAGAAATGCACGGCCAATCGGAATTTTAGAAAAATACAGTTTTTCAGAATATTATTTCATTTAAATTATTATTATTTTATTTCCAATAAATAAATAACAACTGAAATTGTTTAAAATATATATTATTATAATTTTTATAATCTTATTCAATCCAACAATTATAACAACTATTTAGTAAATATCACATTCAAAAATAATATTTTAATAACATGTCACATTTCATTTAAACAATGTGTTGTGTGTAACAGAAGATAAAATCAATATTTGATGTATTGGATGAGAAAATTAGTGTAGTCTGTAATGACTGATATTGAAGAGATTTTATTTTTTTAAAATAAATATATCATAATGTCTTTGGGTGTAATAATTTCTTTTTGGATTTTTATTTTGTGTCACATAAACTATCGAATACAATATTATAATCTTAAAACCTAATGGTGTTACCCGCTTCCCCCAATAAATAAATTTCATTAAAAAAACTGAAACATGATCACTAAAATAAAAGATTGATATTTTGAAATAAAATTTATGTAATCCCAGTATTAATAAGTTTTAATAAAATCAACTTAACAAAAAAGGATGATTAGTACGAAGGACATCGGGAGTAATCCCATGGCTACCTTTCTATGAAGTTGAGAATATGTGGGTTGTAAAGACATTGATATTGTTGAAAATACCTGTAACACCCCAGCTAAATAAAGAATATGACATTTTTATATTTATCCCTATTTGTGGAAAAAATTTCAATATTAATTTAAATGGAACGCTATGCTCGATGGCTTACCCAATACGCAACAACGAGTTCCTTTGAAATCTTATGTTGCACTATAATAATAAAATAATATTATTTTAAATGGTAGTTAACACATAGTCGTTGTATTGGTGAGAATGAATAGAAATAACTATAATACTATTATATATGTTTGTTAAATGTTTTTACTTTTATCAAATAAATTTTAGAGGCTTAAAATAAAAATGAATCCAATCTTAAGCATTGAATACACTAGTATTTTAAAATGATTGTTTTACTACCTTTTGATGGAAAAATATATTTAAATCAAACTTTTGACAAATTTATAGTCTCTATTTTTCAAAATAAACATATTATTTATGACTGGGACATTGAAATTTACCTTGGGTTTATTTTTTTTTATTTTTCTGACAATGTTCATTTTTCAATGAATAGTGAAAAATACTGCATTTTACATCAAAACTTCTTTTTCATGTAATTTAATTATATGGTTATATTATATTTTTAATTTGTTTTAAAGTATAAATAGAATATATTTTTACCATGTAATTCAATGATGGTCATTGGGATTAATTTAACTTTGTAATTAGTCATAAACAGGTGCCAAACTTTTCATAAATATTGTTTCTAAAAAACCCACTATTTGTTTGGACAACGGGATGTTTTTTTAAATTAATTATTGAAATTTATGTGTTTGGAATTTGGTAAAATGGATTAAATATTTGTAATAAGAAGGTCCAAATTATTTAATTAATACTCTTTTGTTTTTGGACATTATGAATAGTAACGACGATAATTATCTTTAATTATCTTCATTAATGAGTAATCGAGTAGTTAAAGATAATAATATAATATCATAATAATAAAAAATGAAAACAAAATGTGTCCTAAGGATACGGGTTGTCTCATGGCCGACCATGGGATTCCTTGTGCCAAACTTGGTGGCCCCATGGAATCACTTTTGTGAGAAAATGACTTTTTATCTTTTTATTTTTAAAGAATGTTAAATGTAACAAAGAATGTATTACCTAAGTAAAATATTTTTAATTTTGTCTAAATAAATTATATTTTGGACTATAAAAATTAATTAGAAATATAAAAATATTTCCTACTTCATGGTATTTGTTTTATAATTATTAGACCATAAATTTATTAAATTAATTATGACATCATGATGATGCAGCGATTTCCTCATTAATAAAGGATATAAATAAAATGGAAAGATAAGGTAAAATATAAGACCTAAACATGTCCAAAACCGATTGGATGGGTGGATTTCGAACCCTTATCACCTTATCCTTGAAACACATCAATGTTGGACCATTAAAATCCGAAACGCATTTGGAAATAAAGTTACATTTTTACCCTTTCCAAGAGTGCCCCTCCTCTCCTCTTATAAAAGGCCCCCAACTCTACCTCCTTACCCACACATCCAAAGCCTTTAGATCGGCCAAAATCTACCCATTGTGTCTCTAAAAATCCCTATCTAACTCCTTGAAGCCTCACTTTGGTCAGAATTCTTCCCAAGGAAGCCTTTGAGCTCAAACCAAAGGGAGTTACCCGATTTTAAGGTAATGCCTTCACTTGAGTCCTTTTGTTTTATTTTGATTCTAAAACCCCCTAAACTCTTTTTATTAATTTATTTTCTAACAACTCCAATATCATAAATATACTAGGATGTTTTTATAAGAAGTATTCGAGCTACAATTACACACACCTTCGTCTAATGGTTAAAGAACATACTGTTTCAGTGGTTGGCAATTTTCTGCCTCATGAAACGATGATTGTTCAATATTCTTTTAACACCTTTTAAGGTGGCCATTATGATGTCATTGTATTTTATATATGATTTATATGTTATTTATGTTTACTATATTCTTCTGTATTGTATATTTAAAACATACCTTTATTCTATTCATGTTGTGTAAATGCGATAATTTCATATGAGGAATTGTGGACTACCGCAACCTCAAGTGATGTGACTCGTACATGCAATACATGGAATGTATAAAGTATGAAATTAATGAACATATTTGACCTATATAACATATATATTTTACTGTAATTATAATATATATATATATCATTTATTTTTAATTCCATTAATATGAAAATGAAAAAAATGAAAGTAGTGTTCATGCGTACGTACGGCTTAACGTCTCCATGAATGGTACATTTCATTTCTTATCTCAAAATATTATGTAATATTATAAGTACATATATATAATGGATATATATGTAATATATTACATCTAAATTATGGATATCATTCGGGAATTATAACATATATATATCTTTCTTTTTGTTTTAATTCCATTAATATGACATAACAATTATAGTATCGTTCATGCGTACGTACGGCCTACCGTCTCCATGAATGGTGCTTCTAATTTTTATCTCAAAATGCTATGGAATAGTATGAAATTGATATATAATGGATATATATGATATTTAAAACATCAATACTATTCTAGATACGATGTACCTATAACTACATGGAAATTTATTTTCCAACAAGTTCAATTTTTCACTCATGTACCAAACATCGACAAAAACATCTGATATGAACTTATATTATTAACCAATTATTATAACATTAAAATATGTGATAATAACTGAATAATAATCTTTATAGGAGGTCCTTAATAAATTATAAATTGACCAAAGTTTATTATTCAGTAATATAATGAAACGAACAAGACTAGTTAGACTTGAGGTAAGGGATCCTACTCCACTCTTTCTTTTTAAGTACACTCTTTTATTTCATTCCTTTTAAGATCATATTTCTTATTATTGGGATGTTATTTTATATTAATACTACATTAAATATTATGTTCATATGATTAGAGACCCTATTTCCTCTCATCAATCCATTTTGGAAGTTTTGAGTGGCGTCGTTAGGCTGCTGAATTTTCGTAAGAGATCTAACCTCTCTCTTTCTTTTTAAGTACTCTCTTTTATGTAATTTCTTTTAAGTTCATCTTTATAATTTGTGGGGATGTTCTTTTATATTCCTAATACTGTAATTTTTATGGTCATATTATGAAATACCCTATTTGATATCATAGATCTATTTTTGGAAGTTTTAAGTGGCTCCGTTAGCCTGCCGAGTTTTCGTAAGGGATTTTTCAACTAACTTTTATTCTCGTGACATTTATGCTACGTTTTCCACTATTTCATTTGAGTGGTGTATTTAATGAACATTATTATAAACTTTTTTTAGTATAATTTCATTTATGGGTATTCACATCTTCATTTTATGACCCTTCTTCAATGGGGTGTACGTTTCAAATGTTACCCAACTCGGTAAGGGGACCTTTCACCCTCCTCTTTTTAAAAGACTTCTTTTGTTATGTCTTTTAATTCACATACTATTATGTTGGGATATGTTATTTTATATCCTTATTGATGTAAATTTTATGCCCAAGTGATGAGATACCCTTTTTATCTCTCATCAACTCATTTTCTGAATTTTGAAGTGATGTCGTTAGGGTGTTGAATTTTACTAAGGGAACTTTTTAACCCAATTTCGATTTCTTTGGGTTCAACATGTAGTTATTTAATATGTCATCGTTTTAATATGTGTGAATGAACTTTTATTGTTTTACACTTAATATCCACTTATATTGGGTGTATTTATATTTGTCACACATAATTTTGAGATTGATTTATCCTTAATTTAAGGATTCCTTCTTTATAAGAGATTTCATCACATATTACATTTCTATTGACAATTAATTGTTGTTATGCACAAATTCACTATAATATGGTTTATATACTGTCCTTTGGAATATTATATCATGAATACATTTATTCTCATGATATTATAAAGTTTTGACTAAATGTTATTCCTCAATTATTGTATTCAAGTGTCTATAATTTTGGTAAAAACCCTTTAACCAAAATATCGCTTTAAATGTTTTGATTATTTGTTCTTATTAATATCCATGTTTTCAAAATGTTTTTAAGGATTTATTTAAATAGATATTAATGGTTTAAAATTTTTTAATGCTTCAAGGTGTTATGGGACACTTTGATTCAAAAATCTCGTTATTAAATGTTTTAAATGGTTTTGGAAATGGTTTCTTTCTGAATGGATTCATTATTTCAATATTCTAAAATGTTATATTCTGATTGAAATGTGGAAATGATATGTTTCCTTTATGCATGTTTTATGTGATACGTTTATGTTATGGTTCTTGGGCATTGTTATGAAAATGGGTGGTTCCGTGATAAACTATGGGCGGGTGAGCCCGATATAGCTCTCCAATGCATTGGGTAATGCGAAGGAGTGAAACGTTAAGGTTTCTTTGAAGCGATTTAGGGAATAAACTATAGTGGGTATTCCAAACGTAACCAAGAGGGTTACTCCCTGCGTAAAAAAGTTATGAATTCCTCAAGTTACCTTTATGCCTTATGATTTCTATGATTTATTCATGATTTTATGAGGTGTGTTAAAGTTCCTATGTTTTATGGGTAAAGTATGATTTCATTCTTATGTATATATGAACTCATGTTTCGTTTCCATATTTTTATAACCCTTACTGATCTTTTTATGCTCATACCAAGTTTTTGAAATGTTTTTCAGAGGTCAAGGGAAAGGTACATGATGTGATGATAGTGTCAAGTCTGTGTCAAAAAAAGAATCAATGGTTTATTTTAAATATGTTTTCATTGATGGGAAGAATGAATACTGTATTTTATATAACCACTTTGTTTAAATGTTGAATGTAATGAAAGTTTCATGATCTAATTCTCTAAAACTCTAATCCTAAAAAGATCCTCAATTTGTAATCTTGTAATAAATCAAGTTTAAGTAAGGTTTAAGGATGGGGCCTTATAGTTGGTATCAGAGGTCGGTTTAGATAACTTTAGAGGTCAGGGTATTCTTTAAGCATAAGTGACATTACCATATTGGCTAAGATTTTAGAAAGTGTCATAGTTTTTAGATAAATTGAATGAGTAAGTATATCTAAGTGTTTATTATACTCATTAGTACATGATGCTTATGTTGATATACTCACACTGACCTTTTTGGTTTTAGTAAATGGCTAGATCTAGCAGGCACCAAAGTGACAATTGGTTTGAAGGAAACTGTGGTGGTTCTCTGATTAAGAGACTGGATGAAATGGGGTATTCAATGAGGAAACTCGTGGTTGTTCTAAACCAACTATCAAGGAGTCATGATCAACCACTTGAACCCTGGTATGTTCTGTAATGGATCATGTACGAGATGAACATTCGAGTTGGAAGTTCAGGTAATAATTATAAAGGTAACCATTATGGTTTATATGATCCTTACTTTTTAGGTAATTATGGGTTATTATATGTTATGAAGGAAAATGAAATGAATTAGATAAACCTGAGGTTAAAATATGTTATGTTTATTTTTGAAGATTTTATCTTGTTTTGGGAAATGTTTGGAGAATTATATAGTTTTTGAAAAAGGACAACACGCAGACCGTGTGACAACCCGTCGTGTCGGAAAAAGCTGCGGGAATCGAACCCACAACCAAAGTGCTACTGGTATTTATCGCCTACCACTGGACTATGTGAAGTCCTTGGTTAGTTTGACTGATTTTTTTAGTTAGATGATTTTATTAATTAAGAGTAAGTTGATTTTGGGTTATCTACGGAAATTTGTTAACCTATCATGGAGGATATGTGATTAGGATAATTACTTTTCAATACGAGACATTAAGAGAAACTGATGTTGTTTGGAGATAAATGTTACGATTTAACTTGGAAGACTATGTGACTAAATCCTTCAAATATTTGGGTTTAAATCTTAGTTCGGTTTACTTTGAAGAATTTTATGGGAAAATTGTTTTTCTAATGGTCCTCGTTGAACTTTGGGTTTGGTTGGAAAAATTTTGGAGATTAAGAATAGTTTTTGTTTTTACTAAGGGTTATCCTTTTCTGGATTATCTGCTCTTGTACTAACCTTTTTGGTTTTGGTTTAGGTTAAATTCAAAATGAATGGGAATTATATAGTTCTCTTTTGTGGATTAGGTGATTCTATAGATGTTGATTATAGTACTCTTAATGTGAACAAGTCTTCCTAAATACTCGTCTTTTGGAGAAAATATGAGTTTGTGTAAGGAATCTAATAAAAGTTGAAAGTCAGCATGATAAGTTATTATGTTCCCTTATGAATAAATTCCTCAATTAAGAGTAACTTAAAACAAAAATGTTGTCTGTTAACTTTTCCTACTGGGGAATCGAATACCGTTTAACCCATCACAAGTTTGTGATTTTCTTATGGTTAACTTTCTCTTAGACATGGTTACTATCACTCTCCATCAGAACATGACCCTTTGTTTTTTTCCTCCATGTCCAGATTTTCATTCTTGGAATCCTAGTATGGGTTAACTCAGGTGACCTTTGTACTTATCTTTCTTTATTTTGAAGTGATTGTTTTATTGACTATTGTTCTGATGTGGGATTTTCAAGGATGTTTCCAAGCTCAATTTTAAAATTGCGAGGACGCAATTCCCAAAAGGGGGAAGGATGTAACACCCCAGGTAAATAAAGAATCTGACATTTTTATATTTGTCCTTATTTGTGGAAAAAATGTCAATATTAATTTAAATGGAACGCTATGCTCGATGGCTTACCCAATACGCAACAACAAGTTCCTTTGAAATCTTACGTTGCACTGTAATAATAAAATAATATTATTTTAAATGGTAGTTAACACATAGCCATTGTATTGGCGGGAATGAATATAAATAACTAAAATACGATTATATATGTCTGTTAAATGTTTTTACTTTTTTCCAATAAATTTTAGAGGCTTAAAATACAAATGAATCCAATCTTAAGCATTGAATACACTAGTATTTTTAAAAGATTGTTTTGCTACCTTTTGATGGAAAACTATTTTTAAATCAAAATTTTGACAATTTTATAAGCTCTATTTTTCAAAAGAAAAATATTATTTATTATTGGGACATTGAAATTTACCTTGGGTTAATTTTTGGTATTTTTCTGACAATGTTCATTTTTCAATGAATAGGGAAAAATACTGCATTTTACATCAAAACTACATTTTCATATAACATAATTATATGGTTATATTATCTTTTTAATTTATTTTAAATTATAATTATAATATATTTTTACCATGTAATTCAATTATGGTCATTGGGATTAATTTCACTTTGGAATTAGGTATAAAAAAGTACCAAATGTTTCATAAATATTTTTTCTAAAAAACCCGCTATTTGTATTGACAATGGGAAGTTTTTTTAGACTAATTATTGAAATTTATGTGTTTGGAATTTGGAAAAATGGATTAAATATTTGGAATCAGAAGGTACAAATTATTTAATTAAGACTCTTTTGTTTTTGGACATTATGAATAGTAATGACGGTAATTATCTTTAATTATCTTGATTAATGAGTAATCAGGTAGTTAATGATAATAAGATAATATCATAATAATAATCAATTACAACAAAATGTGTCCTAAGGCTACTAGTTATCTCATGCCCGACCATGGGATTCCTTGTGCCAAACTTGGGGGCCCCATGGAATCACTTTTGTGAGAAAGTGACTTTTTGTCTTTTTATTTTTAAAGAATGTTAAATGTAACAAAGAATGTATTACCTAAGTAAAATATTTTTAATTTTGTTTTAATAAATGATATTTTGGACTATATATATTCATTAGAAAGCTAAAAGTATTTCCTAAGTCATGATATTTGTTTTAAAATTTTTAGACATTAAATTTATTAAATTATTTATGACATCATGATGATGCAGCGATTACCTCATTAATAAAGGATTTGAATAAAATGGAAAGATAATGTAACCTCTAAGACCTAAACAAGTCCAAAACCTATTGGATGGGTGGATTTCAAACCCTTATCACCTTATCCTCGAAAAAAAATCAATTTTAGACCATTAAAAACCAAAACGTATTTGAAAATAAAGTTACATTTTATACCTTTCCAAGAGTGCCCCTCCTCTCCTCTTATAAAAGCCCCCCCCTCTACCTCCTTACCCACACTTCCAAATACTTTGGCTCGGCCAAACCCTGCCAATTTTGTCTCTCCACATCCCTATATAACTCCTTGAAGCCTCACATTGGGCATAAGTATTCCCAAGGAATCCTTTGAGCTCAAACCAAAGGGAGTTACCCGATTTTATGGTAATGTCTTCACTTGAATCCTTTTGTTTTATTTTGATTTTCCAACCCCGTAAACTCTTTTTATTCATTTATTTTGTAACAAATTCAGTATCTTAAATATACTAGGATGTTTTTATAAGAAGGGTTCTAGCTACAATTACACACACCTTCATCTAATGGTTAAATAACATACTGTTTCTATGGTTGGAAATTTTCTGCCTCACAAAACGGTGATTGTTCAATATTCTTTTAACACCTTTTAAGGTGGCCATTATGTTGAAACTGTATTTTATATATAATTTATATGGTATTTATGTTTACCATATTCTTCTGTATTTTATATTTAAAACATACCGTTATTCTTTTCATGTTGTGTAAATGCGATAATTTCATATGAGGAAGTGTGGACTACCGCCCCCTCAAGTGATGTGACTCGTACATGAAATACATGGAATGTATAAAGTATGAAATTAATGAACATATGTGAACAATATAACATATATATTATACTGGAATTATTATATATATATATATCATTTATTTTTAATTCCATTAATATGAAAATGAAAAAAATGAAAGTAGCGTTCATACGTACGTACGGCTTACCGTCTCCATGAACGGTACATTTCATTTCTTATCTCAAAATGTTATGTACTATTATAAGTACATATATATAATGGATATATATGTAATATATTACATCTATATTATGGATATCATTATGGAATTATAACATATATATATCTTTAATTTTGTTTTAATTCCATTAATATGACAAAAAATTAAAGTAGCGTTCATGCGTACGTACGGCCTACCGTCTCCATGAACGGTGCTTCTAATTTTTATCTCAAAATGCTATGGAATAGTATAAAATGGATATATACTGGATATATATGATATTTAAAACATCAATACTATTATAGATATGATGTACCTATAACTACATGAAAAATTATTTTTCAACAAGTTCAATTTTTGACTCATATACCAAACATCGACAAAAACGTCTGATATGAACTCATATTATTAACCAATTATTATAACATTAAAATATGTGATATGAACTGAATACTGATCTTTATAGGAGGTCCATAAAAAATTATAAATTTACCAAATTTTATTATTCAGGAATATAATGAAATGAACAAGACAAGTTGGACTTGAGGTAAGGGATCCTACTCCACTCTTTTTTAAGTACACTCTTTTATGTCATTCCTTTTAAGCTAATATTTCTTATGATTGGGATTTTATTTTATATTAAAATTACTTTAAATATTATGTTCATATGATGAGAGACCATATTTCCTCTCATCAATCCATTTTGGAAGTTTTGAGTGGCGCCGTTAGGCTGCCGAATATTTGTAAGAGATCTAACCTCTCTCTTTCTTTTTACGTACTCTCTTTTATGTCATTTCTTTTAAGCTCATATTTCTTATGTTTGGGGATTTTATTTTATATTCCTCATAATGTAATTTTTTATGGTAATATTATTAAAGACCCTATTTGATCTCATAGATCCATATTTTGAAGTTTTAAGTGGCGTCGTTAGCCTGCCGAGTTTTCGTAAGGGATTTTTCATTTCACTTTTATTCTCGTGAAATTTATGCTATGTTTTCCACTATTTACTTTGAGTGTTGTATGTACTATAAAATATTACACACTTTTTGTAGTATAATTTCATTTATGGGTATTCACATCTTCATTGTATGACCCTTCTTCCATGGGGTGTACGTTTCGAAAGTTACCCAACTCGGTAAGGGGACCTTTCACCCTCCTCTTTTTAAAAGACTTATTTTTTTATGTCTTTTAATTCACATACTATTATGTTGGGATATGTTCTTTTATATCCTTATTGATGTAAATTTTATGTCCAAGTGATGAGATACCCTTTTGTCTCTCATCAACTCATTTTCTAAATTTTGAAGTGATGTCGTTAGGCTGTCGAATTTTACCAACAGAACTTTTTATCCCAATTTCGATTTCTTTGGGTTCAACATGTAGTTATTGAATATGTCATCCTTTTAATATGTGTGAATGACCTTTTTTTGTTTTACACTTAATATCCACTTATATTTGGTGTATTTATATTTGTCACACATAATTTTGAGATTGATTTATCCTTAATTTAAGGATACCTTCTTTATAAGGGATTTCATCACATTTTACATTTCTATTGAGACTTAATTGTTGTTATGAACCAATTCACTATTATATGGTGTATATATTGTACATTGGAATATTATATTATGAATCCATTTATTATCATGATATTATAAATTTCTGACTAAACGTTATTCCTCAATTATTGTATTCAAGTGTCTATAATTTTGCTAAAAACCCTTTACCCAAAATATCGCTTTAAATGTTTTAATGATTTGTTATAATTAATATACATGTTTTCAAAATGGTTTTAAGGATTTATTTTTATGTATATTAATGGTTTAATATTTTTTTAAGCTTCAAGGTGGTATGGGACACTTTGATTCAAAAATATCTTTATTAAATGTTTTAAATGGTTTTGGAAATGGTTTCTTTCTGAATTGATTCATTATTTCAATATCCTAAAATGTTATATTCCGATTGAAATGTGGAAATGTTATGTTTTCTTTTAAGCATGTTTTATGTGATACGTTTATGTTATGGTTCTTGGGAATTGTTATGAAAACGGGTGGTTCCGTGATAAACTAAGGGCGGGTGAGCCCGATATAGCTGTCCCATGCATTGGGTAACACGAAGGAGTGAAACATTAAGGTTTCTCCGAAGGGATTTAGGGAATATACTATGGTGGGTATTCCAAACGTAACCAAGAGGGTTACTCCCTACGTTAGAATGTTATGAATGCCTCAAGTTACCTTTATGTCTTTACATTTCTATGATTTATTCATGATTTTATGAGGTATGTTAAAGTTCCTATGTTTTATGGGTAAAGTATGATTTTATTCTTATGTATATATGAACTAATGTTTCCTTTCTATATTTGTTTAAACCTTAATGAGATTTTTATGCTCATCCCAGGTTTTTGAAATGTTTTTCACAGGTCAATGGAAAGGGACATGATGTGATGATAGTGTCAAGGATGTGTCAAAAAAAAGAATCAATGTTTTATTTTAAATATGTTTCTGTTGATGGGAAGAATGAATACTATCTTTTATGTAACCACATTGTTTAAATGTGGAATGTAATGCAAGTTTCATGATCTAATTCTCTAAAACTCTAAACCTGAAAATATCCTCAATGTGTAATCTTGTAATAACTAAACATTAAGTATGGTTTATGGATAGGGCCTTATAGTTGGTATCAGAGGTCGGTTTAGATAACATTATAGGTTAGGGTATTCTTTAAGCACAAGTGACATTACCATATTGGCTAGGATTTTAAAAAGTGTCATAGTTTTTAGATAAAGTGAATGAGTAAGTATATCATAGTGTTTATCTTACTCATTAGTACATGATGGTTAAGTTGATATACTCACACTGACCTTTTTGGTTTTAGTAAATGGCTGGATCTAGCAGGAACCAAAGTGACAATTGGTTTGAAGGAAACTGTAGTGGTTCTCTGATTAAGAGACTAGGTGAAATTGGGTATTCAATGAGGAAACTTGTGGTTGTTATAAACCAACTATCAAGGAGTCATGATCAACCACTTTAACCCTGGTATGTTTTGTAATGGATCATGTACGAGATGACCAATTGATGTGGAAGTTCATGTAATAATTATAAAGGTAACCATTAGGGTTTATATGATCCTTACATTTGAGGTAATTATGGGTTATTATGTGTTATGATGGAAAATGAAAGTAATTAGAAAAACTTGTGGTTAAAATATGTTATGTTTATTTTTGAATATTTTATCTCGTTTTGGAAAATGTTTTGAGAATTATATAGTTTTGGAGAAAGGACAACACACAGACCGTGTGACAACCCGTCGTGTCGGAAAAAGCTGTGGGAATCGAACCCACAACCAAAGTACGACTGGTATTTATCGCCTACCACTGGACTACATGAAGTGCCTGGTTAGTTTGACTAATTCTTTTTTAGTTAGATGATTTTATAAATTAATAGTAAGTTGATTTTTTGTTATCTATGTAAATTTATTAACCTATCATGGAGGATATGTGATTAGATTAATTACTTTTCAATACGAGACATTAAGAGCAACTGATGTTGTTTGGAAATAAATGTTACGATTTAACATGGAAGAGTAAGTGACTAAATCCTTCAAATATTTGGGTTGCAATCGTAGTTTGGTTTATATTGAATAATTTTATGGACAAATTGTTTATCGAATTGTCCTCGTTGAACATTGGGTTTGGTTGGACAAATTTTGGAGATTAAGAATAGTTTTTCTTTTTATAAAGGGTTATCCATTTCTAGATTATCTGATCTTGTACTAACCTTTTTGGTTTTGGTTTTGGTTAAAGTCTAAAGACATGGGAAGTATATAGTTCTCTTTTGTGGATTAGGTGATTCTCTAGAAGTTGATTATAGTACTCTTAATGTGAACAAGTCTTCCTAAATACTAGTTTTTTGGAGAAAATATGAGTTTGTGTAAGAAATCTAATAAAAGTTGAAAGTCAACATGATAAGTGATTATGTTCCCTTATGAATAAATTCTACAATGAAGAGTAAATTAAAACAAAAATTTTGTTTGTTAAAATTTCTTACTGGGGATTCGAATACAGTTTAACCCATTACAAGTTTGTGATTTTCTTATGGTTAACTTTTTCTTAGACATGGTTACTATCACTCTCCATCAAAACATGACCCTTTTTTTTCCTCCATGTCCATATTTTCATACTTGGAATCCTAGTAAGGGTTAACTCGGGTGACCTTTGTACTTATGTTTTTTTTAAAGTGATTGTTTTATTGACTCTTGTTCCGATGTGGGATTTTCAAGGATATTTCCAAGCTCAATTTTTAAATTGCGAGGACACAATTCACAAAAGGGGGGAAGGATGTAACACCCCAGGTAAATAAAGAATATGACATTTTTATATTTATTCCTATTTGTGGAAAAAATGTCAATATTAATTTAAATGGAACTCTATGCTCGATGGATTACCCAATTTGCAACAAAGAGTTCCTTTGAAATCTTACGTTGCACTCTAATAATAAAATAATACTATTTTAAATGGTAGTTAACACATAGCCGTTGTATTGGAGGGAATGAATAGAAATAAATAAAATATGATTATATATGTTAGTTAAATGTTTTTACTTTTATCCAATAAATTTTAGAGGCTTAAAATACAAATGAATCCAATCTTAAGCATTGAATACACTTGTATTTTTAAAAGATTGTTTTACAACCTTTTGATGGAAAACCATTTTTAAATCAACCTTTTGACAATTTTATAAGATCTATTTTTCAAAATAAACATATTAATTATTACTGGGACATTGAAATTTACCTTTGGTTAGTTTTTTGTATTTTTCTGACAATGTTCATTTTTCAATGAATAGTGAAAAATACTGCATTTTACATCAAAATATTTTTTCATATAATTTAATTATATGGTTATATTATCTTTTTAATTTGTTTTAATGTATAATTAGAAAATATTTTTACCATGTAATTCAATAATGGTCATTGGGATTAATTTGACTTTGGAATTAGGCATAATCAAGTGCCCAACTTTTCATAAATATTGTTTTTAAAAAACCCGCTATTTGTTTTGACAGTGGGAAGTTTTTTTAAATTAATTATTGAAATTTATGTGTTTTTAATTTGGTAAAATGGATTAAATATTTGTAATCATAAGGTACAAATTATGTAATTAAGACTCTTTTGTTTTTAGACATTATGAATAATAACGACGGTAATTATCTTTAATTATCTTTATTAATGAGTAATCGGGTAGTTAAAGATAATAAGATAATATCATAACAATAAAAAATGACCACAAAATGTTTCCTAAGGATACTGGCAGTATCATGGCCGACCATGGTATGCCTTGTTACAAACTTGGGGGCCCCATGGAATCACTTTTGTGAGAAAGTGACTTTTTATCTTTTTATTTTTAAAGAATGTTAAATGTAACAAAGAATGTATTACCTAAGTAAAATATTTTTTATTTTGTCTAAATAAATTATATTTTAGACTATAAATATTCATTATAAAGATAAAAATATTTCCTACGTCATGATATTTTTTTGATAATTTTTAGACGTTAAATTTATTAAATTATTTATGACATCATGATGATGCAGTGATTACCTCATTAATAAAGGATTTAAATAAAATTGAAAGATAATGTAAAATCTAAGCCCTAAACATGTCCAAAACCTATTGGATGGGTTTATTTCGAACCCTTATCACTTTATCCTCGAAACAAATCAATTTGGGACCATTAAAATACGAAACGCATTTGAAAATAAAGTTACATTTTATACCTTCCCAAAAGTGCCCCTCCTCTCCTCTTATAAAAAGCCCCCACCTCTACCTCCTTACCCACACTTCCAAAGCCTTTGACTTGGCCAAACCCTGAACATTTTGTCTCTCCACATCCCTCTTTAACTCCTTGAGCCTCACTTTTGGCAGAAGACTTCCCAAGGAATCCTTTGAGCTCAAACCAAAGGGAGTTACCCGATTTTAAGGTAATGTCTTCAGTTGAGTCCTTTTGTTTTATTTTGCTTCTCCAACCCCCTAAACTCTTTTTATTCGTTTTTTTGTAACAAATAAAGTATATTAAATATAATAGGATGTTGTTATAAGAATTATTCGAGCTAAAATTACACACACCTTTGTCTAATGGTTAAAGAACATACTGTTTCTGTGGTTGGCAATTTTCTGCCTCACCAAACGATGATTGTTCAATATTCTTTTAACACCTTTTAAGGTGGCCATTATGATGTCACTGTATTTTATATATGATTTATATGGTATTTATGTTTACTCTATTCTTCTGTATTTTATATTTAAATTATACCTTTATTCTTTTCATGTTCTGTAAATGCGATAATTTCATATGAGGAAGTGTGGACTACTGCCCCCTCAAGTGATGTGACTCGTACATGCAATACATGAAATGTATAAAGTATTAAATTAATGAACATATGTGACCTATATAACATATATATTATAATTTAATTATAATATATATATATATCATTTATGTTTAATTCCATTAATATGACAATGAAAAAAATGAAAGTATCGTTCATGCGTACGTACGGCTTACCGTCTCCAGGAACGGTACATTTCATTTCTTATCTCAAAATGTTATGTACTGTTATAATTACATATATATAATGGATATATATGTAATATATTACATCTAAATGATTTATATAATTCTGTAATTATAACATATATATATATATGTTTCATTTTGATTTAATTCCATTAATATGACAAAAAAATTAAAGTAGCGTTCATGCGTACGTACGGCCTACCGTCTCCATAAACGGTGCTTCTAATTTTTATCTCAAAATGATATTGAATAGTATAAAATGGATATATACTGGATATATTTGATATTTAAAACATGAATACTATTCTAGATATTATGTACCTATAACTACATGGGATGTTATTTTCCAACAAGTTCAATTCTTGACTCATGTACCAAACATCGACAAAAACGTCTGTTATGAACTAATATTATTAACCAATTATTATAACATTAAAATATGTGATATGAACTGAATAATGATCTTTATAGGAGGTTATTTTCAATTATAAATTGACCAATGTTTATTATTCAGGAATATAAAGAAATGAACAAGACAAGTTGGACTGGAGGTAAGGGATCCTACTCCACTCTTTCTTTTTAAGTACACTCTTTCATGTCATTTCTTTTAAGATCATCTTTCTTATGATTTGGATGTTCATTTATATTACTCATATTTTACCTATTATGTTCATATGATGATAGACCCTATTTCCTCTCATCAATCCATTTTTGATGTTTTGAGTGGTGCCGTTAGGCTGCCGAATTTTCGTAAGAGATCTAACCTCTCTCTTTCTTTTTAAGTACTCTATTTTATGTCATTTATTTTAAGATCATATTTCTTATGTTTGGGGATGTTCTTATATGTTACTCATAATTTAATTTTTTATGGTCATATTATGAAAGACCCTATTTGATCTCATAGATCCATTTTGGATGTTTTAAGTGGCGCCGTTAGCCTGCCGAGTTTTCGTATGGGATTTTTCATCTCACTTTTATTCTCGTGGAATTTATGCTACGTTTGCCACTATTTCCATTGAGTGGTGTATGTACTTCCCATTATTATACAATTTTTGTAGTATAATTTAATTTATGGGTATTCACATCTTCATTTTATGACCCTTCTTCCATGGGGTGTACGTTTCGAAAGTTACCAAACTCTGTAAGGGGACGTTTCACCCTCCTCTTTTTAAAAGACTTATTTTGTTATGTCTTTTAATTCACATAAAATTATGATTGGATATGTCATTTCATATCATTATTGATGTAAATTTTATGTCCAAGTGATGAGATACCCTTTTTATCTCTCATCAACTCATTTTCTGAATTTTGAAGTGATGTCGTTAGGCTTTCAAATTTTACCAAGGGAACTTTTTAACCCAATTTAGATTTCTTTGGGTTCAACATGTAGTTATTTAATATGTCATCCTTTGAATACGTGTGAATGAAATTTTATTGTTTTACACATTATATCCACTTATATTGGGTGTATTTATATTTTTCCCACATAATTATGAGATTGATTTATCATTAATTTAAGGATAACTTCTTTATAAGGGATTTCGTCACATTTTACATTTCAATTGAGACTTAATTGTTGTTATGAACCAATTCACTCTTATATGGTGTATATACAGTCCTTTGGAATATTATATCATGAATCAATTTATTCTCAGGATATTATAATGTTCTGACTAAATTTAATTCCACAATTATTGTATTCAAGTGTCTATAATTTTCATAAAAACCCTTTAACCAAAATATCGCATTAAATATTTTAATGATTTGTTCTTATTAATATCCATGTTTTCAAAATGGTTTTAAGGATTTATTTATATGGATATTAATCGTTTAAATTTTTTTATATCTTCAAGGTGGTATGGGACACATTGATTCAAAATTCTCTTTATGAAATGTTTTAAATGGTTTTGGAAATGGTTTCTTTCAAATGGATTCATTATTTAAATATCCTAAAATGTTATATTCTGATTGAAATGTGGAATTGTTATGTTTCCTTTATGCATGTTTTATGTGATACGTTTATGTTATGGTTCTTGGGCATTGTTATGAAAACGGGTGGTTCCGTGACAAACTAAGGGTGGGTGAGCCCGATATAGCTCTCCAATGCATTGGGTAACGCGAAGGAGTGAAACGTTAAGGTTTCTCCGAATAGATTTAGGGAATATACTGTGGTGGGTATTCCAAACGTAACCAAGAGGGTTACTCCCTATGTGAGAAATTCATGAATGCCTGAAGTTACCTTTATGTCTTATGATTTCAATGATTTATTCATGATTTTATGAGGTATGTTAAAGTGCCTATGTTTTTTGGGTAATGTATGATTTCATTCTTATGTATATATTAAATCATGTTTCCTTTCCTTATTTTTATAACCCTTACTGAGATTTTTATGCTCATACCATGTTTTTGAAATGTTTTTCACATGTCAAGGGAAAGGTACATGATGTGATGATAGTGTCAAGGATGTGTGAAAAAAATAATCAATGTTTTATTTTAAATATGTTTCCATTGATGGGAAGAATGAATACTGTCTTTTATGTAACCACTTTGTTTAAATGTAGAATGTAATGCAAGTTTCATGATCTAATTCTATTAAACTCTAAACCTAAAAAGATCCTCATTGTGTAATCTTGTAATAACTCAAGATTAAGTAAGGTTTAAGGCTGGGGCCTTATAATATCAATTCCCAATGATTAATTGAGAGTTATATAGGTCATTGATCTTCAAAAATTGTGTGATCCAGATATTGTTAATGGAAAAATAACAATAAACCAAATAAGTGTGAAAATGGGCAGTGACATCATCATAAATGATGGTAATTGGATATAATTTTTTTTCAAAATATTTTTTTTCTAAAATAAGATGAAATTTCATGAGAAGATTCCCATGAATTGTTTTATTATATATCATAATCATAATATTATAATTTTTTTGTTCCTTGATCAATTTTCACATCATCCCATAATCTAATAAATTAGGATGAAATTTTTTTTACAAGATGCACTAACATATCACCAGATAAATTTTATTATGAAAATCCTTTCCATTGACCTTTATTTATCGTTATAAAATAAAGTATCATAGGTTATGTATTATGTATAAATATGCAAATGGTGAAGTAATAATTTAATCTATAAAACCCCATCCAATGTTAAACATACACCATTTCATAAATGGTTATCCTTATAACCATTAAAAATTATTAACATCTAAAACATTAGAAATGAGATAACTAGATTTGAAGACATAATATATCACTAACACCCAAAACATCATGAAGTATCTCTTATACATCACATACCATGAATGTGAATACCATCATCATTTATTTTTCATGAAACATGTTAATTAACTGAATTTCCAAAAGAAATTATTGAAAACATGCATGATTACTTATTTCATTAGTAAAACAAATATTATTGTATATATTTTTCAAAATTATAAAAAAGTTTTAAAATCCAACAATAATAGCATAAAAACTATATCAATAAAGAATTATTATATTCAATGGTAGTTAGTCCAATGCCATTTTATTAAAATGTAACAATAAGATCATTATCTAAACACCATTATCCAAATATCATGAACATATTAGGGTTTATAATTCACTCAATAATTTGTTATCCAACAATTTCATATTTCAAATAACTCTCATTCCATACTAATATTAGACCCATGATTTCAAATCCATTATAAAACTATACTATAATAAAATCTTTATATATTTTAAAATTATTATTAACTTAATATCATCAATAAAATATATTTGCAACATTTCTCAAGGATCTATATATTCAATAACATTAATCATTACACATAAGTTCTATCAATTGAATATGTTAAGCCTTGATCACTTAGCTAATTTTGAGGTATATTCAATTTACTATTATTAAATATTATATCATAATTCTCCATATCCTTATAGTTGAAGAATTTAAAATTGGAAAAACATTCTCACATTAAATTAGGAGTGTGGGGACCTTTTTATCTAAACTTGTAGAAAACTATCATTTCCTTCAGGAAGGTACTGGAGTGTTGATTTCCACAATTCCCACAGGTGGGAGAATACTTCTGTATTTTCATACCCTTATCCATTTTTTCATATTTGAACATCTTTTTCTATGAATTCCATTGGAATACATAATAAATAGATAATTATTTCTCTCTCTAGACAGAATGTCAAAATATTTCAATATATAAAGAACATGTAAAAGAGGGAATCACCCATTTTAGACTTGGATTAATCCCATCAATGTAGTGGTATATTTTTTACTATGTGTTGTGTATGAAATCGATAGTATTCATAGGTTTCTTGGTAAAGGTATCCTCAAACTCAACAACACTTTATACATCATTTTTCATTAAGATAAAGAACTTTATCTTCATTTTAGTTTTTTACTCAAGATGGAAATACTTATTCTAGATTTTACTCTTAATATCATTGAATTCTATGAGATCTATTTTATCATCCACATTTTAATTATTGATCAATGAGAACCATGATTGAAATAACATTGGATAAAATACATTGTATCTATATCGTTCTACTTTTCTCCACATATCGATGCCATATATATGTTCTCTATATACTTAATCCATTGAATTACTACTAGTAGATTTGTAGTCCCGCTAAATTATTGGGACTTCTACCACATAATGATTGTAAAAATTGATAAAAATCACCACCGAACTGGTTTCTCCAACCATGAAAGTTTTATTGTCATAACTTGATTAAAATTCAATGATATGGACATAATTTTCTCAGTTTCAATACTAGCTTTATTAGCATGATCTAAATGGAAATATCTACACTAGAAATGATTATTGATACCACTATTTTATCAAATAACCATTTCTAAACAATTTAATATACTATATTATCAAATAAAATTGTGATTTTAAAACAAAAATAGAATTCTAAATATGTTGTAACACATAGAATTAATTAAAAATTATTCATTTTTAATATTAGAATCTTAAACTTGAATTCTAACATGATATATTTATTTTCTATTCCCTCATAATGGGTCATTAAGAAAATGTAAATTCTTTAAGAATAACCTCATAGAGATTCAAACAAATAGCATATTATGGTTCGTTATCCTATACCACGGGACAATTGGTTCTATCTCAATGAGCACATTTCAAAATAACTACCACAACACACCTTTTTTCTAGAACCACAACCACATGTAGTATCTATAAATGGATGTATTGTTAAAAAAATTACAAAATATCTTCCTTAAAAACATTATTATGTTTTTATATAATTATCTTTTAAGTCAATCATACTGTGATGTACCCCAATAAATGTGTTTTTTAATCATGATCCTAAGGATTCTACTAAATTCTATCTAATACAATATCTTGAAACCCAATATCTTGAAACCAAGAGTTGTGGTATTCATTATTATAGTTGAATAATATATATAGTGAATCGTATCCTAAAGAACAAAATTAATCAGTATTCTGGAAAAAATAGATACATATATGAGTCTTGTATTAAATTAGAATACATGTATTATTTCATAAAATTTCAAGGGAATTATTATTTTTACTTCCAGATTATTCTGGAATATCATTCATAGTACACAACCTATATTACTATAATATGAAAAAATAAGAGTTAACTTAATTTTTTAGTAAGGGTTTAGTACATTGGATGAATTCATGAGTCAATATCAAATAATCAATGTGGAAGTGTAAATAAATGAACACATGTTCCTTTCAAATAATCATAATTATAATACTTTTATAAGGTATAACCAATATGTAATTGTAAAAAACTGAAAAACATTACATTTTATCAAAAAAATGATAATCAAATGTATCCCGATATAGTATCATTGTGAAATTCTCATAGATAATAATGTCAAAAAATATAAATAAAGGAAATTATTAATTAATGAACATCTTGTATCAGGAAGATGAAACCTATACCCTAAACACCTTTAACAAGATGGTTTAAAACTATTTCTTACAAACCAATATGGGTTAGCCAATTTTATATCTACTACAAAGATCTTTCAAATGAAATTTTAATACTACTTGGTAGAAACTCAAAAGGGCTTGGAAAACTAATTTAGTGTAATGAGACATATAAATGAATCTAGGGGTTAATATAAGTATCACCCAAACATTTTATTCAATTCCTAAGAATTACATATATATAAAATAATTTATTTTATTCTTAGATCAGTTTCCTTATCAAAAAAAAATAAATATTGGAAAAAAGATACTAATTTACCAATAGTTATCTAGTAAATAAAATAACATTAAATATATAAATTCTATGTAAAAATATTTTCCAGTTTATGATATATTTATATCCATAAAAAATGAATATATATCTATAAGAAAAATATATTAAACAATGAAAAATTATCACATGAATGTGATGATTTAATGAAAAGGTTAAAAATCAAAAAAAAATGTTAGATTATAGAATAAAAATTATGAGTTCGAAATTTCCAATTAAAATTCTATTCGATGAAATAATTCAATGTGAAACTTAAAGTACCATAATTATGGAATGAATCAAAATATTACACGGTAAATAGGTGGAATATACACCATAAAAAATTTTAATTGGTGCATAATGATAAATTATTTTCAACAAAATGTTTATTGCGATGAAATCTCTTACCCTATGAATCCTCTTGATTGAAATTTTTTTTACCTCTAATATAGATATTTTAAAATTTTAATTTACTTAGAGTAAATCATATTAATATTTATAATATCATATATGATCATTTGATAAAATATTATCACCCGTTAATTAATAATCATTTATTATTTTAATTGTTTCAGATGTTAATTTCCATGTTTAATTATCCATGGTTTGTCATTAAGGATCAGATTCATCCACATATTACATGGATTCCTAATCAATGTAATAATAATCATTAAATAATGGTCTTATTTTTACAGCAATTTTAATTATAAAACCAATCATGGAATATGGTCATTAATAACGAAGTACATTACGATCAAGGAGAAGGTAGGTCTTACAAACGTCTGAGTAACATTTCAATTATCCAATGATCATTATGAAAAAAAAGTAAGTAATATATTATCTTTCAATATTTTTATTTATAACTTATTATAAACATATATATATGATCAATGTCACAACCCATCCCTTGGGGGTCGTGTCCTGAAAATCCCATTCCTTCCTCTCATAGACTAGGGCCGACAACTAGCACCGTGTAGGTGTTTCCCAAAAAGGGGAGGAATTTTCCAATAAACCTGCACACACACACCCGTCCCTACAGAAAGTTCAGAAACTAAAAACACTAGCTAACATGGATAAAAACCACTAATAAAACAACCTAAATGTAAAGAATAAATCTGAAAAAATGTGTCGGAATTGAAACCTAACTGATATAGGAAAGTACAAGCTCATGGATCACATTTGTAGAAAATCCTTCATGAGGGGTCTGAACAGTATGGTTTCTAAATGTTGTTGAAGTATATCATATCCTTCGAGTCACCATAAAGAAAAACCTATGTCAACCCCCCCAGACTCCATCAAAGCTATCGATTTTCTTCACAAGACACAACACGTGTGGGAGAAGCTCATTCAAGGGTGAGTAAAACAATACACAGTAGAGACCCCAAACCCTAAAGTAATTAGACAATGTAAAACCCAATGAAAAAAATGATATATACCACGATGTAGATAACTAAGAAAAAATCCAAACAGACTACCATCAAGTCACGTGAAGTGTAGCCTCTAAAATATACTTCCAAGAAGGTCACTATATTCAGATCACACTAATTATAGATCTATTTTATGTAAACAAAATTATCGTAAGAATCCACAATACCCTTAAGTAGTTACATGCTATGTGTTGGTAAAATAAGAATTTTAGGTAACAAAATGACTGTAGATAACACATGGATTGTAGATAACATAAAGATTGTTGGAATCACACAGAGTGTAGGTGACATGTGAAGTTTCCTAAAATAATAGAGGACCCTCACCCTGGGGGGTCTAGGGAGTATCGAATCTGTCTCGGTAAGACATAATGTCTAGATATGAAAAATAGTCTAGGAAATACACACAACCTAGGAATTCACATAGATTCTAGGCTACATATATCCACAAAATTCAGTCCTTAGGACTCTCATTCTAGGAGAACCTCTTCTTAGGGCCATTATTTCGTGTTTTATCTTCTACAGAAATAGTCTTAGTGTATATCAAATGAAATGCCTCATCATGTGGTCCCAACACTATAAAAATATTATCAAATAGACACATGGTTTAGACGTTATGGGTTATTATATAAAAAGGCACTGAATGTTTCCGGGTATGGTATGGGCTCGTAGGAATATCCCAACCTAGGTCCCAACTATTAGGATACACGAGTTCAACCTAGTGCACTCATGTGGGATGGTTCATCCACCTTGATGTGGCAATTTCTGTGTCTGCTCACCATCAATGTGGGTCAGCATTCATTTTTGATGTGGTGGTTGGCCATGTGACCTCCCCACAGTCAATGTGATGGCGTCCCACCATCATCTTCCAACTGGATTTTGGCCACATGCTGCATCCACTAAGGCTGAATAGTGGAAGCATACCGATGGACCATGTTTTCCACACAATAAGAGAAATGTTGTAGGTTCTGCACATCGGGTTGCTACGCTGGTTCATGCCACGATCAATTCCACCATGCACCACCACTAATGCCACTGTGTGACATCACTGGCACCCCCTGCATGCCACCACTGGTGCCATCCTGCACCACTACTAGAGGCTCCCTCTTCGGCATCCCAACACCCATGTTGTGGTGGTTCGTTCATCGAACTGAAAGGTGAAACATGATATATGGGTTTTGAACTCATCTACTATGGGATTAAAAACATCATTCTATCACTCGTAGGGTCTGGATACATTCACAACCAACCGACAATATAAGAACATGATAACATGGTCCACCAATGAACAATGTATAAATGAGGGAAAAGAAGAAGCTCATGAACATTGCCCTGAATGGGCCTTGGACTTGTTCATCGGCCATGGTCCGTTCATTTCAATAAAATCAAAAATGAACAAGTGGAGAATAATCACTAAGATCTATTTATTTTTAATCCCACATTATTAACCATCAGAAAAGAATGATCAAACTGTTGATAAACCTATTTGTGGTTTGGCAGACATTCGTTGTCATAATTAATAATAGATAAATTATTCACTCATATAATGAACCCCTACCTAGAATTTTAGATCTCTCCTTGTAGAATAAAATTTTTTTACAACAGTTGTTCATTGATTCTCTTAAGTTCGTGATCCGTGATCCATCAGTGATCAATTTCATTCATCATTTTCTACTGTGGGGAAATCACCATTCTATCCTCCAAGGTTCGTAGGGAAGAATTAATATTTCAAATCATGAATCTAAAATGAAGTAAATATATTCATTTCATCATTACTATATCACATGGAAATATTTTCACCACGCTGCGTCATTTATGGAAGGAAACAATTGATTTCTCATTTCATTGAATAATTATTTTGTCTTCATGAAATTCAAAATGAAAAATAAAATAAACATTTTATTTTTTTATTCTTAATTAAAATTTAGGAAAAAAATTTCTACAGCTGACCCACACTAGATAAAAATAGGTAAATCCTATGAAAAATTCACTACTCTGAACACAATGATGCCCTTGGATATCAAATATGAGCACTCACCTAAAACATACTAAAACTGAGTAGGCATGCTAAATTTAATAAACATTAAAATAGTTCAAACATTTATTCTGGGTACCCCAGTACCTGGATTCACATGTCATCTTAGTGCCTGGACTCAAAATAATAACATATAAATTTCAAAAATATTTAATAAAAATTCTAGGACATTACATTCTCCCAAACATAGGGATTTATGTCCTTGTATGCCAAAACATGGGATAAAGAAACAAATGGGAATACAGAGCAAGAATTTTAGCCACCCAATCCCAACCGCTCTCCTAAAGATTTTTGTGCAACCATCCAATGCACACCGGAGGAATCGACCATTCATAAAAGGTCCTCTCTTGTCGATCTTTGATATACACCAAGTGCTTTGTGAATGTATCTCTGTCATAAAAATCCAACTCACTACAGATAAAAACTTGTAAAGGGTTGTGTTTGTAAATACTTATCTCAAATACATGAAATAGATCATGCACCTATTCAAACTATGGAGGTAGATACAACTGGTATGGAACCTCACCCTCTCTACGTAGTATCATAAAAGGTCCGTGGAACATTATAGATAACTTGCATTCCAAGCCAAATCTCCACATCCAACATCGAGGATATAACCAAACGAACATGTGGTCTCTATGCTTGAACTCTGAGGGTATCTATCACCTATTAGTATAGGTTACATTATTCCTCTATGTGGTCTTTATCTTCTTTTGTATGACCACAACCTTCTCTTTATTAGCCTATATGAACTTTGGGCCCATTAGTGCGAACTCTCTAGGGCCAGTCCAACAAAGTTGCGACCTGCATGGTTTCTCATACAAGGCCTCAAATGGGGTCATACTGATTGTGGAGTGGTATCTATTTTTTTTTAAATGAACTCTACCAGGGGTTAGGGATCCTCCCAACTGTAACCAAAATTGAGGCTGCAAGAATATATAATGTCCTCTAGGACATAAATGGTCTACTCAATCTAGATGTTTTTCTGTGGGTGGAATGCTATGATCAAGCACAACTGATTCCCAAATACCTCTCGAAATCCATTACACAACCGGGATGAAATACATGGAACTTTATCCGAGTCTATCAATGATGGGACTCCATGGAGTAATACAATCTCCCTCACTTAGTGGTATCCTAAGCTATCTATGAGACGCTTCTCCTGAATCACTATGAAGTGGACTGACATGGTGATTCAGTCTATGATACACTATATGGTATCATACCCACTAGATGTATCTGGAAAACAAATCATAAAGATCATTAATTTTCCATCCAACTACCTTTCCAGAACCTCAATGGTTTGATTCAAACCAACAGGAACCTGATTCTCAACCTTCACTTGCAAACATGTGAGGCATCTCGAAACAAATTCGGTTAGTTCCTTCATCATTCCTGGCCACCAAAATCTAATACCAGATGTCTTGTTACCTCTTCTTGACACTCAGATTTACTACCATAATGGATGTATGGATGATCCTCAACACTTCATCCTTCAATGCTAATGGTATAATAGTGCACCCAATTAATAAAAGGATGTGATCCACAACATTTAAATATCCATCAGTAGCATTCCCAATGGTTATATAAGAATGTATATCATCAAAGTTGGTATCTTGGATTTGTTCCTCCCTAACTCATTGTAAGAGTGGAGGGGTGAAAACCATAAGCTATAGATAGGATGCTCTATCTCCATCCAAAAAGGATATCTACAATGAGTCTGACTTTTTTAATGCCTTGTTCATAATCTTTGAAAATGATTTCTTGCTGAACACATCTGCCACCACGACCCCCTTCCCAGAAATATAGACTATTCTGATGACATAGTGCAAGAGGGGCTCTATCCATAATCTCTTTCTCATGTTCATATCCTTTGGAGGTAATATATACTTTAGACTTTTGTGGTCTGAGTGGGTGGTAAAATGATCACTTGTAAGGTCATGTCAGCAGATCTTCATTGCAACGACTAGCACTACCAACTCATGGTCATGAGTTTCATAGTACTGGTCATGTGGTTTCAAATATTGTGAAATGTTGGTAATCTCTACTTGAACCTACATCAGGATACAACCATGTCTAGTTCCAGAGGCATTACAGAACACCACATTCTTAGCACCCTCCTCTATCAACCTCAAGATAAGTGTGCTTTCCATGCTATGTCTCATGTGATGAAAACACTGTTGTTACCCTTCTATCCACAAAACAATTTTTCGTTTATTCATCAAAGTGGTTATGGGTGTGGATACTCTGGAGAAGTAGGGTACATATCGTTGATTATTCCCAACCTATTTTAGGAAACTCTGCACCTTGATTATGTTCTTGGGTGTCTCCCAAGAAAGAATTAGCTCACTCTTCACTGGATCCAATGCAGATCCGACCTCTATGATGACATGACCTTGAAAGTGGACATCTCAAATCTTGAATTCACACTTGGAGAGATTTCAGTAAATCTGGTGCTCTTGGAGTTTTTCGAGGACCATACTAAAGTGTATCACATTCTTCTCAATGGTTTCTAAATACACTATAATGTAATCAATGAATACCACTACAAATAAGTCAATGTATGGAAGGAAGATTCTATTTTTGAGTCCCATAATCACAGATAGGGTGTTTTTCTTGGAAAATGTGATCACAAAGTACTCTTAGTGACCATACTGACATCAGAAAATTTTCATCAGGATTTCTTCACCCCATACACAAAACCAGAAATAGCCTTATATGTGGTCTATATTCGAGAGCCATGTCACTCTCTTTGGATAATCAAATAGAACACTGATCCTTAGTAAAGGATACTTGTTCTTCACAGTCAACGGGATTGGGTTTTGGAAGTGCACACATAACCTCCAGCTCCCATCATCCTTCATGGAAATAATGACTAGGGACTCCCATAGTGAAACACTAGGCCACATGAATATCATTCTCTATAAGTCCTCCAACTATACCCTCACCTCCAAGATCTTTGTGGGATCCATACGATATGCATGTTTAGATATCAGTGCCATGTCGCGGTACATATCAATGAAGAAATACACTTCCCTACAAGGAGGTAATCTTGGGACATCGTTAGGGAATACATCCTCATAATCATACACAATTATTAGAAATTGGGGACTAGTCTCCTCCACCACATCGAGGGTCATGTCATCTAACAATTTTTTGATTGGTTTCACCCTCCTACATGAGAGTCAGTCCTTTAATGCATGCATTTCGTTTCACCGATAATGCAAAACTCAGTCCCATATTCATGAAAACACCACACTCTATGCCTAAAAGTACCAATCTGAGCAGGGAATATGGATAACCAGTTCATACTTAGAATGTCATTGTAAGACATAGATTCAAATAGTAAGAGATCCCATCCTATATTCTCACCAAAACAGTAAGCTCACACTACCGACACCATTATGTGATCGGTGAATCCCCTCCTGTATGTGTCTCTAAAAGTAATAATCAAACCAATGACTCCATCGAAATCTACAAGCTATGAACATGGTTAATGGCATGGAATGAGTGACAGTAACCATTGCATATAGGAACTGTAACTAGGGTGGAGAAAACATAGATCGTACCTCTAATCATATTTGAAACTTCGAGAGTGTATTCCTCTATCACATGAAGATAGGACTACCTCTATCTGCATGTTCCTGGAGCCCATGGTGGACAGCTTGGGGGTGGTGGTGGTAGTACCTCAAACATCCTCCCATCTACTGCTACTCAACCTAATCCCCTGACACATATACCACCCTACGGACCAGCCTGCAAGAAACTCTTTTGTTCTTGTAGTAGTCCCTCGACATCTCTTGTCTGATCATTTGACAAGTCAAGTATTTTCTAGTTTGATGCACTAAATGCCTCATGAGAATCACATTCTATCCTTCAACTAACTCTCTATTCCATGGGAGGGCCCATCTCTAATCTTGTGTCCTTGGGTCGTCTCCACGATTTTCCACCACACTATGGTACCTACATCATCTATCGGCTACCCGCTTCAGAAGACCCCACTACCTATAGACCTGTATTTTCTCCCACTCCAGATGGACGATCTAGAAGAAATCTATCAAATATTAGAGCACTCTATAGCACCCGAGAAAGTTAATGGATTCCTAGGGATATCATCAATTTTGCAGTCTACTTGTTGAGTCCCTCCTCGAAGGTATCAACCCTGAAGAATGGGTCCCGATCCATGTTTGTAGGGTACTCAAAATGATCTATGAATATTGATGAGTACAATAACACTGATATGATTCCCTATAAATGATTTAGGATCACATGTATATGCCTATAGAATAACGTCGCTGGATGGAACTCCTCCCAGAAAAGATGCTCAATGTCTATCCATGAGAGGGTTGCCTCCTTGTGTGTTTGGATCTTCAATCTCCACCATCTCCCTACCATGTCCTATATAATATTCATGGATATGATGGTCATATGGTCATGTGATGTCCTAACTATGTAGAAAACTCATGTCATCTCCACCAACCTGTCCTCATCTACCCAAGGTTCCATCTTACCTTGGTACCTATGAGGTTGAGATCTCTAAAACTTATGAAACACCCGGAGACTACTTACATATTATAATGGTATGAACAAGAGGAACATCGACTATGAATATGGTGGTATCACTAGTAAAACATTGGGAGGTTCTATATCCTACAACGGTCCCTGCACTGATACCTCATCACTCGTAAGACTATCCTCATCATCACGCCCCTGAATCCTAGATGGAAACCTATGTTGAATCATAATAAAATAAAGCAGGATTTACCATGATCAACTGAGTATTACTAGGAGCTGAATCTGACTCACGAAGGACATGTAAAAAAAATTGATTCATATATTTTACATGAACAATTAATTTTCCATTCATCTAGTTTTTTCATGAACTGAGTTAGAAAGAAAAATTCAAGGTCCTTTTTTATGGATACGTCAGCCACCACACCAATATAGGGTTCCCTTTCCTAAAATCCGATCACAAAAAACATAACAATGTAGCTCCAAAATAATAGTAATTCCAACCTATTCTTATATCACTATGTCTTGACCCGTCCCTCAGGGTTCGTGTTGTTGCTACCCTATGCCCGAATCCCATATTCCAAGAGCTAGAGACGAGCGTCGAGTAGGTTTTCCCCAAAAAGGGGAGAAATTTTCATATAAACATGTACACACACCCATGTACCCATGAAAATTTTGGAAACTAAAAACAATGAGTAAACATGGATGTAACCCAGAAATAAAACACACTGAGTGTAACGTACAAAACTGAAAGGAAAAGCGGGTGGAATATAAGCCCACTTGAAATAGAAATATACAAGCTCATGCATCACATCTGTAGAAAAATAGACTAGAATAATTTATATAGTAATATAAATGCATGTCATTATATCATACCATGACCTTCAGGTCACCCTAAAGCACTACTTGTATCTGATCCACCAAGGACTTGATCAATGCTATCAATCATCGACACAAGACATAACATGTGTGGAGCGTCTGTGAGGTGATGTCAATAGAGTCACTAGAGTCATATGATACAAAGTATAGGTCTATGGTACATAAACAAGTTAACGTGTGAATCCACAGTACCCTCATGTGGTAACACATGGAGCGTTGGTAGAATTTAGAGTGTATGTAACGGATAGAGTTTCGGTGACACATGATGTTTATGTAACACAAGGAGTGTAGATTACACACAGAGTAATGGTAAAACACAAAGTGTGGGTGACACATGTAATGACATAAAATGATAGAAAACAAAAAATTGGTGGTTCTATGGAGTACTAACTCAGTTTTAGGAAGACAGACTTTTTAGATAAGGCACATAGTCTAGGTAAGATACATATTCTAGGTAATCACATAGGTTCTAAGTCATAGTCAACCGCAACATTCCGTCCATAGAACGGTTGTTCTTGGATAACCTCCACCTCGAGCTAATAGTACATTCTAAAAAATCCATAAACACTCATATAGTTTATCCCAATAGGACCTCCCTATCGTAATAATCCCAATTATGAAAACAGATCATCAAACATACAAAAGGTGTGAGAGTAATGGGCTTTTAAGTAAAAAGAGGTAGGTTGGGTTCATGTCCGGTCTGACTGGGTTAGACCGACCCATCCCGACTCACTAGGTACACATAGTCCAATATTTTCTACTTGTTCTAGTTTGCCTCGGCTAGATATGGGCCCACTTGACATGGCCGGTTCATCCACTCGAATGCAGTGTCTACCACGTCCGCTCCCTGTCAATGCAGGGCAGCCATCGTTTTTGACATAGTGGTCCACCATGTGACCGCCCTGCAACCATGGTCTAGATTGGTCATGGACATTTGGATATTTGACACATACTACAACCATGTATGACGAGGTCTGCTTCTATACACCTACTAAAGGACCCTATTGGCCAC
The DNA here is from genome assembly GCA_963277665.1 of Viscum album. Classification (NCBI taxonomy): domain Eukaryota; kingdom Viridiplantae; phylum Streptophyta; class Magnoliopsida; order Santalales; family Viscaceae; genus Viscum; species Viscum album. Next base: position 155,682,586 of record OY728153.1, read on the forward strand.
CCCTCGGTGCCTCTGTTGCAGGTTCTGTCCTCTGGGTGGCAACGTAGCCACACACCACCACCAAAATTTCCACACACCATCTCTTTTGTCCCCCTATTTTTCAGGCCACCATAGATTCTCTCATGGTCCATTATTCAAACCTAATGGTTCCTCATGATCCTAGGATCATATGATCATCTTTCATGGGCATCCCAACCACTTATCGTTGCTCTGGGGTTCCAGCTACATTTGGAACATCTTGAAAATTTAGATTCCTGACCACAAGGGTCCATAGATGAAGAACATATGAACGAAGGAAAAGAATAATCACATGAACACCCCTTATAATGGACCTTGGAATTTCTCTTTTAATGTTAGAATAATCAAAAAATAAAAAGTGATGAATAATCACCAATATATATTCCCTTTTAGTCCCACATTTTTAAGCATTCGACCAGAACAATCGAACCCCGAATCAACCTGTTTGTGGGTTGGTCTGCATTGGTTGTTAAAATTATGAATAAATAATGAATTCACTCATAGAATCAAGACCATATATAGATGTTTGGATATCATTTTGGAGAATAATGGAGTTCCACCATCGTCATATCTGATCCTCGATCCTCAGTTCGTGATTCACGATCCGTCAGCATTCGTCGGGGTTCGTCATTTTCCAACAGGTTGAAATTGACAATCTCTCCTCCAACTTTCAAAAGGAAGAACCTATAATTCTAATCCTAAATCCCATCCAATGATTAATTATGCATTTTATCATTACTATTTTTCTTTGAAAGAGTGACATCACACTGTTTCATTGATGAATGGAAACAACTACTTTCTCACCACGTCAAAACATTGTTGCTTCTTCACGAAACATAAAAAAATTAAAATATTTATGGTTATTTTTTATTCATCATAAAGTCATAAAAATTTGATTTTCCACTGTCTACTTGTACGAGTCAATGTTATGTATTTCCTATAAAAACCCTACTACTCTGACTGCAACGGTGACCTCATATTACAAATATGAGAACTTGTTTAAAATACTAAAACAATGAATGCACAATATTTTTAATAAATATAAAATTAGTTCAATCATTAATAACATGCACCCCAAGACTCAAAATCACATACCATTTAAGCCTATAGTTTTAAAATAATTCCACATAATTTTCAAATTAAAATTACATTAAAAATGCGGGACTTAATAATCAATATTGTGTTGTGACAAAATATGAGTCACATCTCTTCGAATAGGTGGTAGTCCCCACATACACGAATGATTTTATCATCCTCAACTGAGTGAAATGTTATGATATAAAATTATATATTATAATTAAATAATGAAAAATCATTAATACCATATTTATTTCAATTAAATCAAATATAACAATTAAAATCATTTTTGATTGACAAACACATTGCTTGGTGACGCCCCCCTCCATCGTACACAAGAACGACCTTGTCATATCCCATAAGGAATTAAAAGTAGATTAAATATATGATATAATGAATCCATATGAATAAATAAGATTTAAATTTAATATATATTCTATATATCTATCATCATATCCAACTGTGAAATGTTGTAATGGAATAATGAATGATATTGATTCATGAGGCTAATATCTATTGTATACATGAACAATGATTCCACAATGCATTTCTTTGTTTTAGAGAAGGTTGTAATTAATTACCATGTTATAAATAAATACTAGTGTATGGATAAAATAGAGGCCATTATCTCATAATGCATTAATAATAATTTAATGATGTGGAGAATGAAATAAAATAAATACGCTCATTGAAAAGTGTTACCTCTTCTACAGGTATCCTATTTTGGTTTCAACTAAGCCCTTAAATGGATAGATTTTTTCACAAATTAAGGCTTTTAGGATGAAAATAGTTATTTTGGGAAGTTATTTGGGAAGTTCATGGAAGATCCAAAATGTAGTGATGGTTTCAATTAGTTAGGAGACATGGTGTCCTTATATAAGTTTGGTGAGGGGAACAATTGAAATTTTATAAAAACATTAAATTTGAACAATGTTTTTATCATGAAAACAACTTCCAAAATGGTCCTATTACATACCAAGAGGATATAAAGTCAAAATATTTCGATATGATGGGTTATGGAAAAGTTTGTTTGGTTATTATAATCCTTATGATTTATGACTAACCCCTCATAATTCTATTTTTTCCTTAAACATGGTATTTATTTCAATATTTTTCACTATTAAATTTGGAAATAAATTAAGATAACCTAATTAGAAATTATGAATTATTATTATTAGAAATACTTATTATGTTTCTCTAAACTAAACTCATGTCATTTGAAAATATTATTTCAAAATTAATCACATAGAAGTGATTTGATAACATTTTTCTAATGGGAAAATGTTCTATAATTTATGACTCTTTTATATATGATTTTATTATATAAATTTAATTTAAAAATTAAAATAATGACCTAATTTTTAATAATTTATATATAAATGGGAAAAATTTTCTTTAAAAAAATTAAATATATAATTTAACATTATTAATACCATAAATAAAAAGTAATTTTTTAAATTTGAATACACTATATTTCAGTATTCATTAAAAAAATTGACAAATTAAAAAAATTCACACGAAGTAAATTTTTATATTTTAGTATAAAAAATTAATTTATTTTACAGAATATAATTAATTTATTAAAAGACATAAAAATTAATTATATATTATATGATCAATGTGTGAATAATCCCTCTTTTAGAAAAGTACATATTTTTGAAAAAAAATCTTTTATTTTAAATGATAATTATTTTAATTGTAACCAAAAGTGGAGATTGAACATTTTTAAACTATATCATTTCATAACATAGTTACTCCAACCCATACACTTCATTATAATGACTAGGTTATAACTACCATACCAAATTATAATAAATCAATAATATGTGAAATTTTGTTTAAAGTCATTGATTGTATGTAATGTAATATAAAAGCATCGTTTCATATAATATATGTTAAACATAGTTTTGTGTTAAAAAATTTACTAAATATATAAAATTTAGTTGGAAATGGTTATATCATAATGTCTCGGGTTGATATATTTTCTTTTAAGAATGATGTTGTTTGTCAAATATTTTTTCCAATACAATGTTCTTATATTAAAATCAAATGGTGTTACCGGCCTCGAACAAAAGTACACTATTAGACACCATTATTATAATAATAGGTAAATTAACTCAATGTGAGCCACCCCAATTGGTCTTCCCTGTATATTCCTATGTGCTAATTGTATATTGATAAACAAAAAATCCTTCAATTTTATTAGTTCTACATTAAAAGGGGATATAATTAATTAAAATATTTAGATGGATTCATTATAATGCAGAGAGTATGAATCACATATAACTAATTATTCTGTAATCAAATGATTAATGAAATGACCAAACCCATGGGCCATTTTCATTTAGAAATGAAAATAAAATGAACGGAATGAAATGGGAATCGTACAAAAGGATTGTTTTAATACAAAATTTAATTTTTATTTAAATGTAAGGTTCCTACTAATGCAACAGACTGTTTCTGGTTTAAGGAGTAGAAAAACTTGATCCGACCATGGATTCTTGTTTCAATTCCCTGAGAAATTTGTGAAAGATGCCCCAATTCATTGATATTATTTATAAGGGAGATACTAGAATTTGAATTTCATCTTTGTCCTATTAGTATATTAATCCACTATCTTATTACTAAAGACTCGCTCGATTCATATATAGAAGAAAAAATTCCTTTTATAAACTCATTGAATTCAGTTTAATGGCCTCATAATCATACAACCATGGTTTATCTCTTCAACATATAGTCATTCATATCCCTTAATTTGTTGGGAAATTCTCAATGGACACAGTGTGACACTTTTCTAGTGGAATGTTGAGATTATTCCCCTTATGTTACACTAGGAACCATATAGCTAGGATACATGGTATATTACTATGTTATCACATGATCTTCCAAGGTCAAGGATACATTGGATTTACATTGTGTCTAATCCTCCTTTTATAACAACATGGATTCCATGGTTCCTATAGAACCACCTCGTTTCTAGTAAGTAACCATTATTTCATTACTTTTAAATATATTAACCATTTGTGTGATGTTTAGAAGTGTTTTGAGGCCTTTTGGATTGTTTTGGGGGGTTTTCTAAAGATTCATGGTTGGTTCACATTTAGTTGAAAGAATGGAAATTCCCAATTAAACCATGTACAGCGAGATAGAGGGATTTGGGTAGGCTCACAGTTAAGAAGTATGGTTTGGATAAAACATGCATCCATCTAATATAAACAATGGAAAAAATGGATAATGGAATTTCGAAAGGTTGTCACATAGTTTGGAAGAACTGCTAGCCAACCATGCTAGGCTCCCCCTTGGGGCTTTATCTAGAACATGATTAGTGCAGGGTATGTATAACCATGTGACTTACCATGCATGGTTAAAAAATTAGATCCAAAAAAGAGTATCATTGTTAAAATTAATATTTGACGCCTTTATTTCCACCAAAACATACACTCACTTGATATTTTCTCCTCCAAAATGTCGTAAATTATTCTTCCATTGATCAAGAGCTGATATAATGGATTCTGTTTGTGTGTTGAATTTGATTCTCATGACAATTCATCATTAATAATATGTTTTATTGGTTTTCTATAGATCCACATCTTTATCTACCATTATTTCAAAGAACTACATACTATGTGGATAGATCTAAGGTATTTTATTCTATATATGATTATTTGTGTCTTTTTAATTTCTATGGTAATAGATCGATATATTTGGTTCTTTAACATTCGACAAGCTTTCTTGAATGTTTTCATGTCGTTCTCTATTTTATCCAAATATTTCAGTATTGTTGGCTTTAATCTCGACACTTCTATTTAAAATATTAATGGTTAGTTTTAACTTTATTGTTTTCACTGATATTAGATGTGGTTTTTTAGAATTACTTATTGTGATCCATTATTGGTGATTGTTTATAGAATTTTGGAAATTTGGAATTATTGTGAAATGTGGAATTGGTTAGTTGATTGTAAAATAATGATTTTAAAATGATTTGATTGCTTACACACAAGAAAAATATTTTTTAATAATAGATGGGTTTTAATGAAATGGTGTGTTTTTAAGGTTTTCAGTAGGATCTCTATTTTATTGTAACTGTTGAAATGGTTCAATGTGTTTAAGTGAATTTGAGACCGATAAGGGAATGGTGTCTCCCCCGTAATTAGTGGGATGTATAAGGGATATGGCTCTCACCCCATCAAATTGGTTCTTTAATTGATATATTAGTGAAAGGATCACCCACCACTTTTGATTATATGGAGGTAGAAGATTCATGAATTGGTGGATGTTTGGTTATGTGGAATTAAATGGATTAAGAAAATATAGAACTTGTAAAGTAATATTAATTTATTTTTTTGTTTTATTCAATTTAAATTGCATTATTTAAGAAAACTATTTTACTATGCATCCTATTTATATTCAGATATAATGTGTTATAGAAATTATTTTATAAAAAATATTTTATATAATTGTTCTAATATGTCTTATTGTAGTGGTGTGAGTGGGGAAGTCATTTGGGTAAATCCAAATGAGCTTCATTACTCACCCTTGCTTTGGGACTTTTGTGTTTTTACAGATATTGTTCATCAGGACATGGGAAATGGTAAAGTATCACATTTCTAGAATGGTGACTATTAATACATGGGTTTCATTGTGATGTGGATCATGTAATTGGTTAGAGAATTGAAGTTATGGTTGTCTTCGAGTTTTCTTGGTATTGTAGTCTTCCGTTATTTACATGGTTGTTTTGTAGTCATCCTATATGATACTCTATAGAGTTGGTTATGAGATTAATGGGGTTTTTTTGTGTTTTATTTCCATATTATCATAAATAATGTAGTGGTTTATTGGTTATGACATGTTTTGTTGGTTGGTTTATTTTAATTGTATAATTATGTCCTAGAAATTAATGAAGTTGTTGGAATTTATTATCATCCATTGGAATTTAGAGATGTATCTTAAATACAATGAACATATTCCTAATTTCTCATGAAAAAAAGAATAAGGCTGTTACAATCAGTATTGTCATGGAATTTATGAATATAATTTTGGATGAAGTGGACATAGACATTGTATTTTTTTGGACTTGGAGTTGAAAATTCATTTTTTTATTGATGGTTTCAGATCATAAAAAAGAGTAGGATTGTTGGGACATGATATGTATAACATTAAAATAAGAATCTAGGATTTTTACGATAGTCTTCATGTTACCATGGAGTTGGGTACATAAGTGTTTTCAATACACATATAGGATACAAAATATCATTGTCAAGGGTTTATCCAGTGATATGAGCATGACATGAATTATTGAAATGACATCCCGCTATGAGTGAATATTACATTTTTGTAATGATTTGGCAAAATTTATTGATTTTTGAAAAATTATGAACATGTTTTCTGTGAAAGATTTTTAAAAGAGTGTGGTTGTTGTTTTTAGAATATGGTATTATAATAATAATAATGTATTATTTTTCTTAAATTATTGAATGTGGAAAAGATTTATTTTGGGATTTTTTTTTATATTGTGATGTGGTATAATCTCATATTCTAAACCTTCAGTTAATATATAGTTATCACTATGGTGTCTATTTTTTATTTCCTGAATACAGAACCTAGTGGGAATTGTAGAAATTTTCCATAGGAAGCTGGTGAGAATGTTGTTGCACATAAACAATAGATGATCCAATAGATGCTTCATATTATGGCCCAAGCATTTCATGATATGGAATGTGGGAACAAGAGGGATAATACACGGAAAGAGGATTTTTCACCCAATTATAGAAGTCTAATCCAGTCATCCATTATGGTGATTCTAAACCAGCAAAGCAATTGGTGATGCTAAACATTATTAATCGTTTCGTTGATTTCATCGACACCCATAATTAGCTACAGGTAATGACAAATGTAGATATACTGAAATATCATGCATGCTAGTAGTGGAATTTAGCTGTTAAAACTAAATTATACCACAACCAACTGTGTAAGGATTTTTATGAATTAATTAAAAAATAATATCCTAATACATTATAAAATCAAAGAATGGAATACTTCATCATCCTAAAAATATAAAATATTTTTTTCATGGAAAACAATGATAAATTCATGATTTTATTGTACATTGCGGTTGAAGATGATGGAAGTGCACCTTGGAATCAAGGTGATGAAGGATATACAATGAATGGTAATTTTAGTTTGTATAACATATAAAAAAATGATAGTTAATACTGAAATATTGGATAAAAGATACATATAAGGATCTATAAGATGATAATGCATGATGATACCCCTAGAAATGGAGGTTCCACTAATGCATGGAGAAAGTGGAATTGGGTCACCAATTTCTAATGAAGTTTTTTAGTTAAAAATTATAAAATAGGATCAACACACCTTCCACACTATTGTCACAGTGCTCCAATGTCAGTTGTATGGGAACCCTCTCAGCTATCACTGGAATCATATGAATTGATTGGTTTAGGGAATCAAGATAAATGTCATCTGTAGAAATAATCGATCCATGGTGATTCAATGAATTCCCTAACCCCTCAGGTAGTGAAATATCAATATGGGAATATGGAACAATGTGTTGCTGGAAAAAAATATATGTTGTATAGATGGTAATTATGTATGATCATTTGGGACCATATATAGTGTGAGGTATGATTATTTTGAATTCTACCCTTATAAAACCTTTATTTTATAATATTGAATCCCATTACTTTATTACATCTCATTAAATTGATTTCTTGAATTTAAATATTGATATGACACCATATGTGTTAAAACATCAAACATATCATTGTAAAACATAGTCTTAAGCCTTTATTTCTAGATAATGTTTTATAATGATTGACGGGGATGAGATATAATGGGACCTCATTGTGGTTAAGTTAGATGTATATGATATAATCCTATGTGTGGATTGGTTGAATACATTATTGTGTCCCATAGACTGTTATACTATATACATCAGTTTCACAACCGATGATGGCTTCAAGCATCTCTTTTGAGGAAAATAGAATGTAAATGTTTGTTCAGTTTGCTTGTTTTCACCAACCGGTGGAACTATCTCATACCAATTTGTATTGTTGTCTATGGAATCGATAGAAAATACATAAAAGAATAGGTTTCCAACATTAGTTTATATGTTTCCCATTTTTTTTACTGAAATGTTATCTTGGTTTCCACATATGATAGAAGTTGATTTTACCATTAATATCATTTAATTAACCAGTCTTATTTCCCATATATATTAAAACATGTAACCAATAGAATTAAGGAAGCTCAATGTGTAGTTGGAAGAGATTGAAAGAAAGGGGTTCATTAACCCTTGAATGTCTTCATGGGAACCACATGTCTTTTTTGTGAAAAAGGCAGCTAAAACTTTCTGGATATTGGTTTATTATTATAAGCTTATCTATTTTATGATAAAAATTTATCTACCTCCACTACTTAATGATCTATTTGATAAATTTAGGGGAGATCAGTGGTTCTCAAAAAATACCATGTGACCAGGATATCACCAATTGTGTGTTATAAAGGAGGATATTCAAAATATAGCTTTTTGAATAAGATATGTCCATTATGAATATGTGGTAATTCCTTTAAGTCTTGAAATTGAACCACCATCATTTATGGAATTGATGAATTAGATATTTTAGTGATATCTTAATTCTTTTGTGGTGGGGTTTTTGGATAACATATTACTTTATTCAAGGAAAAGGGATGAGCATGAGTAACACCTTGTAACAGTGTGGGAATCATGAGGGACCATTGGTTGTATGATAAATTATAAAAGTGTGATTTTTGGATAAAATACGTACAATTCCTTGGACTTGTCATTTTTAAAAAAAAATCCATGGCTCTATAAATGATAAAGGATTTTATCACTTAGAAATAGCCGAAGAATGGCTTTGACATATAGTTTTTTTATCCATTATATTTATTACTTATTATTTTTAGTGACTTGTCCGGACTAGATTTTCCTATGAAATCATTGAAAAATAATAATATTCCACTCTATGTGAATAATGAATGTTAAAAATATTTTCAAGAGCTTAATGTTTTCATTACATCAGCCCCCATCATGTTTTTTTAAAAATAAAGACAGTCGTATGTGGTATATTGTGATGCTTCAGGATCTAGTTTGGGAAGTGTTCTCATAGAGGGATATTAGGTTATAACATATATATTGAGAGAGTGATGAGTTCTTGAGATTAAATATCAATATTGGATTTGGATCTAGGTATCACAGACCACTCATTGAAGATTCGGTTTAATTAAATTTTTAATGAGATATTTATTTTGTTCGCACGACACAAGTGCTTGATTCATATTTTCTCAAAAAGGGATTTGAATCTCAAATTAAAAAGATAAATGGAGTATCTATAAATGATTAATTTTTACTTAACGTATACACCGCATAAGGTAAATTTGTTTGCAGATGAATTATGTAGGATGTCGTATGATCAATTGAAAAAATAAGCTTTAGATGAGTGGATGCTGATGTCTATCCAAGAAGATATGAAATTTAAATGTTAAGATCAATGTTAGGTACTTTTTTTTCAATTTCATTTTTTCCAGAATGGGTGGAGATGGTTAATGTAGAACCAACATCTGATGCATAATGTGTGGGCATGAGGAAAAAACTCAATGGTGGGGAGAGAATATAGCTATTAAAACTATATGGTTGTTTAGTGTTTTGGTTAAAAAAACAGGATGGTCATACCCATGGATTTATAAGAAAAAAAATTCATGACTACCACCATTCATTTTTTTATGTTTATCGTGAAATGAAAATGATGTATAAGATTTTGTAATAGAAGATCTGATCGGTTGTTATAAAAAGGAAGGTGACTATGTTTGTTTTGAGATGCATAAATTGTTAGTAGTTTAAAGCAGAGCATCAGTAACCCAAAGGTATTTTGTAGTCCTTACCTATTCTGGTGAGGAAAGGGAGTAGATATCGATGAATTTTGTAACCAATCACCCATGAATGGTTTAGAAACTTGATTCCAGAAGGGTGATAGTAAATTATCTCATAATATTATCTCATTTCATTTGTATTTTTGAGTCTTATATGGTGATGGTCATATCAAAAATATATATCTGATATGTGGTAATGAGGTATGATGTAATAGCTTCAATAGTGTCAGATAGTGATTAGTGGAATAGGCCAATTTTTGGAATTACTTATTGATATCCCTGAGAAATTTGTTGACTATGAGTACGGTGTATCATCAATAAAGAGATGTGTAATTATAAAGGATGATATTTATGTTGAAAGATATGATGCAGGCATGTGTAATGGATTTTGATGGCTCATAAAAAGAGAACATATCATAAGTTAAGATACCATATGACACCAATCATCATGAATCAACACATATGGAAAAATTTCCATCATTTCATGGGTGTTCTTATCATTCTCCACATTTTTGTGGAAATAGGCTCGAATTATCTACATGGGATGTGAATTGTATTTGAAATAGTGATGAAGATTAAGTTAATTAGAAAATGATTTAGATAGATCAGAGTCATCATATATAAAATTTGGATCATCATGGATGACCCTTTAAATTATAACTGAATAAATTGTGTTCATTAGTATGTATCTATTTTTGACCATCAACATTTTGGAAATCAGGGGACGACATATTTCGATATATAGTCCATTTTGAGATACATTAATGAGATTTTGAGGTTTTATATCGATTTTAATTTAAAACAATATTCATTATATTGCATAATGTGTTTTATGTATCTTAGATAAAAAATTATCTACCCAATCCTGACAATGTGACTTAATAGGATCATATTTATCTAAATCAATATTCTTTATTGGAGGACATTCCAGTGCAGATAGTAGATGTGAAAGAGAGAGTATTCTTATGAAATAACATCAGTTATGTTCAGGTTTTCAGGCTATATGGTTAGATCAAGGATGATAATTGGGAATAGAATAAAGGAATGAAGAAGAAATATATCTACCTCTTTCAGAGGGGAATTGGTTTCAACATTTTAGTGATGTAATGACCAATGGTTGGGAAAATTTAGTGCCCCTGTTTTCCAATTATGTAACCATTATTATATCCATTTTATGTATAAAATGTAATTTGGTGATTTTGGGCGGGATTGAAGACCTTTTGTAATTTTTTGGGGATTTATAAATGTGAAATTTGGGTGAATGGTTAGTGGAATCAATGAATCTAATATTGAAAACCATGCCCAATAAAATAGAGGGATTTTGGTAGGTGCTCTGTTAAGTATCATGGTTTGGAAAAACCATGGGGCCACCCAATAGAAATTGTTAAAATATGGATAGTGGGATTTTTCATGGTTCCCATACGGTTTGGAAAAAGTGAAGGCCAACTAGGCATTGCTCCCCCTTGAATAATTAGCTATAGCATGGTTAGTGCACAGTCTATATAACAATGTGACTGATCATGAACTATTTAATTACTAGATCAAAAAAATGGATCTATGTCGAGATTAATATTTGAATACTCATTTTAACCCCAAATGTCCCTAGCTTGATATTGTATACTCTCAAATTCAGTAGGGGATTCTATCATCAATATAGAAGTTATCTAGAGGAAAATCTTGGTGTGTGGAAGCCAGAGTCTCATGGTAAGTCTGTGTTATTGGTAGTTTTTCTTAGTTTTCCATATATCTACTTCACCCTCTCTATCATTATCATAGATCTATGTACACTATGGATAAAAATATGGTAGTTTACTACAAATATGATTATGTTTGGATTGTTATTTATAGGGTAAGAGAGGTAGGTTTATGAATATTTGATCTATTTTCATGGATGTTTTGCTGCAATTTTTTCATTTTTACAAAAATATTTAGAGTTATGATGATTCAATATCGACTCCTATATTTAAAACAAGATTTATTATATTCAAATAGATTTTTTGAGTGGATTTTTTTTGAATTTACTGTGAATTTATTTTTCGAAATTGTATTTGATGATGATTTATAAAATTGTTTGAATTGGGGATTTTTGTTGAAATTGGAATTAGTAACATGATTTTAATGTGATGATTTAGAAATTATTGTATGGTTTTGATACGTGAAAAATAGTTTTCAATAAATGTATGGTTTTATTGAAATGTTGTCTTTGAGTGGTTTTCAATAAAATAAAGGTTTTCATAAAATTATTGAAATGGTTGTGTGTGTTCATTTTCATTCAGGATGGACAAGGGTATGAAGTCTTCACTATCATTTGTGTTATAGATAAGGGTCATGGGGAACCCATATAAAATCATTTAATTAAGTGACTACATAGTGAAAGGATTAGTCACCACTGACGTGTATAGGGAGTTCTAGGTTTCGTTCATGGTTTCACATGTTGATATGCATAATGTAATAGAATCTTCCAAAATGGAAATTCTGAAATGTTTTTAAAGTATATGGTGGTTAAATTCCATGGAAAATGGATTATTTGAAAAAACAATTTTATTATGTAAATTAAATATATTCAGATATAATATATTTTAGATGTTTTCTAAATTAACTCTATTATATATTTGTGAAAACAGGTTCATTAATAGTGGGCGAAGTAGGGACTTCATTTGTAGAAGGACTACTATGTTCGATTACTCACCCCTACAATAGAACATTAGTGATTTTGTAGATATCTTTTATTAGGACATTGGAAAATGTAAACTATCATATTTGTCAAGTGGTGCATAGTGTTATTTGGTCTGTTTTTTGGAGTGGAGAATAGAGTGGGATAGTGATTTGTTTTTATGGTTTCTATTGATTTTTTTATAGTTTTTAGTATTTTGTTGTTTGGATAGTTTTTTTGTAGTCTTTTGTTTTGGTACTCTTTGATTTGGTTTTGAGATAAATGGTTGTTTTTAGTTTCCTTTCACAATTATCTGGCATAATATAGCGGTTTATTGGTTATGAAATGTTTAGTTGGTTGTTTTATTTTTAATGGGAAATAATTCCACAACATTTAATGTAGCCCAGAGAATTTATTGATAGAATTTGGAATCATGGGGATATTTTTTAATGCTTAGTAATATCCTACAACATTCTAAATCCAATGAGAAGATTGTATATGTTATAGTTACACACAGGGTCCTAACTTTTATTTTTTCTTTTTAACTATTACATCATGGTAAAATTATTTGACCCTGACTATTTTTAGGTCACCTGTTTAAATGCATATAGTTTAGACCTATGTAGGTATAACCGACCGAGCATACCATAGGGATTCAAGCCAAATTTTTTTATTATTTCACTCACCTTATTTTAAAAATTATTCTAATACATAAATATTCTTGAATATATATTCACAGTCTAGATGTGTTATAATCACTGTTAGTGGTTCCTTATTGAGTATATATCACTTTTTTGGGCTGTCGATTAGTACCTAGATAGATTTCAAGAAAAATGTTGGGAAAATCGAAAGAACATATTTATGGATGATTTATAATATTATATAATGAGTGATTAGTATTATTGGTTAGGGAATAGGATTATTATTCTATTAGACATAGTCGTTATGGTATTTTTGTTCATTAAATATAATTTAATTGTATATTATTTTGTTTCCATGTGTGTGTGTTCCTTTTTTATTGTATCATGAAATTCTCATGATTTTGTATATATTTTTGATATTTATTATCTAGTTTATTTATCTTATCTGGAGGATTATCATTTATGATTATTAGGATATTATTAATTATATTCTCCTAATTTTATTCACTTATTATAAAGTTGTGTTCCACTTGGATCATGGTGTTATAGTCTCCCCACTATACAACCATATATAGTTGCTACTAGTCGGTAGACTTTGGTGGATGGGGAGGCTCCAATGAGGCCATATTGGAAAATGTGTTTTGATACTTATCAGGGAACCACACTACTGATATCAAAATGTGGAATCATATTTTTTCTTTCCCTTTCAATACTATTTTGGATGGATGATACGAGGAAATGAAATGTTGTAATTATGTATTAAAAAGGTTATAGGGAGTAGAAAAAAAAATTATAAAGAAAATAAAAAATTCATGGGAATCAATTTTATGTTTTGGATTATTCCTGTTACAGTTTAAATAATTTAAGTATAAGGTGATCCACATGTTTTTTAATATTTATTATCACTGTGTATTTTTCATTACCCTTATAATATTATTGCATGGAAGTAGTGTCTCATTCATCATTATATGAACATGATGATTGATATGACACACATTGTTTCATGCCATGTTTACATATTATGTACATTTTTTGTTGCATATTCATAGTTCCTTAAATATTATATTAGATATTGTGCTACCAATATTGTAGATATTAATTTTTTGCACTAATTAAATATTCTTTATTAACCTAAATAGTATTTTGTCCATATATTATGTTGGGGAAACTTTAATTTAAGAAATATATATAGTGTTTTAGTCATGGGCCACATCTCACATTAGTTGAAATGTTAGTATATAACAATTACTTTTATGAAAATTGAAATTTAATAAGTGTGTGTGACTCAATAAATTAAGAATGATGATCCACCTAATTAAAACATTTTAAAATACAGGATATAGCTACATGTTTGAAAAATTATAAAATATAATGTGATTAACATTATAACATAGGAATGTATGAAAAATTTAACCAGACATATATAAATATATATATACACACATAGAAACAAATACAAATTGTTGAGTTATATATTAAGATATAATTGGTTTCAAAAAAAGGGGTGAAATTACAACATAATTTTTTCACTCATATATAACATGTAATAGATAGTATATATACTATAAACCCTATGACTAAGAATTAAAACCTCAATAATACAATAACCATAGATCATGGGTAGTTTGGTATGTATTTTTTTGGATGTGAGTGTTTATTCTTATCCTTATACTCCAAAAGCCCAGGAACTAGGGAACCTGATCCTAAGAACATTATTATATAAAAAGAATCAGGGTCAAACAGATAGGGGCGCTTAGAAATCCTAGAGAAAATGACACCATACATGTCCACATCAGCAATTGAGGCACAGAAACTAGGGATAATGAAATACCACATCACATCCATCGCTAGAACCGCATGCTTAGATAAAGCATCTTTAACTGCTTGGCATCCCGATAGAAATGTGATACAGCCAGCCGCAAATGAGAAACGTGGTCGAGGCATGAAACCCAATGGGGCATCACTCTCCAGGGCACATTCCAGGATCGTGACACCAATGCATGAACCACAAGCTGCAAGTCCAACTCAATCCATAACATGTTCCAGTTAAATCGAACAGTGTACCTGACCGCATGAATAATCTCCCAGAATTCAGTTTCATAGGCAACTCCAACATCAGTAAATTGATAAAATAATCCCTTATTAAAGCCTCAGAATGTGAGAAAGACACCACCACACCCCAATAATCCTAGGGCACTATCTGCGGCTCCATCTACATTCACCTTGATCCATGGATTGATATGAGGTATCAAGTGAATGTACTTAAGGACCTTGGGTTTCCATGGCTGACTGGAGACACCAAGCAACCTAAGAGCATGTAGATAAGAAATGATGTTAGAAATTTCACTAGTTTGAGTCATGTAGCTAGCTTGAACCTCTCTACTAACTGCCGCCATTCCATGAAGAACATCGATGCACCTACTGTCAAACAATGCCCCATTCCAGGCAGCTCAGACAGCCACAAACAAGGCTGCAACAGACACCAATAGAAAGTTCCCAATCTTCTCACAACATGTAAACATGGACAGGCCTGCCAACAAGTCCTGTAGCAGCAAATTCTGGTCAAAATCCATCCCAAATAGGGCTCCAATATAGTCCCATAACTGACTAACATAGGTGCATTCAATAAACAGATGATGGACACTCTCTTTAGTAGATATAGTCCTACCTGATGAACTCAGTTGGATAAGCATGAAGGTGGTGAGAACCATTATCTTGAGGTTTTGGGGCCTCAACCAAAAGTAGAGAAACATATGGAACCACCTACTATAACTGACATGGGAATCAATACCATGTATTAGGTGTGTTTTCTATAGATCATGCAGACTATGTAGGGATCCCTGTAATCATTACCTACAATGGTAGGGTTGATGTATGAATTTTGGTTGTAGCATAAACCCATTTTAGGGGGAGGGGTGCAACCCAGGATACTTAGGCATGGCTTGATGTCCGGATTTCCATCTTTTAGCATCTGTAGACACTTCCATAATGGATCATTATGTTTTTAGATTATATGTTTTATGGTTCTATCATGAATTAGAGGGAAATTATTTATTAGTTTGACCATCATTGGGTTATGAGTTGGAGAGTCATTTAGGCTTCCTTCTATAATTATTTCATCATGGAGGCACAATGGATTGTCCGAGATAGGGATTTTTTTTCATCAGGAGAAATGATCCCAATATGTTATGTATTTCTCAACTCTCTTTACTATTCATCATCATTTTTCCCCTCTTTCACTAGTGATAAAATTCAATGTATTATTTTCTTTGGGTATGGGCTCAGATAATTCAGTTTGTCTCACGTAAATTTCATCCACCTAATGACTATTCAAGGTAATGCAAAAAAATTCATCGTCATAGAGAAAAATTTTAAGAAATCTAATGGTATCATGACTGGTGGTTCAACACAATAGTTGGGTAGTATTTCATCTAATTGCAAGAAATGTTTTTAGAGGGTTCTTAATATAGTAATGGAAGAAAGAGTTTCAACATTAGTAGTTATATAAAATTCTATCAGTGTGGATAGAGAGGTCACATGAAGTCATAGTGAAACCATAACCTAGTAGACTACATTTGTTATGTTATTATTGGCCATATTTATAGATTTTTATAGAGAATACATTATCTTCCAAATGGATAAAGATCCACCTTCTGAACTAGGATAGGTAGCTCTAACACAAGATGAATGATTTCATACCACTAACCATATTGGAGAAGCGGGTGGGCATGGTTGAGGAGGATAGACACAAGATATGTTGTTCTAGCTGTGTGATCCATCTTCACATAGTCGTATTGTAGATCAAGGACCTTGTAGCAGCCCTAGTTTCAAATATCTAATCTTTCATTTATATATTTGATACATATTAATTGTTTGGGTGATCATTAGGAGGGGTTTCAAACCCTATGGAATTTTAATAGGGATTTTTATTTGTGCGTTATTTAATAATAGTTCGTTGAATCTTGGAATCTTCTGCAAGAAACTAGGTACAATAAGACATGGGCTAAGTGGGAGGCTGACACATAGGTACATGGTTTTTTCCAATTGTGTAGATGTATAGGATAAACAATGAAATGTTGGACTACGGGTTTTTTTTATGGTTTACTCAATGTTTTACGAACAGTGTAGGACAACCATGAATAGATCCCCATGAAACATTGGCCAGTTCATGGATAGTTTTTGATTTTCCAAAATGTGTGTTGAAATGTAGATGGTTTAAAAACAATATCTTAAAAAAAGTCATCTGGGTCAAGATTATGTTTCAACACCCATTTTTTTGTCCAAATCGACCATAATTTGAGTATTACTCCTCCCAATGGATTTGGAAGCTTTACCCATTGAATAAAAAGTTACCAAGATGTATTTTATTATTCATTGAATCTCAATTCTCTGGATATGTCCCCATTTGGGGAAGATTTTCTTGATTTTTCTTTGATCTACAATCATCCCTCCCCCAGTTTCTTACATATTGTACACAAAGGATATATCCAAGGTGGTTTATGCTCTAAATGGTTATATTTGACCTTGTTTATTTTAGGATAAGGGGTCTAGGGTGAATTTTCTGTATATTTAACACAGTTTTGTGGGTCTTCACATGTTGTTATTAAGTTTATCCATAATTCTTGAGGCAGATGGATTCTCACTTGAATCATTTTCTTAGAAATTTGAGAATTAATATCGAAATGGTAAAATTGATTTAATTTTATTATGAAATGTTTGTTCAAAGCATGGTATAAACCCTCTTTAGTAATGGTTAGAGTATATATTTATTTTATATGAAATTGAGGAATTGCGGAAATTTTTTGTGGAATGTACCTTGTTTTCTAGATTTAGAAATTCTGATTCTAAAATATGGATTTTCAATATTTTTGCTAAATGGGTTAGTTGAAATGTTTTCAATAAATTATGTTTTTATTGAAATGTATTGAAATGGGGTTTTAATGGATTTCATCAAGGGAATGATTTCATTAATATGGTTTGATTAGGTTTAGACATAATGGGGTTTTGTGAGTTAATACTTTCGATGTGACCTAAAATAATGGGTGTGTACCATTGGGGTGCAAAGGGATGTGACCCTATATAAGGGGGTTGTTTCATTGGGAAAAAAATGTATTAGAAACATTGTGACAAATTAGTGGATGAACATCAAACATGTAATGACTGTGGTAGTATCTGAGAAGCAGGCATGTGTGAGTGTGTGGTGAATCATGAAATGGGAATTCCAAAAAAATGTAATTTGGTTTTAATGGATCATTTGTTTGATTATCTTGTAATTCTTTTTCCAAAACATCATTTCATGGATATATGTTTTTTAAATTTCTCTATATAACTTTTTTATATAAATATGCTATAATTTTCTATCCCAATGGGGTTATTAGGATATCCTACTGAGTTTCATTACTCACCCCTACTTTCTCGTGTTGGTTATTTTGCTACTATCATTTATAGGGACGTGAGAAAAGGAAATATATGACACTTATTTAGTGGTTTGTCATGATACTTGGATTGTTTAGTGTATTTTGATCGTGGAACATGTTCGAGCGTTACATTTATCTGTGTTGTCATTGAGTTTTCTTAGTTTTTTTGTCCACTCTATATTAATTTTTTCCACTTACACTATGGTTTGTTGTTGTAGTTTTAATTGAAATATATCGAATTATTATGAGTTGTTTTAAATTAAAACCTTACATTGTGTTGTGGTATTTTATAATTTAATATTATTTTGTGTGTTTTTATTTTAGAAGGTAAAATTATCTACCAATCATGTTGAATTCCATGGATTTAATTTCCATCTGTTGGAATATTTTGGATGTTTGTTAAGGATTTGAATAAATTCGACATCTACTCAATTCAATGAGGAGGGAAATATGTTACATGTGGTATCATCTTGTTCTTCCATTGACTGGTGTTCATTAGTTCTATTGGTGTAGGATTTGTAATTCATTCTCGTTTATTTTTCAAGTTGGTATTATAGAATGGATTAGGATTTTAGGGACATCAAATGTAGATAAACAAATATGTAGCTATCTTTTTTATAGTGAACATAATCTTACTAGGTATTGATACATATGTGTTTTGGTGACAATAATAGAAAACATAATCTCATTTTAATGTGATTAACAATGAGATGATCATAAGATTCATTTTATAAATGAAATCCACTGGGAGTACATATATCATTTAGATTAATGATATATGATTTTGGAACAAAACATTTAATTTTTTTAAAAAAATTAATTTTGTTTTCAAATGTGAGAATTTTAAAATGCATTAAATAGATCATTTGAAAATGGTATTTTTTACAAAATCATGGTGAAATTTTAAAAAATGGATGAATGTAAAAAATCATGAATTTTAGAAATAAATTTTTTGATAGTATGATGTGATAGATTTTGAAATTGTAAAGCTTTCAATTGGTAGACAATGATGCCTACAGTTTTTATTTTATGTATAGAAAATCACACCTAGATGAGGATCTAGAAACCCACTGAATGAGGTTTCTTAGATCGTGGTTTCAATTAATCCATAGATGAACCAAAAGCTAGTTTAGAGTATTGTCCATGATTTTCAGGATGTTTATAGAGGGAACATGAGGGATGATCCATGAAAAGTTGACCCTTCTACTTAGTTTATGATTTATAATCCAACCATCTTTTATGAAGATTCAGAACCAGATAAGGAAAAGGTGTGTATGAATATGATAAATCATATATTCAATTTTCATTGCACACCAATAGAGATGAAAGTCATACCGAAGACGTATATGTTGGAGGATCTTGTATACCAATTGTAGCATTTAGTAGTTCATGAAAATTTTTACCATGGCGTTTCCTGGGAGGAACTTTAAAAAAATAAAAAAAAACAATCATCATACATTATTGATCCAATGATTAATAGACTCTCTCATATTGAAATAATAGAGACTCATAGTGATAGAGTACGTGGCTAAATTCATATATTTAGTCTGCTATGAACCTAAATATTCTGCTAGGGAATGCTTTCAAAAATATTAGATTCAGTGTTGAGGTAGCTGATTATTTCTTAAATTCATGTTCTTTATATTAAGAACTATTCATATATGTTTAATAGAGAGATAAAATATACAAGGGGCATCTTAAGATCTATGGGTGGTGGGAGCATGTTGATACCTGTGATAAATGGTTAGAACTCTAATGTAATATGAAATACGAAGAGGGAAACCTACTTCCAATGTATGGGGATGAATTAATATTAAATTACTGGATAGGAAAATGTTCCTCCATGATCCAAGAGAAAATATGGATGTATCCACATTGGTTTTTTTGACCATATGAAGCATGAATGTTTGAAACCATCAAGAGCATGATATAATTTATATTAGATGGTAAATCATCAGTTCTATTATTGTTGATCTCTAAGGTCAAGAATTTGAGACACATATCATGCATCATAGACATTTTATGATTCGATGGGATGACAAAGTAGAATAATCATCATCTATAGAATAGATCTATCCAATGGGATTCATATAAAACCATGCATCTATGGAAGAGGAAAACTGAACAATAAAATAATGAAAATTATTCCATGAGAATGTAATCATATGGTGGTTATTAGGTTAATGTGGAAAATATATATGAATCTTTGATAGTGATATGTATGATTATTTGGAATTCTACCATTATGAAATATTTGGTTGATATTTGTGGATCTCATTCCTTTATTTATTCTCATACTATTTATTTGATTTTTTTAACTATTGAGATGATGCCTTCAGTTTTGAATCTGTGAACTCAACATGGTGAATGAGATCTTATATCCTTTATGTGTAAACAATTTTCTATAAATTTTTATGAAGATGACATGTTTTGGGATTTATATGTGCTATAAATGGTTGTAAATGACATTTATTCTGGGAATAGATTTGTGGATAATGTTCCAGGATCACATCGAATGTTTTACCCAATGGTTTTGTTTTATTATATATTATAGAGTCAAGCATATCTTTTGGAGGGGATCAGAATGTGAAGGTGGGTGAAGTAATGTTTTTAGTACCAAAATTTGGAATGATCTCATACCATTTGGAAGGGTTGACATTGTAATCAATATAAGAGATTGAGGATAACCATTTTCCTGTAGTTTTTATCATTTTCATGATATTGTTTTGGGAAATATTCATCAGGATTTCCACCTAATAGAGAATAGTAGTTCATGACTGATATCTTTTATAGTTCTAAACCTATTTACCTTAATTCTTACAAAATAGAAAAAAATTAATTAAAGGAACTTAATGTACTATTATAAGAAATTTAAGAAAAAATTTTTATTCGTCGGGTATGTCTTAATGGGTAATAACATTTTTTTTCAAATAGAAAATGAAACAATTTGGTTTTATGTGGATTATCATAATATTAACCAAGTTATAATAAAGAATCAACATCCAATTCAATACATTCATGATTCTTTTTGTCAATTGATTGGATATTAGTGGATTCTTAAAAATGACTTCTGGTTAGGATACTATAAATTGTGGGTTTAGAAAGGGGATATTAAAAAAATATCTATCAAGATTATATATAACCATTATTTATATGTGCTAAATCCTATAGGTCTTAAAAATTCATAAATAATATTTGTGGAGATGATGAATCAGATATATTATAAGAATATAGATTATTTTTTGGTGGTATTATGGATGATATATTGGTGTATTCGTGGACAAGTATGAGTATGAGATACACTTTTTGATAGTATTGGGAATCCTGAGAGCTCATCATTTTTATTAAAAATTATGAAAGTGTTATTTTTTGATATAAGTGGTATATTTAAATGGCCATGTAATCTAAAAAATATATGTTTATATTGATCTATATAAGATTGAAGCTGTTATATCTTCGAAACCTCTAAGGAATGTATTCAAGATACGCAATTTCATTAATCTTCCTGGTTATTATCAATTGTTTGTTTATTATTTTTCATTGTTGGGTTCACCAATGATAGATTTAACTAGGAATAATGTTCCATTATAATGTAATGTGGACTTTAAAAAATATATTCAAGAGAATAAATAATGCCTCGCATCAGAACCAATCATTATGTTTCCATAAATAAGACATATGTAAGTGTGTATTTTGATTCTTTGGGATCAGGTTTGGGATGGTTTCTCGTATAAGGAGATCATATTGTTTCCTATGGCTCAGGGAAGTTAAGGATGCAAGAAAAAAAATACCCAAGACAAAATTTAGAGTTATCTACTATAGTTCATTATTTTAAAACCTAGAGTGGTTATGTCTATAGTGAAAATTTTATTATGATTTTAGAACATAAAATATTGAATCACATTTTTCAAATAAAGAGAACTAACTCTAATCTAGAGAATATATATGGAGTATAATGAAATATTATAATTTGAGTTAATATTTATATGGTTTATTGTCAATATGGTGGAAGATGTATTAAGTATAATGTTATGTTCATAGTTGGAAAATTACGTTTTATACGACTGCAATTTGATGTCATTCATTATCGAAATTCACTAGGAGTTTGAAGAGTGAAGTGATGTAGTATTCCCCATTCCAATTTCATTTTACCCTTATTTTTTGGAAAATGTCAAAGAGGAACAAATTTATTATTCTGAATTTTTTTTATGAGTGAAAAACTCATTTTTTGGGAAACTATTGGAGGATATAATCTAGTTGAGAGTTTATTGTTGTGGTTTCCAAATTTAATGGGCATACATATGGATTTTCATGAATAACTTATTTATTCCTACCACCATTAAATTTTTGCTTAGAATCCAAGGATACAAAATAAGTAAAAGTAATAAAACCCATGTTTTGGTGTGTTGGAATTAAAATAATGGTGGATGTGTTTATTTAAGATGCTTAAATTTTCACCAGGCTAAAGAAATGAATCGGTATCTAGTATGAATGTTCAATTCATTACCTAATCCATTTATAAATTGTAGAAGATAACTATGGATTTTTTAAAAGGACTCCCATGAATTGTGTGTAAACATG
The DNA here is from genome assembly GCA_963277665.1 of Viscum album. Classification (NCBI taxonomy): domain Eukaryota; kingdom Viridiplantae; phylum Streptophyta; class Magnoliopsida; order Santalales; family Viscaceae; genus Viscum; species Viscum album. Next base: position 155,705,883 of record OY728153.1, read on the forward strand.
ATTTCATAGTGGTGAATGTGGATTGAGTCACAATGTTAGCTGATTTCATCCATATTCCATAATATCATATTCTTGATGAATTTTAAAAAATTTATTTCCATAAAGTGGTAAAGCGGCATTGTGTACTATTCTCGATAGTATCATGTAGAGATAATAGGTTTGCATATAATTTATAGAAAACTATATTGAAATACCATGGAACATAGTAGACTATTCTTATGGTGTGTCATCCTTAGATGAATAGGAATTATGAAATAAAGAAACCAACATTGGACGATATGATACATTATTTTTCTAATGGATTATGATAGCTCATTGGAAGATAACCTACCATTGGTGGATTTTTCAAATAACATAAACTATCCTACCTCAATAATAGATGATCTTTTTGAATCATTTTATTGGAATTCATGTGGTTCTCCACATTGTTGGATGGAAAAAGGTAAGACTTCCATAGTAGGACTAAGCTTTTCTAGGGAAACAATGGAGAAGTTTAAGTTGTTGAGGAAATAGATGTAGATATATCAAAGTCATTATAAATCCAATGTAGATCATCATCAATGACCAATGTCATTCTAGGTGAGTAATCATGTGTTTCATAGGGTATCTTCATGGACCATACAATGTATTTTTGGAAATTAGGTAATGTTATCTCCTGTAAACATATGGCCTTTTGCGATATTTGAATAGGTTAGTAAGGTGGAATATTAGTTGGAATTTCAACAGTAGTTTAGTACTATGAAATATGTGATTCATGTATCTTAATTGTAATAGTTTCATCCTAATCCTGAATATGTTTTTTTGGGGGATCACATTGATCTAGAGCTAGAACCATTATTGGTGCACTTTCCATTGTGGATTTTGGATTGGAATGAGAAATAACTGCATGTTAGAAGCATCATTCTAGGGAATGTTTTGTGGCTACATGGTCAGATTCAGGTAGAGACATGTGAAATGGGAAGGAAATGATCAAAAAATGGCCCAAAATAATTCAAGATAAGAGTAGGTTTTCTTCATTATGGTGATGGAAATCCCACTATTGGAGATAATGTGGCACCCTTTGTTTCATGTATTCCTTAAGTTATATATTTTATGTATATAATGTGTTTGGTCGATGTTTAGGAATATATGAAATCCTTATAGAATATTTTTGGATATTTTATACATATTAACAGTTTAATGATGAGTTTTGGAAACCGTGAAACACATATAGGAAGCCATGCACCATGAGACAGGGGTAAGGGGAAGGAAAATGTGCCAACCAACTTTTTCTGCAAATTGTGTGTCCTCTTATGAGAAATAGTGAAAATCTAGATAATGGGATTTTGTATAATTGGGTCATGGTTTTTATAACCATACAAGAAAATAGTTCGAGGATCATGTTGAGATAGAGGATGGAATTTGGTTAGTTCCCAATTTTCATAACATTAGGACTAACCATGCTTGGTTAAAATATGTGATCATAAAAATGTGGATCTACGTTGGTATTTTTAAAGACTATTTTTTCATTCTAAATCGACCGAAATTATACTATTCTTTCTCCCAATATTTTTAATCCATTACCCATCATATAAACATCGATCTGGAGGTGTTTTTTGGTGCATTGTACCCTGATCCCCATTATAATTCATTAGCTATGGTAGTTTTTCTTATATATACATTATTCCCTCTCATAGTTTCGTTGATAAAGTCTAATGTAGATATATTTAATTTTTTTGAGTCTATAAAATGATAGATTAATCATTTTTGATGTTAATGAATGATATCTAGGGTGGGTTTTTGGAGATTTAACCCGGTTTTAGTGGTGTTTTTACATCGTTCTTCATTTTCTCAAAGACTCCCAAGGTAGGTGGCTTCACCCCTGAATCCTTTCCATAGAACATAATTTTTTTAGTTTAAAATTAGATCATTTTTTGTAAAAACTATTCTAGAATTTATGTCAATGTCATGTTAGGAACCCTCTTTTCTGATTTTTTGAGAATATTAAGGATTTTTGTTGAAATTGTTGAAGTGAATAATGTTGTTGTACAATGTTCCTTATATTCTTGATTTTGAATTGTTTATTTTAAAATATGTAATTTGTTCCATTATTGGTAAATTTTTTAATTATTATGCTTTTAATAAAAGGATGGGTTTTTGTAAATACATTGAAATGGTTTGTTCGAATGTTTTTCAATAAATTCATGGTTTTATTGGAATGTTTGTAGTTTTTTGGTTTGATATTTTGTTTTAAAACATGTGTTCCATATGTTCATGATTTTGACATGAATATATATAAGTGGTGTGTATCATTGGTGTACAAAGGGATGTAAACTAGGATTGCTGGTGTCTTTCATTGGGACACATGTAGATTTTCAACATTACGAAGACTTAGTGGATAGATGATAAACCACACATGACTATGTAACTATAAGAGAAACATTAATTTGTATGTGTGTGGTGAATCACAGAATGGGTATTCCAAAAACAAATGTTAAATAGTTGTAAATCATCATTTCGTTTCCTTTCTAATGATTTTTTGTGTGTTAAATTACATGGATTAGATATAAAAAATAGCAACTGTTTTATATAAACTATTTTGTATAAAATATTTTATATAAAGGTTCTATCATGTTCGATCATATTGGGGTGAGTAGGGAAGTCATTTTGGGAGAGAATACTATGTTTTATTACTCATCCATGCATTGGATCAGTGGTGAGTTTGTAGATATTGTTTATCAGGATATAGGAAAAGGTATTGTATCAAACTTATTTAGTGTTTCATCATGATACATGGGATTTTTATGGAGTTTTAGCAAGGATAATGTTGGAGCATTGGAGTTAGGTGGGATTTTATTGATTTATGTCATTTTTTTCTTAAACTGGTTACTTTGATGTTTTTTTCCACTTTTGTACTTATTTTAATTTGGTTTTATTTTAACATTATTATTACTATTTTTTTAAATTTTTGTTATTCATCATGTGGTGGTCATTTTTTTGGGCATGATTGGTTGGGTTGTTTTATTTTAAAATTGTGAAATAATCCCACACATGTGTTTATGAACACGTAATTTATTTCCAGCCATTGGTGTCTAAGGGATGTCACATAAGGCCAAGTAGGAACCTAATATCTACTCAATCAAATGTGGAGGGTTAGGATGTTATATCCATGGATTAGCCTATATATATGATGTAAAACCTATTCTAGATGAGTAGTCTTTTGGGTTATCTATAGTGTGATGTTTCATTATGGAAGCCGCTATATTAGAATCTTCAATTTTTTGATATAAGATATTCACATTCTTTTACCTCTACAACTATAATTAGAATATAAGGTCTTGGGATTCTATATTTATATAATATGAAGATGATGGATACTCGATTGAGAGTATGGACAGAATCTGTACAAAAATTATGAGAGTCCCACCTCTACATTGTAGGTTAACACTACCTATGAAACCAATTCATCCATGAGGTGAGAAGATTTAATATCATTGTTGGGTTATATTATTTAGTTCCCTATCATGGACATGATGAAATTAATTAGTATAGGATGCCTTTCACTTCACCATATTTCTTCACTCTATTTTATGATTGTGGAATCAAAAAAAAATTTCTTACCTTTAATATGGGACTGATAAAGTAAATTCTTACCTGATGAATTGTTTGAACGACATCTTGAGATATAAGTAGTTATCATTATAGAGATTTTTAGAGGAGTAACACTACTATATATATCTCCTTTCATGATATAAACTATTTATATTTAGGTTGAGAAGAGAACTTAGAGGACTTATAACTAATGATATTTATACAAACTAATACTTTCCATTAGGAATCACCCATGGTTTTCCATAGACAGGTGTATGGGACCATCAAGATTTTCATGGATTTTCAAAAACTAAATTAAGTCATGTTTAAGAACTGTTTCCCCTACCTCATCAATATGACATATTTTACTGGCGCTAAAGATCTCAGGTTTAATCAAAGATCATTTTGAAGAAATTCTATCAAGAGGTATGAGTTAGTTCTTCAGACCTACCTCCTACAATTTTTTATTGCTTGTATAGAGTCTATGAATATCTGATTGTGTCGTTCAGTTTGAAAAGTACACCCACCATTTGTATGGATCTAATGAATCAATCTATCCACTAGGATATGGATTCATTTTTGGTAGTATTCATTGATGAAATATTGGTGTAGACACATATTTGATATTACAATTCAAAACATTTTAATATCATTTTGATTGTACTGAGAGAAAAAATTATATTTACTAATCTCAAAAAATGACAACTTTATAATGATACGGTTGACATTTGATGTCACATAATATTGGAATAATAAGAATTTGTTGATCCAGAGATATTGAATGTAGTATTTTTCAAGCTGTATTCAAAGAACAAATTTGAAATACAGAATTTATTGGACAGAATAGGCTATTATATGTTATTCATTTATTACAACTCATTCATAGTCTAACTTCATAGATGATTGAATAAAAAGGATATAATGCATTTAATGTTCCAAAAAAATTTTGAGGGTCTTTACAGATTTGTATTGACGAATAACATTAGAAATGATCTAGATTATTCTTAATATTTACCGAATCTATATGATCTATTTTGATGCTTCAATAATTGTGTTGGGTACCATTCTAAGGTGTGGAGATTGATTTGTGGCCTACAACCCTTTCTTGTGGTGACCTTGCGAGCAAAATTACCCAACGTAATTATAGATATTGTAGTTATAGTAAACACCATACATAGTTTGAGGAACTACATGATGGGTGAACACTTGGTGGTGTATATGGACTAAAAGTAAATTAAATAAAAATTTACATAGTGTGACCAGAATCTCAGATAGCAAGTTTTGGAAACATACCAACATTTTTTTGACATCGATCATTCTTATACACCAAGATGGGAAATGATGCTACTTATTATTTGAGATGAAATACTCAAACCTATGGATTTTTGTATTCCATGAGTGATTGAATGTTAATTGAACTATTTTAGGGATGCATCTGGAGGTAAAAAAATTTTATGGACATCCTACTCTTGCGATTACGACGTCATCAATTTTTCATAGTCAAAAAATTTGAAAGCCATTAGACCCAAAGGGATTAATCCTATGTAAAAATTATTCAATTTATAAATCACCACCAATTTGGATCATTAATGAAGATAATATATTTTTAATTCATTAACATATCTAGATTATCGAAGAGGTATGCTTATAATTGTTTCCAAAATATCATGTTTTTATTTGGCCGACATATCCTAGTAATAAAAAGGTGTACAAAGATGTACAGAAATATTATTGGTTGACTAGAATTGACGATTTTTAAAACACAGTTTTTCATTATTTCTTCCACTTCTCAGTAAGTGAAGGTGAAACACTATGATCTTGCATGGATTTTACAGACATTGTTCATTCCAATGTTAAAATGGTATTATATAACAATTAATTTTGTGAATGTATAATGATGATCTCCTTGAAGTTGTTTCATATTGTGGTAGATCATTGATAGAGTATTGAATGTGTCCCATTTGATACCTTCCAGGTAGACCATTTCATTAGATGATCAAGGAAGAACATAAATCTATGAAATTATTTAACATCATGACATACCAAAGGCTATTGTATTAGGCATAGATTCTTGTTTTACTTATTGATTATATAGTAGTTTGCAAATGGTTTTGGTTTCATAGGTTCATTTGAGTATAACCTACCACCCTCATATAGAATGTTAGTATGATCATATAATACAAGTGTTAGTGGATATTATTATAGAAGGGACCATTGATTTTAGAGGTTCTTGGGAAAAACATTAGTATATCTAATTTCCATTAAGATAATATCATTTAATAGATAAAAAAATGAAACATTATTAGTCCTTTTATAGTATTCTAACCCATTCATTCATTTTATAGCTAGATTCATGACAGCGCGCACTTCATGGACCACATCTCATTATGGAGAAATGAAATTGGTTTCAACTTACCTAGAAGTGAATGAAATCTTCTTAGTCTAGTTTGATGAATAATTCTTACCATCTTTGAATACCTATGTATAACAAGTTCGGGGATCAGGTCCTCTTAGAATATTTACATAGGTTAGGGAGTTTATGGAAAAAAAAACTTTTGGACCTCGCAACTAGGTTTCTCAAACCCTGTGATATTTTGGAGTGGGTAAATCTAGTATCCTATTGGGTAGGACTTCTTCAAAGGTACTGATCTATTAATGATTTCAACCAAATTTTTTATATGCATTAGTTTTTACCTGACCCATATAATACCTTTAATCGTAAATATTTAATTTTAGATGATCATACATCCTATGGAAAGTATCATAGCCATTTCATAGATCATAATAATAATTTTCTTCGAGGTATCAATTATTCTATGTACTATCGTAGCAAAAATGAGTAATGAAAGAGACATAGGAATGGGAGGATCATGTATGTGCTTAGTGGCTATATTTATTATTAGATTATCCTTTAAAACCCTTAGTAGGGAACCTATGGGGTGTGTTATCCTAACTTGGAGAGACAGTATAATCCTAATTTCTCATAGAGGTACATATTATTTAAATATTTATTTTATTCATTATTTTTATACTTATGGAAGTTTTTAATGAGGCTATATTTGTTTCAAGACTGTTTGGGGAATTTATAAGCATGTAACTCTATGTTTCCGAAAAATGGTGATGGGATTAAAAAATTACTAACCATTCACCTAAGGTCTAATGGTTTTCATAGAACCATGTGGCATGCTATACAGAGCCAAAAAATGGGGAAACCAAGTTATGAATGCTTTCCCAAAACTAATAACCCATCATAAATAGTTATTTCCAATTAAAGATTTTATACCATACTTCTAAAACAAGATTTGGATAAACCATGATTTAAAAACATGTGTCCCCTAAAAAATTGTTGAAATTTTCATTTTACACCTCCTAAATTATAACAATCACAATTACAATGGTTATCTCCAATATTCAGTTCCTCCCTCCATTGATAACTCCACTTACACCACAGTATAGGAATTAAAACTTCTCCTTTGATCAAATACGATCATAATACCTTCTATTATTTAGGTTATCAAATAGTATGATCCTAAATTTATTTTCATACTATCTTTTCTTTATCATTACATATTTGCCTTAATTTATACACATGCTAATATGCTCAATTTTGTTTTTGGGTTTTTTCTATTTCTATATATTCTTCATTACCATCCCAAAATGGAAGTTTATAATAGAATAGGGCTCGTCAAAAAAATATAAGTTCAGTTTTCTATAACATTTTCTCACTTTTATTCATTTATATTTTTAACTATAATGAATATTTACAATTATACACTTCCTTGTGCATCCAAAAAATTAATCTACCATAAATTATTTTCTTATCGAAAAACATAAGTACACTAACATTCTTCATTTTTATCATATAGTCAAAATGACCATAATAGGAGATACCCATTTCGTTTTTCCATGTATATGATGATATGACCATTTTATATTATTAACCAAAAAAATGTTCAAATTTTTTATTAAACAATCACGAAGTGGTATAATTTTTTCAATAGATGTACTATTTCATTGTAATGGGGGGATGTTTGAATCACTTGGAAGAAATCAATTTATAATGGAATTATTAATGGTATGACACAACCTGTGAGACCTCTTCATTATTGAATGAAAATTAAATGGATTAAATTAAGAGGAAATGGTACATAGTTAGGGTTTTGACATAGAATATAATTTATATGGAAATTCTAAATTCTTACTTCTAATATGTAAATTTTTTAATGGAGTGGTAAAACTTGAAAAAACCATGGGTTTTCAATGGAATTCCTTTGGCACTTATAGGACTCCACCCTGAATCATTTAGATGTCTTCAAAAAGAGGTAACCACCATGGAATTTTCTCTATAACATATTAGTACGTGAATAAAATTGCATAGTAATGACGAATCAAACTATTCATATACCAAAGAAAGAATTCCTTTGATATGCTCCTTGGATATATATTTACATCATTAGACATGTGACCTTGTGCATTCTATTCGTGGTATATAGTAATTCATAGAAAAAGATTTACTATGGATGTCTTCCATGGGCTCAAATGAACTCTTTTCTTGTGGAATGACAAGGGTATTCACCTTAGATTAAAAAGATGCCAATATTGCTAGAATATATGGTTAGTAAATTTTAGGATAGAATAAACATAAAATGTCACATGTTCCTTAATTTCTCCTTTTATCCAATCCATCAATTATCACAACATGGATTGCATAGTTACATACATTGTCCTATATCAAATATTCCATCTACATTGATATAAAATTCCAATTCATATACCATGGCCATTTATAGATCATAATTTTAGAAATATCAAGCATATGTCGAAGTAGGTATTGTCTGTAACGCCCCGACGCCAGTTACCCAGAGTCGGTGCATTATTACATAACATTGTCATGATCACAATAGATCAAGTCTCGAAAGACCGATTATTTTAGAATCCTTGGAGACACTAAATACATTCTAAAGTCTTACATTACCTCATAATGTTAAAAACTACAACAATAAAGTCTCCATAGTCTACACTCATATCCCCTCAGACTATCCCTATAGGTCAGTCATAAAATTCTTCTTCACATCCTAGGAAAAATAAAACATAGAAAGGGTTGAGCTGAGATGCTCAGTAAGGATAACAATATAGAGAAAACGTTCACAAATAATTATAATCATTTATGGCGATGTATAACTAAAACAAAAGCCTTTTAAACATGAACTTCAGAATAATATAAAAAAATAAAATGAAATAATTTCATTTACTTATTCACATGGATATTCTACAAGTTGAATAATTACATGCATTATCATTAACCACTTTTATAATGATGGATTGCATAATGCCAGAATTTCATAACCACATAGTCAAAGCCTTGTTCCAAGACTACAAATAAGAGTTTGTCAAGGCCTTGTGCCAAGTCACTATTTTTTCTCATGAGACCTACTGATGCATCGAGGGGATATAGCGGGATCCACCTTTCACATACTAATTCCAATTCATTCCTCATATGAACTGGTTTAAGCATAACATAAACATTCGTATTAAAACTAGCATACAAAATTTCAATAAATTATCCATAAACCATGAATGGTATAAAAATAACACATCAAAAGTAAAAAATATCACAAAACGTTCAATACAATAGTGAAGTTTTGTATCATAATAAATCAAATTCAAATAATATTAGAATCCATCAAAGGATGTTGACATAAAAAAAATCAAAACTATTTAAGAGAAATATCTCTTTTTTTAAATCATTAAAAAGTAACATAATTATAAAATAAAATATTTACTTTGAAAATATTTTTATAAGCTTGTAAGGAAAGCTTCGATGATTTTATAATGGCGGAAAATAGCTTCCCCCACCGTATAAGTTAAAAAATACATTCTTACATTAATGTTGTCGAAAAGGTTAAAATAGACCTTGTTTGGAAACGAAGGAAATATTCCTTTAAAAACATTTTTTAAAAAGTCAAAAAAGGTCATAAATTACTTTAAACCATAGTCTAGTAAATAGTAAAAATGTTTTGGAATACCTTTTTAAGAAACATTGATGTGGGTGATAAAGAGGTCCCAGTAGATACTTGCGTAAAAACAACCTCAGATAATAAAAAGATTGTGAAATTAACCCGTACCTTGTACTTTTCGTTGGTCGAGGTTAGTATAACCTCCTTTATAATGGTAAAATAGTTGTTATTAAATTATACAAGAATCATATATATTAATATGATATCATATATGATCTTTTATCATTTCATTGTTAATAATATCTTGGTATTATCGTAGTTTTGGGTGTAAAATGATTCGTTTCCCCTTATATTATTTGATATATGAGTAATATTTTTTATGGACGGGATGTATATTTTTCATATATATAATTATATCAAGTCTTTAACCATTATTTTTAATCATAAAATGAAAATTAGTCTTGAATGGATACGATGGGGAATGAATCTCATCGCGTTCATGGAGACGATAATCCATACGTTCACACAAGCGACAATATCATTATTTTGATATTAAAATAATATATAATTGGATGTTATACCATATATACAGAATCATTATAATGTATTAATCATTATATACATCAATTAAACATCATTATTATACCCATTCAAATAATAATGTATTTAATAACAATTACACCACGACCTGGAGACGGTAAGTCGTACATATGCACGTATGGTGACATGTCATTAAAAGGATGGATAGAATAATTAATATGGCTATACTATATTTATAATAACATCACATTATATAGAATATGTCATATTTATTATTTTATATTGTAAATAACAATGAAATAAGAAGTGGAATAAGAAAAGAACTTGAAAGATAGTGGTGAAATTAATATATCTTATTCAGGTTCTTACTTTTGATTTGATCAAAATAGCTCCTTGAGTTGGATTTATGACTAAATTTAGGCCCCTATAATTAAGGGAGGACAGCTGAGATGGTAATTTGGCAGAGTTTGTCCTATCCAAAAGGCTTTGAATGTGTGAATTAGAGATAAGGGGGAGTGCCCTTCTATAAGAGCGGTGAGGGGCACCTTAGGAAAATATAGAAATATTATTTTATAGTAAAATCATTTTTGGTTTATAATGGATCAAAAATGGATTATTTAAAGGATAAGGTGGATATGGGTCGAAAACAACTCAACCAATAGGTTTCATACAGGTTTGGATCACTGCTTTACGCTTATATTTTATATTTATCTCTTAGTTAAATAGTTTGATATTTACAATGTCTCTTTGTATTTTTAAATTATATGGTTAATAAACATACTATATACTTCCAACAGAACCCCAAGTGGTTCATTAAAGAATCAAATATCATTATAAAATCCCTTTGTCAAACCTTAGAATTTTAGGAATTGAATATCAATTAATAAAATAATTTTTTTTTAAAACTATTTTATTTCAATTTTAAGATTATTTAATAATTAATTTTTGATAATGTCCTAAAAAAATTATTTCTTCGACCTAAATACATTTAATAAACCCTAAAATTTCATATTAACCTATAAAATTCGTGTATGTCATAAAAAGTTTCAAATTATATTTATTTTAAAATTTATAGTTCCAATTATTTGATTATTTTATTAATAAGGAAAATACTGCATCATTATTGATTCATCAGTAAATTTAATTATTAAATGCCTAAAAATTAAAAATAAAATACCATTATGTAGGAAATATTTTTATCTTTATAATGAATATTTATAGTCTAAATGGTAACATATATAACCCTATGTAAAATTTGTTTTTCGAAAAGATATATTCTTTTGTCATTTTTGTATTTACTTTAACATAATTAATATAAAGTTTCATTATCACATAAAAGTGGCTCCATGGGGTCTCACAATCGACCCAAAGATTCCCATGGTCAGAAATTTATCATCCAATAGGGTTAGGAAACATTTTAGGGTAATTTTTAATTATTAAAATATTCATTTTACCTTGAATTACAATATTTACCTTTAACCGCCGTAAATAAATGTCAAAAGATACTATTGACGAAAGATTATTTTCATCTCATTGAACCAGATTTTACTTTTTGATTTTAACTATGACTCTCGTATTTTTTAAATTCCTCTCACAGAAGCAGTAAAATTACGTTTTATGTGAATTTACAAATTCTCTTAGGAGGTGGGTAAAAGACAGTGAAAAGTTCAATAAAATTTTTATGTATCTAAAATTATTATAAACTGACTCCAATGAATTAAATTGAATTTATATAGGTATTATGTTTCTATTTTGTTATAAAATAAATAATTATTTAAATAAAATTCCGGGTTTTAATCAATAACATAGTGTTTTTCACTATTCATCAAAAATTGAATGTTTTCAGAAAAATACCAAAAATTAACCCAAGGATAATTTCAATATTCTGAGTCCAACAATGATGCCTATTTTAACAAATTAAAAACATAATAGTTGAATTTATTAATTTAAAATTAATTTCCATTGTTAAAATAAAAAGCGTGTTTTTATGAAATAATAACTATAAAAAGATTGACACTTTTTTATGTCAAATTTAAATGTGAAATTACTAATAATGACCTAAATTTTATTAAATGATAAAAATATAATCTAATTACACTTCCAAACCATTCAAATTCATAATTTATCACTAATAATTATTTCGATTAAAAATTTTTTTTTTAATTAAAATTTAGTAAATATCACTATTCATCATAATATGAAAGTTATCAGAAAAGTACCAAAAATTTATTTAAACTAAATTATTATATCTCGATTCTAAAGAAGATTTTTTTTTAAAATTAAATATATAAATATTTCAAATATTGGATTTAAAAAGGGTTTTCCATTAAAAGGCGGCAAAATTGAATTTTTTTTAAAAATACATCTCTTATCTAAAAAAGAATGTATTTGTTCTTAGATTATGTCTAAGAAACTCATAATATGGATTCTTATATTATAAGTATTGTATATAGTTGAAAATTAAGTTTATACTATTCATAACCACTTTTGAACTGCTTGTTTGATAAGTCGTGGTGCGCTTGAACTCCGTGTTGAGTGTAGTGCATGTTATTGAATTACTTTGAAGAAATAACATACTATGAAATCAGGGGGTGTAACATTCTCCCCACATTCAATATATTTGCGACCGCGCAATTTGAAATTGTTCTTCGAAAATAAAAGGTTGATTATAGAAAATAACTTTGTGGGACAACCCGCATCAAAAATTGGGTTAATAAAATTTAGTCTTAATAATAAGAAAAGGGGAATAAAAAAGTCACCACCAAATTATGATATCGATTAAGAGAATATTGGTGGAAATTAGAGACAAACATTTGGAGGAAAAATGTAAATTTTATAGGGACTGATTGAGGTCATCAGTCATAAACAATTGTAGAATTGAGGGCCTCAAATCCATCAATCAATTATGATTTAAAATATCATCAGTTCAACAAAACATAAGGTATTAGGATAACACATCTTTAGTTATAAGATGATTTACCTAATGTTTAATAATTTATTTCTTTATATAATAATAGATGAATATATATATATATATATATATATATATACACTTGACAAGTAGAGTTTCATCTTTTAAATAATTCGTACCAAAAACTCATCTTTCACTCAAAATGATTAAAAAATTATATTTACCTAATTCGTACAAGGTTCCAAAAATAATGAATTTATTATTTATTTGTCAGATTATGTAAAAATAACTAAATTATAATAACTAGTACATCATGTAGTCCAGTTGTAGGTGATGCACCTTTGTCGCTCATCGGTTGGGGGTTCAAGTCTTGCGGCCTTGCCAGACGCGACCAGTTATCACCCGAACTCTGGGTTGTACTTTTTATAACAATCTAAAAATAACCTTATCAATAGTATCCAATTTTAACCTCAATCCATTCCAACCATTGGACTTATCTGAAATACTTATATACAAACTCTCAGTACAAAATTAATAAGGATGATAAACGCAATGAGGATCCTTTTTTTCATGTAATAACATGTGAACACCTTTATCATGTATTATTTTAAAACATGGTAACATCATGAATTACCATTAAACCTTATTGATTATATTCATGATCCCTTATTCCTTATAGTATACCAGATATACTCCAATCCAAAAAATTATGTAAACTCCAACAATGATGCAATATACAAATCATTAATCAGTATCATAGATGTCTAGAATATCCAATATAATTTATCCAAATCAACCATTTCTTATTCCAAAACCAATATATCATTATCAGGACTATATTAAGGATTACCATTCCTTCAACCATGTATTTTCGAAAAAGTGCATCTTACTATTAAGTCACATTACTTAGAACCATATAATCTCAAATCCTCAATAAAATAGTACTGTAATACAATCCTTATATACTTTATCATTCATATAACATGTACATCATTAATACAATAATCAAATGACACTATACTTTAATAACATCGTACAAAATATAATAAGTCCTCTTTGTCTTCGGTAGTATCATAACTTTATTATTATCCAATAGAATCATTTTGGGTATTCTCTAATGATTTGGACATTGATTCATGTAGTGTCCCAACTCCTTCCAGATGAAGCATTGTACATTTGAAAACTTTTTCTTACCCTTTCAATCATGTTCTTAGTGTCTTTATTCTCCACACTTATAACAAACTCCCATTCCCTTCAAGCATTTACCATGGTGCTTCATTCAACATTTATCACATTTTGTAAAATCCTTCTTTTCCCTCTTCCCTTTATCCATCTTTCTCTCTTCCATCCTTTTCTTCTCTTGCTTCCCTTCAAAGCCATAGGACGTAGAGAATTCTTTACTTATCTTATTAACCCATGATACTATTTCTTCATATGTTGAGAATACATGTTAGGCAATTTCCCTTCTAAATTTTGGCTTAATACTATTAAATATATGATCTTTATTACTCTTTGGATCATACGTTTTGTTGGAGATCACATTCCTTCTACTGGGTGCCATTTCTATACAATGATATACACTAGGTCTATTTAGGAATTGCAATGAAAAATTCCAAACATGTAAAATACCTATCATAAATTCAACAGTTTATGGATTTAATCCATAAAAATGTTTTCTTTGAGGAGATATATACTCGTAAATCCTTAATAATTATTTGTAACGAAAATGAGAATTATCCAACGCCTATCCCCTAGGAGTGTTGTAACGAAGAGTGTAGCAAGGACTGTTGTCGTGCACCAGTTCCCGTTCGAGTCTAGCTTAAAGTAGTGTTTTCAGGTTTTACCCCTAGGTACATGTGTGCCAGATCTGCCTCTACATGCTTGTATCCAGAGAGGGATATATTTCCATGGAAAACTCACAAAATCTTTACATTACCAAAATTCAAGGAATTTCTTCTATCCTAATCCTCAAAGTCTATCTTAGGGTAATGTGATCTAATTAGAGTTCATTTAAATCTAGTTTCCAAAGTTATTGCTAAACTTCCTCTGATACCAACTGTAACACCCTGACCCCAGTTACCCAGAGTCGGTGCATTATTATATAACATTTCCATAGTCACAAAAGATCAAGTTATTAAAGACCGATTAGTTTATTATCCTTGGAAACACTAGATACATTCATAAGTCTTTCATTACATCATAAAGTGAAAAACCAAAACAACATAGTCTCCATTGCCTACACTCATATCCCCTTAGAATATCCCTACATTCCTATCATAAAATACTTCTTCACATCCTGTTAAAAATAAAACATAGAAAGGTGTGAGCTCAGATGATTAGTAAGGATAACAATATAGTGGAATCATTCATAAATAAGAATAAACATAAAAGGAAATCTATAACTAAAAAAATCCTTTTAAACATGAACTTCAGCATAATATGGGAAAAAACATAAAATAATTCCATTTACTTATTCATGTGGATATTATACTAGTCGAATAATCACATGCATTTTCAATAATCACTTTCATAATGATGGAATTCATAATGTCAGACTATCATAACCACATAGTCAAGGCCTTGTGCCAAGAGAACAAATAAGATTTTGTCAAGGACTTGTTCCAAGACACTAGTTTGCCTCATGAGACCTACCGATGCATCAAGGAGCTATAGCGGGCTCCCCCCGTCACTTACTAAGTCCAGTGCATTCATCATATGAACAGGTCTACAAATAAAATAAACATTAATATTAAAACTACCATACAAAATTTCAATAACTTATACATAAACCATGAATGGTATAAAAATAACACATCCACAGTAAAAAATATCAAAAAACCTTCAATACAATATGGAAATTTTGAAACATAATAAATCAACTTCAAATAATCTTAAAATACATCAAAGTATGTTCACATAGATTAAATGAGGACCATTTTAGAGAAATATCTCTTTTTTTGAAATAATATAAAAGTCACATAATTATAAAATAAAACATTTAGTTTTAAATTAATTTTATAATATTGTAATGAAAGATTCAATTATGTTATAACGGCAGAAAATAGACACACCCACTGTACAAGTTAAAAAAAGACATTCTTACCTTAATTTTGTCGAAAAGGATAAAAAGGACCTTGTTTTGAAAACGAGGGACAGATTCCTTTAAAAACATTTTATAAAAATTCAAATAATGGTATCAATGAATTTAACCCATAGTATAGTAAATAGTAAAAATGTTTGGAATACATTTTTAAGAAACATGGATGTGGATGATGAAGAGGTCCCAGTAGATACTTACGTGAAAACAACAATGGATAATAAAGAGATTGTAAAATTAACCCTTACATTGTACTTTTCCTTGGTAGAGGGTAGGTTAACCTCTTGTATAATGGTGAACTAATTTTTATTAAATTATAAAATAATCATATACATTAATATGATATCATATATGATATTTTAACATTGCTTTGTTAATAATATCTTGTTATTATCGTCGTTTCGGGTGTTAACTGATTCATTTCAATTTATATTCTTTGTTATGTGAGAAATATTTGTTATGTATGGGATGTATCTTATTAATATCCATAATTATATCATGTCTTTAAAATTTATTTTTAATCATCAAATCAAAATTTGTCTTGAATGGATACGACGAGGAATGAATTTCATTGCGTTCGTGGAGACGGTAATCCGTACGTACACACGAGTGACAATATCATTCTTTTGATATTAAAATAATATATAATTGGATGCTATACCATATATAAAGAATCATTATCATTTTATATTAATTATTTACATCAATTAGACTTCATTATTACAGCCATCCATATAATAATGTATTGAACAACAATAACACCACGACGTGGAGACCGTAAGTCGTACGTACGCACGTATGGTGACATGTCATTCAAAAGATAGATAGAATAATAAATATGGATATAACATATTTATAATAACATAAAAGTATCTAGAATATATTGTATTTATTATTTTAGAGTGGAAATTACAAATAAAGATGAAGTGGAAGAAGAATATAACATGAAAGTGTGTGGTGAAGTTATTACCTCTTCTTCATGTTCATCATTTTAATTTGATCAAAATAGCTCCTTAAGTTGGATTTCTGACTAAAGGATGGAACCTCTAATAATGGGAGGACAGTTTATAGGGTAACAGGGTAGATTGCGGGTGAGCCAAAAGGCATTGAAAGTTAGAATTAGAGAGAAGGGGGAGTGCCCTTTTATTAGAAGGGTTAGGGGAACATTAGGAAAAGCTAGAAATATTATTTTATAATAAAATCCTTCTCTATTTATAATGGCGCAAAAATGGATTATTTAAAGGATAAGGTGGGGATGAGTCAAAAAGAACTCAACCAATCATTTTTAGATAGGTTTGGGTCACTATTTTACCCTTATCTTTTAGATTTATCTCTTAGTTAAATAGTCTGACATTTACCATGTATCTTTATATTTTCATATTATATGGTTAATAAACATAATATATACTTCCAAGTGAATCCCAAGTGGTTCATAAATGATACAACAATCATTATATAAGTCCTTTTTCTGAGACTTAGATTTTTAGGAATAGAACATCAATTAATAATATAAAATTTGTTTTATAAACTCTTTTATGTCAATTTTGAGATTATTTAATAATTGTTTTTTGTTATAGTTATAGAAAAATTATTACTTAGACATAATTTCATTTAATAAACCCTATCAGTTCATAGTCACCTATAAAATTCGTGGATGTCAGAAAAAGTTAAAAATTATATTTGTTTTGTCATTTATAGTACCAATTATTTGATTCTTTCATTAATAAAGAAAATATTGCATCATTATTGTGTCATAATTAAATTTAATTATTAAATATCTAAAAATTATAAATAAAATAACATTATGTTAGAAATTTATTTATCTTATTAATGAATATTTATAGCTTAAAGGATAACATATATAACTATATGTAAAAATTGTTTTTCTAAATGATATATGCTCATGTCATTTTTCTATTTACTTTAACATAATTAATATAAAGTGTCATTATCACCTACAAGTGGCTCCATGGGGTTTCAAAATCGACCCAATGATACCCATGGTCGTACATGTATCACCCAATAGGATTATGACACATTTTAGGGTAATTTTGAATTATTACAAAATTCTTTTTACCTTGAATTACCCTATTTACCATTAACAGCGGTAAATAAAAGTCAAAAGTTACTATTCAAAAAAATTATTTTAATCTCATTGAACCACATTTTACATACTGAGGTTAACCGTGTCTCTTGGAATTTTGAAATTCACTCACAAAAGTGGTAAAATTATGTTTTATGTGAATTTGCAAATTCTCCTAGGATGTGGGTAAAAGACGGTGAAAAGTTCCACAAAATTTTTATATATCTAAAATTATTATAAATTGACTCTAATGAATTACATTGAACTTATATAGGTATTATGTATCTATTTTTATTAAAAATAAATTTAAATAAAATAAATAATTATTTAAATAAAAAGCCGGTTTTTAAATAATAACTTAGTGTTTTTCACTATTCATCAAAAAATGAATGTTTTTAGAAAAATACCAAAAATTTTCCCTAGGATAATTTAAATATTAAAAATCCAAAAAGATGAATATTTTACCAAATTCAAAACAATAAATTTGAATGTATTATTTTACAATTAATTGCCATTGTATAAAAAGCGTGTCTTTATGAAATAAAAACTACCGAAATATTTACTGTTGTTTATATAAAAATTAAATGTGAAACTACTTATAATGACCTAAATTGTATTAAATTATTAAAATATAATCTAATTACACTTACAAAACAATAAAAATAATAATTTATCACTACTAATTATTTTGATTAAGAAAGTGGTTTTTAATTAAAATTTATTAATTTTCACTATTCATCAAATTATGAATGTTATCAGAAAAATACTAAAAATTTATTTAAACTAAATTATTATATCCTGATTCTAAAGAAGAAGTTCATTTTGTCAAAATGAATATATAAAAGTTTCAAATATTGGATTTAAAAAGGGTTCTCCATTAAAAGATGGTAAAATTGCATTTTTTTAAAAAATACTTTTTTTATATAAAAATATATTTGTTCTTATATTATGTCTAAGAAACCAATAATATGGAATCTAAAATTATAAAGATTATATAAAGATCCGAATTCAGTAAATACAATTCAAAACTGCTTTTGAACGACTACTTTGGTAAGTCATGGTGTGCTTGAACTCAGTGTTGTGTGTAGTGCAAGTTATTGAATTACATTGAAGAAATAACATACTATGAAATCTTGGGTTGTAACATTGTCAATTGATCATCCCATGAGGATCCAAAAATGAAATGGTTATTATTATTTTTAACCTTATTCCATTACATACCACTATAATTTTGTGTTATTACATCTATATTAATAGACATGAATTCTTTAAGACATTGTTGGTGGTGTCCAACTATGTATATCTCACACCTTATTCATACCACCAATTGGTACTCATATAGACTTCGAAATTGTACGTAGGGTTATGAAAAATTCCTCAGTCCTGGATGATATATTTTCTAAAAACATGGGATTATAAAATCATAGAACCATGATTAGGATTTTATTTCTATTAGATATAGTACTTTGGTTCTATTTTTATTCTTTTATTTTAAGTATACATATATCCTTCCATGAATGATCCTTTTTTAATGGATCGTTACATTGAAATAATTTTGAATACAGCGTTGATTTTAATTTATCAATCTATTATTGTTCATGTTCACGTAATTATTCATCACCATAGTTGATTTCTTAGAGTAAATAATATTCTCTATTTAAAAAAATACATTTACAATTGTTATCCTTTACTATAATCTCATAAATGTTTAATTGGGGTTGAAAAATGATTAGATATTCATTTAATGTATTCACAATCTACCACATGAATGTGGAATCGTTCATTGTATGAACCATTTTATAACATTATATCTCTAGTGCTTTACCTTTATTCATCAATAGTTTATCTTGATCAAGTAGTCAATTCTAATATTTCCTATAAGTATTTATAAACTTCTTAAACCTATATCACAAGTCCCCAACTCCCTATGGATTATATTTTTTGTGGGAATCCATCACATTTATTTGTTAGGATGTTATATCACTAATCAAAACTTCTTAACACCGAGTTAAATTCATTATACATTGAATTCTACATTTCATCTATCAGTCTTGATATATATGGAAAACATTTAACAGTTTAAGATATAGAATTATGTATTCAATAGAAAAAATATCGTTTTATTTATGATTCCTTTCAAACAAAATTAATTTTGTAAAATTATTATTTTATTTTACTATAGTTTCTTCCCATGGACGACTTGTATGTTTTTTGTCACGAACCAGATCTGGTCACCACCAATACCAGCACCAAACCCAACCCATGAAATGTCCCGAAGGGCCTTCCCTGTCCCCACGGACTGGCACATGTTCTCGGGTAACAAAAAGTCTGGTTTGGGAATGATTTACCCGAGTATGAAACCATAAAACATAAAAATTACAATCAATAATAAGAATCTGAAATTTTTATGATAAACAATTCTTAACAAAACCATATCTAAATAAATTTGTTTAAAGACACTAAAATTTGTCCAAATACAAATAATCACAAAATCAAGACATCCCCAAGGACTCCACACGACAAGGGGTTCATCCCTCGTAAGTTGTCTCCACAACTGCGCCCAAGCGATGGGGACTAACACCCTAAACCGCCATCACCCTTGGCCTTTCCTTTACCTGAGTCAAACATAACCATGTCTAATTACGCCCAAGGGGGTGTATGTAGGGTGTGAGAATAATCCCAATTGGTTACCACCCAATTTTTCTAAATATAATTCAATACAATGTGAATAAGAAAGCAGTTTTAATACACAAAGAAAAGAAGTGATAAAATCCAAGAAATGCAACTTTCAATTGATAACAGTTTTCAAGATAAAAATTTCAGAATGTCCACACATTTAAATAGAGATGTGATATAATGTAAAGTACGAAAAAAACCCCCCAATACAAGGTTAAATACCCCAAATCCAATGATCACCAAAACCAGGAACACCCCTAGGCAACTATATAGTCTCGAGCATTATGTACTACGTACATCGGTGTAAAGTGTCCAAGTCACAATCCTTTCTTGTGCAAGATACACTTGTAGAGAACATACCCATAACCTAGTGGTCCCCAAATATCATCCACATAGTTTAGTTAGAGTTTTCATTATCCATATTCTCAATGAAATAGGGACACAACCCATCCGGTTCACTAGCTGTACTAGTACATATCCGCCCACCAAAGTTCCCGAGATTCCCCTTTTGTGCTCAAATAATTTCAGTACAAAAACACATACTTTTGCATATTAAACACCACTACTGGTCACAAACAAAAAATGCAGTATATATAGACACTTTATACCATTTAAAACACACAACAAAACATTTTGATTCTAAAAAAAACAACCTCTCAAAATATCCCATTTTTTCCCACCCAAAGCTCTTTGAAATATCCACTTTGCACACTATGTGCACAATTTTAAGTCAAAAAAACAAAATGGAAGTTTAATAACCTTTAATGAAACCACAAATTCAGTTTTTTGTTTGCCCCATGTGAACCAAGAAGTTATATCTTTTAAAACCCCCCAATTTCATACAAATATGACACTTAAAGCTCATTTGTTTCCCAAACACCATTTAAACAAACTTTTGAAGAAACAAACAAAAATATTAAACCTTAAAAACATGATTTTCAGTCCTAATAATGTTCAATAACATATACGAAGTAACTATTGGTCATCCCCAAAAGAACCAATAAAAGTTTTGTATCAAAACCGCCCAATTTCACCAAAAAAACGAACTTAAAATTCATTTGATTTATAAATGAAACTAAAACCAATTTTAGTAAAGTCATCAAAATGTAGTAAACATGAAAATACCATGAACACAGCAAGCTAAGTCACAAAAATTTCATGCACAATGGAATAACCAACCAAATTAAGTAAAATCCTTAGATCACTGTGCGAAAATTAATTCGCACCACCACCGCACCAATAAGGACCTAGAAAAAACCTAAAACCACAAGAATTGGAAAATAAAACCCAATTATAAACCATAGGTTCGAAAAAGTACCCCCTGGTCATTTGGGAATTCATGGAATAAGGAATAAACCCTAATTAAAACAAATGAAACCCTAGACAATTTGAAAGAGGGAAGAAATAGACTAACTTACTTGAATTATCCTGAAGTAATCACTACAATACAACAGTAGATAAAATTAAAAACTACCAAAATTAAGCGGTTATTAGAACAAGATTTAAGAGGTCATTTAAGAACTGGAATGGAGGGAAAAGAGTATGAATTTACAGAGTTAGTAAGAGATGATGTTACCTCTTCAATTCTGGCCGATATGAGACACCCTATGATGTTCTGCCCTAATTAGAGATTTCAAAGATCTCAAAAAAGGGGGGGAAAGGCAATGGTAGTGCGCCTGTGATTCTTAGAGTCGAAAGGATGGTGGAATCACCAAGAAATTCATTATAATGAATAAGATATTAGCAAAATTAATGAAACAAGTTAAAATTGGAAAATGGGCTTTCGGGTCGGCCCAATTCATAAATAAATACCCAAATACCCCATTGTTATGGATTCTTAAGGGGTCCAAATTTCATTTTTGGTGTTAAAAGGTTAGTGGAGGATATTTTGGAAGTGGAATATGTGAAAATTATTTCAATATGAAATAGTTATAAAATAATCAAAATATATTTTTAAATCTGGAAATGGGATCTTGATTTGGCCCAAATCATGAAAACTCACCCTTTCCTCCAGAAATGAATGGGAAACCCATAAAACAAAGAATTAATGGATATTAAATGAAATTTATATTTAAAATAAGTTATGTATGTGACAATTCTACCCACCACGAAATGATTTCAACCCCAGAAAGTCAACATGAAGCTCGATTTGAAAACAGGAATGGGTTCTCTGCCTCGACCCATGACTTCTGCTACCATGTATCATAAGTATCACTACCATGCTACCAACGAAGCCGGACTAGCATAATGGACTTCCCTCGAGGAACCTTGTCTTGGGAGTCCACTATTTTCATCGGCTGCTCTACAATAGACAAGTTTGTCTCTATCTCCAGTTCATCCCAACTCAGCATATGGGACAGATCTGGGTAGTATTTCTTCAACGGGATGACATGGAAGACGTTGTGGATGAATGTAAACTGAGAAGGTAAGTCCAACCTATATTCCACTCTTCCAATATGCATGGTGGTCTCAAAGGGGTCGACATACAGCGGTGTCAGCTTCCCTTGCTTCCCTAATCGACGATGGCCCAGACAAGGGGCCACTTTCAAGAATACCCTATCACCCACAGAAAACTCTAGGTCTTGACACCTCCATTTATCATTTGATTTATGATGTATTTGAGATGTCCATAAACGTTGCCTGATTAATTTTACCTTCTTAGATGTCTCCTACGCCAGACTTGGCCCCAGTTGTGAGGTCTCACCTTCCTCACCCCAACCTAGGGGGGACCGACAAGGCCGACCATAGAGCACCTCAAAAGGTGCCATTGGAATCACGGATTGGTAACGATTATTATAAGAAAACTCAACCAATCCCAAATGGGTATCCCAGGAAACTCCAATATCTAGGAAACATGCATAGAGAATGTCCTCCAAAATCTGATTCTCCCACTCTGTCTGACCATCCTTCTGAGGATGTTATGTCAAGCTCATCTTAATCTGGGACCCCAAGGCCTTCTGAAGGCCTTCCCAAAATCGAGAAGTGAAGTAGGGGTCTCTATCTGAGACAACTTCTAGTGGTATTCAATGGATTCTCATCACTTCCTGATGATACAGATGGCCCAACTCATCCACCTTAATTGTGTCTTTTATCATAATGAAGTGGGATGATTTGGTCAGACGATCAATCACCACACAAATGGAATTCTCACCAAGAGGTGTATGAGGTAATCCAAAAATTAAGTCCATGGTGTCCTCGTCCCACTTCTAGGTAGGAATGGGTAGTGGTTGGAGCAATCCATAGGTCCTTTGGTGCTCTTCTTTCACCTGCTGGCATGTGTAGCACCTCGACACAATGTCTTCTATGTCATGTCTCCTACCAGGCCACCAAAACTGCCGAAGAACATTATAATACATCTTAGTGTCTCTCGGATGGACAACCCACTATGACTGGTGGCTATCCTACATCACCACCTTCTATAGAGATAATGACACTAATGAATGTCCCTTCATGCACAAGATTCCCTCGGGAGATGACGACCAATCAGAGGATGTCTCCCCCCATGAAGATGCTGCTTCGACCACTGACAGAGCCCATCACTGGGTTGTTCCCACTGAATCAACTCCAATAGAGGAGTTAACTAGGCGCTAGCCAAGAATGCCCCTCCACGGTGTTCCCTGGTCTCCACATGCATCTGAGAAAAGAGCCCCATCAAAGTCCACTCATCACTGGACTTCCTTAAAGCCTGCACTAGAACTCTTCTTCAAAAAGAGTCAGCCACCACATTACCCTTTCATGGGGTATAGGCAATGTCAAAGTCAAACCCCAACAAGTACTCCATCCAATGGTGTTTCCTCAAGTTGAGGTCCTTCTCCGAGAAGATATAGGCCAAGATTTTGTGATCATAGTAGACCACAATCTTCTCTCCAAAGAGTTCGTGACGCCAAGTCTTCAAAGCATGCATCACCACTACCAACTCCATGTCATTGGTTGGGTAGTTCTTTTCGTGTGTTCGGAGTTGGAGAGAGCCATACACCACCACGTGAACATCCTGCATAAACATGCAACCATGACCTATACCTTAATCATCACAATAGACCACATATGCATTTACAACCTCCGAAAAAATCAGTATGGGGGCAGTAGTCAACCGCCTCTTCATCTCCTCGAATGATGCCTAGCATTCTGGACCCCATACAAACTTCACCCCTTTTTGGGTGAGTGCTTTCATCAGTGAAGCAAGCCGAAAGAAATACTGAATGAATCACCTGTAATAACTAGTCAGGCCAAGGGAACTCCTAATCTCGAACACATTGTTTGGATGCTCCCTTTCCATAACTGCAATAATCTTCTCAGGGTCCACAGAAACCCCCTGCTCAAATATCACATGCCAAAGAAATTTCACCTTATGGATCCAGAATGTGCACTTTGACAACATTTCATAGAGGTTGTGATCTGGTAAAGTTCCCAAAATGATCCTCAAGTGATGTTCGTGTTCCTACTCAGAGCCATAGTATACCAGGATGTCATCCACGAACACCACAACAATGTAATCGAGGTACTGATGGAACACCCTATACATAAGGGACATAAAGTCCGCTGGACCATTGGTTAATCCTAAGGGAATGATAAAAAACATAGAGTGGTCGTACTTGCTTCAGAAAGCTATCTTTGGAATATCTGACTCTTTCACCCTGAGTTAATGATACCCTAGACACAGGTCTATCTTTGAGAACCACTTTTCCCCCGTCAACTAATCAAAAAGTCATCTATTTTGGGCAAAGGGTATTTGTTTTTAATTGTTACCTTATTCAGCTTATGGTAGTCAATGCACAACCAAAGGGATCCATCAGCCTTTTTCGAGAATAACACAAGAGTGGCCTATGGAGATATGCTCGGGAGAATGAATTTTTTAGATTCAAAGTCATCCAGCTATATCATTAATTCCCTCGCATCGATGGGGGCCACATGATAAGATGAAAGAGATATTGGCTGCGTTCCCGGTGCTAGATCAATCGAAAACTCCACATCCCGCTATGGGGGAAAACCTGAAAAATCATCTGGGAATACCTTCGGAAACTCATTCAATGCATTAGTTAGTGAACCTTCAGGGAAAAACCATCCTCTAGCAAGAGAGAAGATAACGGGAAGATAACACTTCTCAATGTTGGGAGTGGAGGCCCTGTGCGACCTGACTAAGCATCCCATTCTCCACGAATAACATGACGACTCCCACCAGGTGCCATGAAACTCACATGCCATCTGTAGAAATCAATTTGTTTCTGGAAGTGTACTAGCCAATCCATGCCAAGTATTGTGTCAACAGTTACATATCTAGAACCAGGAGGTCCCACTCCATCTCAACCCTAGTCACGGAAAGAGCACACGAGGGGAACCTGAGGCCCTGCTACTTCTTCATTCCCAACAGTGTCACCAAATCCATCTTGAAAGACATTAAATCAGTTGTAGAATTAAGCATGTCCACAAAATGGGAAGAAATAAATGAAACAGAAGTGCCAGTATCAAAAAGAGCAGTAGCTATAGAAGATGTGATTAGAACGGTACCTCGAACTATTGATGATCCTGCCTCTGATCTAGCTAAAGCCTGATACACTGCATGGAGATGTCCAGTATCTACCTTAGGATGACTGCTAGTCTCTGGTTGTGCCCTGAACTGGATCTTCCCATGATGATGACCCATCCCTATCTCCACGACCGGTAAATCGAGAACCCATAGTCCTCGTCTTCTCGGACTGTGTTGGCACTCCTCTTGAAGCCACTGACCATGCCCCACTTAGTAGTGGATGTGCCACACTGCAGAAGATCTGTAAATGCCCCATAACTCCACAATGGTAACAAGGATTCGGAAGAAGTGGAAATGCTGGTCAGTTATTCCCAGGATTCCAACATTGGTGGAATAAGACCGATCTCGCATCAGAAGCCGCAGAAGAAAACATCATGGAAGAGTGGCCTAAACTGCCCCCTCCTTTCTTCACATGATCCTCCTTCTTTCTTTTCATCTCTAAAGAGATTCCACTGCCCAATACTGATACTGAACCACATAAACCAGCCCTGACTTTCCTATCATTCTCCACCATGCACGCCCAATCAACGACATTATCATAGGCCCTCGACTTAAAAAAGAACATCTGGGAGTATATCCCCTATCTCAAGACTTTATCAAACCTTTGGGCCTTCACCTGCTCATTAGAGACAATTTTTTTAGCTTACCAAACCGACTCAGTGAAACAGATGGAATAATCCATCACAGATAGATTCCCATGAACAAGTTCCATGAACTCTCTATAACTAGCATAAGACAACACCTCAGGATAATATTGTTCAATGAAGACAACCTTGAAATCTCACCAGCACGTCTGCTCATTCTTCCCAACCAGATGCACTGACTCCCACCACATACAGATGGGACCCTCCAATAGAAAGGAGGCATCGTTCATCATGAGCTCCCCGGGTGTCTCTAGGAACTTGAACATACACTCGATCTTCTCAATCCATTCTTCTGCTTCATGGGGTTCTGAGCTACCTCGAAAGGTAGGAGGCTTGTTTTTCAAAAAATCTTGTGCTTTATATTTTATAGGACATGTCTCTCATTCCCTAACCAGAATAAGAGCAGGAGATGGTCCATGTCCCAACTCTTGGATATCCAGAACCACAGCCTCCACGAGCCTCTGATCAATCGGTGTGTGAGAACTCTCTCCACCTTCCTCCTGTGGGCGCGTGGGAGCTTTTTGGGGAGGCATGTTGCTACAAAATCCAACAGTCACAGAACAATAGTAAATACCAAAATTATGAAAAATGTAATCAAATACATCAAATATAAAAAAACTAAACACATTTCATTAATAAAAGAAACAACTAATCCACATCCTCTTGATGTACACATGTGGTATGCAGCCCACGCGTCTCACCTAGAAGTGACATCAATCCGTAAATTCCAACATCCCCGGTGACTCAAGGTCTTCCATGAGTGGTGCGGGCTAGGCACCCTACTCACAACCAAAACCCCAAGCCCTGAAAGTCCTATCACATGCCTATCCCGACTCATCCCAAAATAGCAATATAACACAAAAACTTTAACCTCCTATGATCCCATTTTGTCACGAACTAGATCTGGTCACCACAAATACCAGCACCAAACCCAACCCGTGACAAGGACCGAAGGGCGTTCCTATCCCCACGGACTAGCACAAGTGCATGTGTATCAATGAAATATGGTTTGGTAAAGCTTTACCTGAGTATGAAAGCATAAAACACAAAAATAACCACCAATAATTAGAATCTGAAATTTTCATGCTAAATAACTCTTAACAAAACCAGATCTGAATTAATTTGTTTAAAGACACTACATGTTGTCCAAATGTAAATAATGACAACAAAAATACATCTCTAAGGACTCCACATGACAAGGGGGTCATCACACACAACTCATCTCCAGATCTCTTCCCCAGTGATGGGGACTAACATCCTGAACCACCATCACCCTTGGCATTTCCTTTACCAGAGTCAAACATAACCAAGTCTACTTACATCCAGGGTGGTTAAGTAGGGTGTGATACTAATACCAATAGGATGCCACCCAATCATTCCAAATAGAATGAAATACAATGTAAAAAATAAAGTAGTTTTAATAATCAAAGAAAAGAAGTGATAAAATCCAAGAAATGTAACATTCAATTGATAACACTTTTCAAGCTAAAAATTTCTGAATGTTCACACATTTAAATAGAAAGGTGATATAATGTAAATTACTACCAAAACACCACAATATAAGGGTAAAGACCACAATTCCAATGAGCACCAAAACCAGGAACACCCCTAGGCAACTAGATAGTCTCGAGCCCTATGTACCACATTCCTCGGTGTAAAGTATCCAAATCACAATCATTTCCCGTGAACGATCCACTAGTAGGGAACATACCCATAACCTAGTGGTCCCCAAATATCATCCACATAGTTTAGTCAGAGTTTTTGTTATCCATTTTCTAAGTGAAATAGGGACACGACCCTTCTGGTTCACTAGCCATACTTGTACATATCCGCCCACCTAAGTACCCTAGATTCCCCTTTTTGTAATCAAACAATTTCACAAAGAAAAACACATCATTTTGAATATAAAACAGCACTACTGGTCAAAAAAATATAGTATGTATACACACTTTATACCATTTAAAACACACAACAAAACATTTTGATTTTCAATAAAACAACCTCTCAAAATATCCCATTATTTTGCATCCAAAGCTCTTTGAAATATCCACTTTGCACACTATGTGAACAATTTTAAGTCACAATGAAATGACAATTCAATTACCATTAATGAAACCAAAAATTCAGTTTTTGGGTTGCCCCAAGTGAACCAAGAAGTTATATCTTTTTAAAACCCCCATTTTCATACAAACAGTGATCTTAAAGCCCATTTGCTTCCCAAACACCATTTAAACAAACTTTCGAAGTAGAAAAAATTATAAACATTAAAAAACGATTTTCAGTCCTAATCCAGTTCAATAAAATCCACTATGTAATTATTTGTTAGACCCAAATGAACCAATAAAAGATTTGTATGAAAATCGCCCAATTTCACAAAAAATTGGAACTTAAAATTCATTTGCTTTATATATGAAATTAAAAACAATTTTAGAAGAAACATTAAAACGAAATAAACATGAAAATACGATGATAACAACATGAAATGTCACAAAAATTTCATGAACAATGTAATCACCTAGAAAATTAATGAAAACCCTTGAATCACCATGGAAAATTAATTCGCTCCACCACCTCACGAATAAGGACCTAGAACAAACCTAAAACCACAAGAATTTTAAAAGAAAACCCATTCTTAAACCTTCGGTTAGAAACCCTACCTCCTGGTAATTTGGGACTTCAAGGAAGAGGGAATAAACCCTAATAAAATCAAATGAAACCCTAATCATTTTGAAAGATGAATGAAATGGACTCACTTACTTTAAGTATCCTGATGTAATCACTACAAAACAATAGTATCTGAATTTTAAAACATCCTAAATTCAGGGGTTTTTATAATAAGATTTAGGAGGTCATTTAGGAACTGGAATGGAAGGAAAATACTAAGAATTGAGAGAGTTAAGAAGTGATGAAGTTACCTCTTCAATTCTGGCCAATTTTAGACACCCTATGAAGATTTTCCCTTATTAGCGATTTCAAAGAGCTCCAATGTGTGGGGAAAGGCAATGGGAGCACGCCTGGGATTCTTAGGGTCGAATGGAAGGTGGAATCACTGAAAAATTCATCATAAATAATATTATATTAAAAAAATCAGAGAATGATTTTAAAACTAGAAAATGGGATTTCGGGTTGGCCCAATTTTTAAATAAAAACCCAAATACCCCATTGTTATGGATTCCTAAGGGGTCCAAATTGCATTGATTGTGTTACAATGTCTGTGGAGGATATTCTTGAAGTGTAATGAGTGAAAAATATTTCAAAATTAAATAGTTATAAAATAATCAAAATCAGTATTTGAATCTGGAAATGGGCTCTCGATTTGGCCCAAATCATGAAAACTCTACCTTTACTCCAACAATGAATGGGAAACCCCTAAAACAAATAATTAATATAAATTAAATGAAATTTACCTTTAAATTTATCTATGTATATGACATTTTTCTTACCCTATTTATTGAATGTTTTGTTCTTCTATACACATGAATATATTTTTTTATCTAGTTGAAATGTACCAAAAATCAAAATAATTTTGACCATGTATGTTATAAAACTCATAAAATCTATAATGTGAATTTTCTAGATTTTTTATTTTCTATGAAAAAATGATTTATATATAATATCCTCTCTAAATATGATCTATACAGCAATTATATTCAGGACTATAATGTTTTTCAAAAATTGAAATATCATAAAATTTTGATGTAGCAATGTGTCCAAACCTCCAACAAAAGTAGTTGTGGAAAACTAATCTCAACAACATTATTTTGAAATATGTTTTAAACTATTCACTTAAAGAATTTTTTTTTGGGATAGAAATATCATTTGTGAGAGGTGTATTGGTATCTTCTCATCTTGGTTAGGCATAAATATTTTTTAGATGATGTTGTGGATTTTTTTTTTTAATTTTTAACATCTCATTTTCTCCTAGATTAAGAATGTAATCTTTCACTAAGAGTTTAAACATCATTTACCCATATAAAAACACAAGGAAAATGAGTTTTCTTAATATATTAATGTATAGTTCGTGGATCATTATATGATATCATGATAGTTTTCAACCATTTTTATTCCTTATAATAGAAATAATCCATTAATTTTTTCCCAAACACATCATCATTTAATAAACATAAATAATTCATATTCTGTTATTTACTAATTAATCAATTTAAAAAATAACTCACAATGATTTATTTTAAGTGAATGATTTTTTATTTATCAAATCTAATACAATTTTGTCATTCATTTATTCACATATCAGTATGATCCATAATCATCTTCTTTTAAACTATATGTGAATCTTCGTTATCTCTAACAAACTTTTATTTACCCTCTAGTAGAGAATTTTAGCATTAGTATATATATATATATAATTGTAATTTTATTACATCTACAATTAAATTATTCTTAAAAACACTCCTTTTTAGAACTTCTTTAACTAAAAAAATTCATCCATTGTAATGTGAGATTTTTTCCTCATTTTTATTGATAAAATTTTAATGTGGTTCGACATATTATCTTTCTAGGTAATATATACTTCATTACACCAACTTCGTGGTCACGATTTTATTTTTCCTCTTCTTTTCTACAAATATATGATAATATCTAACTATAAAATTAATATGGTCTCTTTCAATATATCTTTTTAATTATGAATAAAAATATCTCTATAAATCATATTGTATATATTGTTCATAATCATCATAAATTTAATTTGATTCTTCAAAAAAATAATATTCATAATTTAAATCAAAATAAACACCACTTTGATTACCTTCAATTAATTTTGACTCAACATTCCCATTTGAGTTCATTATCTTCTTGTATGCCTTATTATTATTCCTATTTTATAGTCTTGTATGAGACATTAATTTTCTTGATAACTAGAATAGAGAATGAATTATCTATTTAAATTTTTTGAAATAACACTAATGAAAAATCCTTTTACCTTTATTAATGTTACATTTTATGTCATATCATGGTTTTCCATTTAAAATGTTTTATGTAGGGATACGAACGAATTAGGAGAATACCTATAATCGTGAATTTAGTGATTTTTGGGATTTACAAAATGAAACCTAATAGATCTATTTTCTATTGGGGATTTATACACCATATAATGTTATTTAATGAATTGAAAATTCATAAAACCCCAATTTAAATCAAAAGGAGGAGGTTTTTTTCAAAATTTTTTATTTTCAATTACATGATGTATAATTGGATTACATGTCATGTAAATTTCCAGTGATTGTTTTTAAAAATCACATATTTTGATAATTCTAGTTCTTCTCTATAATTTCATGGACCTGAACCCAGATCCATTCTAATTAAATTTTGAATCCCTTAAACCTTTATGAGATGTTTCCTTTTTCAACTAATTGTTTTTGTGGTTTTCTATGACTATATGGGAAAGATTTCTTCATGTATCTATGTATCATACTTGTTCCCTTCCTATATATTTATTTAACATCTTGGAATTGACGGATATAAACTATTTATTTTGGACTTTTTTCAGATGATTTTATAGAACCTATTTTCATTTATTATAGTTAGTGGGATCTATTATGGGATTTGTGTTCTGTGAAAATGTTATGTGGTTCATTTTTGATGGATAAATGTTATTAAATATTATTTTTTTGATTTGAAATAACTTTAAAATGTATTACTTGAACTTATTTAAATTGGTTTCTTGGAAACCCTCTTCTATTAAATCAGGCTATTTTAAAATGAAATTATATTTTGGCAAGAAATTGGTGCCCCCCTCCCCAATTCAAAAAAATATGTTGTTTTTGTGAAATGGATGAAGAATTTATTAATTTAAATTATTATATTCATTTTTTATATTTATTTAAAAGTATTATATGATAAAAATGTATTAAAATGTTATTCATAGAAAACCAAAGGGGGTTTCCATGGAAAAGACATGTTTTGATTAGTGACCAGTGTTCTCTTTTATAAATAGAAAATTGGAACTTTTGAAATGGGTTAATGGGATGAATTATATTTTATGTTGTTTTAAAATAAATTTCGAATCATTGATTTTATATTATCAACTGAAATCCAACTTAGTTAGGGATTTATTTGGATAAAAAACTTTTGATTATTAAGAATAGAAAAATACATAGTATAATAGGTCACATCCTTTATCTGATGGTGATGTTCCACCTTTAGCCAATGTCATTGATACATGTGTATACATATATTTCCAGGATCAGCCTAAGTGCATGAGGATATAGTATCCTTGAACCATCATAAATTTTGAAAGATGACCATTTTTCTTAGTTTTTTATAAATGGGATTAAAATGGGTGACAATGTTTATATATTATTTTATAAGAAAAATTAATTAATATAAATAGTTTTATATAAATATATTATGAAGTTGTTTTTTTTAATAATTTCCCTATCATTTGAAATGTGAATCATGAGTATTTTAATTATACTCTGAATCACTATAACTGTATATTTAAAAATGAATGTTTAATTTGGTTAATAAAATGCTTTAATATTATATAGAATCCTTTGTTAGACCCTACTGAGATTTTGTCTCACACCCTACCTATGCCTTTGGGGGTTTATAGATTATCTTCTTCTTGGATGGAGAAGTGCAAAGAACCACTTGGTGGTTATAGCAATTGATACTTGGTATTGGAGAGTTGATTCATTTCAGACCTTCATTTTTAATCATGTTTTTGTGGTTCATTTTTGTAGAATTTTGGGCTGTTTACCTATTTGAGTTTTGGTACAATACTCCGAATGATATTTTTCTTGTTTGAATGCAGACTTTTGTACTTACCTATATAATTTCATTGGAAAAATTATTCCCACATTCAGTTTGTATGAAGTCAAGTGCATTTTCCATCCCATGAGTATTAAAAATTCACTTTGGGATATATCGATGTTAGATTAGATATTGGTTTTCCAAGGTACCTCTACTAGTTTGTTGAAAAGTGTAATCAGATCTCTATACTGAACTTCTTCTCTTGATGTTAGTATGAATTTTTGTATTAATTTAGGGACATAATAAGTATTTATGAATGAGTTCCTAGACATCTCTCACCATAACTAACCTTATTTCACCAATGGTGGTTATATAATGATATCTGGTGAATTAGTTTTAGTATTTTCTATACATTTATATTTGGAAGGATAGAAATAAAAATAATTTTATCTACTTAATGGGAAGGATTTCCATTATTTCTCTATCTGAGTGTTAATATGATGTACTCGACATTTAGTTATGATTTTTTAAGATAATGAATCTAATAAGACATGTAAATTAGATCAAAGAGGATTTAATTGATGTACCACAATAAGAAAACCCTCTAATAGACCTGATTATGGTTGAGTTGGTTGTGTGTACTATCCATGATCTGGGATAGGCACCAGCCTTTAAAGGCACAAGTGATCCTCAAGTAGAAGAGGAATGGTTGATTATGATAGAGAATCTGATTGGGTTCTTAGATACAACTGATTATTTCATGTTGAAGTGTTCCACATCCATGCTTGGGGACTAAGAAGAGATGGTGGGACCCTATGGTGATGATAATGAATCATGAGGGATTTGAGGGGAATTAATTTATTGAACATTTCATTTAGAAGTTATACCTTGTGAAATTTTTCTCATCCAAGGCATTATAGTTCATAAAACATGATGAGTCAGACATAACTATGTCAATATATGCAACCATTTTTCTAATCATGTATAGTCTTCACATATGGTTTTATGAAATGATAATATTAAGACATGATCATCTATGATGGGAATTTATGTTGATATTAGTTTAAAGGTTTTTTAATGATCTTTCCATCTTATGATGATCTTCTGTATAGACTAATTATGGTTTAAATTTTCATAGCAGGAAATTCATGGCTGATTATAGTTTCTTCTCCACCCAGTCATAATTTTATTCTCTATTGGGAAGAGGAATCAAGATGATTCTCATGATGGATCTCAACATCATATTTTTCTACAACCTTATAAAGTTTCTATAAGAGTACTTTTGTATTCCAAATGTGTGAAAGACCTGGTAAATCAAATCGTATTTTCACTAAAGAAAACCATGACTTGTGCCTCTTTCATAAACTCACCTCACATAGAGATGTTCTTCCATGATTATTCCACTGAACACAATGGAACATGATCATATGCTTCTACTGAAAGTATGGGGAAATCAAATGATTCATTTATAGTGGATTTATACAAACAATAATATGGAACAATGTTTGTTCATGTTTTAGAAGTGTCCTTATATGAATTAGATTTGCGTCCAACATCTGTGATAGGTACCATCACTATAGATTAATCAATAGTGACTGCATTATTTTATAGTAATTTGTCTTATTCATTTATTTTGACCCTTATTGTTAACTAGATAAATTTTTGTACAAACAATTTTAATTATTTATCTACATGAATACACCCCTTGGAATGAAGAAAGTGGTTTGACTTTATAGTCCTTAATGTGATTTCTGTTTAGCTTATGTAAAGATTTATTGGATTTTTTATTTCTTTCCATTAAACCGATCTACATCGTATTTGGAATGGATTGTCTCATTTACAGTAAAGATCATACAGATTTTGATCTTCAATGGGACTCCTTTACTATAATCCATGTTGTATATCATATCAGTCAAGGATAATTGGAAAAAAGGTCTTGTACTCTGTAACCTTCATATCTAGAGTTTGAAAAAGTGATATATATGATTACCTTTAATATGGAGTGATAATATTTGTGTAGTGAACTCCCTCCAGTTATTTTCAAGTTTCTTGACATATTCCCTCATGACTTATCTTTCCTTCCATTGGTAAGGGAGGTATAGTTTTCTTTCAACATGGTACCTAAAACGCAACCAGTGTGTATCCATTCTTACCACATGGTAACATTTTAAATGATAGAGTTAATGTCTTAGTTGAATGGTCTTCTTATGAAATTCTGTATATGTCTAGGTGTGTCACCTTGGGAGTTGTATGTTCTCTTTTCTAAGAAGTATGATGATCCACTTCACCTTTTTGTGGATTACTGAAAACTAATTTCAGATATGGTAAATAAATTTTTTTAGTTTTCATGGATTGATGACATAATATTCAATCTAAAATGGGTGATCATGTTCTTCAAGCTTGATCTTCGGTATTGTTTCCATTAGCGGAGTATGAAAGAATATGAAATTAAAAACCCACCTTTCATAGTATGTATGAAAATTATGAATACATTTTCATGACATTAGGTCCAAAAATTTCTCCTACAGTCTTTATATATATAATGAACTTGATTTTCCATGACAATATTGATTCTTTCATTATATTCTTTGTGGATGAAATATGTGTGTGATAAATGTTTGAGGAAGGTAATGTGGGTCATCTAAGAGAAGTATTAGAATTATTAATAAATCAATGACTATATTCCATGATTTGAAACTGTGATTTCTAGATTTAGTATGTTAAATTATTGGGACACATGGTGTCGAAACATGGAATTTTATTTTATCCTAAAATGGTAAAGGCTATTATGACATAGGGAGAACAATTATATGTTTTTGGGACCAAATGCTTCTTTGGTCTATATGGGTATTATTGATGGTTAATTAAAAAGTTCTCAATGTTGGATTCTTTGATTACTACTCATACTCATAAGGGATTGTTGGATTCATTAGATGAATGAATTCATAATAATTCCATTAAACTAAAATTTATTTCTACTACTACAATGGTGTTGATTCTCCTAAAGGCTTGGTAGGGCTATGTGGTCTTTTGTGATGAATCAGGTTATGGTTTCGGTGTTCATTATTATATAATATGATCATGGCATTAATTATGGATCTCATAATCTTAGGGAACATCAAAATAATTACATTACCCATGAACATTAACATGTTGTTTTTAGGCATGCATTTAAGAGATGGCAATATTACCTTTAGATAGAAAGGATTAACTTTATTTTAGGTGAAAAGTTCTTGAGCTATATATTCTCTCAAAATTAATTAATTATCTTCCATGAGATTTTTTAGGAATAACTAAAATAGTTTTATCTCATTGTCCTCTACTCCTTAGGGAAATGTAATTTCATTTCACATAATTTATCTATCAAACTTCAAACTCATATGGTGAAGTAATAATTATAAGAGTAGAACTTGATATCCCTTTCTATATTGGTACATACTGGAGTCTAAGAATCAAGGTCTATAGTATCCTTGTCTAGTGTTTAGTTTAAATCAAATATTATCAAGATGATTATTCTAGAGAAACACCATGATAATGTGTTCCAAATAAATAGAAAAATTCATTATGGATGGAAGACCATTGATTACTAGTCACACTTCACTGATGGAATATTATGAAACCCAAACTACTTTGTTGTGCCGTTAGCTGTATGGAAAGATGTGACGATGGATTTTAATAACACCTAATTGAAGGTTCAACCAGGAACCATTAAGATGTTATATGACATGTATCATAGATTCTTTTTCCTATTTATGTGATGAGGAATTATTTGATTTTTCTCTCCATATTAGACATGACAACAAGTAAAGGGAAATCACCAAGAATCCTACATGTTTTCTTCATCCACTTCATGTGCCTACATGACTGTTGAATGAGATCACTATGAAAATTTATGTTGTGTTCCTACATACTCAGTGAAAAAAGAATGTGATATGGGTTTTGATCTATAGGCTTACCAAATCTGAGCACTTCTTACACATTCATGATAAAACTTATGTTGTGAAGTTGGGAAAAATTTATGTGAGAGAAATTGTTCAATTACACGATGCATAATATTTTACCATATCTATTAGGGTTCCTGGGTTTATTTTTTTCTTGTACAGAGTCCTTGAGGAGGTATAAGGATCACAGGTCCACTTGAGAACAAGACACCATCTGCTGTCAGATGGCCAATAGAATGATCTATAAAGATTCATTAGAATATCCATCATGATTTTGTTCATGACTTTGGTGGATCATGGGATGACTATATAGGGATGTATGAGCTTTATTATATCAGTAGTTTCTAGTCTACGAATTTAATGGATCCTTTTAAGGACTTCTATTGAAGGATATAAAAATCGCAGTTGTGTTGGATTGAAAATGGAGAAGGTTCCTTGGTTGGACTTGGCATGTCCTAAAAGATGACAAATAATTTCCTATTCATTAATCAGCGAATGTTGATAGCCCATAACAGGTGGAAATATTATGTTGACTGTCATCATAATCCATTTGATTTTTTAGTGGGTTACAAGGTATTCTTGGATGATTCCCCTTAGATGGGTCATCGATGTCTTAGTATGTAAGGGAAACATTCATCTCAATTTGTGGGACCGTTTGAGGTTTTTTACCAAGTGGGGAAACATGCATATCATTCATACATCTACCACAGATGACATCCACATAGTATATGTTCCATACATCACATCTCTAAATGTATCTACAAGATCCATTTTTTGAGATGGATTAATATTGATATTGAACATGATTTTTCCATGATTAAATGACATGTCATGGTAGTTGATTATGAAGCATATGTACATCATGATAGTTCAATACATTTATTTTGAGTGCTATGGAGGCATGGTACTGATAGTCATGATATGTGGGATTGGAAGGCACTATTGAGAGATTATTGGCCTCATCTATTTGGCATGGATGCTTATGAGTAGGATTTTTGGGCATATAATGTTTTTATGGTGGGGAGAATGTAACATTCCATTAAATTTTTTATAGGTGTTTTTTAAGTCATGTCATGGTTTTTCATTTCTATCTTTTTCGGTAGATCCAATAAGGAATCATGAGGATAATGATAATGCAGATGTTATAGATTTGTCAGATTCTCAACAAAATACCTATTGGTTCTGGGATCTTATGAGGATTTATAGGCCGATTATTGAGGTCACACCATGTGTAAACTATAAAATATAAATAAAATAAATATTTTAAAAAAGGTGGCAGGTTTTTCGTTGATTTTGGGAATTTTAAATTTCATATCATGGAGTTACATTACATGTTGTGTAAAGTCTAGATTATTGTTTTTAATTAGGAAGCATAGCTGATAATTCTATTTCCTCTTCTATATACTCCATGGTTCCTGGCCAATGATCCATTTCCATATGAATTTGGTGCCCTCAAACCCTGTAGAATCATTTCATACTTCAATTCATCACTATTGCAGGTGTTGTGTCACTTTTCGGGTAAGCATTCTACATATATCTCAATCTCTCCCACATTACCTTTTTAGAGTTTTGATAAACATATTAGGATTTATGGATATAAAATTCATTTTCTTAAGACCATTTTCTATATTATTTTCATAGACCATTTGAGCCTTCATTCTTGTTTTCTCATTTTATTGTGGGATTTATCTTTCTGTGAAAAATGAAGTAGGTTCTATTGTGATGAACAAATTTTAATAACCCAGAATATCCTAGTTTAAATTAAATTGATTGATTTAAAATCATTTATTATAACTCATCTATATTTGTTTAATAATTGACCAATTCCATTTAATTGGGGGATTTGATTTTAAAAATAGATATTAGGACAAAATTGGGAACCCCCCCCCCCAATTCCATCAAATTAGGGTGTGTTTGTGATATGGATAAAAAATGTAGAAATTAAATTTTGTAATTATAATTATGAGATTTATTTATTGACATTTATTTTAGATAGTATTTAAAAAAATGGAAAAAGTGGTTTTGATAAAAACCAAATGGTATTACCTTGGAAAAACTCTTATTTTGATTAAAACCCCATGTTTTAATTATTCAAGGGAATATTGGATCTTTTGAAATGGGGGATGAGATGAATTGAATGTTAAACTATTTAAAAATAAATTTTCCATCATTGATTGTCCCTTAGAAAATAATTTCCATTTTTTTAGTTATTTATTAGAATAACACTCTTTTTACGCTTTACAGATGAATCAAAACCTAGTGCAACATGTCACATCCTTAATGGGATGGTGAAGATTATCCATTAGAAAATTTAAAAAGGACATTTTTATTAACATAATTCAATAATCACCTATGATTGTGCGGAGATATTGTAGCATAGAACTATCATTCCTTTTGGAAGATTACAATATTTAATGCTTGTTTATAAATGAGATATAAATGTGTTCTAGTATTTGTAAACTAGTTTTCATTCCTAATTAATTAATATAAAATATTTTATATAAATTTTATTATTAATATATTTGATTAATGTATTTAAAAAATTTTAAATATAAATAATGAATTGTTTTAATTAATATTATAATTTCCATACCTATTTATATAAACAAGAAATATTTTTTGGTTAATTAAATGATGCAATATTATTTTTGAATATACATGGTGAGACTTTACTTGGATTTTATCACACACCCTGCCTATGAATTCTTTTTTTCGGTTATCTCTATCTAGTTTAGAGAAAATGTAAGCAACCACTAGTTGAATATGCTATTGATCCGTAGGATAGTAGAGTTTTGTCTATTAAGACTTGAGTTATTAATCCATTTTTTTTGGTAATTTTTATATTACATTGTGGTTGTTTACATTTTTGAGTTTTTTTACACTACTCCATATTCATGGTTTCTTGTATGCGTACTAGATTGTTTATAAACTTCTGCAATGTTTGTCGAAAAATAGTTTTCACTTTCATGTTGTATAATTCCAAAAGCTAGTTACCAACCCATAAGGATTAGGAACTCCCTTAGAGATATATCAATGACAACTCATTTATAAGGTTACTAGGGTACCCAAGTTGGTTTTTGACATCATGAAACCCTCAGATCAGGTAATTTAGATCAAATCCCCTAAGTCTAAAAAATTTACTTCAAAATATAAAAATAGACTAATATTATTAAAAAAGCTGAAATCAGTAGTTTAAAAATCATAGAATAAGAGGGGATGAATTATTTCTCTCCCAATTTTATCAAATTTTGAATGCTTATTGGCTAGTTTACCCCCTTTTATCTATTATCATTGTTTTCATGACTAAGAAACAAGTATATTATTTTTATATTTACCCTACACATACAAAAATAAAATTTGGAAGAGTCCTCAAGATTTCTTCATAATATTTTTACAATAATATCTCCAAAAAAAGTTCTTGATATACTTCATATTTTTCATATAATCCATTATATTTATTTTCTAGTAATAATATTACATTCAATAAAAATTGGTTAAACATGTTCCATCCTAGAACAATGAGAGTAGGGATTGTATATAAATCACTATGGATACTACAATACACAATGTAAAAATAGATTATAATATTTTTTACATTAAATATGTCATTTGGAAGTTTTATGTTTATATACGATCAATTATAAATTTCAGTACATCATCTATATTTGAAACAATTTTTCACTAGATTCATTAATAACCTACTGGTATTTAGTATAAAAATACAAAACTGAATATTAGTTTAAAACCATTATCATAATTATTATTCATAAACATATTTTTTATTTAACCACTTCAATATTTGTCTATTTTATATTCCAATATCCTAACAGTAGAACTAAAAATAGGTCAATGATTCTCAATCATCATATATTACTTAATGTTTAATAATTTTTCTAAATATGAAACATATGATTTTTTCTAGCATTATAAACTCACATGATCCTTATAATATTTGAAACAAAAGATTATATAGATCTTTATCAATTTTTACCTTAGAGTGGATGGTAACCTTACAAACATCTATAGTGAAACCCAACAAAGTGGAAATTACTAAAATGTTTATTTCATTAAAAAGATGGTGAAACATAAAAATCACTATTCTAAACCTTCTGTTCTTCAATCCTTATGAATAAAGAAGCATAATGAGTTCCATTTAACCTTATAAATATTATTATTGGATTAAATATTTATCCCTTTTTCAATTATCAACAATATAAAATAATAATTATTCAAATCAATTCAGAAAAACAAGACATTCTCAAATCCTTCTAAATCTCTATAATTTGATTAATATTTTTGGAAATTCATTAAAATGTATCATAATGTTTGAAAAGTATTTCGTCTATTTTTCTCAATTTACTCATAGAATATATAATAATACATGATTATTTTAATTATGTTACACTAATATTTCATATTCATCCAAATTCAATATTTAAAAACATTTTTCTAGGAACCAAAAATCATTGATTACATCTTATTTCTTGATTTTTAATCCAAGGAGTTATTCATGAAACTACATCAATATTTTAATTGAATATTTAATTTTAAATGAATATGTTTGTAAGAATAAAAATACAATCGTTTCAACACCCAATCCATTACATGATTATATATTCTAACATCATTAAAATATTATAGAAAACAACATTCACCTTGTGTTTGTACATGACATTA
This sequence comes from Viscum album, assembly GCA_963277665.1. Taxonomy (NCBI): domain Eukaryota; kingdom Viridiplantae; phylum Streptophyta; class Magnoliopsida; order Santalales; family Viscaceae; genus Viscum; species Viscum album. The sequence continues at coordinate 155,748,217 of OY728153.1, forward strand.
TCATCAATGGAGACCAACTAGTAAAGTTTATATAAATATAAAATATTTCTAACAAGATAATTTTCAGCCATATTAATTGAAATAATTTCATTTTTCGTTTCCCATTAATGTATGTGATGATTTTTAATATTAGTAAATATGTTCCGAATACATCACCTATGGTATACAACAAATATTGTCATTCATTCCAAAATGTATTCATAAAAAATATAAAAAACATAATATAAAAATTCGTTGTTCTTTTATGACCTTCATCATGATCATTCAAAACATACGATCAACAAAAATAATACAGAACCCCATATTATATTCTTTTTTTAACTAATTAATTAAATCTAAATACTTATTGAAGATTAGTAATTTATTTTGATTTCATCATATTATTCTAAAATGTTAGTATATACCCATGAAATATGTCTTTAAATGTTGTGAAAACAATTAATTCAATATATTTCTATTTAGATATAAAAATCCCATGATATCTCAATAGATATGATAAATAGTGTCTTTAGAGATTATGTCAAACAATTGATTTTAGTATTTATAGTTGATATTCTGAAATATTATAGAATAAATGGATAAAATTAGAATCATTTTTTGATTGGGATAATGATTACGAGAGTAGATAATATTTTACTAAAATATGGAAATTTTGTATTTTTACAACATAAAGAATCATAATTGGGTTATGTATTTCCAATAAAGGCTATCTCAATATATCATACAAAAAAAATTCAATGAGATATTTCCATTAAAACCACTATAAATTATATTAATAGTGTTCACAGAATAACTGGATACTAATAAAACATTAGAATAAATTTCAGGTGACATTAAAATGCACTAATATTGTTAAAAATATATAAAGTAATGTTATTATAGAAATAACAATTTGAATAAATTTTTATGGATTTTATTAGATGGTTGGTGGGTACACCTATATATTCCAACCATATTTTATAAAATGATTTTTTATATACAGAAATTCTTCAAAGAAGTGGTTAAGGTGTGCCCTCTTGCAAAAGTAAATTGTGGCATCTTATAACTCTAGAACATTAATATCCCATTTGAAATACACCACATCCCCATTTGGGAGCTGATAGTATTTCTATTTGAATTAAATATATAATGGAATAAATTCAATGGTGAATATTATTAAATATAAAAATAATATAAGTGTTTAAATAATATATTCAAATAAAATACCTTGATTATACACCAATGATTATTATTGATATTGATAAAAAAATATTTTCTCAGTACATTAAAACCATATCATAAAAAATGTGTTTTGTTCTATGTTTTGGAATGATTTTGATACCGTATCTATAATGAGGATAGACATAAACCCAATACTATTTTTTTAAAGGAATTACATTATAATATAATTCGAATGAGGCAAATGAAATATTTTACTAATAAATGTTCTACCGTACATCCATATGAAGATAAATAGATCTTAGAAGGATGAAATGAAGATATAAAAAAGGACAAAAAATTATATATTTTAAATTTGACAATTATTGAATTTTAAGATTCCACAATTGAATAATTGTTCCATCAACATCATAATTGTTGAATAATCCTTTGAATGATTCACATAGATATACATTATCTATCTAAATGAGAATCATGTCAATGTATTTAGATGTTATGAATACAGAGTGAGGATGTGCGACCTGCATAGACTCTTGGGCATCAGCGAGAGGTAGAAACTCTTTATGACTATCAGAAACAGATTGATATGATGATGAACTACATGGACCATATTCCTCACTCAGATGAAGAAATGGTGGATCATGTCTTAGATATTAAGGCCTTATAGAAAGTCATCAACCAAATTTTGGGGAAACTTATTAGAGTGGAAACGAAAAAGGGGCAATGTAAATGGATCGATAGACAGAACCACATCTTTATTAGAAGCTTAAACATGGGGAAGATTAATGTGGAAGAATATATGAAGTATTGGGACATCATGGTGGATCATTTTGAAGATATCTTGAGGGTAGATCCTAGTACTTAGATAATCTCTATACCCTGGATAATGTTTAGGGAGTTTTATTATAATCAGATCAAATTGTTATTCAACCAAAATTTCATATCTTTGGGGGCTTAATCTGTAATACTTCAAGGTTTACCACTTCCCTCTAATAGTGTTTCAAAATAAAGAAAATGATATTGGATGGAGATATTATGAATCATTTTTGGAGGAAATAATGAATTGGTAAATTTATAGGTATACATCTCAATGCTTCAAATTACAACAAGTTTAGGTTAAATGAAAAAATTAAAATGTGATGATGTATCCATTACCTATACCTGAATAGAAATTTGTATAAATACTGTTTTATTTGATTATTTATATTCAAATAATTTCTAAAATACATACATTAATTCGGGGTATTGGGGATCACCATAAAATTTTATCTCACTTGATTACTATTTTTGAATATTTCTGATGTAATAAATATTCCAATATATTTACAAAAAAGTAATAATGATTCATAGAGTACCAATATTAAATCTATATGATCCAGAATTTAGGTTTACATTGAAATTATATTTAATTAATCAAAATTAATGGGATATAGTGTCAAGCATCATCAGTAGTTATCATCCAAAAACTGATGGTAAAAGTAATATAATTAATTAAACAGTGGAGGATATATTGAGAACATATTCATGAATTTTATATGATGTTGGGACCAACACCTTACAGTTAATGATTAATTATATAAATATATTTTATACTATATCATTACAGTTGAAAAATATGTGTCTCTGTATGGGAATAAGTGAGAAAATCCAACAAGATGCTGAGGAAATAGATATCCTAATAAACCACAACTGAATCATAATCAAGAAACATTATGGAATATTCATATCATTTTTTAAATGTTTGGAACTAAAAAAAGTATATATAGAAGTAAAAAATGATAATATTTGATATTATTACTTTGATATCAAAGATAGTGTATGAAGATGAATATCTCTTGGGAGTAGGGTTATGAGATTTAGGAAAATGTAAATTTCAGACATATATACACCGGCCCTTTCAAAATACATGATCATTTGGGATGATAGCTTATTTATTGGTAGTTCCTCAAATATTCTCCTAAAATCTTGATGTGTCTCATATATCATATTTTATTAAGATATTAATGTACTCTTTTATGTTTATTATATAAAAAATATGTTTTAATGGAACATAATCCCATTTGTGACGATCAATTAAAAAAAATTAGATTATTGGAATTTTTAATGCCATATAAGATAACTCGCTAGGATGACATTGTTTGATGAAATAATATATATTTTTGAAATAACATAGGGATCCAATAATGGAATTGTGTATAATTATCCCCATTTCTATTAATATGAGTAATGAATCGTCATGGGGTAAATTTATTTATGCAGAGTTGTATGTTATACCCTTATATTTTTGTATTTATTTCATTTCAAATATATACACTGTGATTGATAACACCTAATACACTCACCACATAACTAAAATATATAATGATATATATTATTGATATAATATTTTTAATTCAATAAACATATAAATAAATTATTATACCCCAATAACAATCATCATTGAAAAAAATTCTGAGGGAATAAAACCACAAGTAGATAAAAAGACCAAAAACCTGAAATATAAATCATCGGGGTTTCCAAAAAAATACATACTTATTATTTTATATAAAATTATTGATAAATATATATATATAAAAATAATTTTTTTATAATTATATAGGTTAATATAATTATTGATTTTATTTATATATGTATGACTATATATTGAAATCTAATATAACATTTAAATGTATCTTCATTGGATATATGGTCATATGATACAAGGACAATGTATATATTGGTATCTAATAGGTGCATTTATCTTTTATAATTCATATAAACATATTAAAAGTAATATAGATCCTCAATATAATATAAGTATTGAATGTAACAAAAATAATTATCAAAAATCATTTTATTATAAATATATAAATATTTTTATAAACAAATTATTATTTTTATATTTAAAGGGAATAATATCAATTTTATTAAATTAAAATAAATATTATAATATCAATTTATTGAATAATATAATTTATATATGATAATTATGATATTTTGAAGGGATGAGATTAAATTAATTTAATTCTAAATGGTTATTACATTACAAAGAATTTTGTGTGTGTGTTTTGTATTGTTATATTAATAAATTAAATACATGTCATTAAAAAAATAATATTAATAAATTGTTTGATCATATAAAAAATCGATTAAATCCCATTGAATTTGTGATTGAGAAAATCTAATATTGAGGCCACCAAATATTTGAAATTCCAAATTTCTATGAAAATATTTTTTCCTTAAAAATATTATGTTTAAATTTAAAAGTAACATTTTGAGTACTTATAAAATTAAATATAAAAAATGAGGTATAAATTTCTATCATGTGTTTTATAATTAAGAAATATTGTGAAATTATTTTTTTAGAAATTAAAATAAATTAGATAGGAAACAAACCAATCCCATGAAAAGGGTAAAATGAGTTCAAAAGGGTAAACAAAATTACTATAAGCAAGAAATATAAAGAATATTTATCTATAAATTGTTCGTATGGGGATTTAAATTACTCAAATCCTTGATATTTTCACTATTTATCCTCTTCCATTTCAAAGTGATAACCATATATCTGAATAACAGAATATTGGTAAACAAACCGCTCAAAAAACACCTATTATTGAACCCTTTATCTATCCCTCCAAAACAAAAATTTATAATTAGATCAATTTAAAACCTAATTATTTATAATCTTTTAACTCCTTATTAAACGTTTTTTTGCTTCTAGTCCCATATTGGATTCTTAAATCATATATTCTAATAGAACTTGTTTTGATATTAAAAGAATTTATCAAATTAGTTTTTCTAAATTATTCCCATTTAAAATTATACTATCATATTTTATATTTATAAATAAAATTATTTTGTTTAATAAACAACATATAAAGTCCTTTTAAATTAGTGAAAATTATTCTAGTGTCATATAAGTCTAAATCATTATTTGTTTTCTAGTATATTATTTAATGATTTTGTTCAGTTCAATATCTTACATGAATGATGTTATAATAACACTTTCACTTTAATCATTAATATGAATAAATACACCAGTAATATTAATATATGATATAATTCAGTAATTTATTTATGAATACGGTTTTGTTTTTGTGAAGGAAAAAATGATTTGTCATTATGGAGAAACACTTTTTATTGGTAATGTACCTAAAACATGATCATCACGGATTCCATACTTACGGACTATAAATTCATATTAATTGAATTAATCATTGAGTACAAATTATTCAAAAAACATTAATAACCTATAACTAATCATAATGTTATAAATGTTTTGGGTTGGCATATATATTAAAAAATATATATAAAATATTAAATATTATGAGAATATTATAATGATAAAAAAATAACAATTATATATATGTAATGACCATATTCCCTATGATGCATTGTAAGTGTCTATCTATATTATATCGGCATACGATATTAGATATGATATCCTAAAGGGATGATTAGTTTAGTTGTCTTGGTAAATGAGATACATATTTCAAATTGAAATTTCATTTTAAGCATAAAATATAAGAATTATTTTATTTTATAAGACCACTATTAACCCTGCCTAACCTTTAATTTGAGTCATAATAGACTTATTGGAATCATGAAGAAAAATTAATAATAATAAAGGGATAAAAAAAATTCTTAGTAAGGGAAATATATAGTGGAAGATAAATTGGATTAATTGTGAAAAATAAATATGGAAATAATAAAAGATGATCAAATATTGCCATATAAATAATCACATGAGATTATAACTTGATCATGGATATTCTATCAAATCAGATGATTAAATTGGAATATAATAATAAAGGAATGCATAATATTATATTTTTGCACGATAATTATCTATCATCAAGATAGTTAGTGTCCAGATCTATACTTAAGAGAGTATATATCTATGGGTAGAAACACATCTAATTATTGTCAATCTAAAACCACCCTATAATTTAAACATCTTGTAAACAAATGTGAATTATTTTCCATAACTGATATCATCTCAAGATATAAATGAAACATCCTAGGGGATCTTTATATTTATTCCACAACTATTCTTTTATTTCCAATTATTTCCACAAATAAATAAATAATACAACTAAATCAATATTTCATAAAAAAGTGCAACGCTTTTCATATGGAATAACAATACTTCCCTATAAAAACTGACCATAAACCACTTACTAAAGAATGGAAAATTTTATAATAATATATTAACCCCAATGTTATAAAGGATTGAACATAGGATATCAATAGTGATTAAAGTTACTTAAAATAAATACAAGGAAATTATTGAGTAAAACTCTTATTATCCCCATATGAAAAAAAACCTTTTATCAAAAGTCCATTTTTATTAAAGAACCAATTTTATATTCCAAAACACCCATTTTTTTGTAAAAAAATATTCAATACCTATATAACAAATAAATATATGTGGTTTATCATTTATGTAAACATGTTTTCTTGAAGGGAGGATGAAAATAAATGAATTACCTTGAAAGAGGAAGATTCATTGTTTCCATATACGTTAAGAATAAAACATTCTATTTTGATATTGTCAAAACGATCTGTATATAATGAAAAGAAATATTAATTATGGAAAACCATTCAATGAAATTAAAAATAGAATAAAAATTCCCTTTATAACACATTTATATAAATAAATAATATAATATAATATGAAAAATAATGATAGAGATAAAATTATTTGATAATTAAATCATTAAACATTCAAGGTGTACCATACCAAATTGAACATTTAAATCATAATCCCCATGAAAAAAATAAATTATTACCAGTAATTTAGGATTATCATAATAAATAAATTAATTTCAAGATAATTCAAAGGCGGTTTTTATTTAACACATAAAACACGGTGGGTGAATACTATCAAATCATGCCACAATGAAATGGGATTGAGAGGAAGTCCCTTACATTTTTATTCATTTACTATAAAATGATTTAAACCCATGTATAATAAATATAGTATTATTAAAAATATATCTTATATCCATTTTCATTTATATAATATCATATATTATTTAATTATACCATTATATTACCAGTTTATTAACAATTATATATTAGAGTTAGGTACGGGGTAATAACTGCTTTGTTTTTATATACATGTTTTGATTTATTATAATTTTTATCTGATTACATATATCATGCAGTAATAATCTATATATTTATAACCATGAAATTAATATCATACTTATTCAGTGTATATTACATTATAATAATACATAAAAGATAATATAGAAAACGTAATAATCCATTTATTGAGACAAAATGCCATACGTACGATTAGATGTTGTTTCCATATTCTCATCATATTTAAAGAAAGAAAGAATATAATTATTATAATTCATGTAAATTATTTTATAATATATATCGTATATGTTCACTAAACTTATCCTTAATTAAGTATTTATAAATTTTGAATATATCACATCGTTTTGAGGAGGCAATAGTCTACACATCCCCAAAAAAACTTATCATATTTACACAACATTGAAAGCATGAAGGTATGTATCATATTATATTAATTAAACTATAAATAAATCAAAAATATCATATATATATATATATATATAATTAAAATTTATTTTCCAACCTTATTACAACCATGAAATTTTGAAATTGAAGAACGGACGACATCAGCTAGTGAAGCGGTAGTCTACCATACGCACGAACAATGATTGCATATCTGATGTGATAGAAGTGTGTGCGTGTGTAGGTAAAAACTCTAATCTAACAATTTCTATGTATATTGTGAATTATGACGATATTATATATCAGGAAAAATTATATTTTCAGTAAAAAATTAAAAAAAAAACTATTGTTGATTAACATTACATATCCATTTGGTATCTCTATTTGAATTGCACAGGAAGACTTCACTAGTTAGATTTCATCTAAAAGTAAGGTTTTTTGCATTAAGGGGTCAATTTTTAGAGGAAAACATTCATTTGTTTGTAAAACTGTAAAGCTATAATTGCTATGAGGATGTGAGGGAGGACACGCCTTCTATAAATTAGATGAGGGGTACTTTTGGATACTAAAAAAATATTAAATATATATATATATAATGGTATAAATGTGTGTTTTTTTACGATAAGATGATTATTTGAATAAATAATATATAATATAAATTTTTAGACATGTTTAAATCACATTTTTGTGATTATCTATCGGATTTAACCCTTAGTTAACCACTTCAACACATTCCATGAAAAATTTTATAACCACAAATTTTTCTCCACGGATATAATTTTAATTTAATTTATAATTATAGTAGTGTATCATAGTCTGTTTAATCTTATTGTTCTGTACAATGTAAGCTATCAAAGTTATTAAATTTAAAAAGATACATACAATAAAATCATGGGGTGTTACAATATACATGTATTTTATTGTCACAATAAAATATTATAAAAGGTTTTGACTCTGAAATATGTTTTAAAATAACATATTAAGACTCTTATGTTTTTTATGTATGAGGTTGATGTATATTCATGGTTGTTTTTAGCAATGATGTGGAATTATTTACCAACCACACATTGAAATAAAAATTAATTTTTCCTAACCATCCATATTGGGATGTTTTATGTTCATTTCCTATAAAAGTAATATATTTTTTCATCCTATGGGAATTTATAGGTTTTAATTTTATTCTAACCATTTTTGTGTTCTCAATTCAATCTATGTAATTCTTCTAAAATAGATGGGCCTTATCTCTTATTTTTTAATTGACAATACTTATCATCCATTTACATAATCACTATAATTTTATGTATTTAATTATCTAAAATTATATGATTTCATAAGTTTATTTTCAATTAACATGTACATTATTAAAAAAATATTGATTATTTTAAATATTTGACACATGGGTAATTTTTTATTAACATGAATTTCATATTAAACAAGTAAGAATAATATTTTACATCATAATAATAAACTAGAATTAATTTTTCCTTAATATTTACCAATTATATTTAAAATAAATTATTATTATATTTTCATAGTATTTTAATGTAATTTATATACCTTTTTATTTAAAAAATTATTTTAAAATAACTATTTTAAAAATTCAATTAATACATCTCCTTCTTTATAACTTAATTGTCCAAAAATATTATTATTAATTTTTCATCTATTTCAATATCCATTAATGATTATCCATATTACCATGGAATACTTTATAATGATACCTTCCACCTTCATACTATATATGTCTTATGAATATGTTTTGTCACACCTGTTTTTGTTTATTTATTTTATTTATTTTATTCATCTTAGCGTCAGGTGATTTAACATGTGTGCGGGCGATTACCGGTTGAAAATTTTAATGTTTGGATGAGTTTATGGTTTGGGATAGTGCGCGAACACCATAGGGTTGAGACGCGCAGCCCGTTTGCAGTTCACTTGGGTATCGTACGGTGCGCGCGTACCCCGCGGTCATTCAGTTTTAGCGTTATTAAATTCGTTCATTGAGCGGATTAATATAAATATATATATATATGATTATATATGTGTATAAACATGTATATGGGATTATATATCTGTATTTATATGGGTATATATGTTTATACATTTTTTTTCTTTTCCATGCACCGCCACCCCCTTTTTTTCTCTCCCCCTCCTCTCTCTTTCTCTCTTCCCTCTTTCTCCCTTCTCCCTTTGCGTGCCCCTCTCCCTCTCACCCCCTCCTGCACATTCCGGCCGCGCGACCACCCTCCTCCCAGCCAGTGTCCCAGCCTTCCCTGCGTGGCTGCCTCCCTGACGAGCCCCAGCTGGCTCTTTCCTCCCTCGTCGAACAGCTCCCACCTCCAGCCGAAACCCCCTTGTCGGCGCTGCTCTGCAAACCGACCCTACCCTTCGTCTGGACTCCCTCTTCTGGCCTCCTCCAGCGCCCGACCCGTCTCCGGTAGCACCTGCCGCCGGCGCTGCCCTGCAAATAGCCCCCATCTCCGGCCAGCCTACTAGTGGCCCGCAGAACCTTCGGCAGGTCACGCCGGTCGTGCTGCCTCCGGCCAGCCGCCTCAGGCCGCGCCTCACTCGACCTTCCCTGCTCGCCGCACCCATCAAACTCGCTTCTACTCGTAGGCCTCCCGCAACATCAACGTGTTGTCCGGCTAGCCACTCGTAGCGCCGCAATACTGTCCGGCTAGCCACTCGTAGCACTGCTACGCTGTCCGGAACCACTGCTTCTGTTCACGTGACCAGCTGTGCACCTCGTTCCTTTTTAGGTGTGCATCGAACAATTGATGCTGAAGGCGAGTGGTTTGGGTTCACCCGTTTCACCTGCTCCGGTGTCGAGGTGTGGTTTTCATTTATTTTTCAAGGATTATTTTATATCAACATTTATATATATATTATTTATTTTTGCGTTCCTGATTCATATAAATTATTTCAAGTTAGTGTTTATGTGTTTTAGCTATTGTGCATATGTTGTAGCATGTTGGCGAGGAAACCCCGCATTACATTCATTGTTTTACTTGTGTTAGAGAACCTGTGTGAGGTGTGTCATTTCATTGCGTTTGGACTGCGTTTCTAGGTAGGTTCCCCTGTACTCTCCTTTAAATTTTGAATTAACTGATTCTCGTCATTTCGTGAATTTTTATTAAAATTTATGTAATATGAAGTAATCATAGTTAAAGTGGTGTTTTTCTATAATTGGGACTGTATATTCCTTTTCATTAAATTTACAACATATCTCTGGATTATTTGTTTCACAATAATGAAAAATGCCCGTTTGGCACTTAAAAGAAATGAAAATGTATTCTTATAAAATGTGCAACATTAGGGATGATAAAATGCACGGTTGGCCCTTATAAATACATTGTGCTTCTTTCCAAGAACGGATTGGGTTGCAATGTGTTCGTCCTTATAAAATAGATTTCTTAAATGGGGTTTCAATTTATTTTAATGAGGTTGAATGTGTTCCATTGATTCTTGGAAATGATTTAGTATTAAATGTGTTCCTGAGGCCCGTTTGGTACTTTTAATGAAATTAATGCTTTTAAAAGTCTCTTTGGAGTGATCTTTTGTGTGTTTTGATTGGTTAAACTGAGTATTTGATGCTTCTGCATCATGACTAGTTCTACATTGTTGACTCACCCATGATGATTATACGTGTTGACATGGGAAACGAGCATATTGAGTGAATTCTCTGAAAACGATTGTTGCACTAGTTTAGATTACGCACTGGCTAGTGGCCCTTAGTGTGGTTGGAGCCTCTAGGGGATTGGGCCCCTCGGTTAGGCCCGGTAGGGCTATAACGAGCTTTTGAGCGTTATGACGTCATCGAGAGTATGCATGCCTTCAGGATGAGTCACATGTATAGTACATTCTGGTTTGTTCATGATCTCCTAGGTTCAACCCATGTCTCTTTTAGTGTTTATTTGTATGTGGCAGACAATTGAGAGGTCGAGTTTGGATGCCGACCCTTGTGTAACATTTTTTTCCCATTTCCCTTAGTGTGTGTTGTGTGTGATTTTCCTTTTGTCTAATATCTAAAGTTTGGATTTCTAAATTGTTCGCAAAATGTTTTAAAATGAAATTCACAAGTTTCTTTCAACATTAAACTTGTTCTAAATTAATAAGGGCAATGGATTGTAACTTGTTTTCAAAATGGAAAGTGTGTGTGTGTGTGAAAACCCATATTTTCTATAATGTAGTTCAAACATGAAGTTGGTAAATTCTTCTTTTAATGGTAATGATTTGGGAATAGATTTATCGGGCTAGCCTAATGAGTTTTAATACTCATGCCTATAGTGTTTTCTTGTTTTTAGTTTCTGTTGCAAGTTTGACTCGAGCTTGCTTGTCGTGGACGAGAGTCGGTTGTAGTTTGACGATCAACTCTCGGGGTCACAAGGAGTTTGGTTCGTGGTTAGGTTAGTTATGTTTTTGGCTGTTTTATTTTATTGTCGTTTATTTATTTCTGCTTCTAAGTAAATTTTTATTTGGTGAAATAGTTCCCATGTGTACTTTGTGATGCCTTGGCACTTGTCGCCGGCCCGGGAGGACTGGGAACGCCTCTCGGTCGCGGATTGGCTCGGTTGACCGGTTCGGGGTCGACCCGGGTTGGTTCGTGACATGTCTGGTAGAAATATTTATAAAACCGTTTATTTTTTACAAGATAATTATGAACTAGTTTAATTAATAATGTTATCATTTCACAAATATATGTGTTCTTTTCCATTATATTATAATTGGTACATTTATTACATATCCCTTCAAAAGGATGAGTGTATATTAATTTATCTTGATATGAAATGTAATGGGTTAGTGAATAAACACAATACACGACTGGACTCTATGTACTATGTTTTTATGTATGGTATGTGAAAAAAAATCCTATATGAGAATGTATCAACTATATGATGATTATACTCACAAAGATCATAAATATAACAAATTATTCTCTATGGTAATGCACAATATGTATTTTTATTTTAATTTTATGATTCTATGGCTCATTATTATTATCACATGATACTACAATCTCATTCATCATGTCTTATTTTATGCTAAATTATATACTCCATGTATCGTTATTTATGATCATTGTTTTATTTGGTATTATTCTAAAATGTTATTTTCAGGATACATTATTTTGTTCTAATGTCCACATTCATATATTTTTCTCATTTGTGATGTTCAATTTTTTATATCATGATTACCATTTATGTACATCAAAGATCACTATTTCTTATGTATCGATTCCTGATATTATAAAGAAGAATATTATTTATGAAATTGATATGTGGGTATCATGAGAGGATAATTTTTATTATATATTTCGACAACGTGTATGTATGAACCCTATTTTTAGGTAACAACAATTTAAATTTTTGTATAATTCATTAAATTGAACTAAATATGGATGCATAATGAGTTAATGGCTATTTCATGGGTGTCTAGGGATTATTTGGATCTCGGATCCCAGACTAGTGGAGAATCATACTGGGCATGTAATGGTAGGATGATGATTTGATAGGTCATTTGATAAATTTTACAAATTTCTATTTTTTCCGTTGGTGAGTTAAAGGAATCAGTAGGTTAGGGCCTTGTTAGGTTGAGTTTATTGGTCGGACGATGAGTCAATAGGTCAGGGCATTGTAGGTTAAGGAGTTGGTAGGTTGAGGACGTCAGTAGGTCAGGGTGTCAGTGCCTCAAGGCATCGGTAGGTCTAGGGTGTTGTGAATGAATTATATCAGAGTTGATGGTTGAGGTGTAAAATGGAGGTTTTAGTTAAGTATTGGGAGGATTTATTGTATTGGTTGGAAAATCATGTTAGGTGATATTGGTTCCTGAGAAAGGCCATGAAAGATAGACTTGGACATTGGATTGTAGGGCCCCCTATTATCCAATGCAAGGACTATAATCTTACCAATCAACGAAGTGAGGGTACAATGGTTGTGGGGTAGAGACCCTAGGAAACATACTTTCATCATGATAACATATTCTCTTGTCTGATTGGGGAGTTTTTAGAAAAATTAAAATAATTATGGAGTAAAAATGATTCCTAAAAAAATTCTATACTACCATGTCTTAGGAGTTCTTCATTTTCCATTCAGATATGCCTCACGGATTTCACCCATGTGTGTTATGAGCATCAGAGAGTAAGAATGTTTTCCCAATTTTTTAGTGGAGGTTCAATCCATCAGATGAGGATGATCAATGGAATAATATAATTCGTAAGTTCCAGTGATATACTCCAAGGAAGTACTAAGACATCATTTTATAAAAATAGACAGGGAATGATCGAGGATCTAGTGATAACATTCATCTTGATCAGAGCTCTGAAAACGTTTTGGGTTCTTTTGGAGGTGATCTAGTTTAGGGGATCAGTGTGTTATTGGTGGATACGTTACCTTAGAGAGAATAAGAATACTATTGTTTCTTGGGATGACATTGAGAAGGTGTTCTGGGTGGAAATCATTTCATCCACGATGAAGGCCATGAATAGGTAGGATCTACACTCCCTCAAGAAGGGGAGTATGTCAGTGAGAGAATATGGTATCAAGATCCTAGATATAGTATTTTTTTCTTCGGATCTCTTACTGGATGAAGAGTCTTGAGATATTCACTTACAGGAGGAACTCCACCCTTTTCTTTAGTATGCAGTTACTCCCTTTAGACTACTGGCATACATAGAGGTTTAGAAGAAGTATGATGTGGTAAAAAGGATGCACTCATGAGGAGGTATTACATGGGAGAAATGTCGGTCAAGGACTTTAAATGGGAAGGCCATCAGTTGGAAGTCTCTATAACCAAGGCCATCTAGGTTTCCACTAATGGGGAGCCAACCCCATCAGCTTCAGTTTTGACCCTCTGGCCCTCTACAATTTTCTACAAAATTGAGGCATAGGTGTTTCAATATTATAGGCGACATGCACCTTCAAAGTCAGTTACCATCTCAAGAAATGTATGGAAGTGGTGGGAAAGTTCAGTGGCCACCTCATCCATATATTCTAGACATGCCTTTCCTACAGTAGGGACAACCTGCCCCTACCTCACCAAGGGCGGATGATATAGGAGGAGGCTGACCTTAAGGTGTTACCTAGAGAACCTGAGCAGAGCATGGTCAGGGAGGCAGCTGATAGACAAGGCGAATAATTGATGGGTGAGGATAGTTTCACGCCATAGAGGTTGCTGTTCTAGTATATTCAGAGATCGTTCAGGGTATGATTAGTTTTTTAGTATAGATGCAAGCTCCTTTTTGATTTAGGAGCCTCTTGCTCATTTGTTTCACCCCATCTTGACCATGATCTGGGATTGGAAATTGAGACACATTCCAGGAACCTAGGGTTGAGTCCACTAATATGAGGTTAAACCATCTTGTTTGATGTTTTTTGAGGAAATAAATTGATGTTGGGGCCACATTAGTCTATTGGGGATCTAAATCTACTACGGATGTAGCTGTATGATGTTATCCTTTTCATTGACTAGTTATACTGTGTGGGAGAAATTATCGACTTCTTTTGGAGAAGAGTCATGTTTTTAGACATGAAAGTCCATGCTTTTGTGTGGGGAGAGTAGTTCTAGGAAGCGTTTGACTATCTATAGGGGATTTTGGTTAGGGATCCAGTTCTCATGAAACCATGGAAAAGGGTGATATTATAGGTGTTTTTTATGCTTCCCATTAGTATTTGGGTGTTTGTGGATGTATCAACATGGACTGATCTTCTATGGGTCTTGGAAGTTATGTCCCCATGAATGTAACTATTCCACCCATGATCTGGAACTACCAGCAGTCATCTTTTCACTAAATCTATAGAGAAATTACCTCATTGGGGAGTGCTTTATAGTCATCATGGATCACCTGAGATTGATTTTCTTCTTTACCCAGTGATACATGATCTTGTGGTAGTTCATGTGGATTAAATTTCTTTAGGATTATGATTTCTTGATCTCCTAAAACATACAAAAGGTGAATGTTGTGGCCAAATCATTGATAAGGAATTTATAGAAGGATATTGATTGATATTCTATAGATAATAAGAGGGCGATGGAGGATTTTTATGCCATTCACATAGACGCGTGAATATTTTTTGGTAGAGGAAGTATGTTTTAGATAATGGTATAGTCATCTCTGAGATAGAAGGTGGATGAGTCTCAATGGGGAGACTTAGAGGTGGAGGTGATGTGTTATCACAAGGACCAGGGTGATTCTCTAAAGTGATGGTCAATGGTTGGTCACAATAAGATATTTTTCTATGTGAATATTTTTTAGTGGTATTGAATGATGAATTTCCCTTTGAGTTTCATTGATCACCCCTATTGTAACACCAAAATGATTCCAAGATGTACTGGGGCGTAGGGAATAGTTCTAGTGGACTAGGATGAAGCAAAAAATGGTGGAGATTGTGGAAATGTACATTCTATGCCATCAAGTGAAGGCTGGGCACAGTGTTCTCGGTGGTTTTCTATAGTTTCAAGAAGACCCTATGAAGAAGTGGGGTGACATATTGATGCATTTCATCCCAGGATTACCCATGGATCAAGGGGAATACGATTCTATTTTGGTATTAATAGATTGGTTGATCATATTGGCCATCTTATTATTGATGAAGTAGTCGAGCGTAGTGGATACATTAGCACAGAGGAATTTGGATGAGGCGGTATGTCTACATAGAGTTCCAAGATCCATCTTCTTAGATTGGGATACATGCATTACATCACGATTATGGAGGGGATTGCAACATACCATGGCACTCAGTTATGCCCCATCACTGTATTCCACCCTTAGACATATGGACAATCCTAAAGGACCATCTTGATGTTGGAGGACATGTTTCGGGCATGTGTTCATAACATTAGTATGTCTTGGGAGAAAAGTTTTCCATAGGTAGAGTTTTCATACAATAATTACGATCATTTTTTCATTGAAATAGCTCTGTTTGAATCATTATATGGAATACAGTGTCATTTGCCCTTGTGTTGGATGGATGTTGGGGAGACAACTATTCTAGTTCCGGATGTGGTGAAAATTATGATATAGAAGGCATAAGTTTTCAACTAGAGGATGAAGGTAGCAAGTTATAGGAATAGTTTTTATGTCAGTCGCATGAGAAGGCTTTTGGAGTGTAAGGCTGGGGACCATTTATTCTTGAAGTATTCCACTCTACATTGGAAGTAGAGGTTTGATAGAGGTTGTATGCTTTTTCCCATGTTCATAAAACCCTTTGAGTAGTCGGGATGAGTTGGTATGGTGGCATATCATCTGGAGTTTCGACTGTTGTTTGGGAGGGTTCATGAGATCATTCAAATCTCCCAACATCATTGTTATCTTCACAATGACTATCATGTTTTTAATTGGGGAGAGTTGGATATCATGGTTGACACAATTTTTGAAGAGCGACCAGTGGAGATGAATGAACATAGGGGGAATAAGCTATGTGGAAGGACCATTCCCTCGATTCATATGTTATGGATGCACGGTGGCCTCAGGTATAGTATTGGAACTGAGAGGAATAGATGCGGCCCGATATCCAATGTTGTTATTAGTTTTTCTTCTGTGTTTCTATTTATAATGTTGTTCTTGTATAATGGTTTCTATTAGATGAGTTGTTTCCTTTTTATATGGTGTATGGAAATGTCGTGAAATGTGAGTAGGGTCGGACCTGATCCATAATCAAGCAACATTAATGCAGATATGATTAAACATGTGTGGGAGAGTCGGTATCGCCCCGAGAAGATAGTAACTTTACATAGGGGAAGGAATTCCCATAATCATATGTTCAAGTAGTGTAACTTATGAGGATTGTGTGGTATGTTTTTCAATGGATTAGGATGGAAAATCATTGAGGAGGTGTTCTTAGATGATGAGGTTTCACTCCAAGGAGGTGGCTTATCCTTCAGAGGTATCATACATGGCAGTTGTTTAGATACATTTTTTTGGGATTGGTTTTAAATTTTTTAGTGTGATAATTGTTATAAAAGTATCTAATTTTACAATACAAACCTCCAAATTTCATTAAATTTTCAAAATATAGTGTTCAGGGGTGTTCTGGGGGGGAAATCTACCTCATTCCTAGAGTTTTCCACATTTCTAGTTTTTTCATTAGTAGGCTGAATGTGTTGGTATGTCAGGGTGTCGAGTGGTCAAGGGCATCAGTAGGAAGAGATATCAGCAAGTTATTTCATCGATTGGTAAATGCATCGGTATGTCGAGGGCATCAGTATGTCGATAGAATCAGTAGTTTGAGGCGTCATTAAGTATGTGTGTCCAAATTTCGAGGTGTCCTTAGGTCGGGGACATTGGTAGGTTGATAATATTGGTTGGTCAAGGCATCAGTCAGTCAATGGTGTAAGTAGGTCAAAAGAATAAGTTTTTCATGGTTTCGGTAGGGTGAATGTGTCGATATTCAAGGGTGTCGGTAGGTCGAGTATATAGGTATATTTTGGAATTTTTAGTTCATGGAAATTGGTAGGTCGACACATAAGTAGATCAGGGTACTGCTCTGTCAAGGCTTTAGTTAGTTAGGGTGTAAGTGAGGTAGTGCGTCGGTAAGTTAGTAGTCAGTAGGTCCTATTGGTGAATCAGTGTTAGTGGCTCAGAGTTTGTAGTTCATCATCGGTGACTTGCTGTTAGTGTCTCACTTTCTGTGGATTGTTGTCATCGATTCACCCTTCAGTGACTCATTTCTAGTTTTTCCTATTTTTTCTCAGTTCTCCCCACCTAAATTTTATTTTATGTAATTCTATTATAAAGCCTATTATTATAATTTTTATAGGGACTTCAAAGGATATTAATTATATCATCAATATCCAAATTCTCTAGGGTCTTTGAAAAAGTCAAAACACATGGTATTTTCTATGATCTGACATTAATGGACCTTGAAATTGTTTCCCATTATTTTTTTGTCCAATTTTTATTTTTCTAAATCCAAGGTCCTCTCTTCTTTGTCCTCTTGGTTCAAAGAGAACTTTTCTTCCTAGATGAGTCATGCACCTATGTTCTATCCCCCTGGATCAGTTTTCCAGGGATTATGCTACTCACGTGACACCTTTATTTTTTCATAGAAAAGTTTTGGTCACCTATTGTTCCAAGAACTGATTCTATCATCTCCCCATTAATTGTGTAATAGGAAAGGTGGGTGTGATTTTCTCCTCTTCTAAATATGGATGAGACAATTTAAAAAATAAAATTGAAAAAATAAATGGGGTAGGGGAAGATGTTGGTGATCTCTTTATTTTATCTATTATTTTTTATATGTAATGTTGATTGTATATATTGTATCCATATGAAAATCATGGTCATTGGTGTCCTTTTCTTGAGAACATGTGACACTTCATTCTTTTTGGTGATTCTATATTGAAATTTATGTAAACATTACATTCGATAAACAAAATATACTATGTTAAAGGAAAAGGATTCTCTAGGATCAAACTTGATTTGTGATCACCCCTATTTATCAATAAAGAACTAAAAACCTTTTAATGGATTGATCCAAATACACTCATCATGTTTTTTTTGTGGTTTTGTTTTATGTGGTCTTTGTTGGGATTCTTTTTATAGGAGGGTTATATGGTGGTGTGTTGGTTGGATGGTTATGGGAACAGGGGTGGGAAGATGAGTTGGTTCGTTGAGAAGGGTATAGTATGTATGGGAAGCAGGGTTTTGGTTTAGTGGTGGTTTCTATTGGATTTGTGTATAGGGTGGTGTAGGAGGTGTGATAGAATCTCATGTTGAGATATTGATTTATTGTGGAATGGATGTAATTGTTATGAAATTGGACTACATATGGGTAGTGATTGGGTAATGGAGCTGCAAGACTGATATGTATCATGATTTCAGGTTTTTTGAGTGATATAAGGCATTCCCTTACCGTTAACTCTTCTTTCCTTTTTTTTTCTTATATAGTGGTTGGTATGGTTTCTCCACCTTATAATGTCTTCCGTGCTTGTTAGTTTCCCACATAAAGATGAAAATAGACAAATGAATTTTTAGAAAATAGAGATTGATAATTGGATAAATGAGTCGACTCAAGGTATGTTTCGAATTAGGCTTTTAGTGAAGTGACATTCAAGTTACTGTCATATTTAGTGGTATATGCATGTTGGGTTAGTAGAAAAGGTGGCTTTTATTGGGATTGTTGTATGTTTGGAATCCCATGTGATGGGATGTGTTTTGGTTACATATATGTACAAACATGTAGTTTCTTATGTTTTGTATATTCACCGCACCCGTGTTGAGAAACATGTGCTGAACACCTCCATTGTTACGGAGTTGGGTGTATTTTGCAACATCATGGTGGGATGATGGATGATAGGTTATTGATATTACTCTAATCCCTATTATATTCATTTACTACCCATGTAACTTCAGGTAGGCTGTAATGTTTTGAGGATTTATATCAGATATATGGTATTGGATATGTGAGAGGTGGTTATTTCTTATGTGTCATTAGGTTGAGGCCGAGTTGTTTTTGGAAATATGTGTGGTGGTTGTATCCAAGGTTTCTATTGGTGGGATGTGATGTATTGTTTTTCTCTAGTTTATATGGGTAGTGCGTGATAGTGGGTCTTGTGGAAATGCATGGTAGCATCAAGATGTTTTCCATTATGGAAGAGTAATTGACTAGTGGTAAGTGGTGCGAGGTAGCCAAATATCAATAAAATTACTAATTGACTTTAATTGACATGGGTTATTTGATGAGTGATCCTCGATAGGTTTGGGGTGGATATTATACGTTGTTAGGTGTTTTTGAGCTTCTCTTGTTTTCTCATAGGGTAATTTGAATGCTTATCCCCCTTGTGGACATGTGATTTTTTCGTTCCCCTATAGAGTATACTTATAAGGTCACCCTATCTATTTAAAAATGTATTTAGGTTTTCTGGGAGATTTCCAAGACTATTCTATACCATACTAGTTTGGATGTTGGAGAAGGTTTCACAGTCACTGCCTAGTTTTGTATTGGTTCATACATAAGAGTTTTCTTGGTATAACTAGTAGTTTTACATTAAACAAGCATGTGGGATGGTTATTTTTTATATATATATATATATTCCATTGAATTTTCTTATGTTGATACACCTTATAACCTGATCTTGGTTATTATAAAAATGGTCATTCCCCCACCTTATTGAGATTTATTTACCCTTGGTGCTGGTCGCGACCCCATGGATTTTGGGGGAGTGAATTGAGGTCAATATCTCTCATTAATATTGAGGAAGGATGGTCTTAAAATCTTTTATCCCATCCCACATCCTGATAAGGCAGGTTATGAAAGGTCCACATGGTTAGTTGAAACCATATGAGCTAGTCCACACTGCTTCTTTAACCATGGGAGGTTTGGCCAATTTTTCATATAAAGAAAAAGATATGGAGGAAATAGTGTATCTCGGGGCATATGGTCATGTGGGCCTCTTATAAAATTGTAATGGTACCACCATTATGGTTGGTGCAATGTTTCTCAAATCATATAATCTATACAGTGTGGGGTCCCTCCTTATGAAATGGGATTTGTACAGTTGGAACATGGTTTGGACAACCATGCAGTCAAAACATGAAATCTCAATATGTTAGGTAAATATATGATTTCTTCCATAAATATAACTAATCCTTACACATATATCCCGTTTTCATTTCTATAAACATGGACCTCCCTTAACTATCACATATGAATCTATCAACCCATTTGGATATATTTTGATCCCAAACTCAATTCTGATGTCTAATTAAATCCTCAATTGTCTTTTTGGTTGTGTATAAATAATTACTCCATGAGAGATGATTTGTTCTCTATTTTTATTCTCATTGAGGGAATTATTTAATTGTAGGCTCAAATTAATTGTATTCTAGGTATTTATCCATTCTTAAAATTTCATTTGGTCTTGCAAAAAATAGGGGGAGATACTGGATGATCATATTGTTATTGGTATGAGGTAGGTATTGTGTGACTCATCCCTCACATCTCTTAATTTTATAATCATATATCATTGATCAGCCACTGATTTGCTCAAGAATTTCCTATTCATTTAATATAACATTCATATAATCATCATGCTCATATTATAAAACCATTCCAATATATTCAACTCATCATTAGATTTTAGGACCTCAATGACTACCACCGCAAATATGATGTTTTATATAATAAAAATATTAGTGGGTTTTTATGATTCTTTGTGCCACCATTGGTGTCTATGGATTGACCCTCCTAATGGGAATCCCTTATAAATTAAGTGAATAAATTATTAATGGATATTACATGAATAGTTTCACATTACCGTTCTAAGGTAATTAATGAATGTAATAAATAAATATAATTTCTGATTGGAATTTATAATATTGTTATCACTTTTCCAAGTTTATTATAAAAAAATTGTGTACAGATTCACATCCAAAGACCAGTAAACCACAATTATTAAAGGTAAATTATTAGACCAAATTATTGATTATGTCATTGAAGTAATAAATGTTCACATTCCTTGGATTTACCTTTTCACACATACAAAATGTATGGGATGCACCAATTCACATATTTAATGTCATGAGTTTTACATAAAAAATTAAATAATTAACTATGTATAAGGTGCCAATTAAATATGGGCTTATTTATATTTCTATGTGGGGTTAGACTTCATCCAACATTGGATTCCCAAGGAAATTCCTTGAACACCCATTGATGTCATTCCATTTCAGGCAAGCTAGTTTCCAAGGAAGACACCCACATTGAATGCTATTATTTATTTACTAGTGGATTTCCTAAAATGATGTCATTGGATACCTTCATTATTGTTAGGATGTTATGATTCATTTCATATACTCCTCTGATCCATCTTGATGTCATTGGACATTCATGACCAGGTATACATCCTTTTGGGGCAGTGATTTCTTATCTCGTTTTACTGGGGATGAGATTCTTATACTCAGTTAGAATCATATTACATTGGAATTCCTTAGGTGATTACCCATGAATTACAAGGAGGGCCCTTATATCCCTGTTTTAGGTTATTATTATTTTTGATCAACCCATAAGGTGAATGATTTCTTGGCAATTACATTGGACCATATTCATTATTATCATCATCATCATCACATGAATCATTATTATACCATGAATCCTTTACTTGAATTATCATGACATGATGTCAGTTATTGTTATACCTCACATTAATTATTTATATAAAATAAAATTAAAATAATTAATTAAATTATCTCATGTTTAGATACATTTTAGGATGAGGCTAATTCATGTATCATGGTATTTACATTTATTTACTACATTATATATATATATATATACACATGATAATTATTAGTTTATATTCATAAAATAGATGGTATAGACAATGTTGGTGGTGGAATACAAGGATTTATTTCACACCCTCTCTAGGCTTCTATTGGTACCAAGGTGGATTACATGTATTCAATATCATACAAGGGAAAGTTTCCATGATTGGAAACCTGGTATTGCTTTCTTCTTATGTGATGGAAATTGGTTGAATATGATCATGCCAGTTCTTAGGTTGATAGGGTGTTTTTGCTTCTATTTAATTCTATTATATAACATGTATTTACTTCATCCCTGGACACATATTCCATATTTTATAGGTACATTACATACAAATTCATAATTTTTATATGATTTAGTTCAATAATTTCTATTGTTTATCATTACATCATGCATCTGCTATGGCGGGTAACTGATCTAGTAATATAGCTCTTGTTTCAGTGGTTCCATCAGTTTATAATTAGATCCTATTATTTATCTATTATTATTAATTAACTATTGTTCTCCACCTTTATAATGAGTACATAGTATCACTTTTATACACACATATCCCTAACTTCTAGTTTTAATCCTCTATCATTTGGTGATGAATTATTGAGGCCATGTGGCCAATCAGCCCCACGTCTCCCTAGAGTGGAATCAAGGTCAAGGACTTCATAATGTGGTATAATACTAGATACTTTATTGATTTTATATTTTGAGACAATTGTTAAATGATTAGGAACACTTTGGGACATGGTTATAATTTGTGCTTGGGTGTAGCTAACCCAAATTCAGGGTTAAATGCCATGTTTCCAAAAATAACATTTTTTCCATATTTAACATTTTATCGTTGAAAAATATTAACTGTTGGGTGACCCACATAATATGTGATGATTATTATAATCAATATGAATGAGTTTTTCATTTTATCCTTGTCCTGATGAAATGAGTGTATGGAATCATCCATCATGCATCATTATAGGCACCTAGAATTCACATTCCATGCATATATCATTCAATATATATCCATTTCACAGCTTTCATTTTCATGTATTACTAGTTATTGTTGAGTGGGGCATGTTTTTTATATATTATAGTGATGGAAAAAAATTATTTTTGGATATGGGATATTTTATTTAATGTTTTAGCGTCAATATGTATACTTTTTTCCAATATATAATTATAGTTGGATAACAAATAGTTAGTTTCTACCCATGACATCTATGTACCACTAGTTACATGAGCATATCTTTGGATATGATTGAGTTATTTATAGTTTTAATTCATGAGGTGTTTGGGACCTCATCTATTTAAATAGTTAATTAACTATGTCGATCCATTGTATACCCATTAAATTCTAGGTTTGATTATATAAGATGCTATATTAAAATTAAATGGATTTCAATTATAGTTAAATGGGGTATGGGCACCGATTGACTGGGAATGAATATTCATTTTAATGAGACCTTGATATAGATATATAAGAAATATTAAAACATTATTGTAAATTAGGGTTTTTAAATTAATTGATTCCAATACTAGCAGAGTCCATCTGTGATTGGTACCTTCACAAACCAGAACCATTATATGTCAAAAATGAACAGTTACCAATACATTGGTCTTCAATATTGGTTTTTGGGTAATTACATTTGATAGTTAGAACTTAAAATATTAAATTCTTCATCTAGTGATTCTATCTATTACCAAATCATTTTATAAGATGTTGTATGGGTATTTATAGATCTTTTCCACCATGACATCTTGATGTCTTTTCTATAAGGTGGAGATGAAAACGCTCTAGAGATGGTGGTCCCTGATCCACTAGTCATACCTATCATTTGTTATACTAGAGGAACAACCTATTATACTATAATTGGGACCAGTTAATCATATTATAGAGTATTTTGTACATCTGATGCAGTCCACCCAAGGGGTAACACACCCTTCACCTATGATGCCTTATCTTACTTGTGAGTTTCGGAAATAGAATCCACCAACAATCTCTGGGGATGATAGTCCACCTTGTATAGATTCATGGATTTAGTTCTCCTTATCTATTATTTATAATATATATTAGAATTTAGATAATAGGGTAATTCTTTCTACCAACATACTGTATGATTTTTTCACATAATGGGTGGATGTGAATACCCAGGATGGTCATGCTAAGGGTAAGGTCTCGTCTTATTTTCAGACATACTTCTATGATCACATCATTTATATTACACTAAGAGATATTTTAGCTAGAGATTCCATGCATTTAAAGTATGGTGAAATGTCAGTCATGGATTATTTAGCATTATTTTACCGAGTTGCAGTGCTTTTAACCGCTTTCAGTTTTTGATGAGCTATAACGAGTGCGACATTTCATGGATGGGGTCCAAAATACCATTCATACTTATTTGGATGTTTTTTTCTTACATAACTTTTATGTTATCATATATCAATCTATTATGATTGAACATAACCTCTATGAAGGTGATAATAATGGACATAGAGGATCAATTAAATGGATGTTAGTAGTTATCCTAGAAGTCAGAAGATTTCCCGTAAGGATTCATAGCAATGAAGTGGAGGTAGGAGTATCCATACTAGCAGCTCCGTTACATTTCAATAGTGTAGAAACCATGGGAATAACTGGCCTAAGTGTTTTAGAGGCCTAATAGAATGACATTATTGTAGCAATTTAGGGGATCTTCCTTAATTTCGGAAGACCATTCAATATTATTCTTGTGTATGAGGCTCCACACTGGATCCACCTTTAATGACATGACATTTTATGCAACGTTAAGTGGAGATTTGGGATATCACTTGTAGGACTAGCTTAGGAGGAGTTTTTAGACATGGTTACTACACTATTGTCCCATATAACTAACAATGAAATCATATTCAGTGTAGTCCCAATTTAGAACATTGTTGGGGATTAGTTCAATTCCAGGCATTATTGCTGATACATGAGGATGAAAGTTTTTAACCATATAAAGTATGTTGTACTATTTTTGTAGCCTTAACTACTTTTTTTTGGTTCATTACACTCCATAATTTCATTATCTACGATGTAATTTCTTGGAAATGATATTTATTATTACTGTATGGTGATAACCCTAATACACAGTTGGGAGTGTGGTCTAATTTCTTATACTAGCAGAGGAACTAGCCCTAAAGGTATGTAGTAATCCTTTCATATGGGACCTCATCGTATTATATGTGACAAGTTTAGAAATCAATTTTATAATGGATGGGTTGGTTCTAAATCACATAAATGTGGACTTCAATCACTATAGGGAATCTTTCACATAACCAGTTGAGAGAAACAATCATCATGTGGGTGATTGGGATTTCTAAGTAGGAAGAGATGAAATATAGATTAATTGGATAGGCTGAGTGTTCATGTAGATTTGTAGTATCATTATGGAATAACAGTTCATGCCATTTTTTGTTTTCCTCACATAGTAGATCATTTTAAGGATGTATTTCTAGATGAATTTTCTGGATTACCCCTATAGAGAGAGGTGAATTTTACAATTGATCTTTTAACAGTAGTAGTTGTACTATCAATTCCACCATATATGGTGGAACGTACTAATCACTACGATGTCAAGAGATAGTTGGCTGATTTAAAGGCCATGGGTTTTCTTAGACACTACACTTTTTATTGGGGTTCACCCTTGTTTTTCAAATAGAAGCTGGATGGTAACCTTAATTTATAAATGGATTACAGACAGTTGAACAAGATTATTTTTTATAATTGGTATCTACTACCTCAAACATATGACTTCTTTGACCAACTATGGATATCATGGTTATTCTCAATGATTGACCTGATACTAGGCTAATATCAGGTGTGAGGAAAACCACCAAACAAATAATGGACAAATTTTTAATGGTGGCATTTCCTATTTTAGTATCTCATTATACTATTAGTTCTTATTAATGTACCTATTGTTTTCATGATTATGATGAATTGTTTTTCCACCAATATCTGGATTCTTATTCTGTGGTGTTTTTGGATGAAATATTTGTGTATTTTCACACTTGTAGTGACAATGATAAACATTATGAGATCATTTATAATATACTAATATAGAATATGATTTATTCCAATCTTTCTATGTTCCACATATGGATCAAAAATGTTCTGATATTTGGTTATATTTTATTTGCATCTGGAGTATCAGATTACCCAATTTAGGTGACTATTATGATTTCCTTCCAGTATCCTAAGAATATGTTTCACATTAAATGTTATTTGGGGATATATTAATATTAATGATTTTTCACTATTGACAATTCATGATTTTTATCCTCTTATTAGTCTTATAATTAAGAGAATTATATGAATGTGGTTATATGAATTTGAAAATGCATTTCAGGCGATGAAATGGGGGATTATTTTAAAAGCTATTATGATTTGTCCAATGCCTAGAAGAGGTGATAACGTATTATATGAAAAATTAAGAATCTATCTAGGAGAATTTTTAATTTTTGAAGATTGAGTAATTTTGTATAGATATCATTGGATGAGGTATCATTTTTTAAATTACTTAAGGAATGACCTGGATCTAGAAAATTTTTTCACGCTTTGAGATGCTGGAGACACTATTTGGAGGGTGGAAAATTTATAGAGTAATTTGACTGAAAGAGCCTAATATATATCATTATATAGTGTGAAATTATTCATAGAAAGTGTATACAGGTTTAATATAATCAATAATTTGATTTTGAGCTACCCTATCTACCTTTAAAATGAAACACTATATCCGAAATATTGATTCATAAAAATCAGGGACATGCCTTATAAGAATCCATTGTGGAATACAAATTCATGGCCCTATTTTCTAAGATGAATATAGAGTTTCAAAATATACATGATAATTCAAAACATTAAATATTGAATATCCCCTCTTACCTTCTATATATGGTGTAGTGGAATATGTTTTCAAATCCATAGTTGTTGGTTCTGTGGGAAATTATTTCTGGTGAGGACACACCTCTAGAATTCATAGTTGATGGAGATGATCTTCCAAATCAATATGGGTTTATCTATGTTACTAATGATTTTATAGATTAAATTATGTGATAGAATAATTGTTCTTAATAAAAATATCATATAGTAATCCATAATATATATCGGGATATGTGGTTCCAGAATTGGTGGCATGAGATAAAATGTCTGATAATTGGCTTTATCATGTGTTGTTCCACCTATCAAGAAGTGGTGGTGGAGGACCAGTGGAATCCAGTCTTGTTACAACTAATTATTTTGTTATAATGAATTGGGAAGATGTTTATATGGATTTTACATTCATATTAACAATGTAAACTGTAACGCCCCGACCCCAGTTATCCAGAGTCGGTGCATTATTACATAACATTGGCATGATCACAAGAAAGATCAAAACTCGAAAGACCGATTGGTTTAGTAGCCTTGGAAACACTAGATATATTCATAAGTTTTACATTACATCATAAAATGAAAAACTACTACAACAACATTATTTTTCTACAATGCACACTATTAACCCCTCATAAAATCCCTGCAGGTCATTCATAACTTACTTCTTCACATCCTGGGAAAAATAAAACATAGAAAAGGGGTGAGCTCAAATGCCCAGTAAGGATAACAATATAGCGGAAACTTTCATAAATAAGAATAAACATTTAAGGCAATGTATAACTAAAAAAAAGCCTTTTAAATATGAACTTTCAACATGGTATGGCATAAATAAAATGAAATAATGCCATTTCCTTTTTCACATGGATATTCTACTAATCGAATAATCACATGAAAAAATCAATAACCACTTTCATAATGTTGGAATGCATAATGCCAGACTATCATAACCACATAGCCAAGGCCTCGTGCCAAGACTACAAATAAGATTTTGTCAAGGCCTTGTGCCAAGACACTAGTTTGTCTAATGAGACCTACCGATGCATCGAGGAGCTATAGCGGGCTCCACCCGTCATATATTAAGTCCAATGCATTCCCATATGAAAAGGTTTAAACATAACATAAACATTCGTATTAAAACTAGCATACGAAATGTCAATAATTTCACCATAAACTATGAATGGTATAAAAATAGCACATCCACAGTCAAACATATCACAAAACCTTCAATACAATATAGATGTTTTGTATCAACTTCAAATAAGCGTAAAATCCATCAAAGGATGTTGACATAGATGAAATCAAAATTCTTTTTAAAGAAATATCTCTTTTTATTTTGAAATCATTTAAGATCCATATAAAATAAAACATTTTCTTTTTAATATTATTAGCATCTCTCTTCATTCTTGTCTCATGTTGTAGAAGTGTTCTGAAATGTTCATCAAGATAAATATGAGTAACATTTCAATTCTCATCTATAGATGTCCTCTTGGGTTCCCACTCATTGGGAATGATGTCTATGATTTTATCCACAAGGGCTTCATCATCTTATTCTTTCCCATCCCATTGATTGTAAACTATTAACAATAGTCATGAATCTTTGTTTCACCTTACATATGGGTTCTCTATAAAGAAAGAAAAAAACATGATATTCATCTCTGAGCATGGCTCTTATAGTATCAATTACTTTGGAAGTTTCAATGTGAGTAACTTCAAGTTTCATCCAAATAAAATTTGATGCTTCACAAGATGAAATTTTTCTATATATATTTATAGTCATAGAACAAACAAATGTATTTCTTAATTTATAATTCAGTTGATATTCATGATTTTCTTGGTTGTTGAAGGTACTAACTACCTTGTTAGGAATTTTATATCCTGTAGTAAGCATAACAAAAATGTCTACTTCCTTATTGATAATGAATGTCTTCATATGATCTCTTCAATATTCATAATCATTCCAATCAAAAATAGGTGTCCTAGTAAGATTTAGGTTTTCTATGGTACGAACATTGATTCCTGTCATCTTAAAAAAAATATACACACAAATGTGTTAGTAAACAAGGAAAATATTCCTCAGCAAAGAAAATATAGAACAATGAAAAACTTGAGCACGGAAAACATATATGTGAATATAAGTATTTCAGAGACCTCCTTGGATACCAATTGTATGATCAAAATAATGAATGAAGATATTGATTATAATATTTGATGATGATCAATATACAAGAGGGGGGTGAATTGTATACTTTAAAAATTATTTGGAACATTTAAAGATGAAGATGTTTAACAAGGTTAACAAAGGTATTTCCAAAAACCACTAGTTTGAAACACTTTCTTGATTCCATAAATATGATTTTGAGAATGCAATTCCAGAAAAGTGAATCCGGAAATGAAACTTACCAAAAGTTTACAAAGATAAAGATTCTTCTTTAAATCATATATAATATTACTAAATTAGAGTGTATATTTATAAGGAAGTATAAGATAGTTATACATTCCTTATCAATCAAAATGCAGAAGAAAACTTGATACAAAACAGCTAACAAGTAGTAAATCTTTTATCCCAAAGATATGGGTATCCAACAACCCTGGATAAATGTCCCTTGATTTATACATTCAATAAATTCAGTCTTACCCACACCCAAGTAATCCCTCGATACGAAGATCAGAGTCTATCTTGCTATCCTCAAAATCCGCCTACATAAAGGTAGTTGGTACCTCTGTCTTCCTCAGCAAGTAAGTCCTCGAACTTTAAGGTAGTTGACACCTCTGTTTTTCTATCTCCGGAATCCCTAGAATGTACTTAACAACATTCAGATTCACACAAAGCAATTATGAAAAAGATATTCAGTATGCACTAAGCATTATAGTATCTATATCTAGAAATCACCTTAACAGTGTGTAATCTCTAGAGTGATAGAACCACACAAAAATTATGAAATATTTCAAATGAGCTCTAATTTATAGACACGACTTCAACGGTCGGCTCCCTCCCCTAATAGTCATATTTTTCCTTGAATTTCAGAGGGATCTATACATGTGTCACTCAAACAATGGTTTGTTAGTAACTTGATGCACGACATTGTTTTATATCCAAAACATGATTAAACAAAAAATTTGGTTACTTAAGAAAATGCATTTTTTAGAGTGTAAGAAAAAATGAAAGTTTGATGTCTACACAAAAACTATTCAGAATCTATAATATATAGATATTCGGATTCTCTTTATCAGAATAATTCAGTGTTATAATTCTCTAGAATTCATGACCCGAATTCGGAGTTTGAATTCATTAGAAATATTGACCAGAATTTGGAGTATGAATTCACAAGAATTTGTAATCAGAATTCGGAGTAAGAATTCATAAGAATTAATAACAAGAATTATGAATCAAAACTCCGAAATGTTTGGAGTCTGAATTGAGAGAACTCAGAGTGAGAACTCATAAGATTTTGGAGTCTGAATTTAGAGAACTCAGAGTCAGAGCTCAGAAGTGTTTGGAGTCTGAATTCAGAGAACTCGGAGTCAGAACTCATAAGAATTCGGAGTTTGAATTCAGAGATCTCAGAGTCAAGACTCAGAAAATTATAGAGTTTCAATTCAGAGAATTCAAAGAAAGAACTCAGATGATTTCAGAGTCTGAATTCAAAGAACTCAGAGTCAGAACTCTGAATATTTCAGATTCTGAATTCAAAGAACTCGGGTTCAGATCTCATAAAAGTTCGGAGTCTTAATTCGGATCCTGAAAACATAATGATTTATATCTAAGTATATATATGATTTTGAGTTTTTGGATATGAAGCCAAATTATATACTTAGGGACAAATGAACAATGAAAAACATATTAAGGATAAATTTCCTTGGGGAAGAAAAATTTTCCTTGAAAAAACAAAGGGTATATGAAATTTTCCTTAAGATAAGGTGTTTGTGATTTTCAAAACATGAAGAAATGGTAAAGTCATAAAGAAACCTTGTTGACTCAAAAAATATCCCAAACAAGAAGGAATGGAAAATTCATAAGGAAACATTATTTAATAAACAAAAATAATCTTAATCCTTGAAATATTAAAATAAATCTTAAGTTAGGATAATATTTATGTAATTTTCTATAATGGTTCCCTTTTAATGTATAGTCAAAAATACAGAATGTTAATTTAAAATGAATTTTTATTCAATCTTATTTATAATGTTAAATTATATTTTAATTTTTTTTAATTATTAGTTACATAATATTTTAATAAATAAATCCAAATTAGGTATTTTAAATCAATTCCTATTTGTAATTATGTATAAAAACCTTGCAATCTTTTGGATGTTTTTTACATTAAAAATCTGCAGTGTCATCCCCTTAGTAAGATTATTTTTAAATTAATATGTTACACATATGTAATTAGAATTTAGGAAAATTTATTCCATATTGGGAATCATATTAATTAATAATTAAAAATAAGGTCAGTTTTTTCTTTAAAAATTGTAGTGAAAGTGATTAAAATTAATTACAATGAATGTGTGAAAAATGAGTTTAACAAAGTACTATAAATTTAATCTACGACCCAAAAAAACCTATAAATATTTCCAATACCCATATTTTTCCCACATTTATACCCTATAATACATTTTATTTACATTTTTCAAATATTATATCCACCTTAAACATGAAAAACATGGGTGTAATTCTCTCTTAAAATATTTAAAAGAGTTCTACTTCTCCTCCACTATAAAAGAACCCTCCCTGCCCACTTGTTCACACATATAAATACACATAGTTTCCCAAAATATCTAAAAAATTAACATACCAACATAAAAACTTTCCTTATATAGGCCTCCCCTTGGTATGAATGAAGTACAAGGGTGCCTTTTGACACAAACCAAATAGAGATTATCGATTTAGAGGTAACATATTCTCTCAAAATCCTTTCTTTTATTATATTTATATACCCCTTCCACTCTAATTATTCAATTATAGTATAAAACAATTAAATTTATTATAGTATGATGTTATTATTTGATTATTAAACCTAAAATTACAAATAAATACATCTACTGGTTGTCAAATATATTATTTATGTGTACGATGAACTAGTACCTCACAAAAAGATGATTGTTATTTTTTTCTTACCACATATGATGATAGAAATTATAATGGGAAGTCTATCTATATTTATTATATATTATATTTATTATCTAATTCAGATTATTTAAGAATTTTCAACACATATATTTATACATTCCTTTTAGTTTAAATAGGATAATTTTGTTTAAGGAAGTGTGGACTACCACCCCTCAAAGATATGTGATTCGTTCACACAATGAATGAAATGTATTGAGGATGGGTAAATTGAAATTATATTTAATATATGATACAATAATTATAATATAATAATTATATAAATTTATACATATATATACACATATTTTATTTAAATTTATTCATTCAATATGACAATAAAAATAGAAATAATGTTCAAGCATACGTACGACTTACCGTCTCCATGGAAAGTGTATTCTATTTTATAATTCTAAATTAAATATATTTTTATAACATAAATATACTGAATATAAATGATATTTATATAATAATTGACATTCTTTAATTCATGTATATTTTTTAATACCAAAGATATAAAAAAGTAAGAAAAATTCAAGAGTAAAGAGGATATTAACCTAAATTAAACATTATCATTGGATTGTTAAAAAGTGTGTAATATATGAAAATAATAAAACCATATAAGGAATTATATATAAAACATTGATTTTTAACAATATTTTTAATAAAACTATATTTATTATACATGAGTTTTTAATAAATAGGAAAATTTTCAATACAATGGTTTTGGAGATTTCATCTCACTTTCTATTTCTATGAGATACATTATTTATTTACCACTGATTCCTTTTTTATGGTGTATATACCACCATGGATGTATTAAATGATTATTATACCTCAATTTATAAGTATTTTAAAAAAATTATATTGTCATTATTTCATGTTTTTTATGATTAAAATGTTACGAAATCTGTAAAATAAATTTCTATCATTTCTAATTATTTGAGACTAATTTTTTATACACCTAAATTATTTTACTATGTGTATATACATCCATTTTACATGTTATATAATTTATATCCTTCATATAATTTTATTTTAATTTTTATATAATTTCCTTTTCTTAAATGGAGAATATGATCTCATGTTACCATATTAGAAGTGTTTATTAGAACAATATCATCACTTTTTGATACTGTTTATGTTTACGATTCCTTTGAAAAAAATTCTTACGATCCTTATCTCGAGAAATTTCATGAATTTTAAAATCTTATGTTCATTGTATATATCTCCTTTTATTAGTAATATTTTAAACTCTTTATTTCACAATATAATTAAGAAAATTTTTTTATGAAATGTTTTAATGTAATTCTTTATTCAGTTGGAAATCTATTTTCTTTCAAAAATCAGGTTACAATAAAATAAAAATGTTTTTAAGATTCATTTATATGTTTTAAATTATTTTTCTCAAAACAATTTAATGATTTAATTATATTTTTTCAAATTTATATTCAATGATATGTTTTTCAATAATTTTTCTAATTTTCATTATAAATTCAAAGATTATTTTAAATGAAGTGGGTTTCAAAACGTTTTAATGATTTATTACAAAGTTTTCAAAGTGTTTTCCAGGAAAAATGTTTTGAATATTATTCTATAAGTTTTAAATGAAAATCATTTCAAATTTATTCTATGTATTGTTTTTAATTTTCATTCTTATTTCATATAAAAATAATTTTTAAAAGGTTTTATGCATTGAAAATTCATTTTCCAAGAAGAAATAATGTTTTAATCAAGATATGTTTTTTCTTAAAAAAATTTAAAATTTATTTTCCATCTAATATGACATTCGTTGATGTTAATCATGATTTTATATGATTTT
Organism: Viscum album; assembly: GCA_963277665.1. Classification (NCBI taxonomy): domain Eukaryota; kingdom Viridiplantae; phylum Streptophyta; class Magnoliopsida; order Santalales; family Viscaceae; genus Viscum; species Viscum album. Next base: position 155,782,911 of record OY728153.1, read on the forward strand.
ATCTAATTTTTCAATGCATAGTCCTTCTCTAAATTAGTATGCTTAATTCCATGGTCTTTAAGAAACCCATTATCATTAATGGTTTATATTTTTAAGAAACCGATTTCAATTTCAAATGTTATATGATAATAAAATCCACCGCAATTTCTCAAGTTATTATTTTGATGAAATGTCTATGAAACTATATGTTTGTTCCAAAGGTTATAATATGATTTCTTGTTCATGATGCCCATTTAATTTAGTGGTTTATTATATGATTTATTTTTAATTTGTTGCACAAGAATATATGATTTTATTATGAGTTGGGTGGGACCTATATCTCCATCCAAAGCATTGGGTAATGATAGATGATTTATGATATCAAAGGGAACATGGTAGGACAACCGAAGACTCATAAAAGAGTGTACACATGAGGAAATACCACATCTATAATAAGAGGGTAAATTAAGGAACATGCGTATCCTGAAAGAAGAGGGTACCTGAAATGGAATCCCAGTCACAGAGTAGGTACATAAGTGATTAAACCAGGAAGAACATGATAGAAAGACCATGGTAGTCCGCCTTTACATAGGGGTTTTATATGCTTATGTTCATAGCATAATTCCAAGTCTTATTTTTGTAATATGATTTCATAGATCCTATTCTTTAAAAAGGTACTAAAATAATATAGTCTTTTGGAATTGGTTTTTGTAGTATTTTATGAATTCTAAAGAAGTGATGTAATGTATATGTATGTTAATATTGGGTCCCTCTATAAGAAAATGGGTCTACCCTAATCACTAACTACCAAATTTCTCAGAAAGATTCTTATAGAACCTCCTAGATGCTCAAACATACACATAACCAATTATCCATTATAGGATACTTGAACTTTGTTTGGATATTTCATGGATACCTACACAAAAATAAGCTGTATAAGTCTAACCGTGAGTTGGATTCCTCATGTCCTTTTCATGAATCCCTTATTGAATCTCAGCTAGTCATCACTTCTTATTGTCTAAAGCATTGTCATTGATATCATCAGATGTCACTGACTATCCTATGTACAAACTTTTCATTCAATTTACCATGAGAATGAGTTCCGATTTCACAATATCTCAGAATTATTCAACGAAAAATATGTTTACCTGCACCAGAATAGAATTCCATAAACAATCCATTATGTAAATATCTCTCGACAGGTCGTCACTCACCATGTTGAGTGTAAAAATATATAATTTGGTGAACATCACTTCAGAATCTAGGAATAACTTGTCACCCATCTAAGGGCTTAAGAACTCATGAGACCTTTCATCACTAAGCGCCTCCATGAAAAAATGATTGATGAAAATTAACTCAAAATCATTATAGGCCATTCATTTGTGCCTTACCACATTCACCTTCACATACCAACATCTCATGGACATTTCTCTAATCATGTTGGTTTCCAATTTCACCCTCTAACCTCGAGGCATATTTATCAACTCAAAGATCATTCACATAGCCATGATCAAGTACTCAGCCACCTATGGACCACCCATAACCTAAAATGGAAGCGAGTGTTTTGATTGGAAATACTACTTCCAATACAACATTGATATGTATACAAAATTTGAATCCCAATTGATTCGATGGATCAAATATACTAGGTTTTTTCATAGTTTCTCTTTGTTCCATGACCCGAATACTATAAGATCTTGTAGCTACCCCACCTTCTATGGAACTTGTACATGAGCCCATGCATGTACCTTATCATCCCAACCCTCACGGGTATGAACATACTAATATTCTAATAACACTGAACCATCTCTAATCTGAAACTCAATATGATCCATCTATAAAGAATCATGTTGAATACCATCAATATTGTTATACAACCCAATATCATATATATACTATGTAGATATGGAAACATGAATAAAAACTAAAATCCTCAACGCCCTTACCATTAACATTGACAATCATGGATCATGAAATCTTACCCATATGGCCTATTCACTCAATCCCAATAAAGACAAGTATCAAATAGTACCTATGACCAATGAACATCCAGACAAAAATATATTTCACAAAATCTGACAACCACGTCACCCTACCAGGGGGGTCAAAGTCCCCCAATTCCATAGTATCGGCCTTCTCTTATAATATCAATGTCCATTTCGCACATCACATACAATTCTATATATATATATATATATCTTTGTGTGCGTGTTATGTAGAATATCATGTTTAATATGAAATTTTCATAGACACATGAATATTCATAATTAAATATTATATTGTTCCTATAAAATAATAAACAATCACCCCCTTGCCCCACCGAGCATAGTGAATAGGTCTCATCCATTTCCAAACTAGACCATGCTCACATATCCTAACATATAATTATAAAATTTCAAGAATAAAACATGAAGTTGAAATCATATCAACTTCAAACTGAGTAAAATATAATATAATTTCCACATATGGTAACTTGTTCCATACCACGTAACAGGGGATTCACGAACCCAATCATAAGCTATGAATCATGTTCTAAATAGATCCTATTCTCCAATCTATCGCATCCAAAATGGTAAGAATATATGAAAATAAATTAAAATTAATTATCGATCTCAACATTATTTATACTTAAAATCAGAGTAAATCCCAATAAAAACCCTCATTGATACCACTGGAAATGTATCTGTTATGATTATCCACCATAATAATTCTATTAGGTTGGGTTCCAATAGCCTTAAGTTCACCTCCCCAAATTCCAAATGATGAATAATGGGAGTGATGGTTTATTACGGGTAATATTTTGGAGGTTATACCCTTTTGATGTAATATAATATAAGTGGTCAGAGTAAATATATAGCATGCATCCCAAAAAATTATTTATTAAACTAAAACCATAACCAAAAATTGCAGAATCACGTTCAATAATTAGAAATAGTGGAACCATAACTAAATAAAATAGATAAAATAAATAAATATTCCTTCCATACCACTTGTAAAACTAAAATAAAACTTTCATTCAATATAGTTCGTACATATAAATATCTCGAATGGTTGGTAAATGAATACCATAGTGTAATATATATATGATTACATCAAATAATATGAGAAAATAAAAAAAACCTCCCATGGAAATAAATAAATGTCCCTTACCATCATCCCATGACAATAAGATACTATGATCTAAATCAAGAAGTAATTCTCTTTGCTGAACACAACATCAAAAAGGCTACCCTCATCACGAATAGCCTACGTAGGGTGTGATAATGAGTCTCAGTATGATAGAAAAATCTTTTTTACAAATAATAATTGTTTATATAATTGTGTAATATAAAAATAAACAATAATGAGAATTAAATTCAATCAAAAAAATCTTTCCTAGTCCTCAACAACTACCCAAAAGTTAATATTTCCTCATCCAATGACCAAAATCACTAAATGGGATTGGATCTTTCACCCATGGCTCAAGGTATCCCATGAAGTATAATAGCTCATGTGAAACCTTATCTCCTATGAAAAATCATATAACCTAGAACCAAATTCCTCATGAAATCACATGTATCAACATAAACCACAAACATTCCAAAGGCACGACCAATTGAAAGAAACTGATCCCGCATACCCCTACTCGAATGCAGTTTTACAAAAAAGGCCAGAAATCTAGAGGCACAATGATATCTTTCCAAATTAATCATCATCGACTCATAGTAGGATATCCCAATGATCAACAATTTTTATCCTCCCATGATATTCCAATCCCAACAAATTCAATATGGTGAGACACAACCCCCGACTAATAGCGTCATCACTATCAACCAAAATATGCTTACCTTATACGTGGCATTAAATGAGATGAATTAAGATAAAAGCTTCCTATGGTGCGCTATCAAGGTCCTATACCCACATGAAGTGTTAAAACTACCTCATCACTGAGTAATCCTCTGTAAACCCAACCCCAAATGACTCATTGTCCATCGCAGGTTAGAATCAATCACAAAAATTGTATCTAATCAACTTTTAACTACAACCCCATGACATTGCAACCATGTATCTAAAATATGACATAATTTCCATCCAATATTATGGTCCCTAACCACAGCCTACTAGCCTTCCCTCCTCAAACTAACATCAATGATTCCCAACCGGGTTATCACATCTCCCATGTATATCTAGGCCATGACCAACCAAAAGACTACAACACCTCAATCCCAATAACCATGCCACCCATATTCTTTGGTGAATCCTATCATGACCCCATGGGTATCATATCATTCCATACATCATTATAATTTCAAATATATATATTTATATATATTCCAATTTAAAAGTAAATAAAAAATTCCATAAATTGAAATGGAAAATAAAAACAACACATTTGATATAAACAACTCTCTCAGCCAAACCACCCAAGGAGGGATGATCTCTGACCTATAATCTCTCTAGTAAACAAGGTAAGTAAATTTCCATCATCATCCAATATGTTTATAAAATTATTTTGATATCAAAAAAGGGGTTATTATCAAATAAGAATTGGTCCACTAAGATTTAATCCCCCTACACATATAAAAAAGATTATGACATGTATGTACTACCTACATTAGAGTTATATACATTGGCATTTCCAGTATTATCCACTAACACCATGTTTTTTTTATTAAATACACGATTCCATTGAAAACCTTAAAAGTTGGGGAAATTGACTTAAACTGATTAAATGCTACATCAGGTGAGAGAAAAGGAGAAGAGAGGTATAGGTCTAATAAGACATACCAATACCATTCTATATAGCCCAATGTCATGAAGAATGGATCACCGATAGAGGATATGTCAAGACACCATGAGGAAGTGGAAAGGGGAGAGACTCCTGATATTGTGTACAACCACAAGGTTAAAAGGGGGGGAAAACCCCTTAATATAGAATATGTAGAATGTAACACCCCAATATTTCAAAGTAAACATTTATATTCTAGAATGCTTATGACACGTAACACAAAGTGTTAAAAAATGTAAATGTAATACATTGAAATATATTTAATATATTAAATAAATATAATACATTATATATCTTATAATTCACACAACACCAAGTTTTCTTGTGTTTCAATCAAGAGGGAAATTCTTCAATAGCTTGTGTTACACTCATAAATGATTTTATACAAATAAAACTAAAACAAAGAAATCTAATTATTTAATATAATATTAAAGAGTCACTAAATTTAATGTTATGAATTCTAATAGATAAATAATAATAAAAAATTTATATATATATAAAATGAATTAATGGGATTCCAATTCAAGAGAACTGGAAATATGAACCAATTGGATATAAAATGAAATATTTTTATATTTATGCTTCCAAATGAGTTTTATCTTAATAAAGATAATTAAATAAAATTAAAAAAATGATTCTAATGAAATATATATGTTATAAATTAAATAAAATAATTTTGACATTCAACCATTAGTTTTGATATGAATAAGATATGAACAAACCTTATTTTACACAAATAACTTATATTTCTATAAATTTAATTTTAACACCATTTAATGGAAACCCATTTTAAATATGAATTTTGAAAATTTTATTGATTTAAATATTCCAATAAACAACACATTTGAATGTAAAAAATAATAATTTGTTTATGATTAATTTTTTATATTTTCCATAAATATATCAATTTTTGAAAATATTTTAAAATATAGAATTTTAGTATTAAATTGATTTATAATATAATTTATTTATATGGTAAAATTATTATATTTTATTGGTTTTACAGATTAATTTTATGATATTAATAAAAATTAATCTAATTTATTTTATTAGAACAAAGTTACATATACATAGCTATTAAAACATAACAACCTATTGGATGTTTTTACCTTAAACACTTGCATTTTTTTTCCAACATATGAGATTAAATTTAAATTAAATTCTACCACTTATGGGTTGATAATTTAAGAAAATGGATATAATATTTTAAATCTTCATAATTTATAACTTATAATAAGAAAAAATTTGTTTTTTGGAAAAAATTCATGGTAGATAAAATATATTACAATTATTATTGAAAAATTAAGTTTATTAATTGGATAAACATTTTACATAAGCGCCCTAATGACCTAGAAATATTTACAATGACCATTTAATGTCCATAAATCATCAATAAAACATCCATTATTTTAGTTTTTTGATATATTATTATTTTTTATTTAATAACATTTCACATTGTACTTATTTCCAAAAATACCATTTTAGTTTTATTCATTCCCTATAAAAGGTCTTCACATCTACCACTCCGTCACACAAATCAAAAAACCAAGGGTAGTGAAGGATCCTAAAAAATATATCCCAAAATATCTCCCATTGATCATTAATCATAAATGTTAGGATATTTCCTTTTGGGGAATCCTTTTGGAATAAACCAAAAAAAGTTACCTGATTAAGAGTTAACACCTTCCCTCATGCTTTTTAGTAACATTTCCATTATTCAATACCTATTCTATTCTTATTATATGAATACATAAGCACAACAATATTATAAGTTTAATATTATCATTAATTCATAGATTTTGACCTAAACATATAGAAACCTCGATCTATTAAATAACAATAATACTATTTTTGTGTGCAGAAAACTACTCCCTCATGAAAAGAGGATTGTTCTTTTTTACCATAACACCTATCATAGTTTCCTTTATGATGAGAACCGTACAGATATATGTTATATATTATATATTTAATTTCATTATAATTCTTAAAATTCTATTTCATAAATACCTTTATCCTTTCCGATATAGGTAAAAACGATAATTTGTTTGAAGAAATGTGGACTAACATCCCCTCAAAGCGATATAACACGTTCATGCCATTCAATGAACGTATAAAGGATGGGTTTAATAAACATATGAAACATATATAACATATATATTAAGATTTAATTATAATAAACCTATTTATTATTTATTTTTCAATCATTTATTACAAAAAATAAATTAATGTAGTGTTCATGAAAATGTACTGCCTACCGTCTCAATTAATTGTTCACTTCATTTATAAAATCATGATATTATAAAATATAATAAATCAATATCTGATGAATATATAAGATAAAATAGTCATGATTTAAAACTGTGGTATGATTAAATCATGTTATAGTTAAAAGGAACACGAAAACAATAATCAAAACATACATGATAAAACTAGGAAATTAACACCCAAAATAGTCAAAATAATTAAAGATTATTAACAAACAGGTAATAAGATATTACAAAATGTAAATATATTATAATGTTAATATGATTATTTTTATGTTATAAGTTAGTCACATATTTTATGTCACTATACAGGAGGATAAATACTACACAACCAAAACATGGTTAATATAACAGATTTAAACTCATTTTATATTCCACTGAGACTTATTGTTTCATGCCACAATTCAAATTTATGTTGTTTATATGATACCAATTGATATTATATATGATGAATCTAATTTTATCATTATAATATAAGTTTTATTATACTTAGTGGGAATTATAATGAAAATGTTTCAATCTGGTATGTGACTAATTTGAATGTTTAAATATTATTTTTCCTTGATAATTTTTTAATGAAAACAACCCTTTTCGTTACATATTCTCCTATGACGTATTATTGATTAATATATATTATTTATTCAATATAGGTATATCATATGAAAAAATATTTATTTTATATATGAGTAATTATTAGGAAATTCAATTCATGTGTTAAGGGCATGTTATTGATATCCCCAAGATGAATCAGTAGACTCATGAGTGTAATTAGTGGGTCAAATAGTTTAAACAATCTCTTAATGGTCAAGGTATCATGTTCCTGGGAATCATTAAGTTAGAAAATTATGTTTTTACAATATTGGTAATTTTTTCATTATTTAACCATTAGAGAATGAGCTGAGATATCTATGGATTTATTTTATTTTCACTTCATTGATTTAATGACAAGTGATTTCAGTTTCTTATAATCCCATATTGATATTTCCATATGTATTTTATTTAATTGATTGTTTTATTAGTTTGTATTATTTCCAGGTTGATTTTTTCATTTTGAATCATTATTTCTTCCACTTTTCAAACACTTAAGGATAATTTTATCCCACCCTTATTTTGTTTCCATTCACCATGTTATGAAGAGGAATCATTTGAATAATCTTTTTAGGATGATGTTTATTTAATTCTATTATGATTCATGTTATTATTTTCTAATTCCCAATGTATTATGGGTGTCATGTATGTATTATATCTTTCTATGAATGCTAAATGTATTATTCCTTTGATATTTTAAATCTTGTAATGATGCCAATTTAATATAGTATTGCACCGTTACCAGGATTCTGGCGTCGGAGCATTATTTTTGGTACCAAAGGATGTTTAATATAAACCTTGGAAACTATAATTAATAAAAACTATTTTAGATAATATAACCCTAATGTTTGATTTAAAGATATCTAGTGAAGAACAGCCTATAATTTAGGTAATGTATTGTCTGTGTGGGTCTTCCCAACAATACATACCTCTATGGATACTAGAAGTGGGTGTTGTTCTGGAACAGATGTACCATGGAGTAATAACTCTGAAAAGGTGTTCTGGGCCTGACATGGGGTAACTTGGTAAAATAAAATAGGCCTTCGCACCTGTTTTTAGACTTCCATGGGATAGGATTAGGATGGTTCACATATAATTTACGTACCATTATAAATTTTTTAAAATTAATGATACCCCAATGCAACTAATGATTGGGATTATAGGATTTATGATTCATAAATTTATGTTATTGGTAATACCATATTTGGAATTTTCTTTTATAGGATAATCATGTGTATTCAATTTTTGGAAATTGGACCTGGAAGGGTGAACTGTAACAGTAGTCATGGAAAATATAGATATTTATCAAATGAGGATGAACATGTAGTTGGAATTGGAACTGAGAAAGTAATGGATATATTAGGGAATCTTAGTATAGTTAAGAAAAATAACCATGCCAGAATGGAGTAACCTATCCCATAGAGAGAATTTCCTAAGCTAGATTGTTTTACCAGGAATATGCCCCCATCATGTTTTTTGAATAATAATCTAATAATAGATGATCAATGGACTAAGTCTCTGGAGAAGATATTTACCACCCTTGAATGCACCAAAATGGAAAAGGTCACAATTGCATACTACTATCTCCAATGTGATTGTGATCATTGGTGGTCCATGTTCAATATTTACTAGGACTCAAGATGAAGTAGAAATCATTGACTGGAGATAATTTAAGGATATATTATCTATTAAATAATTCACTCATGGTTAGTAAATAGAGATGAAAAAATTATTTTGTAGTATAAAGAAAAATAAAGAAAGGAGTGTTGCAGATTATGATGATAACATTATAACGTTATACATGTATAATAAGAATTATATACGCTACAAAATGTGTAAGATCGTCCATTTCCATGAGGTATTAAGATAACCATTTTTAAAGAACTGGCCTCTCATAATTTCTCATAATTTCAATAGATAGTTTTATATTCCATAAAAACAGAGAATAAATTCCCGAGATCATATCTATTTAAGAGAAACCAAGATAAGAAGAATCCTTTTTAACATTATGCAACAGGGAATGGGTTAAAAAAACAAGGGAAAAATTATTTTCCAACATGTGTTAACTAAAGAAATAATCACCTTGTAAAATGCATGAAATGATTGGGATTTCTTTATATGTGTAGAGAAATGGGTGAACCAGCATAATAAATGAAAGGGAAGAATGAAATCACTAATATCAAATGGCATAACTACACAGATATAGGGAACTGTAACGAAATTCCCAAAGCATCATGATAATATTTATTCGAAGAAGATAGAGGCTCAAGGTCAAGAACATGTAATTGACACAACCAATAAGGAATGATTAATTTAATTTTCTATTTGAATCTTGGAAATATGTTGGAAAAGTATTCTTTTAATGATGTTACAATAATTTGATTTATGAATGGTGTAAGTATTTTACATTATTACGTTTTGTTTAATATTTGAAACAACTTGTTGGATGGTACCGATAAATGTTATTTAGTATGAAATTAAGCTTTTTTGAAAACACATGATTGAGGGAGAGAAAATACTTATATTTTTTATGATATTTTTGATAATGATGATGAAATCATTGAATTAGATAATGGATAGATACATTTGAATTGATTAATGACTTGTCAATAAGGAATATATTTTATTATGTATGGATTTTATTACACTTTTTGATGTAAGGAATATGTCCAATAACATGTGTTTATGGAAGAATGCATGTTTCCAATACAGTTTTATGGTAATTTTTCTTGTCACCATATTTTGGGAGGATATATGATGTAGTTATTCACATGTTTGGAATGTTGAAATTTATAGCTTCTTCAATTTGATTAAAGGATAATGAAATGTTCAGTGACTTTTTACTAATTTATTAGATCTTAATCTCTTGGAATAGTTATCCATTTATAAAATGGTTTAAGATGATAATTTGAAGATATTTTTGAAGTGGTATAATTAGAAAAGTAATCCATTTAAAGTTATTACTTCACCATATGAGGAATTATGTTCTATGAGACTGTATAAATAGTTATATATGTGATAAAAGAAAAATAATATGTTTATAGAAATGTATATTTACTTATATTCTTATTGTGTGAAAGAATTATGTGATATAAAAAATGGTTTTGAAAGAACAATATTGTCCTATTATCAAACATTTTGATGATATCAATGAACATTAATCACACCATTTTTTTGAACTTGTGGTCTATAAAATATATATCAACATGTTCTTTATAACACTCTATTAGAACATTTTTCTGGGAATTTTTGTTTCTTATGCATGTTTCCATTTTCTAACTATGATCTCCTACTATGGAACCTAGATATGTGGCCATTATGACTTCTTCTCTCTATTATTATGAATATGTGACAAAAATCCTTTTTCCAATGTGGGTATTGAAAAAGTATTTTATTTTAAATACCTATATATTAAGATATATTTTAAATTTTGAGGTCACAATTTTATTACTCTGGGGATAATGTATATACCCCAAATTCCAAATTACAACATTATATTCTATAATGACTATGAAAAGTAACACAATGTATAAAAGAGGAATATACATAGCTAGTAAATTACAATATATATACTATCAAAAATAACTTTTCATATATTGTGAATCTCATAATTCAACGAACATTGAGTTGTCTTGCATTTCATGCAAGATAGGCCTTCCTTGATTGCATGCATTTCATGAAAGAATGAGTTTATCAAAATAAAAATGCATTATTGAATATTGATATTTAATATATTATGAACTAGCCTCTAAATTATTCGTCATTAATAATAAAAACTAAATTATAAATAATATGTTTTATATAAATATAATATAAATTCATGTGTTACCAATTTATGGGAAATGAAAATAAGACACAATTGTATATAAAAATGAATATTATTATTTATATACATACAAAGAAGTTTTAACATAATAAATTTAATTATTTAATATTATTTAATTATTTTAATAAAATATATTTTTTATATATTCAATAAAATTGTTTTATATTCACTAACTTGTTTTGATATTCATAAGATAAAAAATACCCAATGTTACACATAAAATCCTATAATTTTATAAAGGTAATGTTTCAAACTTTTAAAAGAGAACCCATTTAAAATCTAAATTTTGAGACTTTATTGATTTAATTTTTCTAAAAAACACCATCATTTAAATAGAAAAATCAATATTTGGTAAGGGTTAATTTTTTATTTATTTCAGAAACCTATTATTTCTTAATGAATAGTTAAAAATGTTGATTTTAGTTCAAATATTCATTTAGATATAATTTATTTATATTGTTAAATTATACTTATAAATGTTGTTAATGTTTAATTATATAACATTTTTGTCAATTAATTCATTTTAGGTCATTATAATCAATTTTACTCTGAAATTACTAATTAAAACATTGAAAACATTTGAAGGTTTTATCCTTAAAAACCAACAATTTCATGACAAATGTAGGATTTAATTTCTATTATATTAAACTGGTAATTTAAATTAAATTTAAATAAATTGATACTATATTATAAATAATCATACTTTTTAATTTTTTAATACGACCATATTTAGTTTTTAATAGAAATTATTTTGAAGTTAATGGAAACTAATTAAAAATATTATTAAAAAATTAAACTTAACCAAGGACAGAACATTTAATTTAAGGGACCAAATGACCGATAGAATTTTCCAAAACCCATTCCATGTCCATTGTTCGGCCATAAGCATTAAATTTTTATGTTTGGTTGGTTTTATGGCTTTTTTTTGGTAATAACATCTGAACACCAAACATGTTTTGAAAAATTCCAAGTGATTACTTTTCTATCCTTAAAAAAGGCCACCACCTATCCAACTTATTCCCAACTATAAAAACACTTAGGTTCTGAAAATATCATCCCAGATAGATTACCAAATCCCCTTCCTATAACATTAACCATCAATTTGGGCAGGAATATTTTCAAGGAATCCTATTTGTATATACTAATAAATGTTACCCATTTAAGAGGTAACACCTTCTCTCATTCCTTTTAGTTTAATTTCCATTATCCACTCACTATAATCTTATTATTCATTGAATACTTATAGGAACCAATATTCTTAATATAATAAGATTTATTTATTCTTTGGTTTTGACTTAAACATACACACACCTCCATCTAATGGGTAACAAACATACTGTTTCTATTTACGGTGAATTATTGCCTCAATAAACGATGAATGTTCAATTTTTCTCTACCAAATCTCATGGTGGAAATAATGATTGAAAAATGATTATAAATGATAAATATTATATTTATAATGATTTTTTGTTCTTAATTTTTTAGCATACCATCACCCTCTCCATCTTTTTTAAAAATGATAATTTTGTTTTCGAAAGTGTGGACTACCGCCCCCTCAAAGCGATATGACTTGATCATGCCATGCATGGAATGTATAAAGGATGGTTTTAATAAAACATTGTAACATATATAACATATATATAATAATTTAATTATAATATAAAAATGTATCATTTAGTTTTTATTCATTAAAAACAAAAAATAAATGAATGTAGCGTTCATGCATGCATAAGACCTACTGTCTCCATGAACGATGCTCTTTATTTATAATTTCAAATATTATGATATATTATAAATTCATATGAACTGAATATATGTGATAATTTAGTGCTTTATTACATAATATATATGATTAATTCTTTATCTTATTAAAATGAAAAAAACCAAAATTCATAGCATAATTGACAATACTAACCAATTGACCACCAAAATTGTGAATATAATGAAAAATTGTTATCAAATACGAAATAATAAATTATAAAATGATAATATGTTTTACTATAAATATTATAACAGTTAATTTATAAGTTCATAAAATAATTAAAACCACTATAAATGATGATAAATACTAGACAGCAAAAATAAGGGTAATGTAAGGGATTTCATCACATTTTACATTCCATTAATACTTATTTTTGATATTCACCAATTCTTTTTTATTTGGTGAAAATACTACCATTTGATATAATATATCATGAATATAGATTTGTATGTATATTATATGTTTCATTTTATTAAGGGTGAATAATTATTTTATGTTTTCAATGCGATATGGGACACACTGGAATATTTAAATATTAGTTTTCCTCGAGAATGTTTTAATGTAAACAACCATTGTAGTTAATTATCCTGAGATGAGGTATTACAGATAAATACATATTAATTATTCAATATAGTAATACGATAATTAAAACTATTTATTATCCATATGATGAATTATTATGACATGCAATACATGGGTTTGGGATAGGTTAATGGAAGCCCCATGATGCATTAGTAGTCTCATGATAAGAATTTGTAGGAAAAATAGTTTAATCTATCACATCACAATAAATTTATCATATTCCTAGGAAGAATGATTTCTAAAAAATACTAATTTTATTTATTGATAAGTTAGTTATTATTTATCCATAATATTATTCGTCTAGATATCTATGGATAAATTTCATTTTCAGTTCATTGAATTAATGGAATGTGTTTCCCATTTCATACCTTTACAAATTGATATTTTGTTATCAACTAATTTAATGGAATGTGTTGTTAGTTATTAACATGGAAATGTTTGTTTGTTCCTATTGAATCATTATTACTTCCTCATTACAAACCCTAACTGATAATTTATGCTTACCCGTAGTATGTATCCTTTCCCAAGGTTATGAAGAGGAATCGATTGAGTAGGATTTCAAGGATGTTCATTATTTTATTTTATAATGTATTTTTTTTATATATTAAATTTTTAAATGTATTATTGGTATCATTTATGTAATATTGATTTCCAAGATATGTAAATTGATCGGTCATTCATGATTTTATTCCTCCTAATCATTACAGTGTAATAATGTAATGGACCGACTTAAGGATTCTAGGCCCAGTTCATTACTTATAAATCATTATTATTATTATTTAGTTAGTTTCATGGTTGTCTCGCATGGTTTGGGATAAGGTACTCCCACATTGAGACACACACTTTCCATGTCTTTATGTCTCTTGGTCTCCAATCATGGGTTTCCAAACCATGTGTGATGCCTCGGTCAAATCTATAGACATTGATGTGAAGTTGTGTGTATGTCACGAACCGAATCTGGTCGCAACCAATGCTGTCACAAAACCTAGCCCGTGATAATTCTTGAAGTGAGTTACCTATTCCCACGGGCATGTAAATGTTACCATGTATCATTAATTTAGTTTTGGGAATGATTTACCCATGTATAAAGCCATAAAACATTAAAAACAATCCATACTATAAATCTGAAATTTTAGAGCCAAACAAGTCTTATGAAAAAACCAGAACTGAATAAATTGGGTTAAAGTAAATATATGTTGTCCAAATACAAATAATGAATTAATAAATACATCCTCAAGGACTCTACAGGACAAGGGGTCATCACCCACTAGCTGTCTCCACAACTCCACACCAAGGATGGGAAAAAAACACCCAAACCGCCACCACCCAAAGCCTTTCCTTTACATGAGTCAAACAAAACCAAGTCTACTTACACCCAAGGGGTTCAATTAGGGTGTGAGCCTAATCCCAATAGTATACCACCCAATTATTCTAAATATCATGCTATACAATGTGAAAAAAGTCATTTTTAATATGCAAATAAAATCTGGGATAAATTTTATAAAATGTAACTCTCAATTAAAAACAGTTTTCGAGATAAAATTTTCAGAACGTTCGCATATTTAAATAGAAATGTTATATACAATAAATTGCCTCAAAATAACCCCCATTACAAGGGAAAATACCACAAATACAATGAAAAAGAAAATCAGAAACACCACTAGGAACTAGATAGTCTCGGGCCCCATGTACTTCATGCCTATCTGTAATGTACCCATAGTAAAAAATGATATCAGGCACGATCCACATATATGGAACATAAAAATAACCTATAGGTACCCATAAATCATTCATATAGTTTATTTATAGTTTTCATTATCCAAATGCAAAGTGAAATAGGGACAAAATCCAAATGGTCCACTAGCTGTACTAGTACACATCCGTCCCACCTAGGTACTCGGGCTTCTCCCTTTGTCCTCACACAATTTCATAATTCTATATAAATCCATTTTCATATAAAACACCAATACTGGTCACATAAAATCAGTACAGTAGCTACAAACATTTTATACCACTTAAAACACAAAACAAAACATTTTGATTTTCAATAAAACTTCTTCTCAAAACCTCGCATTTTATTGAAAAAAAATCATTAAAAACACAATTTTCACACTATGTGCAAACTTTTAAAATACCGAAATTGAATATGAATCCCATCATATTTCATTGAACCCAAAATATAATTTTTTTGGGTAGCCCAATGTGAACCAAGAAATGATAACTTAGTAAAACCTCTATTTTAACACAAACAGAGAACTTAAAAATTACATGTTCAAAAAACCATTAAAACCATATTTCATAGCAAAAAATAAAGTGGATAAACACTAAAAACATTCTTTTGGGAACTATTACTGTTCAATTAAATAAACTATGTATTTATGGGGCATTCCCAATTGACTCCTTAAAAGAGTTCTACGAATAACCCCCAATTTCACTTAAAATGGCACTTCAAACTCATTTTCAATACAAATTCCAATAAAACAAATTTTAGAATCCATAATAAAATGAAATAAACATGAAAATATCAAAACATATAAAGATAATTCAAATAAATTCCATGAACATGGAATCACCTACCAATTTAATGATAACCCTTGAATCTCCCGGGGAAAATCTAATCGCACCATCATCGCAACCAGAGAGAACTTGATCAAACCTAAAACCACCAAAATTTACCATGAAAAACTAAGGTTAGACTCTAGGTTTTACATCCTAGTTTCTTGACATTATAATCTTTATGTATTAGAGTAATAAACCCTAATAACAATAAATGAAACCCTGTCCAAATGTAATGTAGTGTGAAAGAGACTCACTTATTTTAGGTATCTTGAATAATCATCACACATACACCAATATATGAAATTTAATATAGTATAAACATCACGGGATATTTTTAGAAGGATGAGGAGGTCATGTAGGAATAGGAATGAAAGAAAAATAGTAGGAATTGAGGGAGTTAAGAAGGAATGGAGTTACATATTCAATTATAGCTGATTTTTTAAACCCTATAATTTTCACCACTAATTCATGATCAAAAAGAGCTCCAAAGAAGAGGGAATGTGGATGGAAACACGGATGGATTCTATGGTCTTGTGTGATATGTAGAATCAACGAAAAAGATTTAAAATTTAATAAGTAATTAATTAATAAAATTTGTTTTTAAAACAGGAAATGGGCCTTCGGGCGGGCAAAATTATTTAAATAAAAACAGCAAACACACCATAATTATGGATCCCTAAAGGTTCCAAACCTATATGGTGGTGTTAATGGGTCAGGGGAGGCCATTTAAGAATTGGAATGGGTCAAAAATATCAAAAAAAAATGAAAATATTATAAAAGAAACAATGTTTATTTTAAATCTGAAATTGGGATCATGATTTAGCCCAATTCATGAAAACTCATCTATTCCTCGACAAAATCTTTGGAAAACCCCAAAATGAATAATTAATGGAAAGTAAAATAAACATACCTTCAAAATATTGCATTTATGTGACAATTATCCTCATCATGAATAATTTCCATCCCAGAAAGTCAACCTGAATCTTGATCGAAAATAGGAACATATAATCTTCCTCAACTCATGGCTTTCGTTCCCATGTTTCATGTGGATCATTACAACGATTCCAATGAACCTGGACTAGCGGAAAAGACTTCCCTCAAATCACCATTTCTTAGGAGTCCACTATTTTCACTGGCCACTCAAAAATTGGCAAGTCATACTCTATCTCTACTTTTTCCCAACTCAGCATATGGGACAGATCTAGGTTTTATTTCATCAACAAGGAGACATGGAATATGTCATGGAAGGATGTTAATTGAGAAGGTAAGGTTGACATGTCTTTCACCTTAAAAATATGCTCAATAATATCTAATGGTCCAACATATCGCGACGTCATCTTCCCTTGATTCCCCAAATGACTATGGCCCATACGAGGGGCCACCTTCAAGAATACCATGTCACCCACATAAAACGCTAGGTCTTGACACCTCTGGTCAACATAAGATTTATGTCGACTCTAAGATATCAAAAAGAATTTTCTAATCAATTTGACCTTCTTAGACGTCTCCTGCACCAAACACAGCCCCATTAGTAAGGTCTCACGGACCTCAGTCCAAAAAAAGGGGGACTAACAAGGCCGACCGTAGAGCGCCTCAAAAGGAGCCATTCGAATCGAGGATTGGTAACTATTATTATAACAAAACTCAAACTTCCCCAAATGGCTATCCTAGGAACCTCCAAAGTCCACGACACATGCACAGAGCATGTCCACCAAAATCTGATTCGCCTGCTCTGTCTTACCATCCATATGAGGATGGTATGTCGAGCTCATCTAAACCTGAGTCCCCAAGGACTTTTGAAGGCATTCCCAAAAATGCTAAGTGAAATGGGGGTATCTATCTTAGTCAACTACTGACGGCACACCATGGAGTCTCACCACCTCTTGATGACACAAACGTGCCAACACATCCACATTGGATGTAACTCTGATCGGAATAAAGTGGGCTGATTTGGTCAGATGATCAATCACCACCCAAATGGAATTCTTACATAGAGATGTATGAGTTATGAAAACAATGAAGTACATGGAAACCTCAACCCACATCATGGTAAGAATGGGTAATGTATGGAGCAAACTGGGGGGCCTTTGATGCTCTACTTTCCCATACTGGCATGTGTATCACCTCAAAAAAATGTCTGCTATGTCTCATCTCAAACCAGGACACTAGAACTGCTGACGGACATCATAATACCTATTGGTGGAACTACGATTTAAATACCACTGAGACTGGTGTCTTTCCTCCATCACCACCTTCCCCAGAGATAATGTCACTACTAAACGACCCTTAGAGAACCAGATGCCCTCGAGATATGATGACAAATTAGAGGATGTATCCCCACCATGAAGAAACTACTTCGACCACTGAAAAAGCTCATCACTAGGCTGTTCCCACTAAATAAAATCCTACATAAAAGGTCTTAACTGCATGCTCATCATGAATTCCCCTCCACTGTGTTCCCGGGTCTACACATGAACCTGAGAACTGATCCCCATCAAAGTCCACTCATCAATGGACGTTCTCAAAGCCTACACTGGAACTATTCTACCCAATTAATCAGCCACCAAATTAACCATTCATGGGGTATAGACAATGTCAATGTATAAACCCTACAAGTACCCAATCCAACAACACTACCTCAAGTTGACATCCTTATATGAGAAGATATTGGCCAAGATTTTGTTATCGGAGTAGACCACATGATTTTTCCCAAAGAGGTAGTGAAGCCAAGACATCAAAACATACATCACTGATACCAATTCTGAGACATGGGATAGGTAGTTATTTTCATGTGGTCAGAGTTGTAGAGATCCATAGCCTACCAAGTGATCATCCTAAATAAGAATACACCCATGACCCATACCTGAAGCATCACAATAGTCCACATATCCCTTTCCAGCATCTGGAAAAATCATCATGGGGTGGTATTCAACGACCTATTGATCTCTTCAAATGATTTCTACCATTCTGGAGCCCATAAGAACTTCACCCATTTGTGTGTGAGCGTGGTCATCGGTGAAGCAAGCTGAGATAAATCTCGAACAAATCACTGGTAATTACCAGCTAGGACAATGAAACTTCTAATTTCAAACATATTGTTTGGATGCTCATATGAAAAAACCATATTAATCTTCTTGGGGTCCTTTAAATCTCCCTACTTAGAGATCGCATTCCCTATAAATCTCACTTCCCTGATCCAAAAAGTGCACTTTGACAACTTTTCATAGAGGTAGTGATCTCTCAAAGTGCCCAAATTATCCTCAAGTGATGTTCGTGTTCCTCCTCTGAGCTACTGTATACTAGAATATCATCCACAAAACCCATAATCATGGAATCAAGATACTGATGGAGCACCCAATTCATGAGTTCCATACATATTTCTTGAGAATTGGTCAATCCGAAGGGCATGAGAAAAATACTATAAGTGGTCGTACCTACTTCAGAAAGCTATCTTAGGGATATCTGACTTCTTCACCCTAATCTGGTGATAGCCTGGATGCTAGTCTATTTTCCAGAACTAATTTTCCCTCTACAATTGATCTAACAAATCATCCTTTCAAGAAAAATGGAATTTAATTTTTACCTTATTCAGCTTCCAGTAGTCAATGCACAACCGGAGGGATCTGTCAGCCTTTTTCGTGAATAACACATGAGCAGCCAAAGGAGAGATGCCCAGGTGAATAAACCCTTTGGATTGTATTTCGTCTAGCTATATCTGTAATTCCATCTGCTCGTTGGGGGCCATGCAATAAGAGGTAAGATATATCAGTTGTGATCCCGACGCTAGACCAATAGAAAACCCCACATCCCTCTCTGGTGTAAAATCTGTGGAATCATCCAAGAATACCTTTGGAAACTCTTTCACTACATGATATAGTTAACCTACATGGGGAATACCATCATCTTATTGCATGAGTTACGATAACCGGAGGGTATGACTTCCCAACTCTGGGAGTGGAGGTCCTACACGACCCGACTGAGGATCCATTTCTCCCCAAAAAACCTTACGACTCCCATCAGGTGTCGTGAAGCTCACTCATTGCCTATAGAAATCAATGTGTGCATAGATGTGTAAATCCAATCAATGCCAAATATTATGTCAAAGAATTCAATATCTTGAACCCGGAGGTCCCACTCCATCTCAACCCCGGACATGGAAAGCTCGCACGAGGGGCACCTGAGGCCCTACTTCTTCTTTTTTCCCAGCGGCATAACCAACTCCATCGAGAAAGACATCACCTCCATTGAAAAATTCATCATGTCCAAAATATGGGAAGAAATAAATGAAAAAGAGGTGTTCGTATCGAAAAGAAAAGCTACTATAGAAGATACGATCAGAATGGTACCTCGAACTATCAACGGTCTTGCCACTGATCCTGCTTGTGCTTGATCCACTACATGAAGATGTCGGGTCTCTGCCTAAGGATTATCGCTAGTCTGTGGATGTGAACTAAAATGGAACTTATTAGAAGATGACCCAGCCCTACCATCATAGAAACCAAATCAACATGCCCCAGTCCTTGACAACTCGGACTATGCTGGAACTCCTCTTGAATCCACTGAACCTGCCCCACATGGGAGTGGACGTGACACACTGCAGAAGCGCTGCAATTTCCTATACATTTATAATTGTAATAAGGCTTTAGATGGAGTGTACATTCTAGTCAGATGTTCCCGAGCTTCCCACATGGGTGTAACACGACCGACCTCGCATCAAAAGCCACAGATGAAAACTGCCTGGAACAGTGGTCTGAACTGCAACATCCTTAATTCACATCATCCTCCGGCGTCCTTTTCTTTTCTGAGGAGCTTCCACTACCCACAGCTAATACTAAACCAAAGAAACAGTCAATGCCTTTTCTATCAATCAACACCATTAATGACTGATCAAATACCCTAGCATAGGTCCTCATCTTAAACAAGAATACTTGGGAGTATATATCTATTCGCAGGCCTTTCTCAAACCTCTAGGCCTTCACTTACTCATTGGTGACGATTTTCAGAGCATATCGAAACAACTCATAGAAACAGTTGGTGTACTCCAACACAGATAGATTCCCCTGAAAAATATCTATGAACTCTATGGGCATAGCATAAGCATCGGCCTCATGGTAGTACTATTCATTGAAGACAAACATGAAATCTCTCTAGCGAATTTGCTCATTCTTCCCAGTCTAAAGCACTGACTCCAACCACTTATAGCTGGGACCGTCCAACATAAAGGAGGAACACATCACGCTGAGCTCCTCAGGTGTTTCTAGGATCTCAATCATATGATCGATCTTCTCGATCTATTCCTCTGCTTCCCGGGGTTCTGAGCTACCTCAGAAGGTAGGATGTTTGTTTTTTAGAAACTCATGAGCTTTATCTTTTCTAGAAATCATCTCTTATTACCTAGAAATAATAAGAGAAGGAGTAAGTCCCTATGCTAGAGCTTGTATTACCTGGTCTACAGTCTCAACTAACCTCTGATCAATCTGTGTTGGAGAACTTTCTTCGGCCTCCTCCCGTGGGTGCGTGGGAGGTTTCTCCAGAGGCATGTTACTAAAAAATTCAGCAGTAACAAAACAATAATAGGTACAAAAATTCTGATAATTTTAATCAAATACATGTAATATTAATGATCTAAAAACATCTCAATAATAGAAAAAAAAACTACTCCACCTCTTCCTGATGTCCATGTGTGGTCTGAAGCCCACTTGTCTCACATGGATGTGAAGTCGATCCGTAAATTCCAATGTCCCCTGGTGACACAAGGTCTGCCATGAGAGGTGTGGGCTAGACACCCTACTCACTACCAAAACCCTTAGCCCCAACAGTTCTAGCTCTTTTCGATCTAGACTCATCCCAAAATAGAAATATAACCTAGAAACATTAACCTCCCCTAAAACAATTTTGTCATGATACAAATTGGGTCGCCACCAATATAGGAACAAGACCCCACCAGTGAAAAATACCTGAAGGTCATTCCCTAACCCCAAGGGCTTGAAAAAGTTCCCGGGAATCATTAATTTAAGATTGGTAATTATTTACCTGAGTATGAAAGCAGAAAACATTAAAAACAATCCATAATATAAATCAGAAATTTTCAAGGAAAACAAGTTTAAGAAAAAAACAAAACTGAATACATTGGTTTAAAGACAATAAAATCTGTCCAAACACCAATAAATACATCATCAAGGAAACCCCAAGGAATCCACATGACAAGGGGTCATCACCCACAAGCCTTCTCCATAACTCCACACCAAAGATGGGAACTAACGCCCTGAACCGACACCACCCAAAGCCTTTCCTTTACCTGTGTCAAACATGACCAAATATGATTACATCCAAGGGGTGTATGTATTGTGTAAGACTAAGAAAAATAATATACCACCCAAAGAATCCAAATATCATGCAATATAATATGAAAAAGCATGTAGTTTAAATACGAAAAAAACAGTGATAAATTCTAAAAAAAATAATTTTCAATTGAAAAACTTTTTCAAGAAAAAATTTCCAGAATGTTCACACATTTAAATAGATATTTTATCTACATTAAATTAAATAAAAAAACAATCCAATACAAGGGAAAATACCACCAATACAATGAGCAACAAAATAGGGAACAGCCCTAGGCACTAGATAGTCTCGGGCCCCATGTACCTCATACCTCGGTGTAAAGTAACCAAAGTAAAATCCATTCTCATGAACGAACCACTAGAAAGGAATGTACCCAAAACCTAGTGGTACCCATTAACAATCCATATATTTTAGTTAGAGTTGTATTTATCCAAATTCAATGTGAAACACAGACCAAACCCATTCGGTCCACTAGATGTACTAGTACACATCTGCCCCACCTAGGTACATAGGCTTCTCCCATTGTGATAAAACAATTTCAGAATGTTACATTAATCCATTTTCACTTCAAGAACCACTAATGGTAACATACAATCAGTATAGTAGCTATATAAACCTTATACCACTAAAAACACACAACAAAACACTTTGATTATCAATAAAACATCTTTTCAAAACCCTGCATTGTTTTGCACCCAAAATTCATTAAAATTCACAATGTTCACACAATGTGCTTGTAACGACCCATCCTCGGGGCTCGGGCCGTGACTACCCTAAGCCTGCCTTCCATTGTCTAGGGGATGGCGACTAGCACCAAGGCGTAATTCCTGATAAAAAGGGAAGGCATTGCCTTATAAAGTAAACCAACAACACAGAGTAATCCAGTAGAAGAAAACACTAAGTAAAACTGGTACAGTAGTAAGTGCGGAAAAGTAAGTGGGCCAGAATACAAACCCAACTGAAAGTAACATACAACTGGAAAGGAAGTACATCAACTAAAAAGTAAAGCCGCAATGTCTAGCTGTCCACTGGAAGTCATACCTGAAGGGTGGGTACAGATAGCATCCTCAGCTCCACGGGTCCAGTTGTCCGCTCAATGTACGTCCCGCCCAGTGGTCCACCTCCAGGTACCGACTTGCTCCACAAGCCTCCACCACAATCAGCGCTGTCTATAATCTGCATCCAACACAACGTAGAATGGGCATAGCCGGTGCATGGGTGAGTATAAGCTACTCAGTAGGGACCCTAAGAGCCCCGAAGGTCTCCCAGAATTCACAAAGGATAATCCAAAAAGGAAAGATACAATCACGAAGTAACATCCGACACTACTTATGTATATTCTTTTACATACACCTAAGTCATCAATTCCAGTTCAGCTCTAATATCCAAGCCCAAGTACAACCCAGTCCACATAAGAAAACGTAACCCATTCCACATAGGAATTCACAACCAAATCCACACAGGAAATTATAACGTAATCCACATAGGATATCAAGTCAATCTTATCGAAGATAAGGATTAAAATTCAAGACTCGTCTCCATAGGTATACTTCTTTGTAAGACGATAGAGGTGATCAGATGTAGCCACTGAATTATCTAAGCCATCAGACCCACACATGATCAATAGGTATTAACCCCAGTAATGACCCACATAGGATCGATAGGTACTAACCCACGTAATGACCCAAAAATGATCGATAGGTAACTATCCCCCGCAATGACCCAAAAAGGATCGATAGGTAACTAACCTCCACACTGACCCACAAAGGATCAATAGGTAACTAACCCCTGCAATGACCCACACAAGATCTGACCCACAAAGGATCGGAATATGCTGGCCCACACAAAACCGCTGAGCGCTGACCCACATATGATCTGACCCACACAGGATCGGTTGCACTGATCCACTGAGGAATGCTGAGTGCTTCAGTCATCGCCGTCGAACCCACGGAGGATTCCCGTACTATCTTCATCGTTGTTGCAGTCGCAGCCAGCTCTAGGGTTCCCGCACACAGCAAGCTCGTTTGGGAGGGTCTACTCCATGAGCCGAGGGGCTGATACATCATCTGACACGAAGTCCGAAGATGATGTATTAAAAAGTTACGTATCGTCAACAGAAACTCAATGTCACAGACGGTGCGTCAATCGGACGTCTGGTCTGTGAGTTATTGGATTTTTTGTCCCAGGGGCCCGGTTGGTTTTTAAGTCAAAACCAACCTGACCATACTCCATATGCATCCAAACCTCGAGAGGATTAATCCAACATGTCTTTCTCACTAAGAGGAATCCATCAATGTCGACGGCACGTCAATCGGATGTCCGGAGCTCAAGTTATAAGTGTTTCCGCTCCGAGGCCCCCTGTTGGTTCCGTGTTCGAACCAAACCGGTTGAACCCAAAGTTCTCCGAAACCTTGTGTGTAATATACCTAAATGACCGTCTCGATCTAAGGATCACATCACAGGTTACAGTGCATCGATCGGAGGTCCGCAGCCTAAGTTATGGGTAAAAGACCGAAAGAGGTCCGTGAATAGGGGGTTTGGGCCCGGTCCGACCCGGCCCGATACCCCCTGGGTCGGCCCAAAACGAATCGACCTGACCCGGTTCCAGGTCTGGCCCATTAGGGCATGCCCCGGCCCAGTGGGTGCATCCCGGCCTGGACGGTGCATCCCGGCCCGACCTGGGCGCGGCCCGGCCTGGCTCGCTCGGTCGGGCCAGCGTGGCTGGGCGGCTCGGCCGTAACGGCCGAGCAAAACGGGGGGGGGGGGGGGAGCATGTCCCCCTATGTGTAACCGGGGCCCCCATGTGGGCGGGTGGGGGCTCCTGTCATCCAACCGGGGGTTATGACCCCCGGTCCTTCTAGGAAGCCGGCCAGCCCGGTCCGGCCGGCCGGTTGCTGCTGCCACGGGACCGCCGGGGTCCTGCCCTCCTACTTCGGTGCCGGCGGTCGGTAGCCAGCCGCCGCACCCTGCTCTACCCCGGCCAAAGGACACGGCCTTGCTCTGTCTAGCACGGCACGATGGCGTAGCACCCCTCCTCCGCGGCCCCGCTCCGGCCGCGGTCTCTTCCAGGTTCTCCGGCACGACGTGATGACGTCGTGGCTTGTTCGACTTCAACGGCACGGCGCGACGGAGCCGCGCTTCTTCTCCCAATATCATAGTTTCTGCGCGGTGTAATGGCACCGCGCCGCCATACATGTGCCACAAAAAAATCAAACAACCAAGGGGGTGGAGGGTTGGTCGTGTTCATCCGGTCCGACCTCCCCCCGTTATTATGATAACAGGCGGCCCAATATGAAATGAAGAAAGGCGACAGAAGTAATCACGAACAGACAAAAACCCCTATCTCGAGCATTTCTGAACGAAGGCTCATCGCGGAATTGAAAGTCACGGACGAAGGCATCGCTGAAGAAGGTTCTATACACGTTGACAGAGATCGTCCGAGGAGGAATGGTGTCTCCCTTCCTTTGACACGGGAAAAAGGAACAAAAGAATGCACGTCAGTGTTCATTTCATTCTTCAAGGAAGATTATAAACTTCAAGACATTGAGATTATTCCCCCAATCCTCTCTCAAAAATCTAACAACAATAATAAAATAAGTGTTTGTCTTATTTTATTACTCATGCCATATGTTTTTGAATTTCAAACATTCAAATTAAACACACTTAATTAAATAAATGTATGTTGTCATATTAAATGGAGGTTTAATGGAGTTAGGGAATATGAAGGGGTGGGGTTCGTGTGGGCCCCACCCCACAAATATCCTATCTAGGTTTGTTCCCCAACTTCCACACAACTGATAACCGCTTAGTAAAAATAAATAAAATTGTAGTTCAATATTATTTCACGTTCCAAAATTTTAAAAACTCCTCCCAAGAAAACACAACACCAGTAAAGGTCTTCTTAAGAAATTACCGGTGTTGTGGTTCCATCGGTGTCTTCGGATTTTGATTCTGAGTACCGGTTCAAATGTTAGGAATTCCCGCTCGTTCGTTCACTGAACGTACCCGAGCTAAATTTCAGAAGATTATTTCGGGCACTCCGGGCCTCGGAATGAGGTGCCGTCAGAAACTGCATTCTTGTAAAATCGAAAAGAAAATTAAGAAAAAATTTACCTTTAATTTTTAAGGGTCTTTATATTACTCCCACCGTAGGGCATTACGTCCCCGTAAAGATACATCATAAACTGGGGGAGAAAATTTGGGTACTGTGCACGCATCTGTGCCTCTCGCTCCCAAGTGCTCTCCTGAAGGTTCTCGTGCTGCCATCTGATGCGAACTAGAGGAATCGATCGTCCATGCAGGACCCACTCCTGTTGATCCTCGATCTCCACTGGGACCTCTAAAAAAGTTTCCCCATCATCAATGTCCAGCTCCCCATGGTCAATGATATGTTTCGTGTCGAGCATGTATCTCCTCAGCTGAGATATGTGGAAGACATCGTGCACCCAGTGCAACAAAGTTGGTAGTGCCAGGCGATAATCCACCTCACCAATCCTGCTGAGTACCTGGAATGGTCCGATGAAGCGTGGAGACAACTTTCCGTCTAGGCCAAATCTCCGTAATCCCCATCAAAGTGAGACCCATAAGAAAACGTGGTCGCCAACCTAGAACTCTAGTGTCCTCCGCCTCCTGTCAGCATAAGACTTTTGCCGGCTCTGAGCTGTCCTCATCCTCTCCTGGATGACCTGGACCTTCTCCGTTGTGTCCTGGACCATCTCTGGTCCCACAATTAGTGACTCCCCAGGGTCTGTCCAGCACAAAAGTGATCTTCATGGTCGGCCGTACAACGCCTTGTATAGTGCCCTCCCGATGGTGGAGTGGTAGTTGTTGTTGTACATGAACTCCACCAAGGGTAGGTGGTCCTCCCAGCTACGACCAAAGTCGCGGACACATGCGCGGAGAATGTCCTCTGGAGTCTAAATGGTTCTCTCCGTCTGACCATCTGTTTGAGGGTGAAAGGTGGTGCTCAGACTTATCTGCATCTCGAATGCCTCCTACAACCCCTTCCAAAGCCGGGAAGTAAAGTGAGCCTCTCGATCGGAGACAATAGACGATGGTACACCATGAAGCCGTAGAATCTCTTGAACATAGATGTGTCCTAATCTCTCCACTGATCCCTACTCTCTGATGGGTAAGAAGTGGGCCGACTTGGTGAGTTGGTCGACAATCACCCAAATGGAGTCGCGACCTCTGGAAGTGTGTGGATGTCCAGACACAAAGTCCATGGATATCCCATCCCACTTCCACTCCGGGACATCCATGGGATGTACCAGGCCTGCAGGTACCTGGTGCTCCACCTTCACCTACTAGAAGGTGAGGCATCAGGAAACAAACGCTACCACAACCATCTTCATACCCGGCCACCAGTGCTGTAGTCTGAGGTCCTGGTACATTCTCACTACTCTTGGATGTAATTATAAAGGGGAGGCATGAAACTCTCTCAGTACCTTCTCCTGTAAAGCAACTCGTACCATGGTACGTCCTTTGAAAAGGATGATGTGCTCACCTCCCATAGAGAATCCATTAGGTGCATGTCCTGAGGATATCTGTGAATGCCTTGTCTCACAGTCAACGTCACCACGTTGTGCCTCTCAGACCTGCTGCAGAAGTGGAGGAGTGACTGTGAGTGACTGTAGAAATGCTTCTCCATCACTATCCACGAAGAATATCTACAAAGTGGCTAGCTGCTCTGTCGCCTCCCCATGTAGCTGAATGATAGGTGTGATGGTCAACCTCTGTCTCAGCTCCTGGAAGCCCTGCTGACATCTATCTAACCACACGAAGGGTTGCCCCTTCTTCCTTAACATTCTCAAAAGCTACAAAGATTTCTCCTTTTCTGAAAAATGAAATCCGGTCTCATCCCCTGGATTAACCACATTCCTTGCCAATACTGTCAATACCGTCATGATCAGTTAAATCATTCCATAGATGACGTCATAAGGCCTCGACGCTGAAACCAAGATATCCAACCCTTACTCTCATCTCCAAGGTTGAGTCACACTCTCGGCATCAGTGTGTGGTCACTGGGTCTCCTCCAGTAGGAATCTCGTATGTGAGGGTCAAGTCAATAGTTTTTAACCGGAACCTCTTAGTATTAACATACAAAAGACAAGAAAGAAAACGTCACTATTGCAAGTGTCTTTTATTACTGAACCTCAAAGTACAAGGATGAAAAAATGCACAAACACCAAAGCTAGAGGCATTATGGGAAAAGGACTCCTTTCATCGAGCTTGTCCCACACTTGTCCACCAACTTCCGGAGGTCCATGATCATATGTTGTAGCTACCTGATGTTGTGCTCTCCCCTGTGGTCGGGGTGGAACTCCTGGTGGTGGTGGTGGTAGAGCCTCAAAACATCGTCCACCACCTGCCGCTCGACCAGTTCCTCGGCCTCGTTCACCTGCACCCTACGGACCGACATGGTCAAACCTCTGCCTGGGTGGTTCTTCAATCGTCTGTTGTCCCTCTGTATGGAGGGTCGGGCAGTCACGAGCCAAGTGACCCTGCCCACCGCATGCATAGAATTGTCTTCCACTCATAAGACTGGTTCTGCAGCATGTGCCCCGCACCTCTGAGCCAGTGTCTGAAGGTCGTCTGCCTGAGGGTATGCTCTGCTTGGATCCATGTGTCATTCGTCGACTGCCAGCAACAGAAGACTCTGTTAGGTGCCTCCCTACGGTTGGTCTCACTTCTGGTGTAGGCTTAGCAAGAAATCTCTCTATGAGAAGGTCTCTCTCCAGTACTCCTGCCTGAGTCGGAATGCTGAGGGAGATCAGCGATGCCCTGATCTCATGCCTCAATCCCTGCTCGAGGTCCACGTCCAGAAGAATGGGCCTCGAACCATGTCCGTCAAATAGCATGAGAGATTGCTAAATCTCACCGAGTACTGGGCGACCGTAAGCTGCCCTGTCGCAGCTGTAGAAGCTCTTCGATGTGCACCGCACGGAGGGTGGCTTGGATGAACTCCGAGTGGAAGAGGCTCTAAAAGTCCGTCCCGAGGAGTGATTCCCAATCGTGTACCTGGAGCATCAAGTTCCACCATCTGCCTTATTCTGCGTGTAGTAGACTCGCTACAAGGATCACCATGAGGTCTGCTGGTGTCCCTACCAAACAAGAAAACTCATAGAACTGCCTCCATCCAATCCTCAGCTGCCTGAGGGTCTGTCTCCCCCCAGAACCTAGGCAGTCGCTGACCCTAAAACTCGTTCAATGCATCAAGGCGACGTTCACTCTCAGCGGCTGGGGCTGGTAGCATCGGTGGCTCGGCGGGTAGAGGTACCGCTGGTGCCTCTTCTGTCAAAGGGCCCTGCACCGAGGCCTCGTCGCTTGGTGGGATGACGTCGCGTACAAAACTCGGAACCCTATATGGCTGCCATCGTGGAGCTATCCTGAAAAGAGACAGGTGCGCCATGGTCCAATCAGTATACCTGGTGAGCTGACACAATGTAATCACAAAGAAAACATGAAACACACATGCAATCAATATTTTCGGGCACTAAGTCGGAAATCAGAAGTCAGGGTCCTGGTGTACGGATACATCGGCCGCCACACCAACACTAGACTCCCTGGACTGATAATCACACTCAATACTCTTAACACTATTGATTCACATAGAAAAAGATCAGAGTCCTGAGTTCTGCAGTAGAACCAAACATCTATGATACCAATTTTTCATGACCCGTCCTCAGGGCTCATGCCAGGACTACCCCAAGCCCGCCTTCCATTGGCCAGGGGCTAGTGACTAGCACCAAGGCGTAATTACTGATAAAAAGGGAAGGAATTGCCTTATAAATTAAACCAACAACATAGAGTAAGCCAGAAGAAGTTATCACTATGTAAAACTGGTACAGTAGTAAGTGCGGAAAAATAAGTGGGCCAGAATACAGACCCAAACTGAAAGTAAAGTACAACTGGAAAGGAAGTACATCAACTTAAATGTAAAGCCGAAACATTGTGCCTTCCAATGGAAGTCCCACCTGAAGGGTGGGTACAACTAGACTCCTCATCTCCACGGGTCCATTTGTCCACTCCGTGAATGTCCCACCCAGTGGTCCACATCCAGGTACGGACTTGCTCCACAAGCCTCCACCACGATCAGCGCTGTCCGTTGTCTGCATCCAACACAATGAAGTGCGGGAATAACCCGTGCATGGGTGAGTATAAGCTACTCAGTAGGGACCGCGTGACCCCCAAATGTCTCCAATAATCCACAAAGGATAATCCACAAAAGAAAGAAACATTCACAAAGTAACATCTGACACTACTTAGGTATATGTCCATATATAATCCTAAGTCATCAATTCCAGTTTAGATCTAACATCCGAGCCCAAGTTCAACCCAGTCCACACAGGAAAACGTAACCCGTTCCACATAGGAATTCACAACCCAATCCACAGAGGAAAGAATAACGTAATCCACACAGGATATCAAGTCAAACTTATCAATGATAAGGATTGAATTTCAAGACTCAGCTCCATAGGTATACTTCTTCGTAAGGTGATATAGATGATCAGATGTAGACACTGAATCATCTAAGCCGTCGGACCCACATAGGATCGATAGGTACTAACCCTCGCAATGACCCACATAGGATCAATAGGTACTAACCCGCGCAATGACCCAAAAAGGATCAATAGCTAACTAACCCCCTCAATGACCCAAAAAGGATTGATAGATTACTAACCCCCGCAATGAACCACAAAGGATCGATAGGTAACTAACCCCCGCAATGACCCACACAGGATCTGACCCACACAGGATCAGAATGTGATGGCCCACACAGGACCGCTGAGCACTGAACCACACATGATCTGACCCACACATGATCTATAACACCGATCCACTGAGGATTGATAAGTGCTGTAGTCGTCGCTGTCGAACCCATGGAGGATTCTCGTACTGTCTTCATCGTCGTTTCCGTCGCAGCCAGCTCTAGGGTTCCTGCACATAGCAAGCTCATTCGGGAGGGTCCGCTCCACGAGCTGAGGGGATGATACATCAACTGACACAAATTCCAGAGTTGATCTATCCAAATGATCCGTATCGTCAACAGGAACTCAATGTCACAAACGGCGCATCAATCGGACGTCCGGTCTGTGAGTTATTGGCTTTTTCGTCACTGGGGCCCGGTTGGTTTTTAAGTCAAAACCAACCCGACCGTACTCCAACTGCGTCTAAACCTTGAGCGGAGTAAGCCGAAAGGTCCGTCTAACTAAGAGGAATCCATCAAAGTCAACAGCACATCAATCGGATGTCCGTAGCTCAAGTTATAAGTGTTTCCACTCAGAGGGCCCTGCTTTGTTTCGAGTTCGAACCAACCCGGCCAAACCCAATGTTCTCCTAAACCTTGGGTGTAATACACCGAAATGACGGTCTCGATCCAAGAATCGCATCACTGTTGATGGTGCATCAATAAGAGGTCTGCAACCCATGTTATGGGAAAAAAACCAAAAGTGGTCCGCGAATAGGGGGTTCAGGCCCGGTCTGACCCAGCCTGATACCCCCTGGGCTAGCACGAACCGGTCGACCCATCCTGGGTTCGGGTCCGGCCCATTAGAGCTGGGACCGGCTCGGAGGGCACGGCTCGACCCACCTCGTGCGGCCCGGCCTGGCCTGGCTCCCTCGGCCTGGCCAGCGTTGCCAGGCGGCTCGGCCGTAACGGCCGAGCGGAAAGGGGGGGGGGGGCTGCCACCTTGTGTGTAATCACGACCCCGATGTGGGGGGGGGGGGGGTCGCTCCTGTCGGCCAACCGGGTGTTACTTCCCCCAGCCATTTCTCGGAAGCCGGCCGGCCCGGTCCGGTCGGCCGGTTGCTGCTACCAAGGGACGGCCGGGGTCCCGCCCTCCTGCTCCAGAGTCGTCGGCCGGTAGCCGGCCGCCGCGGCCTTGGACCGTCCGGTGCGGCGCGACGGGGCTAGGCCCCTCCTCCATGGCCCCGCTCTAGCCGCGGTCTCTTCTAGGTTCTACGGTGCGGCGCAGCGGTGCCGCGGCTTGTTCGACATCAACGGCGACGCGTGACGGCGCCGCGCTTCTTCGTCCAATCTCATAGTTTCCGCATGGTGCAATCGCACCACACCGCCTTACATGTACCGAAACAAAATCAAACAACCAAGGGGGGAGGAGGGTTAGTCGTGTTCGTACGGTCTGACCTCCTCCTGTTATTACGATAACAGGCGGCCCAATATGAAACGAAGAAAGGCGACGGATGTAATCACGAACAAAAAAAAACCCCAACCTCGAGCGTTGTTGAACGAAGGCTTGTCACGGAATTGAACGTTATGGAAGAAGGCTTCATGGAAGAAGGTTCCATACACATTGATGGAGATTGTCCGAGGAGGAACGGTGTCTCCCTTCCTTTGACGCGGGAAGAAGGAACGAAGGAATGCGTGTCGGGGTTACTTGCATTATTCTAGGAAGATGATGAACTTCATCACATAGAGCTTCTTCCCCCAATACTCTCTCAACAAGCTAACAACAATAATAAAATAAGTGTTTATTTTATTTTATTACTCATGCCATATGTTTTTGAAATTCAAACATTCGAATTAAAATCACTTCATTAAATAAACTTATGTTGTAATATTAAATGGAGGGTTAAGGGAGTTAGGGAATATGGAGGGGTGGGGTTCGTGTGGGACCCACCCAACAAGTATCCTATCTAGGTTAGTTCCCCAACTTCTACAAAACGGATAACCACGTAGTAAAAAGAATAAAAATTGTAGCTCAATTTTATTTCACTTTCCACAATTTTTAAAAACTCCTCCCGAGAAAACGCAACCCCAGTAAAGGTCTTCTTAAGCAATTACCGACGCTGTGGTTCAATTGGTGTCCTCGGATTTCGATTCTGAGTACCGGTTCAAAAGATAGGAAATCATGCTCGTTCGCTCACTGAACGTACCCGAGCTAAAATTCTGAAGATTATTCCGGGCACTCCGGGCCTCGGAATCAGGTGCCGTCAGAAACTGCAATTTTGTAAAATCCCAAATAAAATTAAGAAAACATTTCCCCTGAATTTTAACGGGTCTTTACAGTGAAAACTTGTAAATTACCAAAATAGAAAAAGCATCCCAATATATTTCAATGAAACCAAAAAATCAATTTTTTGGGCAGCCCCCAGTACCCAAGAAATGATAAATTTAATAAACCAATATTTTCGCACAAACATTTCACTTACAAATAACATGTTCTACCAACACTGTTAAAACCGATTTTCAAAACAAAAAATAAAGGATATAAACATTCAAAACATGATTTTATGAACTATTAAAGTTCAATAAAATCAACTAAGTATTTATAGGGAATCCCCAATTTAAACCTTAAAAATATTTTAGGAATAACCCCCAATTTCACCTTAAAAAGGCACATCAAAATCATTTTCAATAAAAACGCCATTAAAAATAATTAAGGCAGCAATAATAAAATTAAATTAACATGGATATATCAAAACTCATCCATATAATTCACATAAATTGCATAAACATAAAATCACCTACCAATTTAACGACAACCCTTGAATCTCCGTGTGAAAATCAAATGGCACCACCATCGAACCAAGAGAGACCTAGATCGAACCAAAAACCACAAGAATTGACCAAGAAATCCTAGGTTTAAACACTAGGATGGAAACTCTAGTTTATGGGCATTAGAATCCTAATTTATAAGGGAAGAAACCAAAATAACATTGAATGAAACCCTATGAAAATTTAAATAAGAGTGAAAGAGACTCACGTACTTGAGGGATCTTGAAGAATCACCACAAATACACCAGTAGATAAATTTTAAAACATTAAGAACATAATGGGAGGTTCATAGACGGATGAGGATGTTATGAAAGAATTGTAATGGAGGAGAAAGAGTATTGATTTAGAGAGTTAAGATAGCATTATGATACCTCTTCAATTAAGGATGATTTGAGAAACCGAATAATGTTCTGCACTAATTTCCAATGAACAAAAGCTCCAAAGATGAGGGAAAGACGGTGGACGCGTGTTTGGGTTCAATGGTCTTGGGTGAGACTTATAATCACTGAAAAATATTTAAAAATAAATAACATATTAATTAAAAAAGATAGTTTTCTAAACTGGAAAAGGGCCTTCTGGATGGCCGATTTCATTAAATAAAACACCAAACAGACCATTATAATGGATTATTAATGGTTCCAAATTTCAATGGTGGGGTTAATAGGTCAGGTTAGGCCATTTTGGAATTGTAATGGGTTCCAAATATTAAAATATGAAAAATATATAAAAAAAAATTATTTCAAAATCATGAATTGGGTTCGTGGTTTGGCTTGATTAATGAAAACTCACACTTTCCTCCCAAAAAGCATTGGAAACCCCCAAACAAAGAATGAATGGAAAATAAATGAATAAAAAATTTAAATTCTGTTATGTATGTTATAGTGTCCCCACACATAGATTCCCCCATACTGTGACCAGTGTAAAATGGGGTCTCACGGTCAGTTGGAAGAGGTTGCATGGTTTTACCCAAATTGGGTGGCTTGACTTGTAACTCTAAAATAGGACTTTGGGACATTGACACTCCATAAACCCATGCAAAAAACATTGGATTTGTATAAAACTCTAAAAACATATTGAAAAATTATATTGGTTTGATTAATCAATCAACATTGAGATCTAATGATCAAAAAATATATTGAACTACCTACCAATTCAAAAATTTAAAACGGGACATCTTTTTTACCCAATTCAAATACCAAGTACGTTACATTATGTGTATGTGTGGTTTCATGATAAACCAAGGGAATATGGGATAGTAATATTTAATTAATTCGGTAATTATATTGATTTAAACCACATCGTTTATCATAGTAGATTAAGGGTATATACAACGGTGGTTATTCCAAATGAAACCATAAAGGTTTCTCCATATGTATTCATGATAACTAGATTAAATAAATGATTTTCATGGAATTTATTCCACAATTTATCTTTATTTGTTATGTTCTCTATGGTTTTGTATAGGAATTTCTTTATTCCAGGAGGAAATCTAAAGATCACATGTTTTTGGGTAAAAATTATAAATTTTTGATAATGCATTCATGGGTTTAATGAAAGCAGGTAATATAAACATATTTATTTATTTTTATGTACATTACAATTTTTTTTATCTCATAACATGTATTAAAATGTTTTACAATGAATACGAATGCGTAATAAAATAAGGATGTCACGTCTATGTTATTAGAATATGCCATGATAAGGAATTCATATTTTCTTTTAAAAGTGTTTCTTTGGTGAAAAAAATTTGATACTGATTATATATTCCTAGTTTTAATGTCTGGGTATATTTTTTAAGATCATTTTATAAATATCTAAAAATATAAACCAACCATATATTTGGAAAATTAAGAAGTATATATTTTTAGAATAACTAAAAAATGTATTGTTGAAGGTCATGTCCTAACTATTAGTATCAGAGTATGGCTTGTAAATATTATATAATAGGGTTTTTTCCTAAGAGTAATGGAAATAATCATGAGTGTATAATTTTCAAGTGTATCATACTTTTAAAAACATAAAAAAATTGACACATTATTTTATGAATGTTTAAAGTGATTTGTTGAATTTTTTAACACATTTCATTTTAAGGAAATAATGGGTTGGTACATTTAGGGACCAACAATCAATGATTTGACATAACTTTTGAAGATAATACATGTTATAGTTATTATGACATTTTTATAATTTTTTGTAATGTTTTTAAAATGATATACTTTTATTAAATGGTAAAATCTAATCGATGCGTGCAAACACACCGTGACAGGAAAGGCTATGGGAATCCAACCCACAACCAAATGGAAACAATTATTCATCTCCCACCACCATCCCACGCGATGTATTGATTAGAATAGATTTTTCTTTTTTTAGTTAATTGATTTTATGAAAACTATGTATCAATTTTTTATATATATATTATCAAATAAATTATTCTAGGATTGTAAAATTACATGTTGATTAGCTGATGAATGTAATTTCAGAAGATGTTCACTATTTTGTGATCCCTATTTGATAGAGGTAAATAGGATACAATTGGAATTTATTTTAAATGTAATGTTGTATTATATTTTGAAATAATATAAGATTTTATTGTGGATTATGGTGATTCATGGTAAATATGGAAAATATAAAAAAATATTTTGTGGATTATATGATTCTATAGAATTTTATTTTAGTTCTTCACAATTGAAAAATGAATCTTATATACTCCTTGTTTGGAGAGAAGGTCAAGTTTGTGGGGGTAAATTAATAAAAGGATAAAACTGTGCATTTTACGTATGTAAATTTCTATATGATATTACTCCATGTAGTAATAAAATAATTTTTCCTTATGAAAATGATCATAATGAAAAAAAATTATCTATTCACTTTTCTTACTAATAAATCAATGACCTTATAACCTAACATAGATTTATGGTTTTGTGATTATTTATTTTCTCATGACCACATTATCTATAACTATCAATCAGAACATTATATTTAATTTTCCATAAAATTTTCATGTTTTCCTACATTTAACCATAGTATGTGTTATCCCATGTGACATTCATACTTTTGTTTCATTCATTTGATCTTGAAAGTTTATTAATGCTTTTTAAAATGTGGGATCTCTAAAAAATGTGTTTTGAAAATTAAAACCATAGTAACAGTGACCGAAAAAAAATTATTTGGAAGAAATAATCAAAAAATTTGGAATTTAAAATCACATGTTTTTTTAAAAAATAAGCAATATTTTCGGTAGCATACATAATATGCCACATAGATCTTATAAGAACAACTTAATATTATTACAAAAATGTTATTGTTTGAACCATTCTGTTATAATGGAAGGTATGAATGGTGTTAAATAAATTATGAAAATATAGTTTATACATGTGTATATATTTCATGGACTAATTAATTATTAATGAATTTAAACCAATTCTAAAAATAAAAGGAACTATTTTTCTAAAGAACTATTTAAATTTGAGACTTTTATTTTACACTAATTAATAAAAAAATAATTCTCTTAGGATTATATTATTTATATATATATAATTCAATATATAATTTATGATTCATATTGTATTTTTATATGTTACATGAGAACAAAATAAATTTGATGAATAAAATAAGAATTTTTATAAAAAGTCATATTTGATTCCATTTGATGGAACAGTTGTCTTAAATATAGTTTGTGACTTTTTCAAAATTATATTTGATAGGATAAACTTATTATTTTAAGTCGGAGTATCAAAATTCTCTATGTTTAAATTTTTTGTATAAGATTCATTATTTATGAATATTGAAAAAATATAGTTTTTTAATTGAAAACTGAATTTTCTTCTGATTTTTTTATTTAAATCTTATATTATAGATTTGTTTTAAATTATAACAAGATAAATATTTCGTCATTTATTCCAATAATGGCCATTTTAATAAATTTCACATTTATCATTGATATAATTAATATTAAATATTTTGGATATGTTGACTTTAAAAACTAGTTTTCTCAATCCATAGATGTGACTAATTATTAATTTATTTTTGAGAATTAAGTTCATTGAATTTGAAAAAATATATTCAATATTATTATTCATCATGTTAATAGATAAAAACTAGGCCCCTTTTATTTTTTAGCTTATATACTATACTTTAATTTAATATTTTAACTCAATTAATGGTTTATCGGGTAATTAAGTGTAAAAATAATTTTATAAATATTTTAAAATTACCCTAAAACTTGTCCAAATTTATTAAATGAGTATTTTTCATACAATAAAATTAAATAAAAAATTATTAGATCATTTGTTTCATTTTTATTAAAATATAACATTTATAATGTCACATTAAAATGAAAGCCAATTTTTTATTCAATTGTTTTTATCTAGAGAAATATTTTTAATGTTTTTTTATTTAAAGGATATATTTTAATATAAAAATTATATCAAACATAAAATTATCATCTACTTTATACTGAATTAATATATAATTTTATTATTTAAATTAACTACCTTAAATGGTCAAACAATTATGATGCATTAGTTGTTTAATGAAAGGAAATATAAAATAAATGATATTAAATGTAATACAATAAATATAAATTGAAACTATTAATGGTATCCAAGAATTTGATACATGGATTTTATATTCTTGGGTATTTTATATGTATTGGATATATTTTTTCATGTTGTTACAAAATTTATAAAATGTCAAGTAATGAATATTTTCAAAATAGACATAAATGCTATTTTAAAATAAATAATATTTTATTAAATAATATAAAATCCATAATAATATAATAAATTTTCAGATTATTTTAAAATGTCTGAAATTTTCATAAATAACTCACTAAATTGTATTTTTTTCATATTTATATTGACCCTCAATGTATAAGTTACATTTTATCATGGTAAAAGCTTAATTGGTTAATTATGGGTTAAAACAAAAAAATCATGATTAAAATAAAAAAAATTGGAATTATTTTATAGAATGAATGGTTTTAACCATGAAATAATCATTTATTATATAAAAATTTGTCTTTAAACTTTTTTAATTATAAATTAATTTATATTAATTTATTAATTTTAATAATTCAAAGATTTCCCCACACCTCTTCGGAAAAATGACACCCATTAATCTATTATAATCACACATAAAAAATATTTTATTCATACAATGTCATATCAAATAAATTGATAAAATCTCTCCCCACATTATAAATGAATTATTTTATTCATAAAACCTAGCATAGAGGTGATCAGGTGTTAATCAAATGAGATCATCTGAAGAAGTGGTATTATTTTTATTTAAGTATTTCTATTTCATTTTTTATGCAACATACTTCATAAATTTTTCAAACATGTCAAAATAACAAATCCAGTATAATAAAGAAACTGATTTTTTACAATTTTAATATCATCAAATATATCTATCTCCAATTCTGTCAAATGATAAAATAATTATAATTCATGTGTACGGAGAACTACCACCTCACGAATTGATATAATTAATTTTCTATGACCATCGTTCAAAATCAGTTATAACGATGGAATTAATGTTTACATATAATATTAATGAAATTTTTATCATTGTCAAAAGATAATATATCATTTACATTCTTAGGATTCCATGAACATTAAATATGATTTCATCATTCGTGGGTACATGGGAACTATCACATCCACCAAGGGATGTGATTTGTTTTTCATCACCAAATAACATGGATGGTATATATAAATATATTTAAATTATTAATGTGATATTATTTATATTATTATAGTTATTTAAATATAAAATAACCGTTAAATACTTTCAATAATTATCATTAAAAATGGAAGCATAACTCATGCGTACTTACATCCTACCATCATTAAAATTATAATACTCTTCATTTTTCATAACCATACAGAAATGGATTGATTTTAATATATAATTACTGTATAAAACAGATTAATTTTTCCTGAATAGTATTTTGGAGTTGATGTAAAAATTTCTAATTTGCCTATTGAAATCATACCAAAGTCTTTTTGGAATCATGTATCGAATATTAACAAAAATTCTGACATTAAAATAAATAATTTGGTAATTTTAATAACCAAATAATTATTGATGTAAAAGGAATAATAAAATTTTATGTTCCCTCAGGTAGTTAAATAATTATCTTTAATTTATTATCTAGGGGTAAATATTGTACATGTAGAGTCAGACTAATAGTAATGGAGTCTTTATGTAAAACATCATTTTTAATATTTTAATGATATAATCCACTAAAATTTTTTATCATAGGACCACGATTTCTAATTGGGTTTTCATAATGTTTTGGTATGGGAATTAATGTTTAAAAAAATGGGAATTTTTATATGTAACTCAAATGATTTAAAAAAGGAATATTTTTTGGATTTATAGGACGAATGTCACATTTTCATTAAAAATGATAAAAGTTATGGTCATTTTTAACATATATGGTGACAAAAAATTCTGCTCCACCGTGAAAATTATTTAATATTTATCTAACTCTCCAAGCCATCATATTTTATAAATTAAAATAAAACCCAATTCCCTTTTCTAAATATTTACTAGTATTCAATTTCTTCACTCAATTTTAATTATTTGGGTTATCCTTAGTTTTCATTTATTATAAGATCGTAAGATAATATTTGAAAGGAATTTTGAATATATTATGTTTTATGTGAACCTTCCTTATAAAGATTTATAGAAAATACCCATAATTGATTCATTTAATTAATGATATGATATTGGTAATGTACTTTCTTTTAAAAACCATTTTTAAAGTTATTATTTCATTTTTTTTAGAGAATCCACAAGGAATGAATTTTTTAGAAAATACAACATAATTTTTGCCACACTATTCTGTATATTTAATGTTTTGAAGATTCCATTACATATTTACAAATTTATTTTTTATTAATTTTTTCCATTTATGAGTGAATTTACTATTATAAATATAATTAGATTTCATAATGGAAATGTCATTTTTTTCCTTAATTATTATTTTTTTTGTTATTATAATGATGCGGTTCATGGTAACTATTTAGGAATATAGGTTATTCTATGATAAAATTTTTGTTTGTGATTTCTTCATATATCTCCAATTCAAGGTGTAATGATAAAAAGCAAATAGGTATGATTTCTCCTAAGATATTAAATTAATATATTGTTGTTGGTAATCCCAATGTAAGAATAATGGTTTTTTATGTAGTTATTATTGTTACAGTAAATGATAGAGTTATATCAAATAGATTCCACAAGATAAAATTATGATTAATTTTCAATATGGAATTTTTAAATAATTCTTGTTATTTAATGTGGTAAGTTAAAGATCATATGTTTAATGGGTGAAAAATGTAACGTTTTTAAAATGTAATCAAGGTTATATAATATTCATGGATTAATGGTTTATTTTTTTAATATACCATACTATGCATTTCTGTGTTCATAAAAACTAATAATGTTTTTTCATATTGTGTAAGGATTGGTAGATAATGAATGAAGTCGAGTTGATGTTTTGAATATATTCCATGGAAAATAATCCAAGTTTATTTTTTAAAATGGTTCCCTTTCTGGAAAAATAGATACTCAATATAAGTGCCCACATATAATGTATGGGTTTAATTTTTAAGAGATTGTACTAATTATCTGAAACACTAAACAAAACATATCTTTTGAAAAATAAATTTTCACCAATTTTAAAATAAATAGAATGTGTATTATTTTAGGGATGGGTCCTTATAATGATACCTCTTGGATTATGCACACAACCCTTATATCCATGCTCTAGGTTATTACTGAGTTGGATCATCCTTTGATGTAAAAGATGTATGGATTGTTATATTGGATTATATTCCTTATTAATATAGTCATTGAAATATTCATGTAACACCCTAAGCTTCCACGGTGCGCTTCTCTATGAATAATACAATATCTTGAATTGTATTCAACCTCGAGTTCTAACACACCACAACCAATCAAACAAGCCGTTATGAATAGTAATACCCACATTTTAAAATTTTATAAATTTTATCATTCAAAATGGACTTCATTTTTGGATTTGGAATATTGAAATTATCTTAAAGTGAAGTTTTTGTATTTTTTTGAAAACTTTTAATTTTTGATGAATAGTGAAAAACTCTGAGTTATTGGTTAAAATCAAATATTTATTTAAATTATTAGTTATTTTAATTAGATTTATTTTAGGTAAAAATAGATACATAATACCTATATATTTTCAATGTAATTAATTGTAGTCATTTTATAATACGTTTAGATATATAATAATTTTATTTAACTTTTTACCGTCTTTTTCCCACCTCTTAGGAGCTTTTGAAAATTTGCATAAAACGTAATTATACCACTTCTGTGAGTGGAATTTCAAAAATACGAGAGAAACTATTGATATCAGTAAGTAAAATGTGGTTCAATAAGATGAAAATAATTTTTAGTAAATAGTAACTTTTTACTTTTATTTGTCATAGTTAATTGTAAAAAGAGTAATTAAGGTTAAAAATGATATTATTATTACCCTAACACATATTCTAATTCTATTGGATAAGTATAATTTGACCAAAAATAACCTTAGGAATACAATATAATCCTTTAGGTCAACTTGGATTAGATTTGGAAATTTATTATTATTTTATTTAATGAAGAGTTAAAAGAGTTAAAATCAACGTTTAATAACTAAAACATTTTTAATATAGGGTTATACAGAAGA
Organism: Viscum album; assembly: GCA_963277665.1. Taxonomy (NCBI): domain Eukaryota; kingdom Viridiplantae; phylum Streptophyta; class Magnoliopsida; order Santalales; family Viscaceae; genus Viscum; species Viscum album. The sequence continues at coordinate 155,825,812 of OY728153.1, forward strand.
TAAATTACATTATAAATAGTCATTATAAATATAAAAATATTTTCCTATATAATGGTATTTTATTTATAAATTTTATACATTAAATAATTTAGTTTATTTATGACACAATGGTGATGTAGTAATTACCTTATTAAGGAAATATTAAAATAATTGATATTTTAAATACCCAAATAAATGTAATTTGAGACATATAATAAATTAAAATAATTTTATAAGTTACTATGACATGTTAGGGTTGATTAAATATATATTTTTTGAAGTAATAATACTGTTAAGAATTAAAAAAAAACAAAATAACAAATACTGTCAAAATTGACAAAAAAGATTTTTTAAAACAAATATTATATTATTAATTGATATTATTTTCATAAAAATATAAGGATCATCCAAAAAACTTAGGTAAGGATATATATATTAATAATGAACCACTTTGGGTTATCTTGGCTTGTAATAGTAAGTTTATTAACCATATAATATAAAAATAAAAAGAGACATGGTAAATCTCAAAATATTTAACTATGAGTTAAATATAAATGATAAGGTAAATATGGTGATCTAAACTTGTCTAAAATATATTGGTTGAAATGATTTCAACCCATCCTCAACCTATCCATGAAATAAGTCACCATGGAGCCATTATAAAAAGAATATTAATTTATCATAAAATAATATTTTATGTTTTTTCTAAGGTTCCCCTCACCCCTCTTATAAAAGGGCACTTCCCCTTATCTCAACTTAACACCTTAAAAGCCTTTTTTATCGTCCAAAACCTGCCCAAATATCCTCTAAACTTACCTCACTTCATCATAGAGTCATTATTTTACTCATAAAGCCAACTTAAGGAGCCCTTTTGATCAAATAAAAAGGAATAACCCGAAGAAGAGGTAAATATTTCATCAACTCTTTCAAGTTACTTTATTCTTCCACTTCTTCATTCCTTTTTGTTTCCACTCTAAAATAATTAATCCAGTATATTTTATATATTTTGATGTTATTATAAATATGGAACAAACATATTCATTATTCTATCCATCCTTGGAATGACATGTCACCATATGTGTGTACGTACGGTTTACCGTCTCCACATTGTGGTGTAGTTGTTATTCAATACATTATTATTTGAGTGGGTATAATAATGATGTATAATTGATGTAAATAGTAAATATAACATAATAATTATTATTTATATATTATATAACAATAAATTATATAATATTTTAATATCAAAATAATGATATTATCGCTCATGTGTACGTACGGATTACCGTCTCCACGAGCGCGAAGAAATTCATTCCCCATCATATCCATTCAAGACTAATTTTAATTTTATGATTATAAACAATGTTTAAGGACTTGATTTCATTCTGGATATGAATAATATACAACCTATTCATAACAAACCCGACTTATGGAAGAAAACATATTAGAGAAAATGAGTAATTGAACACCCGAAACGATGATAATACAAAAATATTTTTAACAAACCAATATTATAAGATCATATATGATTTCATATTTATGTATATGATTCATGTATAATTTAATAACAATGATTTAACTATTATACATCAGGTTAACCTACCCTAGATCAAGGAAACGTACATGGTAAGTTTATATTTCACAATTCCTTTATTATCCGAGGTTGTTTATACATAATTATCTACTGGGACCTCTTTATCATCCATAGCCATGTTTCTTAAAAATGTATTTTAAAACATTCTTACTATATTATACACAATGGGTTAAAGAAATTTATACCATTTTTGACTTTTTATTAGATTTTTATAAAGGAATCTTTATGTCGTTTTCCAAACATGGTCATTTTATCCTTTTCAACAAAATTAAGGTAAGAGTGTCTTTTTTAACTTATATTTAAGGTTCATCTATTTTAATCCATTATAAAATAGTCGAAACATCCCATACCAGATTATAAGAATATTTTCAAATTAAATGATTTATTTTATAATTTTGTTACTTTTAAATTAATTAAAAAAAGATATATTTCTCTCAAATAGATTTGATTTCATCTAGGTAAACATCTTTTGATGGATTTTATGCTTATTTGAAGTTTATTTATTATGATACAAAACTTCCATAATTAATTGAAGGGTTTGTGATATGTTTGAATTTGGATGTGTTATTTTTATACAGTTTATGGTGAATGGAGAAAGTATTGACATTTTGTATTCTAGTTTTAATACAAATGTTTATGTTATGTTTGAACCTTTTCATATTAGGAATGTATTGGACATAGTAAGTGAGTGGTGGAGCCAGTTATAGCTCCGTGATGAATCGATAGGTCTCATGAGGAAAAATAGTGTCTTGGCACAAGTCCTTGATAAAATCTTATTTGTAGTCGTGGCACATGGCCTTGACTATGTGGTTATGAAAGTATGGAAGTATAAATTCCATCATTATGAAAGTGGATATTGATATTTGATGTGATTATTAGACTGGTATAATATCCATGTGAATAAGTAAATAGAATTATTTCATTTTATTTTTTTCCATATTATGTTGATGTTCATGTTTAAAAGTCTTTGGTTTTAGTTATACATATCCTTAAATGTTTATGCTTATTTATTAAATATTCCACTATATTGTTATCCTTACTGAGTATCTGAGCTCACCCCATTCCATGTTATATTTTTATCCAGTATGTAATGAAGTATATGATGACTGACCTGTAGGGATAGTCTATGGGATCTCAGTGTTGTATTTGGAAACAATGTTGTTGTAGTTTTACATTTTATGATGTAATGAAAACCTTATGAATATATCTAGTGTTTCCCTGACTACTAAACTAATAAGTCTTTCGAGACTTGATCTTTTGTGATCATGCCAATTTTATTTAATAACGCACCAACTCTGGGTAACTGGGGATGGGGCGTTATAGTTGGTATCAGAGGAAGTTTAGTATAAACCTTCGAATCTAGATTTAGATATACTCTAATTAGAGCACATTAACCGATGATAGACTTTTAGGATTAGTATAGAATAACCTCCAAGAATTTTGGTAATGTAGATATTTTGTGAGTTTTCTGAGAAATACATCCATATCTATATACGAGCAGGTAGAGGAGGCTCTGGCATAGATGTACCTAGAGGATAAACTCAAAACAACCACTTTGAGCTAGACTCGAACATGAACTGGTGCACGACAATGGGCCTTGCTGCACTCTTTGTTATGAAACTCTCAGGGGATATGTTTAGGATGATTATAATTTTATTTACTAACAATTAGGAAGGGTTTATGATTATATAATTCCCCAAAGAATTTTTTTATGATTATAGAATATTTCCATAAACTTTTCAATTTACATTAAGTGTATTTTAAGTTTGGAATTATGTATTTAAATTCATTAAATAATCTAGTTTATTCTATTTTTTAGAAATGTCACCAAGTGGAAGTAATGGAAATTGTATCATATCATGTAATCTATTTTTGTATTTCCCTGCTACTCAAGATAATTATAGTGAATCTGGTGATACAACTAGAGATGATCAGCTTATCACCATACTGGAACAACTCACTCAGGTTATAAATAATAACATTACTTATATGGAGCACCCTGACCCATAGCCTAGAAGATCAATGTTATAACTCTTCATGAGGCAACAACCAGAAACATTAAATGTGGGTACAAATCCACTAGTAGCTGACCAATGGATAAATTTTTTAGAGAAAATATTCCATGACTTGGGGAGTAGCAAAAGAGAAGAGGTTGTCATGGTAGATTACCGCCTCACGGATTATGCTAATCAGTGGTGTTCATTGATTAAAAACATGAAGGAAGATGATGAAGTATCAGATATGGAATAAAGAGAGTTTAAAGAGATTTTGATAGAAAAATACATTCTTCATGGCCATCGAGTGGATATGGAAAGACAATTTCTGAGTCTGAGTAAAAATGAGGATGAGAATGTTTCAAAGTATGAGTCTAACTTTACAAGGCTATCAAGGCATGATACAAATTATATACATAACCCAAGAAGTAAGATTTATCATTTCTTTGATGGGTTAAAACCATTTCTTCGTTGAGAATTAGTCTCAAAATCCCTCCCATCGTAAGAAGATATTGTCTCATGTGCAATCAAGACAGAAAATCAATTATCTATGTCGTAAATCTTTAAAGCATAGAATGAGTAGAGGAGATCTTTTGATCACTCTGGAAATGTACACAAGGGAATGAAGGGAAAAATTTGAATATCCATCCTGTAGTAAATGTGGGAAGAAACACAATAGTACTTGCTTGAATGTAATGGGAGTCTCTTACAAGTTTGGTGTAAAAGGCAACCAAGATCATGATTGCAAGGGAAAGAAATAAGCTACCAATGTTCAATGCTACAATTGTAGGGAGATGGGACGTTATGAAAATGAATGTCCTAAGAGTTGGAGAATCATAACATAGAAAAGGCCAAGGGATCAAGGCCAAGATTCCGCAATCACTACTGCTGAGGATGAAGCTCCAAAAGACATGGTGGCAGGTAATATAATGGTTTCCTCAAGTTTATCTAATGATGTATTTGATTCTGGATCGTCGCATTGTTTCCTATCTTCATAGTTTAAGAAGAAAATTAGATATTTCCTATTTGATTTAACAAGGGTGTTGTGAGTCAAAACTCTTAAGAGAAGTATCATTACAACAAATTTTTGTGAATCAGTTCCCATTAAGGAATATAAAGGTTATTTATCTTCTGATCTCATCGTCATACCCATGATGGAATTTCATATAATCCTCTATATGGATGGGATTTCAGACCATGATGAGAAACATAAATTGTAAGAAAAAGGAAGATACAATTTTTTATGATGATAAAGAGTACCTTCTCTTTAGATCAGAAATGTCACCACCTAATTCGTATCTCGATCAACCCCCAGAAGCTCAACTATAATCAATTATTGGGGAGGAAGAGAATGAAATAACTATAGGTGGGGAATGGAAAGTTCGAATAGAGTATGTACCCATTGTGAAAGAATATATTGATGTTTTTCCAGAGGATTTACCTGGACATCCTTCAGAACGAGAAATAGAGTTTTCCATTGACTTAATTGCTGGTTTAATGCCCATATCGAAGACCCTATATATAATGGACACTATGGAATTAGTGTAACTAAAGAAACAACTTGAGTAATTGAGTAATAAGGGATTTATTCGCCCTAGTATTTCTCCATGGGGAGACCACGTTCTTTTTGTTAAGAAAAAATATGGATCTATGAGGTTGTGTATTGAATACAAGGGGATCAATGCTATAACAATAAAGAACAAGTATCCCCTACCACGCATTGATTATTTATTCGACCGACTTCATGGAGCTCAAAATTTTCATCGATTGACCATCAATCTGTATATCATCAGTTGTGTGTAACGAAGGAATACATTCCGAAAACAGAATTTTGAAACAGGTACAGGCATTATAAGTTCATAATAATTCCTTTTTGGCTAACTAATGAACCCTATATTTTCTTGGATCTAATTAATAGTGTTTTCAGGGAATATATTGATGAATTTTTAGTGGTATTTATTGATGATATCTTGGTATAATCTAAAAGATATGAAGATCATGAAAATCACTTGCACATTATCCTAATGACTCTTCGGATAAATGAATTATATGGGAATTTTACCAAGTGTAAATTCTGGAATCAGGAGATTAATTTCATTAGACATATTGTCTCTAAGGATTGAATCTCTGTTGATCATTCTAAGACAAGACAAATCCAAGAATGGCCACCACCAACGTGTATAACTGATGTACGCAGTTTTATTGGTTTTACAGGTTATTATCGACGTTTCATCCAGAATATTCCCTGATTGGCTAACCCATTAAATAATCTCACACGTAAAGGGGTTAAATTTGTTTGGAAAAAAGAGTGTGAAGAGTGTTTTGATGAAATGAAGAGAATATTATTCAATTATCTTTTCTTGACTCTACCATCGGGGAATGATGGGTTTGTTATTTATAGGGATGCTTCAAAGAAAGGACATGGATGTGTCCTTATGCATATTGATAGGGATATTTCTTAAGCATCACGATAGCTAAAAATTCATGAGAGAACTATCCTACTCATGATCATAAGTTAGAAGCTATAATCATTTCTTTGACGATATGGATAAATTATCTTTGTGGGGAAAATGTGAGATATATATCGATTATAAGAGTTTGAAGTATATTTTATCATAGAAAGAACTCAACATGAGGAAAAGAAGATGTCTTGAACAACTCAAGGATTAGGATTGCACCATACACTACCACCCGAGGAAGGGAAATAAGGTGGTAGATGCTTTGAGCAGAAAGGATCATGGAGTTTTGAACTAGATTAGAGTTGAAATGGATCATATTTTCCATTGATCTAGTGAAGATGGATATGGGAATTACCATGGATGATGAAACATAGATACATTTTCTAAGGGTTGCCAAACCATCCTTACTAGAAAGAATAATGAGTTCTCAGACTGATGATGAAGAGTTTCAAAAGAAGATTAATGCTGTGAATGATAGGAGATTGAGTGACTTTGTGTATGAAGATGGAATTTTGAAATTTGGGAAGAGACATTGTGTTCCCGACGTACCTGATCAAAAAAGGGAATTGATTGATGATACTCATAGTTCCAATTTCCTTATACTCCATGGTAGCACTAATATGTAACGAGATTTGATGGAACATTTTTTTGTGGGACAACATGAAGAGGGAGATTACTGATTTTTTTTCATGGTGTATAGTATGTCAGCAACTGAAAGCTGGAAGGCAACAACCTGGAAGAGTTATTCAACCTCTTCCCATACCTGAGTGCAAGTGGGATAATATTACGATGGACATTGTCATGGCACTACCAACGAATCCTAGAAGAAATGATGAAATATGGTTCATTGTTGATCATCTTACCATGTCAGCACATTTTCATTCTTTAAGAGAAGATTTACCACTTGAATGTCTAGCCAGACTATATATTAATTAAGCAGTGAGCATTCATGGAGTACCCATATTTATTTTTTCTGATCGTGATCCCCATTTTACTTCATGATTATAGAAAAGTCTTCAAAATTCCCTGGATACTGAACTTCGTTTGAGTATTGCCTACCACCCTCAAACAAATGGACAATCAGAACAAAATATTCAATCCTTAGAAGACATGTTGAGATCCTTATCACTTGACATTCATGGTATGTGTGATCAATATTTACCATTGGTATAATTTTACTATAACAATAGTTTCCATTCAAGTATTCAAATGGAACCATATGAATGTTTTATGGAAAGAGATGTCGAACCCCAACATGTTGGGATGATGTTGGTGAAAGAAAACATGTAGGCCCAGAACATGTTGATGAAATGATGGAAAAGGTGAAGTTAATCCAAACCCACATCAAAGCAACTCAACATAGGCAGAAGAGCTATGCCGATAATTGAAGGATGGATTTGGAATTTCATGTAGGATACCATGTTTTCTTGAAGGTATCTCTATGGAAGGGTGTTATACGTATCGGTAAGAAGGTCAAATTGGGTCCAAGGTACATTGGACATTTCGAAATTCTAGAATTAATTGGGGTTGTAGCTTACTGTTTGGCAATGCTGCCAAGTCTTTCCAAAGTTCATGTTGTGTTCCACATATCACTCTTGAGAAAATATATGCCTGACCCAATGCATGTACTCACCGATGAGGAATTAGAACTGGAACCCAATCTGTCCTATTGGGACGAGCCCATTGAGATTCATGATACCAGAGAACAAGTGTTGAGAAACCAAACGACACATCTGGTAAAAGTTCTATGGATAAACCATAAAGTGGAAGAGGAAACGTGGGAACCCAAGGAACATATGATGAAGAACCACCAGAGTCTTTTTATGCAGTAATATTCTATAAATTTTTAGGATGGAATTATTTGAAGGTCGGGATAATGTAACACCCCAATCTTCCAAGGTACGCTTCTCTTTGAATAATGAAATAGCTTGCATTGTATGCAACTTCGAGTTTTAACACACCACAACCAATCAAACTAGCCGTTATGAATAGTAATACACACTTTTTGAAATTATAAAAACTATATCATTCAGAATGGACTTCATTTTTGGATGCAGAATATCAAAATTATCTTAGGGTGAATTTTTGGTATTTTTCTGAAATCTTTCAATTTTTGATGAATAGTGAAAAACACCGAGTTATTGGTTAAAACCGAATTTTTATTTAAATAATTAGTTGTTTTATTTAAATTTATTTTAGGTCAAAATAGATACATTACCTATATAAGTTTAATGTAATTCATTGGAGTCATTTTATAATAATTTCAGACATTTAAAAAATTTATTGAACTTTTTACCGTCTTTTACCCACCTCCTATGAGCTTTTACAAATTTGAAAAAACATAATTTCAACAATTTTGTGAGTTTAATTTCAAAAATAAGAGAGATATGGTTGATATTAGTATGTATTTTTTTGGTTCAATAAGATGAAAATAATTTTTGGTGAACTGTAACTTTTTACATTTATTTACCACAATTAAAAGTAAATAGGGTAATTAAGGGTAAATATGATATTATTATTACCCTAAAACATGTCCTAATTATATTGGATAAGTATAATAATACCAAAATACCATAGGAATTTAATATTATCCTTTAGGTCCACATGGATTAGATTATGACATTTATTATTATTTTATTTAAAGATGACTTAAAAGAGTTAAAATCAAATATTAATAACTAAAACATTTTTAATATAGGGTTATACATAAGATAAATTCTATTATAAATATTCATTAGAAATATAAAAAGATTTAACAGATAATGGTATTTTATTGATAATTTTTAGATATTAAATAATATAATTTACTTATGACACAATGGTGATGTAATAATTACTTTATTAATGAAATATTAATATAATTGAACTTATAAATACCTAAATAAATGTAATGTGAGAGTTTAAATGAATTCCACTAATTTTATAAGTTACAATGAAATGTTAGGGATTATTAAATGAATTTTTTTTGAAGTAATAATCTGTTTTAAATTTAACGAAAACACAATACAAAAGAGTGTTAAAATTGACATAAAAGACTTCTTAAAACAAATATTATATTAGTAATTGATATTCTATTCCTAAAAATCTAATGGTCAGTAAAATGACTTATATAAGGTTATATATATTAATAATTAACCACTTGTGGTTCTCATGGCGTGTTATAGTATGTTTATTAACCATATCATATAAAAATACAAAGAGACATGGAAAAAGTCAAAATATTTAACTAGGATTTAAATATAAATGATAGTGTTAATATGTTGACCTAAACCTATATAAAATCTATTTTTTGAATTTATTTCTACCCATCCACACCCTAGACTTGAAATAAGTCACTTTGTAGCCATTATAAACCGAATATGAATTTATTATAAAATAATATTTTATGTTTTTCCTAAGGTTCTCCTCACCCCTCTTATAAAAGAGAACTTCCCCTCCTGTCAAATTCACACCTTCAATGCCTGTTGGATTGGACAAACCCTACCCACATATCCTATAAGATTCCTTAAAATCATCCTAGAGGCCATTGTTTAGTTACAAATCCAGCATAAGGAGCCCATTTGATCAAATCAAAAAGGAGAACCCGAAGAAGAGGTAAATATTTCATCACCTCTTTCAAGTTCTTTTTTTCTTCCACTTCTTATTTCGTTGTTGTTTCCATTCTAAAATAATAACTCCAGTATCTTATTAATAATGTGATTTTATTATAAATATTTTAAACCCATATTCATTATTATATCCATCTTTTGAATGACATGTCACCATACGTGCATACGCACGACTTATCGTCTCCACGGTGTGGTGTAGTTGTTATTCAATACAATATTATTTGGATGTGTATAATAATGATATATAATTGATTTAAATAATAAATATAACAAGATAATGATTCTGTATATATTATGTACCATCCAATTATATAATATTTTAATATCAAAATAATGATATTGTCGCTCGTGCGTACGTTTTCTTTATTGTCTCCACGAATGTGATGAGATTCATTCCCCATCGTATCCAGTCAAGACTAATATTAACTTGATGATTACAAATAATGTTTATGGACTTGATATCATTATGAATATGAATTATATAAAAACTATCAATAACAAACATGTCTTATGTAATAAAACATATAAAAGAAAACGAGTAAGTGAACAACCGAAACGACGATAATACTTAAATATTATTAACAAAGCAATAATTGAAGATCATATATGATATCATATATATGTATATGATTATTGTATAATTAAATAAATATTATTTAACTATTATAAAAGAGTTTAACCTACCCTCGATCAGGGAAAAGTATATGGTAAGGCTTATTTCACAATCTATTCATTATCTGAGGTTGTTTATATGTAATTATCTACTAGGACCTCTTTATCCTCCACATCCATGTTTTTTAAAAATGTATTTGAAAACATTCTTACTATTTTATAGATTATGGTTTAAAGTAATTTATACGCTTCATTGAGATTTTATAAGATGTTTATAAAGGAATCTTTCTTTCATTTACCAAACAATGTCCTTTTTAACATTTTCAACAAAATTAAGGTAAGAGTGTATTTTTTTAACTTATAAGGTGGGTGCAGATATTTCCCATAATTTTAAAATTGTATAAGCTTCCCTTACAAGCTTATAAAAATATTTTCAAAGTAAATTTTTTCTTTTATAAATATGTATCTTTTAAATGATTTAAAAAAAGAGATATTTCTCTGAAATAGTTTTGATTTCATCTATATCAAAATCCTTTGATGGATTTTAATATTATTTGAAGTTGATTAATTATGTTACAAAACATTCATATTGTATTGAAGTATTTGTGAAATGTTTTACTATGGATGTGTTATTTTTGTATCATTCATGATTTATAGAAAAATTATTGACATTTTATATGCAGGTTTTAAAACGAATGTTTATGTTATGTTTAAACCTGTTCATATGAGGAATGAATTGGACTTAGTAAGTGACGGGTGGATCCCACTATAGCTCCTCGATGCATCAGTTTGTCTCATGAGACAAACTAGGGTCTTGGAACAAGTCCTTGACAAAATATTATTTGTAGTCTTGGAACAAGGCCTTGACTATGTGGTTATGAAAGTCTGGCATTATGTATTCCATCATTATGAAAGTGGTTATTGATATTGCATGTGATTATTATACTAGTAGAATATCTATGTGAATATGTCAATGGAATTATTTAATTTTCTTTTTTCCATATTATGTTGAAGTTCATGTTTAACAAGAATTATTTTCTATTATACATTGCCTTAAATGTTTATGCTTATTTATGAAAGTTTCTGATATATTGTGATCCTTACTAAGCATCTGAGCTCACCCTTTTCCAAATTTAATTTTTCCTTGGATGGAAAGAAGTATATTATGATTGACTTGATGGGTTAGTCTATGGGATCTCACTGTAGTCTTTGGAAACAATTTTTTTTAGTTTCCCATTTTATGATGTAATGAAATCATTATGAATGTATCTAGTGTTTAAAAGGATACTAAACTAATAAGTCATTCAAGACTTGAACTTTTGTGATCATGCCAATGTTATGTAATAATGCACCGACTCTAAGTAACTGGGGTTGGGGAATTACAATTACTTTTTATACCATGGATATTTTATCACAATTATATTCATATGATTACAATTATATTTATACCTCACATTATATATATATATATAATTAAAATATATGAAGTAAATAAAAGATCTCATTTTCAGAAAAATTATTAGTTGAGGATGGAGCACCTAGTGAGGTATTTACATTACTTCAATTGTTGATACACAGACACCCATACACAGAGATATATGTGTATAAAAATATATATATGTCCACAATGTCATTTTATATTCACGTAGTTGAAGGTATACACTCTATTGATGTTGGCCTAAAATGATTTATCTCACACCCAATTCAGACCACCATTGTTACATATGAATTTTAAATGTATGAAGGTGATTAAAAGGTAATGTATAGGAATTTGGGAACCTGAATTTCTATTCATTCATAGGATTTTTTTCATAGAAGATGACTATCTTAGTTCTTTGAAATATGTATAGTTTTTTTTTGGATTATTTTTGATTATTTTATATAACATGTATTGTATGAAACAATGTACACCAATTTTACTACCTAATTAAAATATTAAATCCATTATAATAATTGTGAATATGATTTGGTTAAAAAAATTAGATGTTTATTATTATACCCTACTTCCTCTATAGAATATTACTGGTCTAGTTGTATTGTTTGTTTTTCCACAATTCTATTTGTATATATTTTTCCATAAATTTATCTATTATTATTACATACTTATTGTTCACAACTCACTTAATGAGGGAATATTTTCACCAGATAGACATCGTATTCCCTCATTAATATTTGGTATAATATGGCATAAGGTTAGAAACACTTAAGGCCATGTCTAAAATCTTGCTCGAGGAACCCTTGAGTGGTATCTGGTTCTAGGACAACAACATGTTATAATATATTTTTGGTATCTAATAACTAATTTAATTATCTTTATTTCATATAGGTATTTAACTTTTAAGAGAAAAAGTATATAAATATTGTAATTGATGTCTGATTTTTGATTTTATCAAGATACCTAACATCCATCACCTCATATTGATCCATGGACCATCATAAATTGGTCTCCATAAATAGGGATAGTCTTGTATCAAAAATTATTTAAAATCTGACCCCAAGTTATCATTACCCTTTTAAAATAATGATAAATTTATATAAATACTAAAAAAACCATTCTTATAAACTCAGTGAAATAAGAATTCAGTTACATGACATGTATAAGTTGATAATACGCTCTAATGGATTCACATTCCACATACTAATGAGCATTCCCATTTAGTGAATAATATATGAAATTCCCCTTTTTGGGGGATAAATCATATCCAAATATAATTTATTGAGGTAATCTTACAATAACCTATATAATAACTATAATTCCATCCTTAAAAATGTATAATATATAGTATTTTTTCCTAAATAAATGTAAAATTACTATCAATACAGATAAATATACTAATGTTTTTTACCTTCTACCACAATATATTACACAAAATTAATGTTTATGGTAGTTCAACTATAGGGTTCTCAATATATGAGATCTATAAATTATCACTCTATACAAAAGTATTGGAAAAACTCATAGAAGAAACACAAAATGTGTCATAATTGATAATATATTTACCTTTCTTGGATCATGAAAGATATGAATCATTTTTAATGTTAGAACCACAAAAATTCATTAAATATAGTTTCATAGTAATTGGTCCACCATAAATTTGTCAGTTTCATCACAAGAACTACCAATGAAGAATAATAATTTGAATGAATCACCAATGAACACCCAAATTTGTAAGGAGAATATAGATCTTATGTACTTACAAAGATTTATCGTAAATGAATTTCTCAAGATCCACTAAAACCTCATCCTCTGATAAATCATGTCTAATTAGAAGCACCTCTTAAATACCAAGATGTGTATTAATGATACTTATATAATGTTGATGAACATAAATAATTATCATTATAATCTCTATATCCTGAACATTTATTTCCTCAATATTTTTTAGTATAGAATTATGTCTCGCACAAATTTCAAACAAAATTGTGTATTTTTGTATTGAATATATTATTCATGGGATATTTTAAAACTGTAGATACGTTCCATTGTGTAATTTTCCCTGACACTGAACTCTCTAATATAGATGAAACAAGTTGGTTATAATACCTCTAATACATCTCCCCATATATGAGAGAATTAAGACTAGGTGTGGGGTGTGATAATTATACTGGTGAGGCTATTCCCCGTGGTTATATATTTACAACATATCATAATAATCATGTATCAAATAACAAATAAATATCATAGTTTCTGAAATAATTTAAACAATAAGATATAATAGAAAAACTAAACAATAAAATACAGATAAATTGTCAAAATTAATAATAAATGAATAATAAAATGTATTTATAGAATGTAACTCAATTTTGATTTAGATGTAATACAAATAATATAATACAATACTAAAATAATTAATAAAAAATCTCTAATCTGGATCCACATATTGGTCCCCTTTTCAAATTCTATCCCATCCATCAATCATCAGTAATCAACATGGGCATATTCCCTTGTCAAAACGTTAATACAATTAATATTAATAGGTCTCAAATGAAATCCTAAGCAGGGAGTGTGTATCACTATGTAGGTCAAAACCACCATGTCTAAACATAACGTTAGTAATAACAAGTGCATGTGATTATGCAATAAATAAGTTTGTAAATTAATTAAATAATTAAATTAATACCACATCAACCGACTTCATCACCATGATAGAATATAATTGATCTTATCTCACATCCATTACAACCAAAACATTATAATAATGATAAAACATAACCTTCCTTGGTGACATATCATAATTTATCTAATCATGTATAATAACGATGGTAGAAATAACCACATAATCGAGTTATAAATGAGAAAAATATAAGTTCAAAACCCCACTATATAAGAATTTTATTATTTAAATGTGGATGATATTAGTATATAATCATTTTGAAATATATTAGGGATAATCCTGGTATATGCGAAATTCAGAATGTGTCACTTGGAATAGTAAGCTATATAATAATTTCATCATGTCTGAGGGAATATCCTAGTATATAACCATTTTATAATTTCCGCATGTGAACTGGACCAAATAACTATATATGAATTATATAATTTAAAACAAACTACAAGATATAGAAATAATGAAATCTTAGTTGAACATCAAAATTATTAATGGTTAATTATTGAAATTTTAATTTATCCATTAGTTACATATTTCATGTTTCATTTGATATTAAAAAAATAATATTTCTGTCTCTTTAACTATCAAACCAATCCAATGTGATTGTATATTAACAAATCATTATTTTCTCATTTCATTTTGATTATACATTAACCCATTAATAAATTCATTTATAAATAATATTTCACTTCCCCAAATGGTATCCACTTGCTAGGTAAATAATCAATTTCATCAAAATTGACTCTAGAATAATCCAATTCACCTTTTAATTAATTTAAGAACAATTCATGCAGATAAAACTAAAATATTTTAAATATTTCCATATAAATAGACCACAAGGTTATGATTTAGAGCACCTAACATTATGTGATAATCTTCAAATGATTATAGTAGGATCTTTAATAAGAATGGAGATGAATATGATCAGAAGAAGGATCCTAGATCACAATCAATCAAGATCAAAACCCCAAACAAACCATGGTCAATATATTACACCGCGTTGACCAAAGAAGAAAGGTAGATAAGGGAAAATAGAAGAAAGACATCTTTCATGGCACAAATGTGTGATCAATATGTTCATAATCAAGATAAGAACACAAACATTTCATTGAAGATGACATAGGGTTGAGAGGTGGGAGATGCATGTGAGGGAATATGATTAATATCTTATAGGGAAACTTCTAAATACGTACTTGTGATATTACATAGAGATTAATTAAATTCCATGATGTTAAATTCATTGTAGATAGATATACCAAAAAAACATCACCATGGGTAACTTTTTAAACATCCTATAAATTACATTACGTTTAATACCTTCAAAGCTAGTAATAATATCATGTGATAAATAAGGCTCACAACTTGTTTCAGGAAACAATTATATGTTGTTTAAAATCATTACTCGGAGTTCAATTTCTATACCGAAAGCTATCAAATTTTCACCTCAAAAGAATCAAAACAAATCCGAAGACACCCAAGTCATGGAAATCCATCCCATACAAATTTCAAATATTTATTCGAAGACTCAATTAATTTGAAAAAACATATCAGACCTGCTCCCCTAGGTTTCCCCACTATAGGGAATCAAATAACATGATTGGACACTCCCGTCTCATACCAGACTCCCTCTCCCATGTATCATCTAAAACTCACCAATGTTTTGAATATAATCGATGAAATGGAATCACCCTACCTTGAAGATACATCTAACTACTTTTTACAATAAATATCAGATTCTCCTTGAAGGACACATCAACACTGTGATCAATTGCTAAATCATCTATCAATGATAAATGTTCGAATACAATATTCAATTCCATGACATGTGAAACACATAATTAAAAGAACTATTTAATTTTGGAAGGGATAATCAATACTCCATTAGAGTGACCATGTCCAATATCTCACATGTCTTAGAAAAATTAGTATCTGTCTTTTCCTATTTTCATATATGACATTTCCCCAACCTAGACGACACCTGAGGGAGAACACAAAAACCATCATCAAACTCTTGATGCCATATATAATGATATGTGTATGATTTATACATACTCCTTATGTTCATCAACTACTGTCTGATCAACAATACATTTGTGGACATCTTCTGCACAAGAATAGAACCAACTAATGTTGATTCACATACCGCAAACCAAAAAAGAGATGAATGAAACAGCCTTGAAAAATAATAATTAAAAGGATCTAGATGGATTGACTCTTGGAAGAAGTTATTATATAGAAAGTCCACGAGTTTCACTTGATCCTCCCACAAACCACGGAAATCCAAAACATTTTTTCATAAAATACCATCTTGATATGGAATAATTCACTCAAATTGAACATAAATCAACGAATGATAATCCATATTCAAAATAAAAATATATCATATATACATTTGAATACCATTTTATAATCATGATTTGAACAATTATCTATATCTTCAATGATTCCCCTCAAAACACTATGTAGTCAATGTATCTCACACAAGTAATGACTGCCCAAATTATTATCTTTGAATGTATCCCAAATTTAAAATAAGTGGGAACCTTTCATAAGTCAATCCAAAATGACATATTCAACATTATTCTTATGGGGTTTCTAAGTTAAACCCATCAAAATATTTATAGTTCCATTATTCCATTTTCAATAACAAAAGGGAAAAGCATGTATAAGCCTGATTTCCTTTTATGCTTGTCTTTAACAAGCTAGTTTGTGAAACATCTATCCACACATCCTTCCATGTCCATATTCATTCCTGATGACCTGTAATTTATATATGAGATCATGATATATATTTTTTCAAAACAGGATGTACCACTCATCTAAATGCAGGAATCTCTCTCATAAAATACCCGTGAAAGCTGTAGAAACCCATAATAGGCCATCGAAAAGAAAGGAATTGAAATTTAAAAACACAATACGATATTGTATCCACACAAAATAATCTATTAGTTATAATCCCTCAATAATATATAACTTCTCAGTCAGGATCTGGACCAAAATCACAGGTAAAACAAACGCTGAAGTTAGATCTACATGACCCTGAGAGTCCTAATCATATAGATTCTTATTTGAAAAGAGTACGCTCGTCTACCACTTATTTCAATACTCTCATAATTCCCTCAAATATGAATTTTATCTCACTGAATAATCAATTAAATTTCCGTTTGATTATCTATAAGACATCTCAATGTTGAAATTTTTCATATACTCAGTCGGCCTCCTCTTCCAACGGTTTAGGTCTTACTAGGAAAAAATTTACATGAGGCTATTATGTTTCATGTATACTAAAAACATATCACCCATGGGATAATTTCCACATCATTTTATTGAAGGTAGCACTACATCTAAAACTATATCATGACTTAGATAATTCTTCTCATGCAGTCTCAACTGTAGGGATCGATAAGAAACTACTCAATCCTCCTACATCATAACTCCTCTATGGTAATCACTAGGTCTGTCATAGTTTACAATTTATGATTTACCCCACAATGGTAAAGTGATGATTGGTTATAAATTCATCAATTATTTTAGATCCTAAAATGATCCATCACAAGAATTAGTGCAAACATACTTCACCCCTTTCATTGTTAGTCGTCAAATTAGTGATACAAAATAAGAAATGTCCGGGAAAAAGTTCCAATAAAACCAACATAACATTGAAATAATAAAATATCAAATACATCAATGGTATTATCCCATAATACACCAACTATAATTTTTATAGGTCCACTAACACTCCAACCATTTATATGACATTTCACAACAAGATAACATTGTCAAACCAAACGCATCATTTGTTTAGCTTGGTCCGATGTCGATTCTCTCTTAACGTACACAGAACATGGTCAAGAAGATGGGTATGATCATCTGGTGACTGGGATACGCTAATATGTATTTGATAAAAACTAAAAAAAATTGGTTATAAATGGAATAAAGAATCCATTCATCAAGGCCATGAATACTTACAATGTGTTAGTCACACAAAATCACAAAACTACGAAATCATATATGGAATACCTACTCTTAAGACCTATTTGGGTTATGTCTGATGGTTTAACAGTAAAATAATTTTATCCTAATCTCAAATCAATTTGGAAAAATATCTTACCACCTCTAAAATAATCAATGATATCATTGATTCACATAAGAGGGAAGAGGTTCTTAATCATGATTTGGTGAAATCTCCAATAATCAACAATTGAGTATAATGAACTACAATATTTATTTCTGAAGAATGTTGAATATCTACAAGGATATGTACAAGGACCTATGAAACTGTTCTATTCCAGATCATCTAACTAAAATTAAAAATCATGGAGATCTCTTAGTGCCATTCTATTGATGGGATTAAAACAAGATCTATTATAAACACACACTCAATAGTAAACTAAATATCTAGATTGAATGGTAATCCATAGAACTCATCCAGAAAGTCATCCTAAAAAACTATATCAATTGTGGAAAGGAATCCGGATTCATTACACCGTTATCTATAGCCAAAACAACAATATATGCCATGGGAAAATCCAATCTACATTATATTATCCCTACATGGCTAGGCTGAAGATTCCAGTAAGATGGATGAGAATTTCTTCTACATTTCAGAGGTAGAAAGATTACTCATTTCCATTAATAATCTATATGAAACTAATATTTAATGAAGGAATCTTTTACATGAATCTAATAGAAGACAATAATTTCAAAAACATTGTTCCAAAAAGATATTTGAACCACAAATATCGAGAGATCACACTATACTAAATTTGATAATATCAGACTGAAATCATAGTGGTGTGTTGATGGTCAAAACAAAATCTAATATTTCCACATACAAGCCCAAAAATTGATAAATTAATAGATAATTTTTTTTGATTCACATGTATCAAAAAAACATAAGATATGGTATATGATAGGGGAATAATAACCATGAATGTTGGTTATACATCCACACTAGATAGAGTAGTCTTCATAATATACACATTACCGGCCCATTTACCCATGGCTCTAGCCTAACTCCCTTGAGATATACACTCTACCAAGTACAATCATTCTAACCCTGCGGTACCATGTCCCTTACCTTGACTAGAATTTCCAATTGATCTCTTTCTACAAATCATCAGAGGGGTAGGTGAGTCCTTTATAGACTCTAGTATATTCCATGATCCCCTAATGCAACTATATTATTGAATTACCTTACAAAACCTCTCTATGAGTAACAATCTACCATAACGATGACACTCCAAACTTGGTTATGGAAAAGAAGGCCATTTTAGGCCCAATATTCCACACTAATATAAGTAAAATGGAAGACATTACATACATGGATTCCCATTGAAATGAAATCTATAAAAACTGTTACCTTGGTGAAAACTATGATAGTGAAAATTCTTTCTACTTGAAGAAGGGTTATCAATTTTTTCATTTGAAATAGCTTGATATCTGATCTAGGAATCTATATATTTAATTATGTGATGATTTACTATTTTATCATACATGAAATACTAAAAAGGTAGGACACATTCACCTATAACCTAATCTTATCGTGAATACCCTCGTGGAAATGATCATCCCTAGAGATCTCATCACATTCTGATGATTCCATAATCCACAGAATGTGAGTGAAATTTTCAATATAGTCTTGCACTAGCATGCCCTCCTCTATTATGTGCACAAACTCACGATCCTTATCATCCCACAAATTCATAGTATAAAATTTCTTAGGAACATCGTATTTATGTACTTCAATGATGACTCCCCATCCTACCCTGCTTACTCCTGAATGTCCTACCAATACTTGGTCGGAATACAGAGTTTATACGCATCAATATTAACCCTTCTGTCTATATGTGGCTATAGATTATTAAATATCATATGTTCTGACAATATAGAGAACCCGAATTCCTAGGGACCTCCCTCCCTAGTTAATTTAGGTATATGATGTAGTTGGAACACAATCATCAGCTGAGACATTGAAGGAATGATACAAACTACCACCATCTCTATGGACCGTATAACCCTTAGGATGGTATCATGAAGATGGCCTACCATAAGAAACTATAGATGTAAAAAAAGTTATATTTTTTCTATATAAGTATAATTATGATATCCAATCTAATAATTCTCATGTTGTAGATGACAAGGAGTTGTTTCTTCATCAAGAATAACACACTACTTTGAAAACTATATATAATAATTATTTTATCCGCAATAATTGACAAAAGTGGAGAACCGTTAACTCATGGTTACTCTAAACAAGGCATAGAAGTATTTTAGCATGACATAAAAGTTTATTTATTCCATTTCATAGATATAACAATTAATATGATATCATATTTCAATAGGAATGTATATATTACATGAAATAATTATTTCCCAATCGTGAATATTTCATGTCAACATATATCCCCATGTGCCTATAATGATGCATGTATAATCATCTCATGTCGTACTGATCCATGAGTATAATTCTCAAGATCCTATAACATCATAAATATAAAACCTAACACAAAATGTAAATCACTCAAAATTAAATAAGATCAACTATAACAAACTAGTATTATAAACAAAAATCCAATAATGGGCCCTCAGATTTCCCCTTGTACATGGGTAAGCTACTCTCATTCACAAGACCATTACCATGTCCCAAAAAACAAAGTATCATTTCTACCTTTACAAATTATTTTTCAAATACAAAATCATATCTGGTGATTGAACTTTGTAACATTCAACAATCCAACACTCTCTCATGAGGCCTTAACGTGTTTCTTATGAGACATCATTCCGGCCGACCACCATACGCCAGATATTCATGACATGTATTGACAGTGTGATTAGTATTTTGGAGAGACTATAATCCATATATATAGAGTTTTGACATAGGGGACTATAAATTTAACAATTAATAAATAAATAACATACTAGTGAAAAATAATGGAGATGACACAGAATAAAAATAAAAAAAAATAAAAAATAACTGAATAATATAATAAATAATAAATGAATACTTTAACGTCATTCTAGTATTTAAATAAATTTTACTCTTGGATAAATATATATAACAGGATATAAAACACAACTAAACACTCAAAATTCTTGGGTCTCGAACCCCATGTAAGTCCCCACCCAAAAAAACTATCCCATCCATAAAGTGAAAATCAATAATAAGGTACTTTTACCTATTCCAAACCTACATCAATGTAATCTACTCAAGTACTATACAACACACCCAGTAGGGTGTGAGTATAACTCAATGAGTCAAAGCCACCATGTCTATCCATTAGTAGTCTTATAATAAGTGGATGTAATAATTCAATAAACTAATGTATTAATAAATTAACCATCTAAATTAATAACACATAATCCTGCTTCCAAAAATTTATAGAAAATCTCAAATCATTTACCAAATGATTAAAATCATAACTATATAACCATGGTAAGAAATAACCTACCATGGTGCCATGCCATAATTTATATAAGCATATATGACAATCTTGAAAACAAAAACCTTATAAACAAGGTAGATATCACAAAACAAACTGCTTCAACGCCCACTATATAATATTTTATTAATTTAATATGGGTCAATCGCAGTATATAATCACTTAAGAATGTTTTAGGTGTAGGCTTGGTATATAATCATTTTATCATGTGTTAGTGGAAATATCCTTATATACAAACATTTCATCATGTATCAGGTAAAATTTGTGTATATAACCATGCCAACGTGTCATAGAGAAAATCAATATTCACCACGATATCAACTTATGAATTTGGAAAACACTGTATATAAGAATTATATCATATAAATCACAATGCATGTAATAAAAATAGGGATATATTATATCACATCACAAGTAACAAGGGTAAATTATTGAAATTACCTTTTATTATTGAATTACACATTTCATTTATCATGTGGTCAAAAATCAGTACCATTTCAGTCTCCTAAAATTATCGGCAAGCCCATTGTGAATTTATGTTAAACAATCACCCAAATCACATTCCATAATAAACTCACATTAGTAAATTAATAAATTCATTTAAATAAAAAGGATCATTTCCCTGAACTATATCCATGAGCCATTCAATCACCAACTAGATATAAAGGGACTCCAAGAAATATTCCAATTCAAAATTTAAATAATTTAGGGGCACACTATGTTGGTAAAATTATATATTTGAAAATATTTTCTATTAAATATACCATAATGTTATGTTTTACACCCATACCATTAACTAACAATCAACGAATACATATAGTATGATCCTCTATAAGAAAAAAGGAAAATATTATCAAAATAAGGGTCTTATATCACAAACATTCAGGGAAAAACCCAAATAAGAGGGTCAACATATTCCTCAAAAGTTACTGGATAATAATGGGTTATGAGGGGAAACAGATGAAAAACACTTATAAGGGATCATATGCATTATCCAGATGTCTAGAATGTAGATAGGTTCTCCAAAAGCATCTAGAAGCTACACTAGGGTAAATTGAAGGAAGTTTCATGCAAGGTAATAATATGAATATCAAGAATGTCACCATATAAAAACCTTCTCAGTAAATTACATTGAGTATAATTCAGTTACACATCATGCATTCATTTTTACAGGGATATGATGAAAAATGTGTCGCCTCCCTTTATTCTTACCACTAACAAAACATTACACAATATGTAATTCCATAATGAATTAAATTTATTTCACGTCATGATATAGGCTCATGGAATGTTCTTATTTACAATTACATTTCTTGTGACCTCATTACATGATGTGTAATTTCTCGGAATAAATATTTCTCCCTATTTTCCATGGAATGAGACTGAACCACATCTTGACCCATCCACAACATGGAAAACCCTAATAAACCCATCTAATAGATTTAAACCTTGACTCCATTCATAAAAAATATACATCAGTGAATATATGAACATCTTCCCCATAAAATGCTCCATTTCATTGACCACACTCATCCATGAAGACTCAAATGAAAAAATCAAGGAGGGATGTAAATAGTAATATATGAGATCCTTCAATTAGGATAAATGGAAGATCCAGAATGTTATATATAACGCACTAACCTCTAAATTCCCTATTTGGTATTTCCTTTACACATAAACATTTTTGATTACATATAAAACACATCTCCATATTTTATTTCTTTATGTCTCCCCTTAATTAATCAAATATTTCATTTATAAATGAAAGGGGATATTTATCATTAACAATAATAAAATACATGTACATATAATAAAATAATTATAGAAAGATTTAATTTCCAATATTGGTGAACACTATTAGAGAAATATAATGATAATAACATATATTATTATACACCTTCAATTAAAGGTCTTCATATTGAATCTTCATCTCCTTCGGTTTTATAATTCTATAAGAGTGGTGGGTATTAACATGGTCAACATACCTGGAAAGTGGTCATCTAGAAAATATATTCCTCTCTCTCTTTGGAGGGAATCCTAAAAAATAATATTGTAATTTTTTTAGTTATTTCTGTAACACTATAAATATTTGTTAAAATAATTTTTAAATTAAAATGTATGTTTTCTTTACATTTTTTTATATGAATCCCCGAGTCTATGTGAATAACTATATATAAAACTATTATAAAAAATATGTTAAATTAAATGTGTTTAAGAAAATTAAACATATTGTTGAAATTTTGTTTAATGGTATCAATTAATATAAATTTATTGAATTTTTGTTTTATAAATAAGTACTAAATTATCTGTAAAATCATTTTTTGCTTAAAAAATTAGCTTTCTTCAAAAATAATATTCTTTTCATTTTAAACAATTTTTTTTATATTATAAAATTTTTATGTAGTTTTCCTTCATTTAATTAATATAAGATTTTCAATGATAATTTTTCTATTATATTACCTTTAATGTTTATGATTTTTCTAAATTGAAATATTTTATAGTGAATTTTGAAAAATAATGATTTTTGTAAAACATAGAAATTATTTTATTGTAAGATTAGAATTATTGTATGAATATTATGATAATGTAACCTAATTATAATTTAATAATATATAAAATTGTTAATTTTATACTAATCATTATTATAATATATTAAAGTATAATATTTTTCATTACAACACATTTTTAAAAATATATATATATATATAAACATAATATGTTTTTATCTTAATAAATAAAATTAATATAAATATATTAACTGTTTTAATGAAGTTTATATCTAAAATATTTATTAATATATTTTAACATTCATTTTATGGTTTATACATGGAATATAATATGTGTAGACTACGATTTAGGGTTAATGATTCTTTTTTAAATTCAGTTTTTGTTGTAGGATACAGACATGTAAAAAATTAAATTTTGTGAATTATATTAAATTAATCCAGTTAAATGTAATAAATATTTATAATAATTATAACTATTATAATTTAATTTGGTAAACTGAATATTTTTTCATAGATAATAATAAAAGTAAAAATAAATTATTAATAAATGTCAAGGTGAAAAAAGGTTTTATAGTGGGTTAAACAATGGAAGAGAGGCCAAATATCAATTATCACCACTATAATTCTCATTTTTTGATGGTATTTATGCCTTATATTATAATTAAATATAATATATATCCATTTTGATACACTATATAAGGTGTTCTTCATTATATAAATGAAATATTTTATGAAGTTCCATGTATGTCCCTCCCCTCGCGTATAAAAGGGAACCTCCCATCCTCCCTCATTCACAATACTATATCATTATAGATAATAAAATACCCAATAAATATATATTATATAATCCTTTCATTAAAAATAAATATTCTATTATTCTCTTAATACCAATTTTCAAGGCTTTAGGTTTATGCTAAAGAGGGAATCTCAAAGAAGAGTTATAAATCCAAACAATGTTCTTTCAATTTTTTACACTTATTTTTGGTAAACCATTCATATTTTAAATAATATGATGAAATTAATATCCTTAATATACTAAAATGTTAATATTTTTATTTCAGAAACATCCCCACCCCCTTCTTGGACAAATTTTAAATAAATGTTACACTGATTCATATGTGTGTTCTACTACCTATGTACATCGATACAATTCATTTTCCATAGTCATCATTCCTGAGTGGTCAGAATGAGGTATTGAATATTTATATATGATATTTATAACATTATTATTATTATTATTTAAATATTATAAATTATATTATTTCTTACATTCATATCCAATGGAATGATATAATCTTGCTTATGCATATATGTGGACTTGCACCTTTGTAAAGCAATGTGATTTTTTTATCATTTACACATGACATGGACGGTTACAAGTATAAATATAATTTAAATATATGTTATTCATAATATAATAATTATTTTGTAATAATTATTTTTTATTGCGCATTTTTTATTTCGTCTATTGGAAAACGGTGACATCGCTAGTGTGTATATACAAATTATCGTCTCCACGAAGTGATGCAATTCACTATTTATAACCACATTATAATAATGGTCAAAAATTCATATATAATTATTATATATGATAGTTATATAATTTTTTAAAATATATATATGGTGGAACAATGCTGAAATTTAATAGAACCCAACTCCCAAACTGAAACATAAATGAAAAATGAACCAATTAACACATAAAATGACATATATAATAGTGAATTATTAATAAACTACTGATGAAATAAAATAATTAGTTATTACATGATAATGAATGTATGGATATTATTTTGGTATAAAATTATAATAAAATTATATTTATTATAAAAGCTTTTATAGGTCATGCAATTTATGTCGGATCTATGTAACATTTTCTTTGTCACATTTTAAAATTTATCACAAATGTTTTTTATTATGAAAAACCATTTATTTTATTTAGTTTGATTAAATACCAATGATATATTTTTTAATATTTAAACAATTATATTTTTTATGTTCAATATCATGATATTTATTTACATGGACTTATTTTGAAAAAAATGATTTCTTTATGTTTTTTTCATCTCAATTTCTATTCATCAACAAAATTTTTATTATTACGAACTAACTTATTATTTCTATATTGTATATAATTCCAAATATATAATTTTTGAATATTATATTATTTAATTCATTTATTTTATATACAATTTTAATTTTCAATAAATCCTTGAGATTCATTTCAAATAATTCTATTGTCATTCAGTTTCTTCATCCCAATTTAGTTTTGTCCATAAATAATTGATGTTATGCACATAACTTAATTTAGTATGTGTATATTCTACCCCATTAGTTTTTTATATCATTAATATCATTATTTTCATTGTATTTAAATTTTAATTTTATTTTCTTTATTACATGTTGGCTATGATTCAAATGTATCCACAATTATAAGTGTTTTATGTTTTAATATTCTTATTAAAAAGCATAGTTTATGATTAAATTTTTTGATAAAAAGAAAATTGAATATATCTCTCATAATTCATATGAATTTAGTTTTAATCGATTTATATATTCTTATTTAATGTTTTATTTCAATTTTTCTATGATTAATTTGTTATGAATCCAAAATAATGTTATTAATGAAAACAAACAATATTTCTCTCCTCGATCACTAATCTTTTCATACGCATCAATAATTTATTACAAAAAATATTAAATATAGTTTATATTATTATATAAATATTATTTATTGTAATTAAGAAATATATTTTAATTTATTTTCATTGTTTTCAATGGAATTTATGTATTGTCTTCAAAATGTTTTAGTTTTATATTTTCAAAGAAATTGTGATTTTTTTGTTTTAAATAACACTGCATGAATGGATTTATTTGAAACCATTAATACTATTTTATTACAATACTCAATTTTATTTTTACATTTTTGTTTCCAAATAAAATATTTTCTACAATATTTAATAATTTTAAATATTTTAAATAATATATTTTAAAATGAAATGGGATTTTCCTCAATAAATTTTTTGGTCATCATTTAATGATATTTTTATCTATAAAATTCTCATTTCATGTTCCTTTGGATTCATTGGGGAAATGATCCCTTTTCACCATATTAATTCCTTATGTAGATAGTTTATTATTTTGATGAGGAAATGATTATGAAACAATTATTATTTCACTAGGATATTATTTGATGATACAATTAATGTGTTATGATTTTATAGAACACATATCTATGATCGTCATTATGAGATGGGGTGGAAGAAAATTATATTTCATTCAATTAACATCATTAATATGGATATATAATAATATAATATGGATTAAAATGTGGAGAGACCCTATTATAGTAAGTAGTCTTTTCCAATAAAACATTATTTGTAGTGAACATTTGGTAAAGAAATTATGAACCATGTGTGAACCCAATCTTATGTGATAGTGATGGTTGTGATCCCTAAATAATGATTTTTTTTTATATTCATATGTGGATGAAAAAAATACTTCATATGAATATAATATGTTATCAATATTCATGATTTCTAATTATTGATTCGATACTCGTATGTATTCTGACATTTAATTAATAAGACAATATATCATGTTTCCTGATTATGATCTATCAATTTAAAGGTATCATTTTCTATTTTTATTATCATGTTATCATAAATAAATTCATTCCTTATTATAACTTAGATTAACTTATTGATATCTAACATGCTACAACATACTGATCATCTGTGTTCACCCATTTTTATGTTCCACTTCCATAGGTTATTGAGATTCATTATAATTATGTTATTTATAAGAAAGGTGATTGCTGGGAAGAACATAATGTAAAATTATGTAGAACATTTATTTAATAAAAATTATTTATCCATGTTTCCAATTAACCTAATACTTTGTATTATTTTCTTTGGATCATAATGTAAGGTATTTGATAATCTAATGCTATGATAAATTAATTTTAATGAAATTTTGGTTGCCTATAGTTGGTATAAAATAAATATTTAGTGTCATTTGTAATCAAGGATGATGAAACATTAGTGATTACCATTATGATAATATTATTTATAGGATAACATCTTAATGTATTTTTATGTTATAGATTTTGTGGTTTTCTATGAATAACATCTTTTTCATTATAATATAAGTTGATAAAGTGTGGGAATAGATACATCTGAGGGTAATAAATTTAAAAGAGTTGGTTGCTTATATCTTGAACATCATTATAATGAATAATGAATGGGTCTTTACTATGAACCATGTTTTACACTCCCATTTAATATTCTTATTTAAACTCAAATTTTCATTATGGGCCATTATGAAGGATATGGATAGATAAAGAAAATAACCTCAGATAAATATAAAGATTAATCATTTGAGAAGAAGTAAAAATGGTTTCGGTGATGTCTTAATAAGTAATCATTACTTGATGGTTAAAAATTGCTATTTTTACAACATGATTTTTATTCTAGTGAATGTTTAGAACTATGAGGAGTCCTGTCAACACTTAATGTTTTTAATGATTCATTTTTTATAATCATGAGTATCTTTATGGGATCTGATATCGAATGAGAAATAATATAATTATTCATATCATCATTGTTTATTATATTATATCAATATAAATATAGGTGGGTTTCTAAATGAACTAATAAATTGAATGATCGAGTTTTATGAAGATCATAGGGGAATGA
The DNA here is from genome assembly GCA_963277665.1 of Viscum album. Taxonomy (NCBI): domain Eukaryota; kingdom Viridiplantae; phylum Streptophyta; class Magnoliopsida; order Santalales; family Viscaceae; genus Viscum; species Viscum album. The sequence continues at coordinate 155,854,810 of OY728153.1, forward strand.
AGATTCATATTCTTACATAAATAGACTGTGGGAATAAGAACCCTAGATGATTTATCAATGGAATTATATGGTTTTTTCTAGGTGAAAAATAATTATATAGAGAAAATAATTTTGTAGGAATATTGAAAAATACTCAATAGAAATGAATAATGGTTTTTATAAGGTATCAACTAAGGATGAATTCATTATGTGTGGTCAATGTTGTAATTATTAAAAGTTATATACTAAGAGGGGTGTTAGATAATAAAATTAGAATGGTTGTATGAGTAATGGTTTTACATTTTAGTATGAAGAGAATATGAATGAAAAATGATTTAAAGGTAGTATTAAAAAGACAAATGATGAATTATATTGTAAAAGAATAATATTGATGATATTATAGTTATAAAAAATTGAATCATCTGAATATTTTTTCATGATAGTTTTTTAGGATTTGATTAGATATGTTTAATGGTAATGATAAACTATAAATGTGATAGAGTGGTATTATGATATTATCGAATATACATAATTTAGGGATAGATAACGCATAATATGTTTCTAAGCTTGAGATATTAATGATTTGCTGGTATAATGATACTTTTGAAATTCATAATATAATATGCATAGTATTTTAGAATAGTAAATTTATTATTGATTTATGGAAAATCGATTTAAATCAACCTTAATTATTTTCATATAATTTTTGCTTAAATGAAATATATTTTATAGATTATTTTTTTATTTGAGGAATAATTATAGTGTTAATTTTTTGTAGTAGAAGATGTTTTTCACAGATTTTTAAAGTTGATTAAAGTTACAAAAATGTTTTAATATAATATATGATCAAGGTATTCACATGATTGGTTTGTGAAATTAAAATCAATGTATTGTTGTTTGTGTATTAATTTTAATATTATTTTTGATAATTTAGCGATGTTTTTATAAATTCAATAGTTTTGAAATTGTTCACACATATTTTCATTGAGTGTTAAGTTTAAAACATTTCGGAATGATTTATTTTTATGATTGGGTTTTAATGTACAGGTTAAATAGATTTATATAATATTCCTTTATATAGATTCATACAATTACTTTATTACTTCTGGTCATAATGTTTTTTGTAATTTTGTAGGGACATATGTAATGACATGTATTTCATTAATAGTTCTTATTATTGGTTAAAATATAATTTGATTTCTTTCGAAAAAAGGGATTAATTCTACCCTCTCAAATTTACACAGATACTTAGAAACATCCCCTGAAATACTCTCAAATTTATAGTACTATATGACCCTTGAATGGCCTTTATTCCCATGTCACCAAATGTTATCCTAATCCCTTCATTTTAAATGATACATTCATTAAAAATTTCAATGTCCTAAAGAAGGTTTACATAATCAATATCCTTTAATTCTTAAACAGTAATTTGCCAAAGTAAAATACATAAATTATAATAATGACCTTAATATTATTATTATTCAAAATATTGATACATTAATGTTAAAATATTTATTTATTCCATTCCATCTTCAATAAAAAAAATTAATATAGATCATTGTTGATGTAGACTAACTCAACCAAGAAGTGACAACTTATGTTTTTCACCATTTTACTTATTTACAAGATATAATGACTAACGTGAAAAATAAATTTATCATAAATAATACAATTAGAATAATTTATAGATAAATAAAAATCAATATTCATTCCCTCTCATTAATTATTAAATGAAAATGTTAACCATGTGTTTTTCATATTGGTTCTTATAAAAAATGTATTTTCATTTTCATATAAATTTTAATTCATTATTAAAACCATTAAAATATATTAGTTTAAAAAATAAGTACATCTTAATAACATAATTATTATTCTTATATAATGATATTTTTCCAAATATATAATTTCATTTCAGTAATCACTCATCTAGGTATAGTGTGTCCTTTATTATGTTGGTCTAACCAATTACATGAGAAATGATATAAAAATATATCATGGATAACAATATGAACCTCAATAATAAAATTATTCTTTTATAATATTAAAAAAATAAATTTTATATATTTTTTAAATGTTCCATTTAGTAATAGACATGTTACTAAAATATCGTCTTTGATCGCTATCATTTTGTAATTAAGTTAAAATTAAATCACACTTCATGTAAAATATTAGAATCAATGATTTAATTAGATAGGACATATTTATATCAGGATATATTATCAATTTTATTACCTTAAAGGATCTATCATAAATAAACTTGTAATCAATGTATGTGTACTAATATTAGTATTATAAAAAATGCATGAACCTATAAATGTTACTAACTCCACATATTAAGAAAAATATTTTATAACATAGAAATTTATTCATTATATATAATTATAAATGACATATGTAAAATGAATTGTATATGAATAATTTTCTATAAAATATTATTCATATACCAATTTTTTTCATATAAATGTATAGAGTGCATTGGAAAATGTGGGGAAACAAGGTAGGGGATCCTTTATCTCATTTTCCAATCTATGAGGTAGGTTTTATATATAACACCAACATTTAAATTATATAGTTTATTCTCGTAACCATAGAGATAAATTATAATTATAAACCTTTATTTTATTATATCAAAATTTCTATGTCCTGGTATCCCTCATAGTATCATTTTACTTTAATGATATTTTTAAAATAAAAGGATTAATTATATCAAAATTAATTTCAGGAATAATATTTATGTTTAGGTTCCTAAAAATTATTTGATATGGTTTTCTTAATATAAAAAAGTATTCATAGTTGTACTAATATAATTCATGGGTTTTAAGACACATATATTTTCTTTTCACTAAATGGGGTTTGATTCCAAATATTCAAATTTTTAATGGTTCAATATTAACTCAACTCATTTCATTCAGTTATAATGACTCTTCTTGAATTTCATTATTCCAAGATTACTTACATCCCCCACATAATTTATTTTATTGTAATTTTTCATTATAATTGAATAAAATTTCAATTTATATATATTTATATATATATATATATATCACTCCTCATTTTATTTATTCCCCATAAAAGTGTTACATTCTTAAAAATACTTCTTATCCTTCCCAAGATAGCTCTTTATCTCCCATTTCATTTTATATGTATAATTCAAAACCTTTTAATACTAAATTTATTCTATAATAAAATGAAATTTTATTACATTTAGGTTATTTATATCATTTAATTTTAGAATAAATTCTTAATATTAATTTTTTAATGTATTTGGTTTTATGATAGGAATTTTCATCAATATTACCAACTTCTTAATGAATGTTTTTGAAATAATATTTCTCTATAAATATTGTTTTTAAAAAACCAGCATTTTTTATAAGTGACAATTTATAAAAAATCATCAATATTACACTTTTCATTTTAATTAATCCCTTTTGAGGAGTTCTTAATGGTTTTAATAAGCTGATATACCAGCTTATTTTAAATGTAATTTATTTAAGCAGTTTAAAATGGTAATTTACATATATGATAATATCTTTAATACACATTATGATCCACTATGGATATTTTAATCAAAAATACAAATTTATTTTCTGGATGTCTTATGGAATGTTGTAGGAATGTTTTTTTATGAAACTCTCCTCTTTTCCAAAGGTAAATTAAGTGATATTTGAAGAAATAATTTTTTCTTGTTTTAATATAATGTATATTGATACAGGATTATGATGTGATGAGTGGGATACTATAGATCTATCCATTTAATTGGTTATGGATTTATATATCAGGAAACAAGGATATTATGCTTGCATATTTTTTGGTTTATAACATGTAGTATGTTCATTTCATTTATTTAAAAAATGATGTGTGGGTAGTGAGAATACCAATTTGGGATATAATAAACCACAATAGGGGGTTTAATTGGAGTTACATATGTTTTACCCTTTTATTAATTTATCCATTTTACTATTTAGACATGTCAGGATAGTGATTCTTTTATTGTCTTTTAAATAACATATTCTTATACATTGAAGAAGATACAGGATAACATGTGATATGTATTAAATGTTCACAACTCTATTAGAGTAGCTAGTCTATGATAGATATCTTGATAACTAGTGAATTAATTCTCTGTTATAATGTGACACCAAATAGATATATTTTTCTAAAAATCAATAATTTTCCAATGTGTGAGTCCATACACTTTAGTATGGGTGATGGAAAGCATAATGTTTCCCTATAATATTGATTACCTAGTGAAATTTTAAACACCTCATTATTTTATTATAGTACCATTAATGATAATAACCACCTCTGATATTACGTCAAATTTTAAAACCCATAGTTTAATTCACTTATTAATACATTTATTATATGTTAATTTCCTTATTTAATCTCTATTTTATTCTTGTTCACATTGTTTTAAACATAAATGTGGGAAATAATTTCTCCCTTTTCCTACTTCATCTAAAACTTATCTATAAAATTCACTATATGTAGTTTTTTCTGATATATCAATCATATAATATTTGTTAAAAATTTTTATTCCTATTTAAATTTCTTATGATCCTCTTTCTATACCTAGTTAACCTGATATGAAATACTATGTTAGTTATCATTTGAAAACATTATTCATATTAGTAATATGGTACCTATCCATCTAGCACATAATCTCTATCTCATACCTTCAATTAATTCTTGTATATGTAATTTTGATCATTCTCGTCTTTATACTTTTAATACCCATGTGTTAAGGAGGGACAATCAATTATATGGTTAATCACTACTTTAATCCCTTGGTCGATGAACATTTTATCCATTAAATTATTCTATTACATTTAGAACCCACGACGTCATCCATTATATATTATGATGAAACATCATCCCAAATTAGAATTCAGTCACACTTCAAGGACAAAAATTCATATAGTGGAATTAAATTATCAATTCTACTACTCCGATATCTAATCACCTATGTTTGTTCAGTTTCCATAGTTAAACAATGATTAAGAAATTCATCCTTTAGTGTGATGAAGTCCTTAACTCACATAAATGTTCTCAAGCAGTGAACACAACATATTCAATATTATTTTATGCAATAAAGATATTGTATAATCTCAATATATTTAAATCACACTAAATGTTCTTAATGATACTATTTAATTAAATTCTTAGGATTGTAACCTATATGACATAATAATATATTTTTGTTACTGAATATGTGTTAATATTTATGTTTGTTTAATGTTACTTAAGGGATTATGCATTTGTTTATTGATTCATGTCATAAGATAATTTTCATATAGGCACCCATGGTGTTATCCTATTCTTCATGTAGTAAAAACACAACTGACTTGGAAAACATATTTTCTTAAAACAATAAGGATATTGTTTATCTATTATTGTTCACACAATTACATCATGAAATATTATGTTCTTCATGATGAAATACGGACTATTTCCTATTCTTGTATAGTGTTGTGTGACACAAGATTTTCACAACCATGGAAGGTGTTAAAGAACATTTTAATCATTAAACATCTGAATGAGATATTTATAATAAAAAAGGTCATGGGATCTATTTGTTATTTATAAAATAAAGTCTCTTTGGAGAACATATTATCCCATTATAATACAGAAAAGCAGAGAAGTTATTTTTCCCTGGTGAAAAAAGATATCTATTATGCGAGTTTCTTTTCTATCCTATAGGTGAAGTGAATGTGTGCATGCTATAAAGATAAGATATATAAAATATTTCAATAAAACTACCATAAATGGTCTTGTTTTTTGATATATAATTTATGAGGTGTATCATGCTTTAAATGAATTTCATTAATCACATTGTATATTTTGGGGATGAATATCAAATGACTATTATTACCAATATATTTTTTTTAAAATGATATTGATGTGATATATATTTTTTGGAATATTTTAACTTTCAAAACATAAAAATAATTTTCCCTAGTTGAATTTTGGTAAAAAACTATGGCTTCCCACCTTGATCAGATAGCTCTTGTGGACCTGATATGATGAATCATATTTTATACATGTCTTTCTCGAAATATAAATATTAATTTAGTGTCTATGTACCACATTGATTTTTTCCATTAGTTGATTACTTTTATTTATATCTCTCTATTCCATTTTCTATAAAAAAATTTCATTTTTTTCCATACTCAAAATACCAAAAAAACACACACACGCATCAATGGGCCCTTCCACACATGCATGGTCTACCCAAGAACATCCATTAAATATAATCACACAAAATGAACAGAAATTGTCACACCTATAATGGTTCAACGTTCCTATCTATAATCCCATAGGTTCCAACCCTTTATTCTATGTATATATTCTCAAGTAGGCACTCCCTTGTGGTTGGTGATTCTCCCACAAAAGGGAGATCGAGCTGGCTAGTGTGTGGATTCATTGGTTGGACGATGTTTTGATTAAGGTCCAAAAAAGACTTTTAATAATTCAAAATATAAGAATTATTTTACCAAGATATTTCAAATATTAATGATCATGTATACTTCATATAATGAAACTGAGTTTTATTTTTCATTATCATCTTTGAATTCATCTTATATTTTACTTCTTAATATTTTTCACAACTTCTTCATTATTGATAGTAATGTGATAGCTATTCAAAAAAAATTATCACATGTTTTAAAAAAAATACTAATTAAAAAACTATAAAAATTTAAACTCGATGTCTTAAATTGATGAACATAAGATAATAATAGTAGAGTTCTTCTTATCATCATCAAAATTCCATCTAAGTCGTATCAAAATTTTTTACGAGGCTTGGATACATTATTTGAAAATTTTAATATATTATTATTTATAAAAAAATAAACATAAACAAGCAATGAAATATCTCTATTTAATAAACAATTATATAAAATAAATAGAAATTGCACCAAAAGAAGTCAAAAAATATATGATTTTTTTTGGAAATACATTCAATGTACATTCTATGTTATTATCTCAAAAATATGTATCTCTTCCCTTTTAAATTTCAAAATATTCATTTCACTTTGTGTCCCACTTAATTAAAAGAAATAAAAATTTCCAGGAATACAGTATCATGTAATTCTAATTAAATGTGGAATCCATCATTCATCAGTATGTATTCATGGTCTATTCTCGATGTCTAAAAAATAGGATTCTATATACAATTCAATGTATTCCAATACTAGTTTTTCTTTGTACAATATATAATTTCAACTATTATACATGTGATCATGGTTTATCCACTTTTGTTCCTTGATGGGTATTTTAATTTTAAAATGAGTTTTTTTAAGAAACAATATCTTGAGATTCTTTCGCACACTTCAACATAAAAATTAAAAAAATCATATCGATCAAGAATGATAATTTTGAACTGAGAAATAACATAAATATACTATTTATTTATTATTAAATTATTCAATTTTCTCTGTTTTTATAATTATTTTTATCATTACAAATTAAGGATGATAGATTAAGAAACAATCAACATTTTTAATTAAATGATCTTTAATAACATTTTACCTAACATTAGGCTTCATATTTAATTCCCCATTCTGAATTAAATTTAAAACATAGTTTTTAGGTGAATAGGATGGATTTGCCTTAAATTTTACAATGAAAAACAAGAATGAGATAGTTTTTTAATCATGTTTCAATATTTCCTCCTTTCATGACACATGAAAATATAAAGAACAATTTTGATTATCATTTTGTGGATATTACTAGTTATTCAATTTCACTTTGTGTAACCATTCCTTTCCCAAGTGATTTTAAGTTACATGTATCCGATGTGAAAAATTAACATTCTATAAGAATATATCATGAGTTAGAATAAATGTTGACAAATTTCATGTATTATGTTGATTCATGTTTCAACTAACACAAAAAGCATATTTACCATCAGGGGATATATATTCTTTTCCTTTTAGAGTTCCCTTTATTGTTCAGCATCAATTTTTCCAATTATTTACAAAATATATTGAATGGAAAAAAAACGTATCATTAAGAAAATTGAAAAAGGTTTGGATTTTTTGTAGTTGTTTTTTCATGGAGACATTATTTATATTATAGATTTTATATATAAAATAGTTATTGAACTTCTTCAATCTGAATTGGAGGAATTCATGTTTTTACAAGAAATCTACTTTATAGATTTTATATTTAAAAAAAATTTCTTATTTTTCACTAAATTCATTACATCATTCTTAGCTATCATCGAGGGATTTATTTTCTTATTATATTTGGATACATGTCATGAAGATATTTTACAATATCATGAACACTATATTTACTAATATCATAGGTATTTTTCGTCTGCATAAATGATTTGGATGTTTTATGTGTTTTATTATATTATGGATGTTTCTTCTTTATCTATTGCATGATAACTCTTGATACGAGATTAAAATTTGGTTTTAGATTTAGAGTATTATACCAATAACCTAATACAAAATGGATAATTTTATTATTTCAACAATATTGAATAAAAAACCCATTATATTCAAATATATACTGTATAATTGTGTTTTGTTTTCATCATAATTTATAGGAATACACATGGGGAACCATTTTCAACAATATTTTTCCTATTAACCAAAACCATGTTGGTAGGATTATAATATATTTACATTATTGAAACATGTATTCATTTTTTCCTGTCTAAAATATTCATTAAAATGGGTTTATAAACACTATTATAAAAATGTACGGATGGTTCAACATTACTCAAAACAAGTTCCGATATATTATAGAATGTGGTCATGATATTATTATCATATATTTATTCCATTTTATCAATATAATATTATATGGATAATTATGTATCGATGGAAAGTTTTTTACTTTTTGTGAATTATTAATATATTTATTTAGATGAGTGGAAAAATTAATTTCTTATTATAGGAAATTAATATTGAGTTTTTATTTATTGTCATCATTCATAATCACTTTTTCATTACAACCCATAATTACTCATTCAACCCCCCTCTTAGATAGCTTAAATATTTTATAAAAATGATTCATGTTTTATTATTTTCTATTATTTTACTTAAAATTCTAAAACTTAACATAAATTTTATTTTTAAACATTTCTCTAAGTAAATTTATAATTTTATCTAGAGTATTTTGAAATATATATTTCTCTTAAACCACCATGAGATCTTATTTTAAATTTTGTGGAACTCCTGTCATGAAAAACCATTGTTAATTAGAATTCTCTATCCTTTTAAGGGAGTAGTATATATGCTGTAACTATTTACTATAAATACTTCTCTATATAATATTTTTATTCTTCCTTTTAGGTGATGTATTCCCAAATTATTTTAAATATCCCAAAAAGAATAGAGACAACATATTTTAGAATTAATTGTGGGAATATTTTTCAATACACTAACTAATATATCTTTATAAATTATTTATTGGACATCCTCATCACATATTCAATATTATATTACATTAGTATAATTTTTAATTAAATTTTTCTACACTGCATGATCATTTAATTTTTTTGGACTCACATAGGAAATTAAGAAATCGATAGTTCATATTATGTGGGAGGAAATATAACTTTGAAATATTTATTTCGAATTTATTTATCTTATTCAATATTTTAGTGGAAGATATATTATTATACCCAAAAATAAATATTCACTAAAACTGAACTTCGTTATTAGTGTTGAATAGAAACTGAAATAATTCATATATAATAAATATAACCTATAATGTCCACAAGAGCTGTTAAGAGGGCCACATAGGGATATAATCATCACTGAGAGGGGGTGAATCATTATTTATTTTTTTTACCATTTATAAAATATATATATTTTACCTCTTATACCTGTTAGAATCATGATTCTTCTATTACCTTTTTCATACCACATGAATGTATATAAAAAAATATAAAGTATTACACATGATATTTTTATAATATTAATTACTAAATAAGTGTTTATTATGCTTTCCAATTATGATAATGATAGGTACAAATATTCTCTACTATAGTGTGATGACAAATATTGTGGTGCGGCTTGAAAAATATCTTTTACCAATGTGTGAGAACATAAAAACTATGAGGGGGGTGAAAAAATTTGTCTTACATTGATTGGTGTTATCCTTTTCCATCTTATAAGTACAAATTTGTTTCTTATAAATCCACTAAATATTGTCCCCACCATTATACATAATTTACTATGTATCACTAAGAAAATTCTACACATATTTAGACCTCTAATATATTTCACCTTCCTTTTTACACTCCACATAATTCTTCTTCACTTTTCTACTTGAACAACATCATTCGATTTACTCACATTCTTCATCATTCATCTAAAAACTATATGTATGATTCTTTTTCTAATTAGTCCTTCAGATACTGTTTTAAATATAATGATATACTTGAGGAATGTTATTTTAATCCTTCTAATTTAGACAACTTTTCTAATACTAAATTATATATCTAGAATCTTGATGAACCATCAATTTTCATTATTTGTTGGAACATATCCATCTGGTGATACAATTATATTGCATACCATTTATTAATTTCAATGAATCTGTATATGATCATTCTCCATATAATTATCCATATTTTTACCACCAAATAATAACAGTCATTTACTACATTGGTAATCACTTCTTATATTCATTTGTCGATGTATTTTCTATCTATTTTGTGTTCCCACTCTATTTAGTGCCCCATGATTCAACTATTATCTATTATAATTATCTTAATCGTCATGAATTTATTATTCTTATGTAAAAAATTATTTATCAATTTTTCTCCTCAAATAGATTTCCACATGTTTTGGATAATTTACCTCAATGAAACAAATATCATGAAATACCATAATTAGTAATTTGAATTCCATGAATCACATAAATCTTTAAAGAATATAAAAAAAAAATTCTTCAAAAATATTTTATAAAATAATTATCATCCATACTCTCAGTTAGATTTATTTAACAAAAATTGTATTCATGAAATAATTTCAATTGATTCCCAGATTCATAAACCCTAACATAATGAAAGTTATTATTGTTATTATTTTATGTACTATTATTAACTCTTGTTTGAAATTCCTTAAGTGGTTAGGAAATAAAAAATTATTTCTTTTGGTAATATAATTTTAATACATTCACCCATGTCGTAGACATATTATTCGAATGTAAAATTACATGACATACTCAAACAAAATCATCATAAAAATTTGATTTGATATTATATGACTAAGATTATCCACTCAAGTATATCTCATGGACATGGTTGATTCATGATGTAATTTTCATAGGATATTCTTCTCAGAATATCTTTCATAACTCAAGATTAGTGTAATTAAATAATAATTCACAAATCATTTTCTTCATAAAAATATTGGGTTTGAGAGTTCCAAGTCAATTGACTAAAGGATATATTTAATTTCGATGAAATCTGGTATCTTTGTGAATCATATCAACCATATATATAGTGAAATCATGAATAAAATTTATTAATCTCTAAAGACTAGTTCTCTCTCAAATTTGAATAGTTGAATCTTCTCCTTAACCCCATACCCTCATTATTTATATTCGAGATCTCTATCACCTATCATATGGGTTTTATTTTTCAAAAACAATGATATTAATGTTATAAAGAATATATCATAACCTCTATATTTAAATTCATTGAGGATTATATTATTCCTAATGTAATGTGATTCTTAAAAATATGGAATCACTTATAACATGAGTTTGAGTTTTCACATCATCGTGATGTACTCATGTGCATTATAAGAAGATAGCATACATCATCATATGAAATCTTGTTTCCTCAAATGGTCTTCATGTTTATATATTAAATTTATGTTGTATTTTTCTTAAAATTAATTATTTTATTCACATTATGTATGATGTGCATAAACATTCATAGTTTATTCTACTTAATATCTTATTCATAAAACTATCTAAAGAATGACTTGAGTCATGTTGTCATTTATTATGCAGTAATATGATAAACAAGTTATATTATAAATGATAGAGGTAGAATATGGTTTCCATTCTTTATTATACATCTCTTATGTACCAAATCTTGTGGCTCATGTTATATAATATATTTTTTCAAGAGCACAAATCATTGCATGATGCCACTATCCCATATACTTTTTTACATAGCTTGAGAGATTCTATTTGTAACTCTTGGATCTATTTTCCCTTTATGAAAGAACATATTTTCATACTAAAAATATTATATACAATTCCAAAAGTATGTTGTATAATTACATTCTAGTCCAACATGGAACCATCACGCAACCTCATCACATTCCATGCATATGCATATTCTCACAACATTTAGAACCACATTCACACCAGACAGTCAAAATTCAAAAACAATTATTATCTCTAAGAATAATAATAAATATCTACTTTGAGGTAGATATTCCATTCATAAATAAATATATCGATTATGACCTTCTATTTCTTGTATTGTTGTCCATTTTCTTGATAAGATCCCACAAAATACTCAAATTTATTCTAATTATATTACTTTCAGTTAAAATACCTTATTAGTTATTTTTTTAATATATATTTCATGGAAAATTGAATAAAATTTATTTTCATTTTCATATTTATATTATTTTTAAATTATTAATTTTAAATGGTATTGACATCCTCTTCTTTATTCCAGTAATTTTTTAGTTATTTGAAATCACTGAAAACGATGACTAGCTCAATATTTGTAAAATTTTAAACTCAAAGTCAACAGAAATATAGTTTAATAGTTTAATACTAGATAAATTACATTAATCTTTAATATTCCATAAAATATATTTCATCTTTTATACCAGACATTGATACTTTTATCAACCATTCTAGTAGTGTGTTCTTTATAACATAATCCATATATTTAAATTAATTAAATCATTATATTTCATTAAAAACATGAAAATTAATAATACCATTGAAATGAAACACACACATGGAGTGGAATAAACTGGAATTTTTTATTCATAACATATAGAACGTGGCATGTTTTTGTTCAAAACACAAAGCCTGATCATTTTTCTTATTAATAGTTTAAATAGTAAATATTTTTTTCATGATATTATAATTTCAATATTCTAATGGTTGTTCCAAAATCCTTTTATTAGGACTTTTTTCTATGATATATATCATTTCAATGATGTATTATAATGATTTTGCATACCATTTTCCATGATTATTCCTCTATGATTTTTTGAGTATAATATTTTATATATCCTCATTATACCAATATCAAGATCTTATTCAAACTAATGATATTTATTTATTATCAATTTTGATTACACATACTATAAATATGAACTCAACAATTTATTACGTTTCCTTTAAGAATGATATGGAGATGATTATAACATATTATATGCATAAAATTTAGTCAGTCATAGTTCAATTATGGTGACATGGTCCCATGTTTTTTAAAATAATTATCCAATACATCTGGTCCATATTAACACAAAACATTTAAATATTAGAAATTATGATATTTTTGCGAGTTTAATTATTTATCTTACATTAATGTATGAAAACAAAAATAGTTCCATTACATATTTTATCATAAAATAGGAATCTTATCATCTCTCCTCCTCCATCCAATAAAATAAAACCTCTTACCACCATTAAAAATAAGAAATAAAATATATACCTTAGAATCAATGAGGCTCATATCAGTATTGTGATCTCCAAAAACTGCCACCAAATAGTATATAAAGGTAAATATACATTCATACTACTCATGGTTTGGTAGCTGACCTATCAAAAACCTATAATACTTTTTTATCTTCATTTATTACTATAGAAGATTAAAAATAAAGAAAATAAGATCCACACAGATTCTTATTTTTTAAAAAAATATTCCATCCAAATAGAGATATATGAATTCATATGGATTGTATTGATTTAGTGTCTCTTCAATGAACTAATTAATTAATATTTTCTATAATTCCTCTCATGTAAATACATCATACCTCATTTTCTATACAATGACACCACATTGATGACTCATTCTTCCTAAAAAATAAAACATTTTCACAGATTTATCGATTTTCATATAAAAAAATTAAAATATTATATAGATTATATAAATCAAATAATCATTATATAGATGGACTAAGGTCTCGAGAAGGAAAAATTATGACATATATAGAAGGGTTGAGTGATGTCTATTGTAGAGGCCTTCACTATTTGTACACGTTCTCATCGACATAAAATTTCCTAAAAAACCAAAAAATGTCTCACAATCTTGGATCATGGGAATATTCCCAAGATAATGTTTTTATCTTCTATAGTTGTTAGTTAGAGGTATTTTAGATATTTTTTTAACTCCATCCCTTATATTTTTTAATGGAAATCTTTATAGTAACATATATATAATAATAAAACCATATATTTAGAGATTCATATAAAAATATAGTGGTTAACTATACTTAATTAATGTATAAATATTCAATTTTAATGGCCAAATCCATTTAGAAACACTATAACTTATATTAACCATCCATATAAATAAAGGATTCCATCAAGACCACATTATCCTATTCACTGTGGTACTATTACCTAATAACATACCTGTGGGTTGAGTTAATAGCACATGTAACTATTCATATCATAGGTATGTAAAAGGATTAATCATAGTGAAAATTTTATCAATGTAGATTTAATTAATTACAAATTCATTCATTTAATTATTTCATAATGAATCAGATAAATCATTAAATGAACATAATTAATTAAATAGACTCTTTAAAAAACATTTCTGATCAACCTATAAGAATGAATATGTTATGTGAACAGAGATGTAAAATATAGTACACAAATTAATTTCTTATCACAATAATAGAAATGTGAAAATCAATAAACTGTAAATAAAAATATTATTTTAGTAAACACTAAAAAACCATTCTCATCAAAACCAATAACATAAAATTAATAATCCTAGAGACTTGGGAATTCATTATACTACCATTCACTAGAGATAAGAACTTCTACCATGAAAAATATAAACCATCTTATATTACTAATATCAAGACATAAAAATTATAATTCACCATGCAATGGGTTGATGGTAATATTTGTTAACACCCCTAGAAAGGTTTATCAGGTCCATTGTAGAGTTAAAATGGCCTCCTGTTAGTTTCAAACATGCTAGACGTTTCCAACTAGAGATGAGGGTCATGATCATATAGTGGAGAGACTATTCAATCATTATCATTCTAGATAAATAAATAAAATGAAAAAAATCAAAGAATAATAGATATTATTGAATGTGATTATTTTTGTAAAATATATAGGTCAGCAACATTTGATGTAATAAAAAAAGATCCCTTGTAATTCGTACATAGTTTCTTAGAATAATAATCTTAATGGATGAACATCATAAATTAATGATATATAAAAGTAAAATGAATATATAATATTACACTTTTCAAAGGGTTAAAGGATTTCATTTGTTACCAACAACATCAACATACCACGATTCTTATTCCCATCCATGATATATAGGGGTTATCCCTCCCATGGACATCAAATAATAGAGTCTATCCAAAGACAATGAAGAATATACATGGTGTGAGTATGAATCCCAATTCGAAACCACCCATGAGAAATTAATAAAAACTTAGGAATAAATCTTATTTATTAAACTGAATTCTAAATAAACAGATAGTATAAGAACACCTATATTTGGTTATCATGCACTAACCAGGTCACAAAAAAAGCTGGCGTTACAAAAATTTCACAATGATTGTGGGAGGAGGAATTACAGAAAAATAATGAAATATAAATTATGAGAAGAATATAAAATTCAATAATATTTACAAAAAATAATATTATAATTTTAATCGTGGGTAAATGTATACTTATTCATGTAAAAAATTATAAACACACATAGTGGGAACACCACTAATGTCAAACCTCAGCATCTGAATAAACATAAACATTAATCTAAATATTTTCTATTGTCTATAACTACTAATATTTTCATAATAAAGTATTCTGTGGAATTTTGAGTTAGTTATTCATAGGAATAAATTTTTAATAACAATAATTATGATGTAATAATTAAGTAATACCTAAACTAAACTCTTGGCAGGATATAATTCACAAGTAAAATAATCCACACCACAATTACAATAATAGGAAATAAAATAAGCAATATTCCAAAACAGTATTAAAAATACCTAATGGTTATATTTAATGTTATATGACCATTAAACCACCAAATATAAAAATATATAAACAATCCTTTTAAAAACCCATCAAATTTCACAATTATCTCACATTATGAGACAAATAACAATGTATAATCAATATTCAATAGAAAACAATATTTAATCCAAACATGTGAACCCTTATGATTTTCCATCCTCACAAATGATTTAAGAATCATCTAATCTTCGTAAACTAATATACAAAACACTTTATAACATCTCAATGCATGAAAATTTAATATAATACCAATTCTCCTTGGTATGAAATTTTGAGAAATATCTCCAAAAATACTATAAATATACTCCATACATGGTGTAACATTATTAAACTAGTTATATTGGGTTTTTTTTCACCACAAAAAGAACTTTTGGTAACTATAATTCAATAGATATAATCAATATAAAAAATTCCCCATTACATATACAAAATATTTCACAAGTACTCAAAAAAATAATAGATAACAGAAAGGAACACCAATAATTTTATACTAGTAAAATGACTAAAAATTAAAACCACCCAATTTGAGATTCATAAATAGTATTAAAAAGGTGTTACAAAATCCATCATTTTATTGTATTAGGCTGTAGGAATATTGAAAATTTCAACACATGAATTAGGAAATAAATATTGTTGGTGGGACTAAAATATTGGGGAGAAAATTAGACGTAGATGTGTGTGTGGTTGGCATGGTAGGTGTTATATAAAAATATAATGTTATGGAAATAGGAAAATATGATAATGTATTAGATTTAAAATTGGGTGGTCACGGATCCCCACTGTAACCTGGTTGGTATTGAGCCTAGATCTAAGAAGGGATTTGGGTTTATATCCCCATTTCTATTTTACCAGAATCTAGGTGGGATCCATATTAAAATTTTTTGGATTCTAATATCATTTATTTGTTCTTATGATGCTTATATTTCATTTCTTCTATGCCATTATACAAATTAGAGTCTATAGTGGATGAGAAACCCATATAAATAACGTATCAAAGGAATGAATTGATAATTAAATGATACCGAAAAATTAATGGAAAATTATGTTTGTTTGGATACGGTCATTTACAAAATAAACTAAGAAATAAAAAATATTAAAACCCATGAACCATGATTTATCAACCATTTATAGAAAAAATGAAAGAACAAGAAGATAATTTTTTTGTTTGGTGTACTTTTCACTAATAAATATGTAGGTAATTATATTCTCTATTATAATGATTAATATGTTATAAATAGATCCTAATGGTATCCCTCCACCCTGGTGTATCCATATGCCATCCTATATCACTCAATGCTCGATTTGGATTCTCAACCACCCATGATATTCTAGTTTTCTTAGATGGAAAAGGGAGGTTATGAGAGGGAAATATGTAATGGATAATTATATGTGACATAACTAGGATGCAACAAGACATTTTCTTGCGGTAACCACTTTTTATAATCCACTAAGGACACACATTGGTTGATTACTCATTCACATGTATATTAAAAATTGTTTATGAATAATATATATGGATAAAAAACCCACTTGTATCAAACAAAAATGATTCTAATCCTAAAATGAATGCATTATGGTTTTAAATTTCTTAAATTTATGATAGGAACATTCAGTGAAATTTTGAATGTACTAAATCATATATTTCATGCATATAAATATTTCATGTGGCATAAAATGTTAATGATGGTAGAGTTACAATATAATATATCATAATTAAAGATATACCTATGATATATCATATTATATGGAAATATTAAACATATTATTAAATATTTTTAAGGGATATCACTTTTAATCAATCCCTTTCACTAAAGCCTAATTATCATTATGGTATTTCACCATAAATCATACCATGTACAAAAATAGGTGAAATAATATCTAATATTCTTTGGGATATATTCCAAAAAAATGTTTTTAAATGAATAATCTAATTCATATTGTATAAAATATTATATAATATATTGTGACTAATAATAAAAAAAATTAACTCTAAAAAACATTTACAATATCTCTTTATGTCTATCTCTAAAATCAATCAATCAACACTAATGATTAAAACAACATTTTTCCTTATTGATGAAAAAAATAATTATTATAGATTTCATAAATTTGAAAAAATTAATTCATCTAGTAAATAATATATAATACTAAATCTATATTGTAATATTTAATTATCTATATCAAATATATATATATATATATTCATGTGAACATTATGTAATACTCATTATTTAATTATAATAAGAATTCCTTTCTTTTTAAAGAAATCATATCACAATGAACATTGATTAATTTAAGAATATATATTTAAAAAATATAGTAAATGGAATATGAAAAAATAAATTTCATTTACAACTAATTTGGTCAATGTAATATTTGGATAAGTTTTTGAGATTTTTCAGAAAGAGTATATTTTTAGAATAACAATTAAAAATACTGATTTTTCAAAGCTAACAATTTTATGAAATTATAATGATATAAGAATTAAATTAAATTTATGGAGCCATTTGTTTAGAATAAGTTTATTTTAAAAACTTAATAAAAATGTAATAAAAAATATAATGTTGACCAAAGAAATAGAAGCATATTATATTCAAATATATGTAATTTTTGTTATTCAATTTTTTTAATTATTCCATAATGTATTCTTAAGGTAAAATTCTATGTTATTTGTGTCTTAAATAAAACTAAAATATAATTTTATTTAAAATAATGTAAAATCCAACATTTTAATCACCATGATACTTAATTTTATTTTGATATCATATTTATTCATACAATAAACATTTTCTTAAAAATGGTTTTCATTTCATTTTTGAATTTATATTGAACTTAATTTCCCCAAACTCTTCGATTTGAATCAACTAAAATGGATTCCATATTTTTAAATATAATAACTAATATTTTTTATAATCGTTATATTATTTTGTTAATATAATGAAATTTAATATATTTAAATATTTATCAGCTTGTTAAATGAAAAAATGGATTTATATGGTAAAAAATAAAGGGAAAGATATTCAAGACAAAAAAAGGCACTGGATTTAACCAAATCGGTTGGATTTTTATCAATATAATCATTATTATATTCGAATTTATAAAAAACTTAGCATCATTTTTATGAAAATGACATTATATTTTTAAAATATTCAAAGCAGTTCATTGTGTGTTCTTATGCTCACTTATAAAACAAAACATCAAATCCTTTGTTATTCACAATTATTTTGATCAATTGGTACCCCAAAATTTTACTAGATTACTCATCACCATTCTTAATATTTATCACAAATAAAAAGACCCTTATAATAATGCCTAAAGTGTAAACCAATGGAGGTCAAACAACTAAGAGATTAATGTCTTATCTAGGGATCTCAATGATGATTTTTTCTTCTAAATTATATAAACATACTAAATACTACCAAATATAATGAATATATTATAAAAACTTAATTATATATCATTATTAATATATTTAATATTTTTCCTCATCCTTTCCATCATATGGAAAGAGGAAAAATTTCATGTTCATATGTTTGTCCAATCATATCCACATTGAGGTAAACATAATTTTTCATCATTGTTTACTTATATAGCTATAATAGAAGAAATATTGAGGTATATATAATATTTATGATATAAGTTTTATGATGGAAATATAATATTCCATATACATTCATACCCAATAATATATTCAAAATTGTTAAAAACATTCATGCTTATGTTTGGACTACCCCTCCATGAAAAAATTTCATTTAATTCTCAACTACCTATGTGGATGGATAATATAAAATTTTATATAATAAATTTAAATATGTGTTATTTTGATTATTTAAATTATATATACTATAGAAATATACTATAAAATCATTAAATATATTCAATATATATATGAAGTTTTTGAGAAATTGATTGAAAAATCGTAATGTTGCAGATATAAGAAATAACTATTCGTCAAATGGATTTCAATTTATTGTAAAATTATTGTAAAATGTTAATGAAAATTAATTTGTTTCTCATGAAATTGTTGAATAAATTTTAATTCATTATATATGATTACTAATCACATATGACTATGTAGATTCCCAATGTAAGGGATTTATATTATTATCTCATTTTATTTAATGATTATTTTTTTTACAATTACAATAATAAAATTATATAATCATAAAATATTAAACACCATATACTTTACTGTCATCTAGTAGTTTTTTTTGTTTCAAAAGTGTATTTTCCATTTTATCACTTTTTTGATCATAATGAAATTAATATGTTACATGTATTGGATGACCGTTTAAAATAATTGGGGTTTTTCCTTCCAACAATTTTTCTTACATGTAAATATTATATGTAATTTTATTTAGGATTACTAATCTCAAATTTTTCATAAAATTTTTATTAACGCATGTTTTACTTTTTATAAAATGAGATAGAATATATTTTTCATTCATTTATTTAAGGATATATTTTTAACAATGTGTGAACATAATATTAATTTTAATAGACACCACTTGAAAAACATTATCCTCCTGTCATGGTTAATATTTTATTCAAATATTATTTTACAAGATTACATGTTTATCTTTAAATAAAACTTACTCTCAATATTTTGGTACTTTTTCTTTAAAATGATATCAGATTAGAATTTTATTATTTTCTTTAAGGAATGACAAGAATTTTGAATATTCATTTGTAACAATTTTCCTACCTAAAGTTTTTAATATTTAAGTTTTAATCTATTTGTAACTCTCTATGATTATAAGACTATTTTTTAAGTAAATTAAACTTTATCTGATGTCATGTATTTAACGCAACACCATGTTATGATTTATTTATAAACAAAACCATGATTTGACTATGCTACATGAAAAAAGTTTGCTATATTTAGAAAGACACAATACATAGCTAATCATTCATTTAAAAACAATATGTTTTTCTATTTTTATGAAACATACCATGTGCTTTCGATATCTTTCATTACCCACAAGACTGAGTTTTACAAAACTAAAAAATTGTAATGAAAATATTTTTATATTTATCACATAGCCATTGGGAAAAAAGATACGAATAATATTAACATAATTATGAAACTATTATTTACACATGTTTATAAAATGTTTTTTTTATTATCAGTTAATTAAAAATGAAAATAAAAACCAATAGAATATAAAGGAAGTCTTTTTATTAAGAATTTTTTTCTGACAAAGGAATTTTATCATTGTAAATTAATCTAATAAATATTAATGAAATATATTAATTAAACTAATATATAATAAATTAAACATAATATTTTTACCTTAATCCAATATTTTTTATGCGTATAAAAAAATAAAAAAACCAGTTTTAGGCACCAAAATCTGTATTATTCTAAAATATAGTTTTCCACCATTTAATGAAACAATTATTTTAAAACTCATTATTACATGTAAATAAATTATATATAAAATAAAAATCATCTTTTTCAGAATATGATTATAAAAATTTACTTTGGGTGATTTTTTTGTATTTTTATGAGAAGTTTAACATTATGATGAATAGTTAAAAATACTGAATTTTAAATGAAAATCATATTTATTTCTAAATTTTTTATATATCTATATTATATTATAAACTGAGATAAATGTTTTATATGTAAAATTTTACATTAAAAAATTTCATTTTGGTCATTATAATAAAATTTAAATTGAAATTGGATGTAAAAAATCCAACTTTTGTTGATTTTCACATTAAACACTCATTGTTTTGTCCCTTCTACAAGATTATAGTTGAATTAATTTCATCCACTAATGTGAATGGAATTCAAATAATTGGATTTATTTGTTTTGATTAGAAAATTTACTAATTTCTAGTGGGTCCATGTTTATTTTTCACCAAAAATATGAGTAAATGAAATTAAAAATACTTACAACGATTAAGTATAAAACTGACATTACTTTGGGGTTAATCATTAATCTTCACCATCAAAATGACCTAGAAACATATAAAAAAGAAATTTTTATCCACATATTTGGACCATATACACCCTTTTATATAAAATTAACCATTATTAGAAGAAAATTTTATAAGGGGTGTCACTCAATAGTGATTACCTTTTTGTATTTACAATAATTCCTTCATCCTCCACTATAATAGGGAACTCACCCCACCCCCTAACTTCTTATCACCTCTAAATAACTTTTTATCACCCAAAAATATCCCTAATAATCATAAAACATATACCCCTTCATTATTTAATTATTATTATTTGAAAATAATATAAGAACCCAAATCTCTATTTCAGGCATGGATCTTAATTTTGGGTTGTTTTTTAGGAAAGAGGAAATAAATGTGCTTTTTTCAATGTACACAGCATGTACTCAAGAGTACATGTTGTGTACTGAGTTGGTGCATGTAGTCATGTACTGGTCATGTAACGGCTAAGTACATGGCCATATAACGGCTGAGTACATGGTCATTTGGGTGACCTGGTAGAACACCTAAAGTAGGGGATGGTAGAGGCTAGTACAGAACATGTACATTAAATGAACATGCAGTTTAATTTTTTTGTTCGATTAGTTAGACCAGGGTCACGACTAATCCCTAAAAGCATATTCTTCTTCCCATGTCGCGTACATGTTAGAAACATTCGATTAAAAATCATTTGGATCCTCCCATTCCACCATCTGAACTTTGATTGAGAAGCCACTGTGTGTATTAGATTCCCTCATGTGAGTTCTATCATTCTATATATCATCTCTTCCTGATTTCTCATCTCTCTTTAGTTATCAATGGTTGAATTTTTTTTACATTTTTTAGATCTATGGTGTTCTATAAAGATTAAAGGGATGGCATATATGAGGGTTTCTCATATAATGTCGAGGTAGGTTGTTTGTTCCTTTTTATGATAGTATTTGTATTATAGATTCTTATGTGTTGAATACCCATGTTTATTGTATTGAATGTTTTGTAATTTTACCCAACAAATTTCTATTATGGATTGATTGTTTGAGAAAGGGTTGTTGATTATGAATACTTTTTTCTAACCAGATTATGGATGTGTGTCCTATGTTTGATTTAGTTATGGATATTGGATCCAAAAATCATGTTAGACTTGCTTATTTTTTTATTACTTGTGTTTCTAGGATGGTGTTTTTGTTTATATGGGATTCATGTGTTTCGTATTGTGAATGTTTGTCCAAGAAAATTTGATTGTGTGTGCTTCCTGAAATAAGGTATTTTTTTGAATAATTGTTGTTATGTTGACCCATAGGGTATTGACTATGAGAGCATCTGAGTGGTCATAGACCAGAGGGGTGCGACTATGAGAGCTATATAGAGGGTCATTATTAAATGAACACTAGACCATTTGCATATAATATGAGAGCTTCCAGAGGGTTATTATTTTTTATATTATTTCTAGACGAACCAAGGTGTATTTACCATGAGATCTACCGAGGTGGCTGTTTTTAATTTATTAGTACTATGTGGGACCAAAAGGGTTAGACTGTTTGAGCTTTCCCTGAGGATCTTTATTAATTATTGTTTATTGAATTGATCATATGATGAACCAGAGGGGTTAGACTGTGATAATGATTAAAAGGGTTGATTTTTTTGATTGAATGATTTTGATGAGCCTTCCAAGACAAAGAACAATATTGGAATCGACCTTTTTTGTTTGTTAGATGGTATTTTGAGACATCTATTTTTCAATTACATAGGGGATATAGTGTTTAGGCTACAGCAGGGATTACATTGTTCAGTAATTTTAATAACAAATAAATGTGAATGAATGTAACTGAAAATTGTAAGAATGTTTACTTTGGAGTACTTATAAATTTATTGCTTCATTTATACTTATTTCCTAATATAAATATGTAATCACTTATAGTTATGCATAGTTATTTTTATAGTTCCCTTCTAGAATTCATCTCACACCCTATTTGGGTCATGCTTTTCGAACGAAATAGATTATATGGTTGGAGGTGTAGGTAAGGGATAACACCTTTCTTCATCAGGTACATTATTGTTGTTCAAGTTGTAGAGAATGGGACAATGCTGAGGCTAGTGATGATTTTGTATTGTACTTTGGTTTCAGTATTGTATTTCCAGTATTGTGACTTGTTTGGATTATTTCATAGATACATGGGAAATGCATAATTATTTTTATATATATGATATAATTTTTTATTCTATCTATCCTCTGGTTTGTACTTCTTTTATATGTTATTACTACTTCAACTACGGTTTTCTGTTTCTTTCCATTGTGTTACTCAACCTATGAGGGCATATTTTCACTACTATCACACCTAGGGACCTTGATACTAGTTGGCATCCTTTTCCGTTCAAGGAAATGTTCTTGAGTCCATTTGACCAACTGGGTATGGGGCACCTTTGGGTGGCACCCGAAACCGGAATTTTACAAAGTGGTGTCTGAGGAATTCAATTCTTCTATGACGTACTATTCAGAGCCAATATATAGGTATATGAAGTAATAGGTAGTTGTTCATATGTTGTGCTTGAGAGTAGATAAATTTTGTATAGGTAAAATCCAATTTACTTCGAATAATGGAAATTTACTATTTTTTCACTTATTATTTTTTCTTTGATTTCCCCATTGGTTGATTCACTTGTATTGTTCTGTTGTTGTTGATATTAATTGTGTTTTATTTCAATTTCAACCCGAATAGATGAGGTTATCCCAACACTGCATCATATAGGCACTTGCTAGAGATAACATGTCATGCATTCTTGTCATGCCATTTAAGGTGAATTACTGATTGTATATTTTTTTATAGATGTTGTGATAGATATGATTGCTATTGTGATAGTTTCCATGATAAAATACATTCTGTTTTGATAGGGTATTGGTATATATAATTTTTCATTTTGATAGACGCCATGCTTTGGTCCCTGTGGTGTTATGGGACCACTTGGATCAGAATTTAGTGGACCATGTTTGAGATTTTATTGAATTTTGTCATTTAATAATTTGAATAAGGATTTTGAACATTTATTCATGGGAGTATGTCCACTCATGGGTCAGAAGTTTCCATGCCCTAGAAAAACGTTTATATTTTATGGTTTTGAGAAATGTCTCAGAGGGTTACTGTCTGGTAACCCAGACAACATGGGGTGTGGTGTTATAAACACATGCCATGTGTTCTTATATTCTAGAAGAATCAAATTTTCATATGTACATTCTATGTATTGTATGTACCCACCATGCAATATTTGACCATGTCTCGGACTTTGTGAGAAGAGACATAGTGTTGGGAAACATGGGAAGAACACTCCTTGTACTAGGAGTACACACCGTGCCATAAGGACCACGGGTTCGGCCATGCAACTAATGACATCGGAGGATAAAAGTTAGGTTTTACACATCGTATCCCATTCTTACACTCTATATAGGGTCACTGTTTCTCTGACAGTGTGACCAACGACACTAGTAGTTTGAATATAGGTAGTACATGCCGTGTCTATGGTGCATAAAATGTCTATTTTTACACAGGAGAGAACTGTTTGGTTTAGCCATGTAGAGGAACTTGTCCTGGAGGGAAGATTCAAGTCCACACCTTCTCTTAGGAGAAACATGTTGTGTGTATGGGCGTTACATGACTAGGATTGTAAGAGGCACATTCCATGTTAATAGATCAATGGAATATTCCACGTAGGTGTTAAACATGCTGTTTAACCCTGTTTCATAAAACATGAATGTTTCATATCTTATTTTTTTTCTATCCCTTATATGTTGTTATCATTTATAATCATAAACATAGGTGTGTGTTTGAAATTTAAAATTCATGACACAAAGGTGTCCTATGGTTGTACGCCAAGTGCAGGGTGATGGCCAGACCCCAGAAATGGTGGATCAGGGACTACCATCAGATCCTCCCATTATGCCCTTATTGGCACTAGCTATTTTATCGGGCACAGGTGCTGATGAACAATTCCATGAACACTTTATGATGATGTTACATACTTTCATGGGAGCACCACATCCTAACCTATCTATGCAAGACTTGATAAGGGTGTTCCAGCAGTAGCATCCACCCACTTTTTTACAGGATGGAGGACTATAGACTACATAGTCATGGTTAAAGGCCGTGGTTTTTTATCATTGAGCATCTAAAGATGCCTTCGTAGAGAGGGGTGAAGCTTTCTACGTAAATTATATGTGATTCCTCGTATAGATTTTGGGATAATATATCATATGTTTGACGTAATTGATATTTGGTTTGGGAATATTTCTAGAGGATCTTCATTGATTAATTATACCTCGAGACATTGAGGGATGATTGAGCCCAATAGTCCATGCATTTGAAGAAGGGTTCTCTTTAAGGGATGGATTTATCATATCATTTCACAGATCTACAAGATTTCACACATATTCAAGTAGGTGAGAAGTTATATTTGGAAAGGTAGTTTTAGGATTGTCTCAGTTCTAACATCCTATAATAAACGAATGTATTCAAGATGACTTTGGTGATGGGAATAGTGAATCTAGTGCTTATTACCAAGTGAAATATGATGGAGTTGGGTGTTGTGAGCCCGGGCTGTTCAGTATCCAGGGTAGTTCTCCTTTGAGAGATAGTAGAATGTGCCACATGGATCCTTCATTAGTTGTTTCCTTAAGTATACAAGTCGTATTCTACCAGTGCAAGAAGATAAGGAATACATGACCACATTACACGAAGGATCCAGTCGAGTGCTGATCTTGCCGCAAGATGGGACATCATCAGAATTTTTTCCAGTTCTTCTCAACAACATCTTGTGACATTAGTTTGGCTACGACTCCACATTCAAGAGTAATACAACCAATTTCTCATCAGTGTGGTACTAGTGTTTTTCATTTCATTCAGATCAAGGATGAGGTTGTGGTCGCGAAAGACAGTTGTCAGGTTTTCGATGACAGTAGGGTGGATCATCTCTGGTTAGTCATGTAGGGTTTTAGGGTCATGGTATAGGTCAAAAATTTGTAGTGCAAGAAATTCAGAAGAAGCAGGATCCCAAAACATCTTCATTTAATTGTATAATTCTAGTTTCCTATGTTTTTAAATTCTTCTTATTTATGAAATAGTATCTTCTAATTGTTTTATATTTGTTGTTGTTGTGGGGAGGCTTGGGTTATGTATCTTTATTTTTGAGGATTTCATGATGCTCGATAGTTCATTGGGGATTACGATATATAGTGTATGTTAGTGAAAGTATTTTCATCTTGAGGACGTAAGGCATTGATTATAAGGGGACCTCTATTACCTAGAGATGACATGATACTATGTCATTATTGGGATGGACAGGTTGGTCATTTTCTAGGACTTTGTTGACTTCTATCCCTGTAGGGTGAGTTTCACGTCACCACAGGGCATGTCTTTTCTACACTAGGGAGAATGGGATGTCTTATAGAGAAGAGTTGGACCCGGGAAACATGGGTGTAGGGGAGTTATAGACTATATATTATTTTATATCTAGTTGAACATGGGACATCACATATGGAATTTACACTAGTGGTGTATTGTTACATAGATGCCTTTCTAGATTAATTTTGAGGTTTAACTCTAGAGCGTGTGGTAGATTTATCTATTGATCTTGTTCCAGGAGCATCACTGGTGTTCATTCCTCCTTATAGAATAGATACACTAAAGTTACAAGAGATCAAGAAGTAGTTAGAAGATTTAAAGGTTGAGGGTTTCATTTGACCCAATACGTCTCTTTGGGGTTCTCTTTTCCTTTTTGTGTTGAATGTTGACCATACCCTTAGACTTTTCATGGATTATCAAAATCTGAACAAGTTGAATATCAAGAACCAAATTCCATTGCGGAGGATGGATGATATATTTGATCAGTATCGAAGAGACAGAGTGTTCTTGAAGTTTTATTTGAGATCTGGTTATAATTAGTAGTGCATTAGACCATCATATATACCAAGTAAAACTTTTAGGTGGAGTTGGGGTCTTGATGAGTACGTGGTTATGCCATTTGGTCTCACAAACATGCCAATAGATTTCATGAAACTAATGAACCGAGTGTTCCATCATTACTTGTATTCTATTGTGGTAGTCTTCATTAACGATATATTGGTGTACTATCACACTCAACACAACCATGCCAACCATCTTGATATAGTTTTTTGTACACTGAGAGAGATTCAGTTATATGATAAGATCTCAAAATTTCACTTTTAGAAGGATTATATTTACTTATTGGGTCATGTTCCCTCATATAAAAGGGTATTAGTATACCCATAGAACGTGACAGCTATAGTTTCATGGGAGCAGCCAAAGAACTTATTTGAGGTTCATGGTTTTTTTGTGGCTTGATTGTTACAACATGAACTTTATACAGTACATTTGACACATATTTTCACCAATGATGGGATTGACTAATAATGGTGTGAGGTAATTATTGAAAGATTCATATGATTCATCCTTTCAAGTGTTGAAAAGGACATTGACTTCATCACTGATACTAATTTTTATCATTCTAGGCTAGAGTTATACCATTTCATATGATGCGTCTGGTATTGAGATTGGAGTAATTACTATACATAAGGAAGGATTCATTGTTTACATGTCTCAGCAGTTGAGGCCCCATAAGAATAATTATCTAACACACGACCTCAAGTTGGTAGTTTTAGTGCATGCTTTTGGTTATTAAATACATTAACTTTTCAGAGAGGATTTGGTTGTATACACAAACCACAAAAGTTTCAAGTATATCATTACTCAGCATGATCTGAATTTTAGGAATGAATGTTTTCTTGAATACCTTTTGTCTTTTTACATGGAGATTTCCTGTACGCATGGGAAGGGAAATGTTGTGGATGATGTGTTGAGCATGAAGACTCTGATATATGAAGTTCAGGTGGCCAAAATTGAGTCAAATCTTATGGATCTGTTCTCTGAGATTAATTTAGAGGTTCACAACAAGCATGGGAAGACATTTCATTCTTCTATTGCTATTAAATCAAATATATTATATCAATTACTAATGAGAAAGCTTTCATATTACAAATTCCTAGTCTTATGGAAGTGTGTGTCAAGGGAATACCCTAATCATGGGTGGACATTAGACAAGGATGAGGTCTTGGGTTTTCATGGATGCGTATGGGTGTCAAAATAAATACATGGGGATTTGATGAATTATTTTCATTCCCCGGTTTGGGAACATCATCCTAGTGTCACAAAGACATATAGAGATCTACATCATTTTTATTGGTGTCCAGGTAAGAAGACAGATGTTTCTAGTTTCTTTATGAGATGTTACACCTAACAGATGGTGAATACAAAGCATCAGTGACCAGATGGGCATTTAGAACAGTTGCCGATTCCAAATTGGAAGTGGAATGATGTCTCACCGTATTTCTAGATGGGTTTATTGAGGTTTCCTTGAGGGAATTATGCATTTTGGGTTATTTTAGATTGAATTGTGAAGGTTCCACATTTCATTTTGATCATGGAATCCTTTAAAATTGATGAGATTGTAATGTTGTACATCCAATATATTGAAAATTTAAATGGGGTTCCACACTCTATAGTTTTAGATAGGGATGCCCATTTTACATCTCTGGTCTAGAGGGGACCACATAGAGCTTTGGGTACACATGTAATTTCGAGTACAACTCACCATCCCCTGATAAATGGCATGTTTGAGCACAAGATACATCTTTTTGGAGGATAGGATTTCATCATGTGTCCTATATTTAGGGAGGCCATGGGAGATACTCATACACCCATAATAGTTTTCATACAATAATAATTTTTATGCGAAAATTTAGATAGATCCTTAAGAGGCTTTTTATGGTAGTCTATGATGATCACTCTTATGTTGGTTGGAGGTTGGAGAGGTATCTATAATGGGACCTTTTCTTGTTTAGGAGACCATTGAGCCAGTGGAGATGATATGAAAGAGGATGGATACTACACAGTGTCACCATAAATTATAAGAGAATCAATGGATAAGACATCTAGAGTTTGAGGTTAGAGATCATGATTTCCTATGTGTCACCTAGAGTTTTGGACACAACTAGATTATGAAATATGAAAATCTTATACCAAGATACATTGGTCCATTTAAGGTTTTGGAATGAATTAGGCTGGTTTTCTATCTGTTTTATTTACATTAGAGGTACGATTATATGGATGAAATGATACATGATTGTCAGATAAGATGTTATGTTTCAGACCCATCTGAAGTTTCTCAACCTGAGTTGGTTGAGTTAGAGGTGGATGAATCCTTTGAAAATAACCCTATTCAGATTGTGGATAGAATCATGAAGGTTCTTTATAGTAAGTATTTTCCTCTAGTATAGGTGAGGTGGAAGAATATCTGATTATAGGATGAGACATGGGGGAGGGAGGAAAACCTTTGATCAGAGTGGCCAAAGTTTTTTGAAGTTTCATATTTGCCACATATAGAAGGTAAATTCTTTGATGAATTTATTTAATGGGGTGATGTTTTTAAAAACATGGATCTCCATTTCAGTTATGGATCTTTATTTTGTGTTGTTTTTGTGAAAAAACAAGGAAATGTTATTTTTTCCAATACGCATCGTGTATCTAATTTCAGCTTGTATTCGTGTACTAGTCGTGTAGTGGCTGAGTACATGGCTGTGTGGGTGACTGGAAGACCTCCAAAAAGTGGGAGGATTGGGGCTAGTACAAGGATTGTACATTAAATGAACACAATGTGCGCTTTTATTTTTATTTGATTAATCGGGCCAGGGTCACGACTAATCCCCAAAAAATCTTCTTCTTCCCATGACTCATATAGGAGAACGAAATATGGCCAAAAATCCTGGAGCTCCTCCTATTACTCCATCCATGCACTGATTGAGAAACCAACGAGTCCATTTCATTCCCACCGGGGAGTTCTTTCTTTACTGAGAGCATCTCTTCTGGATTTGTATTCAATATTGGGTTATCCATGGTTGAATTATTTTGAACTTTTTGTAGATAAATTAAGCTCAAGGTTGATTCAAGGACCAATATTCAGGAGTGTTCCTCATACACCATTCAGGAAGGTGGATTGTGCCTTTGGATTATAAATTCATAAGTTCTTGAATACCATTGTTTAGGGTATTGCATGGTTTGGAATTTAAACCAGTAAATGCATGATATGTTTTGTTTTTTTGTGAAAGGGTGATATATTATGAATAAGGTTTATTACCTTGATTATGGATTTGTGACCTATGTTTTATTTGGTTGTGGACATCCGGTCCAGTAAGCATGTTAGGACTACTTTTTTCGATGCCTACTATTGTTATATGGAGTTGTTGTTTATATGAGATGCATTTGTTTCTCATTGTGAATGTTTGGACAAGGGGAATTGACTATGGTATCTTCCAATGATTGGGTCTTTTATGTATAATTTCTATTTTGTTGACCCATAGGGCATTGTGGGTGTAAGCTTCCAGAAGGTCATAGACCATAGGGGTGAGATTGTCATAGCTTCCTATAAAGTAATTCTTAAATGAATGTTGGAACATAAGTCATTGATTGTGAGAGCTTCCGGAAGGTTATTATATTATATATTGTTGTTATACAGACCAAGGGGTACTGATTGAGAGAGCATCCCAGGTGGTTGTTTGCAATTGATTAGTACTATGTTTGACCAAAGGGGTTAGTCTATGTGAGATTTCCTTGAGAGTCATTATTATTTATTGTTTATTGAATTGATGATATGATGAACCAGGGGGGATAGACTATGAGAAAATTCCAAGAGGGTTTCTTTTGTTTGATTGAATTATTGTGCCAAGCCTTCCAAGCCAAAGAACAAGATCAAACATGGTCATTTGAGTTTGTTAGACGGTCTTTCAAGACATCATTTTTTTCTATAACACAGGGGGTACCGAGATTAGGACATATCCCATGATTATATTATTCAAAGGTTTTATTAATTAATAAATGGGAATAAACGTAATTAGAATCACTATGAATGATTATTTTTGTGAACTACCTTGAATAGTGCTTGATTTCTATTTATTACCTGATATATATTTATATATATATTCATTGACAGTTAGTCATAGATCGTATGGTGGTTGCCAACTGAGATTCATCTTACATCCTGTTAGGGTCATAAATTTCTACACAGACTAATTATAAGGTTTTAGGTGTAGATAAGGTAAAGTCCCCTTATTCATCTGGTACTTGATTGATGTTGGAGCTGGAGAGCATGGGATTAAGCTGAGGCTAGGGAATCATTTGCAGTTTTCTATTTTCTATACATTGGTTTCAGTATTGTATTTCCAAGATTGTGACTTGTTTGGATACATTCCAAGATACTTGTGACATGCATAATTATTTTTATATTTGTAGCATTTTCTTATTCAGTCAGTATTATGATATTTACTTCTGTTGTATGGTATTACTACTTCTTTCGTTGTTTACTATTTGTTTCTACTGTGTTACTATGCCAATGAGGGCATAGTATCACCACTATCACACCCAAGGCACTCGCTGCTAGTCGGTAGCCTCTCGAGTTCGGGGAAATGTGCTTGAGGCCATGAGACAAACTGGGTATTGAGAATCTTTGGGCGGCACCCAGAATTGGGATGTTAAAAAGAAAACCAATGAAGTCATTTTTTTAGAATCAAAAGGAGTTACCTGAAAAGAGGAAACATTGTCCAATGATCATGTTTGTTTAATTTATTTATACACCCATTAATTTATTCTTATTCAATGAGTACATAATAACCTCGTTATCGAAAATATTTTGATATTTTTTTGTTAAGGTTACTGACTACACATTAACACACTTCCGTCAAATGTGCTACGCAATCATTTTTCATGTGTAATGTGGACTACTGCCTTGATAATCGATATCGTTTGTTCTTCCATTACCACCACTCATGTTCGAAGATAATGAGGAAAATATTTATTTTATAATATATTTATGATATTTATGACTTTAATATTACTCTTTATTCTTTATATAACATAATTATTCCGGAATTCCATTTTTTGATAATAACGTTTGTCGATATGTGTACTACCGCCTCCTTGGTGTGATTTTATTTGTTCACACATTACATAGAATGTATTATATATGGGTTTATTAATAATATGTGATATGTATGGGATAATAATTCTAATTGAACGATATTATATATATGGATATATTTCGATTTTCATAATACTCCAATAAAACGGAAAAGTGTTCATGGATACATACGGCCTTCCGTCCCCATGAATAGTGAATTTGGTTGAAAAATTATTTCTTTTATAGATAATTATAAAATAAATATATTAAGAATATATATGATATATATCATATTTTAAATTTTTGAAAAAAGTAAATCATGACCAATTTAATAGGATCTATAATAACAAGTCCAACATGTATTAAAAAATAGAGTGGTTATCATGCCGAACATATCTTTAAAATGGAAATATTAGAAGATGGGTAATATTAATTCATAATAAAATCATATATGGTAATATATATATTTGAATATTGTTTTGGGATACATTAATAATAAAATTATATTTTCTAGGCAAGAGGTTTGAACAGGTATAGTGAGTGTCAATATTGAAGATTAGGGAATTTCAACTCACATTTTATATCTGTGAGACACTTGCCATATTCACCTCTTCGTTATCTATGTGGTTTATTTCATTCACTATGGAATTATTTTTAATTAATTTCCATTCATTCCTAATATGAAATATTTCAAATTTTTTTCATGGATATGATGAATCAAATATTACTCATGTAATAAGGTTATTTCAAGTATCACTTTTATTGCAGTGAGACCATTTCCATATTCACCACTCATTTTATTTATGTCAGGTATATACTTCCCATGAATTTATTTTTTTTGGTTACAAATCAATTTTATGTTCTCTCTTTCATGGGGTTTATGGTTTGAAAGATACCAAATCTATATGGTTATTTTTACTAGATTTTACTTTTTTGTGTCACATGGTTTTTCAGGCACAAATATTCTACTACAAGGTGAATATAATTCCACATTATATGTTATATCTGAAATTTTCCTTAATTTATTGAAATTATAATATTCATTTAATTTTATTCTATAGTATTTATTATGATTAATTGTTACCATAGTGGTAATAGTTTAATTATAAAAATTAATCAATTAATTAGATAGTTTACGATTATGATTACATTGGTGAAATCTTATAATGAATCCTTCTATAACCTTACATAATTGTATTATTGATGGTTTTTTAATATCTACATGTAATGATACCCTTTTCCACTCTTTATTTATTAATATAATATTCAAAAAGTTTTAGGATAATCTAACCCAATTTCTATCTTTGATTAGAATTAGTTTTCTCTACCAACCATGTTTTCTAAAAAAAACCCAATTTTTTTAATTTATATCTAATGCTCATTTTCAAGGAATGGTATTTTAATTATTTTTATTTATTAAAAATTGTTTCATTTTTTCCATATATTTTTATATAATCCTTCAGCGTTATTTTCAAAGAAAAATGATTTCCAATTTTTTTATTTTTTAAAACTCATTTTTTTTCAAGATAAATTATGTTTTCCTCAAAATTTTATTAAATGAATTTTATAGATTAATACATATATTTATATAGTATTTTTTCTAAGGAAATAGATTTTAAAATTGTATTATGTTTAAGAAAATGATTTTTAATGAATGGTTATTTTCTTAATGAAATGATCTGAGTGATCATTAAAAATACTTCACCATATAAGATAACATCATCTGATATAGTTTATGATTTATTGGGGGTGTTATACAATTAAACCATTATTATTAATTCTGTGAATATTTTGTATTATATATAATATGTGGTTTATGAATCCTATTTATCATTCATGGATAATACTAGGATAAAATGCTTATGAATACTACTTCTATTTATTGATTACATTATGATGAATTGATTATAAAACAATTCTTTATTACACAACTTAAATTATAATGGAATATATATGATAACCATTTAATTTCATGGGTTTTTATATGATATTTTATAAATCCATATATTTTAATGGGTCATGAATTAATGAATGTTTTAATTTCTTGTGGCACAAAAGTGTAAGATTTTATTATGTAATGGTCGGGATCAATATGTCCATCCAGTTCATTAGGTATTAATTTATATCCAAAGATATTGAAATGATAGTAATATTGAGTGGCCATAGTTTTGTATTCTGGTTATTGAATGAAGAGTTAAACCAGTTTATAAATACATTGTTGAAAGTAGAACTCAACATGGATCCATAATATAATGATATATTGGAAATTGAACTAGGTTCAATAATTCATCATTAGAAGGAGATGTGAACTTGATTCTGAAACACAAGAATGTAATGAGGACTAATAGTAGTTTTTAAAGGACATTTTCCACTATTATGATTTTTCTAGTAATCCTTCACTTCTAATATGGTATATGGAGTGAACCCAGTAAACTGACATGAACTTTTAAGAAATCCTTGAATAACATAAAATTCATTATATATGTTTATGTGTATTCCAAAATTCCATGTTTTCTTCCAATGTTATGAATTCATTGTATCATATCATGATTATTTTAGGATTAATGTCTTATGAATTTCCATTATTTATGGAATGAAACATGTATATGATCTTTAAAGTGTAGGGAATGATCTTAAAATTCTATACACATGTTAACAAACCCTTATACCTTTTATCTTATTATTTATATGTATCTTATTTTTTTAATCTTACAAATAATATGATCTTACCATTTATTATGTTTCATTTCCTAATAATATGATAACTATTATAAAGATAGAGTATTATGTAGAATATCTTATTGGGGGATATGGAAGATCATTCACCAAATTACAAGACTATGGTATATGTTTCCATATACACTAAACTAATATTGTTATTCAGCGCATAATTTTTTAATGAAATGAATATTCTTCTAAAATTATTTAATATAAATTTAAGAAAAGCCTATTTCTCTATGGTTGGTGTCAAAAGAGATGTTTTTTCAAAATTTTGATACTACTATTATAATTATTTATTGAGATCTCTATGGATATTTATAAGGTTATGTCTAAGGATCTATAAAAACAACTCTAATGTTAAGTCATTTATTTGGAAAATGTTCTAGAATTCTTGTAAATAATTGAGATAGTGTTTTTCGAGCGATTTCTTCCTTGTATATACTCTAAATGCACATTTTTGTCTCATGTAGAATCACTTATGTGTTACGAGCTGAAAAAAAAATAATACTCATCTATAATAGATCAGAAAATGATGTACACAAATGGACCATGATGTTAAAATTGGTTTACATTCATATAGGTATGCTTTGTGAATTCACAAGATCATTACAAACCATCGTGAATGATTTAAATAGATGATAAATATAAATGAACTTGGATGAACATAATCTGTGACAGACTAAGAAGGTGTCATTATTTATACATTATATAAGTAATTTTGTATTATTATGTAGTATTCGATTATAAATAGTGTTTTTCACACTACTGTTTTGGGTTTTAGTCAATAGTGTGAATTAAAAGGAAATAGGTTAATGTTGAATGTGATGAAACATTTTATGATGAGAAGTAAAATGGTATGATCATTGGAGTGATGGTTATTGGGTTAATACCGAATCTATTTTCAAGAATCAGGATTTAAAATGTGTACAATAATCAATACTCAGAATCAAAATTTTTGATTAGTAATGAGTTTTCAATGATATTTTGTAATAGAGGCCACAAATGATATAAGATTTAGTTTCTTTTTGGAAAATAATGTTAGAATAATCCCCCAAATGGGTTTTCTATAAGAACATGAATATTTTTTGACTATAGAAAAGAGGGACCTAAAGAATGTAACTCGAAGGTAAAACGAATTGCTTAGTTAATGCATTGGAATGGAATATTTTACTCCCAAATATATAATCAATTGAAGAATTCCTTAAATATGGAATGAATGGGTATTATAAAAATTGATGTATTAAGTATAATGATTATAAAGGTAATCATCAAGTAAATAGGAGTAATGGTAATATTGACGACGATGAAGAGACTATTGGTGAAATGTGAAAGGAAATAATTTTTAAGGAGTCTGATGAGAATTCCTTTTTAATGTCATATGTACGAAGTTGAATAATTGATGTGTTTATTTTTCTTGACTCATTAATTTCGATATATTAATTAGGAAATATATAAGGATTGTTCAGTTTATGTTTTTCATGTAGGATTTACAATAATATAGTGAATAGTTTTGATAGCCTAGAAAAGCGATTCATTTGCTAGGTGATATTCCTAAAAACACATTATTATGGTAATCCTAACACTTAATATGTTATTGACATTATAATAATGATTTTTCAATAATGATGTGTTGGATAATAATAATCAAAAAAACATCTAGTTATGATGGACGTGATTTTTTATTTTTTGGAAAGGTGGATTATTCTATAATAGATAGAGTTTAAAACATTGTTGGATTTAAGGATTATATAAAATAATGTTTGAAAAAATAATGAATGCATGTTTTCAATAATTAATTATGTTAATTTATGATTTTAAAATGTTTCAAGTAAATATATGATTAAGATATTCACATGTTAGGTATGTAACAACCAAGATAAATTATGTGACATATAGGGTATCAATGTTATATGGTTTTGCAAATTTTTGTCACCCTCCATATAATTTATTGAACTTTTTCTTTTTATTGGGTTATAAGGATATCCACTTATAGAATGATTTGATTTTAAATTTGGATGTTTTCTGGGTGACTAACACATGATTATTTTTCATATTAAAAAATTTTGGATATTTTTTTAATCCAGAAGATAAATGGAATGAATTATTGTACTATATATGGGTCTTATAATCCATTAGTTCATCCTTGATATAAAAATACACCATAATTTATTAATGTTAGAGATGATGTTAACATTTATTGAGAAAAAAAAGTGTGAAATTGTTCTTATGAAAGAGAATAAAATAAAGTGTGAATATATTAACATGAATATTTTTTAACAGTAAGAAAATTATCTTAAAATAAATTGGTGTCAAATTATTTTAATTTTTGATGATATAAATGTAATTTTCTAAATTCTTTTTAATTTTAGGCTTTTCAATTATTAAATTTTTACTAACCAAGTTCTCTATCACTCTCTATCAGAACTCGATATGTAGATTTTATTCCATGTCCATATTTTAAATTTCAACATATGTTCTCTTATGTTCAAACCTAGTTATAAATTACATTGGGTAACTACTATATTTCAATCATTCACTTTTAAAAGAAGATTTACTATTCTTTTTTACGATGTCAGCTTCAATTAAATGAATATTCATATATTAACCATTAGATAAACGAGTTGAATTTCGAGTCCAATACTCATTTGATGTGGGTAATTTATAACAACCAGGGTTTTTATGAATTATTAACTTAAATTAAATTAAATTCGTTAATGTGTTTTATTACACTATACACCATGTTATGATTTTTTTACACAAAACTAGTATTAGATTGCGCTAAATAAAATTTTAGGTTATATATTGGTACCCGAAACTCTGAGGTAATCTTTAATTACTTGAAACAATATGTTTATCTTCTCTTCTATATTTTTTTGAGTTCCATTAATAGCTTTTGTTACACTAAAGAATGAGTTATTCTGAACAAAAATTTAAATATTAAAATTTTTGTATAGTATTCACCTAAAAATTAGAATGAACTATATGAAAAACATTTACCAAATGAGGAAACTATTTTACACAAATTATTATAAAATGAATTATTTTTTATAAATTAATTATAATGGAGAATAAAAACCAATTTATTATAAAGAATTTTTTATTTGGAAAAACTTTTTTTGTGCCCACAAATGAGTTTTATTTGAATAATTTAAAATAATTACTATTTCAGATAGATATTAATGATATTTATATATGATAAATTTGAAAATAATATTTATATTAATCCAATAACTTTTATAAGAATAAACAATAAAAAATTCCATTTGAGGTATAAAAAGATATAATATTTTAAAATGCAGTTTTATAACATTTTAACGGTGTACATGTTTTAAATTTAATTTCCCACAATATTATAATGTTTATTTGAAAATGTAATTCATTTATTAAATTTTAATATCAAAATATAATTTGGGTGATTATTTGGTATTTCCATGTGAAGTTTAATTTGTTTATAAATAGTACCAAATACTAAATTTTAAATGAATATTATATTTATATCATATTTAATGATATAGTAAAATTAAATTTTAAATTATCTATAATGTATAATTACATTCATAATAAATCATTAAATATATTTGAGGTCATTAGAATCAATTTCATATTGAAATTAAACTTACAAATATTTCATTGTTTTGTAAATATTCTACGTAAAAAGTCATTGTATAATCCAGTTTGCGAGATAAAATTTAAATTAATTTCATTCTATATTGTAATTGTATTATGGAAAAATGGATTCCTTATTTTTAGTCATCATAATTTATATTTTTTACTAAATTAAGCCTATTTTTTAACCAAAAAATATTATTAAAATAAATTAATATTTATTAAGGTGATAAATGAATAAATGAGTTTACATGGTGGTTAAACATTAATCAAAAACGACCAAATGACCTTGATACCTGTAAAAATTCATTTTTCTTAAACAATATTGAACATATAAATAAAATTATAAAACCTGGAAAATTATTTTTGGAATACTATGTAAGGGATACCACATAATAGTTTTAATCATTTAATATTTACACAAATGTTACTTCTCTTTCACTATAAAAGGGTCCTCACCCCCCCCCCCCACTCTTCACACCACTGAAACCTTTTTAATGACCAAACCTGGAAAACAAATATTCCATCCTCAAAAATCTCAAACAATAGGACTCACATTGGTCATCAATCAATCAAATTATGTTCTTTAGTGAAACCCAAAAGAAGTTAACTGAAGAAGAGGTAAAATTCTTCACAGAGAACTTTTGATTTATTTCATTACTATATGCATTATTTATTATTATTATATTCATATATAATAACATTATTATCCTAAATATAAAGTTTATTTTTTATGTTATGTTTATGACATCCAAAATCACCCAAATCAATCCAATGGGATAGTAAATCATCATTTGTGATTAAACCAGATTACCACCTTGTGATTTGATATCGTTCCTTCTTCAATTACAACCTATAATTGTTGTTAATCATGAAATACATATTGTTTTTATATGATATATATGATATATATGATTTATCTATTCTTATATATTTGATATATAAGAAATCACCTCACTATTTACATTTTCTAAGAATATGAAAACATCTTTTATAGACGTCTAGAGTACCTCCTACTCAAAGCGATGCAATTCATTCACCCTTTAAATAGAATTAATTAATATTGGGTTTAGAAAAAATTTGAGATATATATGACATAAAAATTATACCGTAATTATAATATATATATATACACTTATATTTTATTTACATACATTCTTTAAATATGAGAATAAAATATAAATATCATGAATGCATACATATGAACTACAATATCTATGAATAGTGTATTTCATTTCCTATTTCTATCATTTATAGATTATAATAAAAATATGTATTCTAAAAAATATATATGATGTTTATATATATTTTTAAAATAAGGAAATTATTAAATCATAATACAAGTAAAATGAATAATAATAAGAAGTCAAAACATGTATGAAAAAAGTTCTAATTACATGAATCTTAAAATTAACATAGAACTGTTAATAAATGGTCAATAAAAATTTATAAGTAAATAATATATATTATTAAATATATGAAAATGATTATATGATATAATTTCAATAATAATATATTTATTATATCTGGGGTTTGAAAATGTATGACAAGAGTCATTGTGACACCCTTATATTTTTTGAATTAATATTTTTTTGATTTTATTTAACCTTTTTGATTTTTTCCATTTTAGGCATCACTAATGATAGTATATTTATATTAAATAACATCATTTGATTGAATTTTACAAAAAATGACAATAATGTACTACATGCAACATAATATTTATATTTATCAACACAGAACATCGAGGTTATCTTCCATTACATGAAATAATATATTCAATTGTTTGCATAACACTCAAGATCAGGTTTTACCAATGATAATATATCATTAAAATGTAATTTCTATATATATTTATAGATATCCTAGATATTAAATTAGGGGTTATGAATTTTATTAAATTATTTATGAAAATACATTATT
This sequence comes from Viscum album, assembly GCA_963277665.1. Taxonomy (NCBI): domain Eukaryota; kingdom Viridiplantae; phylum Streptophyta; class Magnoliopsida; order Santalales; family Viscaceae; genus Viscum; species Viscum album. The sequence goes on from OY728153.1 coordinate 155,896,222, forward strand.
TACACAACTATAATAAGAATTTATAGGTTACCAATTAATTTGAAATTAATTTGAAAATTGAGTGAATATAATGAAACATATTATTATTTTTATCGTTAAAAAGATATTTTACCCTGATATGTTAAAATAACTACAAATTTTGTGGGTTATATATTTAATAAATATATTATATTTTTAGTTAAGATAATTTTTATATTCATCCAATATATTTAATATATATAAGATAAGAACAAAAATAATTTTCAACTTAAATCCAAATTATTTTATTATATAATTTTTAATGATTTTAAATGGTGATCCAAATTTAAATCCAATTTGTTTGAACATTAGTAGATTTAATATGTCAAAAATAATCTTAATATTTGAAATTTTAACATCATTATTATGTTAGAGAAATGATTTGGTAGTTCTTTATGATTATTTACTTTTCTAATTAATTGTGAAAAATACAAAATTTTAGTTCAAAACTTTTTTTTCAACTAATTTATTTATATTTTAAATTAATAAAGAAATATATATATATATATATATATATAATTTGATTTAATCATTATATAGAATATATTTTTTAAAAATTAATAAAATTTCTTCATGAAAATTTATTTCACGTAGAAATTTGCTATGAAAACATATCAATCATTTGAACTTTTTTACTTTAAAAAACAACATTGTTGGCGACACTGCGAGAATAATTTTAAATTAATTTTATAGAACTAATTTTATTGGAATTTGGAAAAATGGATTGAATTTTTGGAATAATAATAAAATATAATGTCTAATATGGGCAACATATTATTGGATAAAGTGATTAGTGAAATTAATTAAAATTAAATACATCAATTAAGGTAAAATTAGAAAATACAAAGGATTATTCCTTAAATATAAGGTTTTTTACATATTAAATTATCCAAAACCCATTGTATGTTCGTACATATAGCTTATTATCCATTTAAAAAACATTTTTCTATTATGGTAGGCACTTTCCATGGGAAAACATGGGTGGAATTCCATTTTCCAATGATTTACAAGAGTGCCACTCCCCTTCCTCAATGAAAAATCCTTATCTCCTCCAATTCGTCACACCATTGAATCCACATAGGTTGATCCAATATGTAAAAAATAAGATTCCAAAAATCCCTAAATTTATTCTATAAAAATCCCATTAAGAATAAATAAATACAAGGACACCTTTTATTATAAACTTTATGGAGTTACCTGAATTAGAATTAACAATTTTCTCTAAAGCTCATTTATTTTATATTCATTATCCACCCCTAGCAGTATATTTATTTGATGATTGGAAAAAAATTATATTATATATTTTAAGATCATTTTTTAAATAAAAATTATATCTACACTTACATAAACCTCTATATAATTGATAACAAACATACAATCTATGCGTACAAGAGACTACTACCTCAAAAAACAACGATTGTTCATTGTTCCTTAATGCATCTCGTGGTAGACATTATGATGGAAAATATATTTAAATATATTATATAATTTATATAATATTTTATTATTATTTGGTAATCCTTTTATAAAAAATACCTTTACACGTTAATTTTTTTGCGAATATGACAATCTCATTTGAGTAAGTGTGGACAACAGCCCGATTAGAGTGATGGAATTCATTCAGACAATAAATAATGTGAATGAAGGATGTCATTAGTGTAATTATACTATATATACAATGTAATAATACATCTTAAATTATGATATATATATAAACACACACACATATTTTATTTATCTTCATTACTTTAAGATGACAATAAAAAATAAAACAACGTTCACGCGTATGTACGGCTTACAGTATCCATGAATAGTGAATTAAATTTCATACTTATATATTATATAGATTACTAAAAACAAATATTATGAATATAAATTATATTTAATTCATTATTTACATTTTTTACATATAGATATAAGTATAAAGACCAAGTATATGAAAAATTATGACACATGAAATGAACAATGTGAATATTACATGATTTGAATCCTTAATATAGGATAATTTACAAGAGGGTAATATAAAGTCATTATAAACCCATTATAAGTATTAGATATAATAAAATTTTCATATTATATATTAATAATAATTTTAAATTTATTATACAATAGTTTTAAATGAGTAAGACGAGAGTCATAACACATGGTAATGGCATTTCTTCTATCTTTTCAGTTCCATGAGATATATGATTTATTCTCAACCATTTCCTTTTTTTAGCATATAATATCCTTGTATGGGCTCCATTATTATTATAATAAAATTTATGTATATTGAAATATTTATATCTTGATATTAATTTTATAAGGATTATTTTCCTAATGTTTTTAAATCGGTAAAGTACATTTATCTCAATTTACCTTCTTTGAGATACATGCCATGTATACACCTATATTTTTTCATGAAAATTATATAATGAATTTAAAATTTTATATCTGTAATTTATTTATAATCATGATATTATAAACTTTATGTAATCAAATTTTCATTCATTGGGAGTATGTGTCATAGTTATCTATTGGTAAAACATTATATAAATAATATCATCTCATATCATTATTTTTTATGTTTATTCTTCTTTTTATGAAATATTATGTTCTATCTCTCAAGAAAATTCATAAATTTTATTCTCCTATGGATATATATTATATAATTATTTATTGGAACCATTATTATAATCTTTTATACTTAATATATTTAATATTGTTTCTTTAATAAATCTCGGCTTTACCATCCCTTCAGTCAGAAATCATTTTCCTTCAAAATAATTTTTTATAAAAAGTGTTTCATAGAATATTTACATTATATTTAAAATAAAAATTTACATTTATTTTATTTTAAAAATTATTTAAAGTAATATTCTTGTCTATTTATAAACTAGGAATTTTCCACTAGTTCAACTGTTTAAATAGAAAGATCATATTACCTTGTATGATATGTACGGATTTACCCACATTTATTTTTATGAAGTTTACATTAATTGTTTACAATTTTATTTCTTAAGAATGTATTTTTAATGTTATATTCATTGAAATTGATTTCTAAACACATTCAACATTATTTTATATTTTTTCAATGAAATGTTTTTCCAAATATTTTTATGCCTTCATTATACGTTTTAAAAAAAATTCATGAAATAGTTTTCAAAACATTTTCATGATTTCATTATAAGTTTAAAAAGTGTTTTCAAAGGAAAATTTATTTAAAATGGATTAAATATTATTTTATATGTTTTCAATGGAAATGTTTTTTAAAAGTTTTAAGTCATATTTTATATGTTTTTGAGGAAATACTTTTTTATAATGATTTTATAGTTCAATTATAAGTTCTCAAGAAGAAACATTTTAAAAATTATTTCATGTATTAATTATATGTTTTCTAGGTAATTTCTAACAAAATTATTTTGTAATGGTTCTATGTACTAAAAATAAAATTTCAATGAATAATTGACTCTTTATTTGAAAAAGTTTCATTAAATATATTTCAAAATTATATACCATGTAAGGTAAAATCTTTTGGTGTTCCTCCTTTAATTTTGGGAAAATTATTCATTGTTTTCATTCAGATTATTTCTCTAAATGTAATAGGATTTTATGTAATGATGTTTTTGAAACTTATTTCTCATTCATGGGTTATATTCTTTTGAATCATTATTCTTTACAGGGGTTATGTTTTTGATGAAATGATAATGGAAAATACATTTTTTTCATTAGTTATGATATGATTACATAGTTATTAAATGCATTTCATTTTATGGGTTATGATATGATTATTTAGGAATTTATGGAACATTTATATATGATTTCATTATGAAATGCGTGGGACCCAAATCTCCCCGAAATGTATTGGGTAAAGATTTATATCTTGGGAGATATACATGACTATAGTGATAAATTTACTAAGATTAGTATTATAGGGCTAGAACAAGGACTAATCCTTGTTCAGTATTACTGGGTTAGAATGGGGTGTGAACCCGGTTTAGTAAAATAATTTTTCCACTAATATGGTCTCAGTAAAAATGCCTTGAATACTATTGAAATCATTATATATGATTATGTGTCTCTCACAATTCCATTATTTATTCAAATGTTATGCTTTCATGTCCTATGTTCTCTATTACCTTGTCATTTAGGTTATATGAACTGTCAAGATTTAGGCCATGATTCATTCTTATGGTCTTTGACATGATGGGAATGTTCTTATATGTTCATGATCTTGTTTCCATATCCATTTTCTCTGGATTATTCTAATTTATCTACCTTGTTTACCCATAATGAGAATAAAAGAACACCCCATTTTATTTTTCATTCCCATAGGTTGTGAATATATTTAATATGTTTTGATGTATCTAAATAGTGTTCTAGTCAAGAAGAACCTAGTGAGTGATGATTTAGATAATTTATATAAAAGTGTTTATGTTTCCATGTTTCATATTTTCCCAGACTAACATGGTCATTGGGTGTATGTTTGAATAATTATTTATGTATTACGTAAATGTTATGTAATTTTAATACATAACAAGTGTGGTTCAAAATAGTGTGTATCAAAGAAAAGGTTTAATTAACTATTTAATGATAGGATGTGAAAACATTAGTTAAATATATAGGTATGTTCTTAATGATGTGTCTAGAGATTACTGTAAGGTTGAGTATAAGGATGAGTCAATGTTTAGAAAAATGTCCTATAATTTTTCTTAAGTATATAGTGAGTGGTTTCATAAAAGTACATATTTGTTTTAATATTATAAGTGGTTATGGATTCAACATAGAAATATGTATTGTTAAGAACGATTACAAGATATTTTGAGACTAACTTCGGGTAATCAGATATGTAAAAACGTCATATTCTACACATCTGGTTTGAAACTCACAGGGGATATGCTTTTAGAATTAACAAAACTGTACATGAACCATGATGTTGTATTTAAATATTAGTTTTCATTTAATAACCTTGGATAAAACAAGGGTCTCGTATATTATAAAGTTACTATGATCTAGAAATCATATTAGTAATTCTTTTTATGACTATGTGGTTGTTTGTTATGATAAAGAATAACCACACTACGCCTTTAGTGTTAGTCAATGGTGGGAACAAAAAGGAACTATAATAAAGTTGAATATGTTGGATGATTTTATAAGGTGAATTAATGTGCGATGATCACTAGAGTGGAACATGTTGTTATCAATCCTAATAAGTTTTCATAGAACATGATTAACAACATGTACCTGAACCATCTCTCAGACTCCTGAATGATGAAAAATAAGTAGTTCTCTAAGAGTCTTTTTAATGTAAAACATGGATGAAAGAATATTATGTTTCTTCTATTTGATGAATGTGGAAATAATCACCTATGTTAATGTCTTAGTGTAATAAGAATATGTTTTGACTTTGGAAAAGAATAACAAATAACGAGTTCTTGCAAGGGAAAAATGAAGATTTCAGTTTTTAAAATGGATGATAATAGCAGGCTCCATATATTTTCATCTATAGTTATGTTTTTTAAGTGTGAAAAAATTTTAATTAATAATATCAATGTCCCAAGACTATTTAAAAAGAATACAATCATCAATGAGGTGGGAGTAATAGTTAAAAAGTGTATGATAACGAGACTATATATGAAATATGAAATAAAAGAAGTATTGTGTAATTGGATGAGGTATACATGTTAATGGAATTTGGATGGAGTGGAATAATAAATGTTTTAATATATTTGGATTCAAGAATTATGTTATATTAATGATGCAATATATAAGTATTATTAAGTTTTTTTCTATGGATTTAGTAGAAAATGTTGAATTGTTCTGATAGAATAGAAATTTTATATAATTAAAAGGTGTGGTCTAGGAAAAACCAAAAGATTAAAAAAAATATAACCCTTAAATTTTTATGTATACCTTGCTATTTTTGTTTGGATAATGATATGTGGGGTCTGAATATGTAAATTGGATGGTACTGATTACCTTGGATCAAATGAATGACTTCTTGACATGTTTTTTGTGCTATTATTGATGATTCTCACAACATTTTTTGGATTTATGACATAAATACAGTATAATTTGAATAAGGAATCTTTAATGTTCTCAAAATGAATTAATATCAATTCAGGTTATTAACTTGTTTGAATAGAATATATGGTGTGTGTATTCAAATTTTTTAAATGTGATAACAAATTTTTAATTTTGGATATACGAGGTAATCAATGTGAAGCTAATTTCATAAATATATTTACAAATTTTTTTGATTTTCTTATTTCATAAGAGTTATAAGGATAACTATTATTGCAATTTTAAGGACACATTTTTGAGGAAATATTTATGTACTGAGTTTGTATTCAAAACCAATTGTTCGAATGATATTTATTGGTTAACCTCATTTTAAGGATGCCCGACATATTTAGTTTGGAAATTATATATGTGGGACATTAGAAAAGTGAAATCATGTTTTGGGGTTGATAACCTACCAATTCCCGCAAGGACACTGGTCTTGAACCTATGACTGAAGGATGATAAGGGTTTTATGACTACCACAATCCTATGCGACGTCATTGTCAACGTGTAATTTTTTTAAATTAATAATAATCATGAAAAAGTTGTGTTACTTTTTATGTTTATATATTAACGAGTTAACAATAATAATTTTGAATAATATTTAGAGATAATTAGTTTAACATTTCATTCCTTTATGTACTTTAAGATCTTATAAATGTGTATTTTACTACATCTGATATCAATGTTAATTACTGGACATCCATTTTCTATAGAAATTAATGATTAGAAATAATTAAAACTGCCATTGAAGAAAAAAATTATGTTTGTATAAATATATCATGTATGTATGTTTTCTTATATTCATGTTCAATAAAAAATTATTCAATTATATGATAATGTGCAAAAGAAAACTTATTGTCCTAGATATATTTTTTGAACCTATGGTTTTTTAAATCATCTCGGATTTATGAATTTGATTCCCTCATCATTTCTTTGAACATTCACTTTTTTGTGATGGATGATCTATAACATAGCTTATAAATATTTAAATTTTTTTTTCCAGGTTCAATTATTAATCTAAACTTTTGTTATCCTATATGGGAATTTAGTTATATGTAACTTTCGATAATCCCCACGATTCTGTCATTCCCTTTTCAATACATGTTTTAGTATAATTTTTATGATGTTATTTTCTAGGAATGAAACATTCATGTATTCAACCATATACAACCAAAAGAAATTTGAGTTAAAATAATTTTAAAGGTGATGGAATGTAACACCCTGATATTATTTGAATTTTTTATCAACTTAATTTATTCTTTTTGATACTTTTAATTTAACACAATGCTAAATATAGTTTATTTAATATCAAATCACTAGGATTTTATTATTTTATATGAAACACCAAGTTAATAATGAACTACATTAAACATAAACATTAAATTTCTCTACACGAAACACCGCAGTTAGCTTTCATTACAGACAACTATAGCTTCCCTCCATGGCTTAGGAAACAAACATGACCGAGTTTTATTGAACAATAGTATATCATTAAAATGTTGTAATGTAATATATTAATATATAACCTAGCATTTAAATTAAAAGTTATGAAAATTATTAACACTGTTATGAAAATATATGGATTACACAAATACAATATAAATTCATAGGTTATTATTCTAATAAATTTGATTATGAAAACTGATTGATTATAAATAAAAATATTATTATTTTTATGGTTAAAAAAAGTTTTTTTACACTTGTAAATTAAATTAATTACATATAGTGAGTGATGTTAATGTAATATATATTTAATATATTCAATAAAATTATTTTATATTCATCAAATATATTTTATAGAAACAAGATAAGAAGAACCCCATTTTGATGCATATACCTGAATTTTATTGGTAAGAAATGTTACCACCCTTTAATAAAGATCCCATTATAAATACAATATTTGGTTATTTTATAGAATTAATATGTCAATATAAATTTCAACATTTAACAAGGAATAAAAAATGGGAATTTTTTGTTATATTTCTCTGATATTTTACTTTATTAATTACTAGTGAAAAATACAAAAATTTATTTACAAAATGAATTTTTATTTTAATTTATTAATAAAATAAAATTATATTTTAAATTGGATTAAAATTTTGACTACATAATATATTTAAATATTAATACAACTTTTTTCATTGTGATACATTTCATTTTGATATTGGGTATAAAAGCATAGTATACATTTGAAAGTTTTTATTTTAAAACCCATCATTTTTATCCCTACTGCATGATTAATTGTAAATTAATTTCTGCCACTTTTGTGATAGGAAATCTAAAAATGGATTTACCAATTTTATTCCCAATAATTTATAATTTCTAATAATTTCAGCATAGTTTTTAGAAAAAATAATTTCTGTAATTATGAAAAATTTATTAGATCGATTATGGTATAATTAAGTTAATCTAAAGACTAAACCTTAAATATAATACACAAAAAATTTAAAAACATGTCCAACATATATTTTATGAAAATATTTGGACCATATACTCTATTTTAACATCTTTGGTCCATTATAGAATACACATACCCAAGAAAAAACATGGGTGGATTCTTTTTCCAGTGATTTAAAATATTTCCACTCCTCCTCTACTATAAAAAAGCCTCCTCTCATACATTTCCTCACACTTTTCAAAACATTTATGTTAAGAAAATATCATCCAAATAAAAATACAAACATCCTTAAATTCCTCCTAGAATATTTTACTTGATTAATTAGAAAAGAAAGGATTTCATTTGAAAAAAACCAAATGTAGTTATCTGATTAAGAGGTGATGACTTCATTAAAGATACTTATTTTTAATTACATTCTCCACCCATCCAAAGTATTTATAAAATTTCTAAATAAAAATAACATTATCAGAAATATATTATTATTTCTCCTTACATCCTATGAAGGGTGAAATTATGATGGTTAACTTATTTATATATGTTATATATTATATTAATAAGTCCATTAATCTTCTAAAATACCTTTAACACACATATCTTTGTACATTATATTTGGTGTAAAAACAATAATTTCTTCTGGGGAAGTGTGGTCTAAAGACCCTCAAAGCGATGTGATTCGTTCACGCACAACATGGAATGTTTTATGGATGGATTTAGTTAAATTATTATATATATGATATAATAATTCTACTTGAATAATTATATATAATATACTAATATGTTTTTCCGTTGATTTCATCAATGTTACAATAAAAATGAAAGCATCATTTTTGCGTACAGACGACTTATTGTCTCCATGAACGACATATTCCATTTAACAATTAAATATTATATAAATTATTATAAAACAAATATACTTAATATAAATGATATTTATATTATAATATAAATCCATTAAATAATTTTATAAGTTTTATGACAAAATTTATAAAAATTATGACACATATAATGAACTAAGTGAGTATTACCCGAAGTAAGACGTTAACATAGGATTATTAACAAGAGAGTAATATAAAATAATAATAAAACCATATAAGATATTAGTTATAATAATATGGTAATATTATAGATTTTTAATAAACATATATTTATTATAAAGTAGGTTATAATGAGTATAATGATATTTATGACACAAGGTAAGGGGCTTTCTTCTCATTTATTATTTCCATGAGATACATTATTTATTCACCCCATTCCTTTTGTGTGGTGTGTATAATACCCATGGAAGAATATTTTATTATTATATTTATATTTATGTATATTTAAAATTATATTTTATGATATTTCTTTCATGGTGTTTATGTTTCAAATGTCACCAAATCAATAAAGTAATTTTATCTCAATTTGCCTATAATGAGATACAAGTCATGTAATGCACCTATATTTATACCTAATGTGTATATTAATACTTTAAAATATTATATCATTTATCTATTTATTTTCATGATATCTAAAGCTATATTTATTATAATTTTCTTACAATGGGATTATTTTCCAATTTTATGAAGCAGTAAAATTTATTGAAACTACCTCATCGCAGATTGAGATAGTTTAAGATTTTTCATCCATTGATAAAATTGTATGATGCATATCTCAAGAAAATACATGTAATTTATTGTCCTCTATATATTACTATCATACCCATTCATTGGTGAAGTTATTATACTCTTTGGGACATAATATAGTTAATAATGTGTTTTTCCAAATCCCAAAATTAAACTCTATTTAGTAGGAAATTTCTTTTCCTTCAAAAAATGTTTTCGAAAAAGGTTTCACCCAAATATTTCTATACTATTTAAAATAACTATTTATACTTTTTTACCAATGATTTTAATGGAATATTTTTTTTTACTTTCTGAAAAATAAAATTTTCTACCATTTTTACCATGGAAAATAAATTTACTTTTTATGTCATACAACGTGTATAAATTTACCAGTGCTAGTTACAATGAAGATTATATTGAATGTATCAAAGGATATCTTTTAAAAAATTATTTTTTTTAATATTTTTCTACTAAATTTACTTCAAAACATTTTTAAGGCTCTATTATAAGTTTTTAACGAAATTAAAATTTTAAATGTATCCAGACATTCTGTATATGTATTCAAATTTATTTTCATAGAAATGGATTTTGAAATGTTTTCATGATTTATAAATAACTTTTCAGTGTGTGTTCAGTGAAAATGGTTTTCAAATGTTTTGTTTCTTATTATAAATGATTTCAAAATAAAATGATTTAATTTTTTAAATCTAATTTTGTACATTTTTAAGGAAAAATAATTTCAAACTATTTTCATCATTATTTTACATGGTTTTGAGGAAAAATGTATAAAAAATGGTTCCATGTATTATTTAATATTTTGTAAATTATTTTTTATGGAAATTATTTCTAATATTTATTATGTGGTAAAATTTCCTTTTCAACAAAGAAACAATATTTTTTTGATGATTTTATTTTAAAATAATTAAATTTTTTCCCATATATGAAAACATAAATTAATTATACTATTTCATTTTTGGGAAATTATTCTATGTTTAAATTAAAATTTTTTCACTAAAATGATTGTGTATACATTCAATGATGTTTATGAAACCCATTTCTCTTTCACATGTTATATGATTCAAAAAACTGCATCTTTTCATTGGTTATGTTAATAATTAAATGTTTATGGAGCCAACCATTTTTACATATTTTATGATATGATTACATGTTTATAATACCCATTTCATTTCAAAGGGTTATGTTATATTTTTTTGAATTTTTCGAACATTTTTGAATGATTTAATTTTCATATGGATGAGACTTATATCTCACTCTAATGTATTGGGTAAAGATTTATATCTCTTGTGATAGAAATGAGTGGAATGATAAATTGACTTGGTTTAGTACTAAAGAGATGGAATAAGGAGTGAACATGGTTTAGTAATATATGGAATAAATGCGGTGTGAATTCTGTTCAGCAAAGGGCTTGGTCCACTATTATGGTTTCAGCAGTAATTCCTTGACCACTATGGGAATCATTATATATGCTTATGTGACTGGTACAATTCCATGTTTTATTCCTATATTATACTTTCATGGATTATGTTATTTATTTAATTAGGATTTATGTCTTCTTAACTACAATGTTTTAGGAAATTATTCATATTTATTATCTTTTATATTCATGTGATGATATATTATTTTCATGATAATGTTATCATAAATATAATCTCATGAATGTACTTACGAATCTCCCAGATTTATTTACTAAACATCTAATCTAAAATATTTTTATGTTTCCTTCCCTGAGGTTATGATGTTACAAATTGTTTTTGATTTTTCAAAGAATAAATATAATGAAAAATAACATAGTCTGAGTTGATTCTTCTCATTTATGTGCCAATGTTGTTTTATATGTTTCTAATTTCACTAGACTAATCCATTCTTTTGGTATCTATTTTTATGTTGTTTTATGTATTAATGAATATTTATGTAATGTACATTTATGAAATATAAGGGTCCATATCTTCAAGACTTAATGTAATATAATTTCATCTCACATATTATATTCATGAGATACATGTCATATTTACTAATAAATTATTCTTTTGTGGTGTATATACTACCCTATGAAATGTTATATCTAGATTTGTTATAAATTAATTATATAAAATGTTTAAATTGGTGTTACTATTTTACAGATCTCATGATTAAAACTTTACTCAATTATAAAAGGGATTTCTTGTCTCTCTTTTATTTCTAGATGACTTATTCATTATTCACCAATTGTTTTTTGGTTTGAATTTTATACTGACCATGATTGTATATTATTAATATTATTTGAAAATGTGTGCATATTTAACTATCAATTTTATGATGTATCTTCCATGGGATTTATTTTTCAAATGAAACTAATCATTAAGGTAATTTTTTTATCAATATTACGTCTTTGAGAAACATGCAATGTTATAAACCTATATTATTTTACATCTTCTATATAATTTCCATTGACCTGTTATATCATGAATATTCATATTTTCATGATATTTTAATAATTCTATAATTTATTCACTCAGAGTTATTATGATTCCATATGACCAAATTCGTAAGAATTTTTTTCTTCAATAAGATTAGTTATGAGGATAATTTAATTTTATGATTAAATTGAATAAATGTTATGATAAATATCACAATAAACCACAAGAATTGTACTCTCATTTAGTTATTTATGATATAATAATGTATTGATACAATTATTAACTCTATTTTACTTAAAAAAATTATGAAAATTATTTTATGAAAATCTGACCATATTTCTCTCTTCGGTTGGAAATCAGTTTTCTTTCAAAACCCTATTTTCTATTAATATTTTATGAAATATTTTTAAAGGATACATTAATCTCATTTAACAAGAAAATAGTTTTTAAAAATATTATATGTTTTAAAAACTATTTAAAATGGTTTTACAATATTCCATTATTTGTTTTGAAGATTATTTTTGATGAAAATTGTTCTCAAATATGCATTCTATTGTAGAAATAATTTTTTCAAATAGAAGGGATATTTTACTCAAGAAATGTTTTAAATGACTTTTATCGCTTACATTCTATATTAAAAATTTTATTTTGAATAAAAGGATTTTGGAATGAAAATTATGTTAAAGAATGATTTTTAATGAATAGTAATATTTTCCAAAGAAATGGTCTGAGTATTATTTGAAAATACTTATTCATCCAATATGAAATCCATTGATATAGTTTAGGGTCTACATGGAATATGATCTAAGGAAACCATTATTATTCCTTATTTTAATTTTTTACCTTAACTGTTTGATGATTTAAATTAAACCCATTTCTCTTACAAGGTTCATACTATGATAAAAAAACATATGAAACACACTTCCTTTCAATACATTGGGTATAAATGTATGTCTCATGAGATAGACATTGTAGTAAAGAGGAGTAAACATGGTTTATTGCGATTGATATAGAACAAATGTGATCATAGTTTAGTACAATAGGGGTGAATGGGAAGTTATCTTATTTTAGTAATATATGGAATTAATTAGAAGAGAACCTTGTTAGGTAATAAAATTCATGAATTGTGAGTGCACACAAATGAGTAAATTTCATTTTACACTGATATGGTATTATGAGTCTACCATAAATACAAATATTGGTTGTGGGAGTGAACCCATTCCACTAATATGGAATTTAATGTAATAAATGAATTATATAGAAATCATTTTACATGTTTATGAGTCTACATAAATTCCGTGTTTTATTCATATGTTATGATTTCATAGGTTTTTATCATGATTTACTATTGTGTCATTTCTTATTAATTCATAATATTTATGCCACAAATCATGTATATAATCTTTCATATGAAGGTTATGATAAAAAAATTTAATTCTCATTTTATCATACAGTTATACTCATGTTCATTTTATGCATATGAATGTCCCTTATTTACCCTTACTATGAATCATAGCATACAATTACATAATATTTCATTCCATATATTTTTATGAAATATAATAAGTTTGAGTACATAAGGGGTGATATTTATGGGGGATTTTGAGGAAATTTCCCTAAATTATATGAATGTGTTCTATGATTAAAACAAACTAAAAAATTATGGCCTATATGCATGTACTTTTGTAATGTGTTGTATAATCACTTAAATGATGTAATATCTATATATTTTATGTTACTTTGACAATAGTATTGGTAATTTTTTTATTAAGGAATTTTTTATAAATAACCTTTATTTCTTATGAATATATGGTCGTTATATTCTAATAATAGATTATACATCATTTTTAAATAATTCACATCCTTGGGATCATGATCTCTATAACTATCTATTATATGATTTTAAATGATTTTTTATCTACATCTTTGAAATTTTATTCCATTTATAAGTTTGGAATAATTTGTGTTTTTTTAATGATGATAAAAATATTTACCATTTATATATATATAAATATAATATCAGTTAATTGATACAATTTAATTATTTTTTTTCATTTACTAGGAAACAATTGATGCTTAGATTTTTTTCAATGTGTATTTTTTTCACTTATATGGAATGTTGAGAGGAATTTAATTTTTCATTAAATATAAGAGGAATTCATAGGGTGTGGAGTTCATTTTTGGTTCCCAATTATAGAAATATCATTTAATCATCACCATGTATCATGAGAATAAATAGTGGGAATTCCATTATAATTTGATATCTTTTTTAAAAACCCCCATTTATTATGAATTATGGGATGATTAAGAGGAATTTATTGTATGATACATGATATTTTTTATATGATGCCTTAGTTATATGTTTCTTGAACTATTAATTTCATTTATTTATAAGTTAGTTTCTGTTATCAATGTGATTTCTATGTTGATATTTTTCATTTATGTTTATAGGAATCTTTTTTTTGGATTGAATTTCATTGGTTTTTCATCAAAATTTCCATATTTTTATGCCTTATTTACTCTTGATATCTTCCTTATAGCTAACCCATAGTAATCATCTGAGCATGAAAATTATTTATTTTCTTTTCCCAAGTATAATATGAAGGATAAATTTAATTACATCATGCATTAGATCATGTCTCTTATGGTATGTTTTTATATTTCCAATGTAATATTTTATTCCTGACTATATAGTGTTTCTAAAGACTAATTAACTATTATATCCCATTTGTTGAGAATTATGGGTTTTTTACAAATATAATAAATTAAACAACTTTAGGTTTTAGATTCTAGGTGTTATACATTTTTTCATAAGAATTTTAGTAGGAATATTTTGAACATGATTTAAAGTGAACATATATAACATTAAATATATTATATTTCCTTAGAGTATTAGAGATATTTTTATATGTGAATTATTTTATACCTCTATGTTAATGATGATTATGATGTAACTCTATCCATGTAAACATTTATTTATGTTTTCTATTAGAGGGAATGAAGTTAAAAACCACAGTCAATGTTTGGATTTTACAACTATGAAAGCCAATACAGTTAGTGATATAAAAATTCTAGTCACATAAATATTAGGTAAGAATCAATATGTTATTCATAATAATAATTCAAGTTTGGAGTATCTTATTATTCCAAAATGAAGATAACCAATTTTTATTTCTTCATGGGAAAAAATCCTTTATATTTAATTATTATTAATAATCCATGGGTAGCAGAACAATGGACTAACTCCCCGGAAAATATATTTTATTCTAGTGGATGTAATTTAAGTTAAATTGTCATTTATGTAGCTTATTGTATGAATAAACATTCCTATAAATGGTGGTCATTGATCCCCAATTGTAAAGTTGCTAAAAATTTATAAATTCTAGAGTGGTAAAATTTTGATGTGACATTTATTATTAAATAGCATTCAAAATAACATTGAGATGAAATAGAGGTGATGTTAATCCCATTAAAATAAAAGGACGAAAAAAGTGTTTCAGATTATCTGGTAAACATTATATGATTTCCATTATTATTGGAGACTACATTTGTAATTTGGATTAGAAGATTGATAATTTGTTTCAATTTTCCATGACGATTCAAAAAAGGAACGTGATTTCTAAAATGCATTCATTATATACTAAAATAAAATAATGTTCCATTAATATAGATAAATAATTTTCCATATATTACATTTTTAGTAGATATTATAATAAAGAAAAGTCTTATTAATTAAACTAAAAACTTGGTTCAAAGAAGAAGAAAATGATGACAGGATTTCTAATATGTGATATTTATGGAAAGAAACAACCGAGTTCTTGGTTAATTTTAATATGAGTTTGCTTCATGTTTTTGGAATGGTAGATAATTTGAGTATAATATTTTTATAATATGATTTTTTTGATCATATATCTTCAAAATCATTAATATTATTTATGACTAAAAAATATATATATTTATCTAGAACATTAAGAAGTAACTTGTCAACAAATAATCATAGTGGTAATATTATTAAAACATGGATGTGTCTGATAATTCCCCTTATTACACATTGATATACCATATTTTCAGACTTGATTATTTTTTCTATTGTTAACATTGTTATGTTCCAATGTACATATTTTCTTGTTAATTATTATGCAATAATTTATTTCATCGAGAGAGATTAAAAATTTGTAATTAATATGTGGAATTTATTATCTTAATAGGGAAGATTTAATAATATGATTTATTTCTAGATAAAACTTCAGTAGCACACATTAATGAAATCCTTGGAGAAACTGTGATTGGGAAACCTATTAATGGAAATGGAATCCCTATAAAAGAGAATGTAAATATTGTGAAGGAATAAATTGATGTGTTTCTTCAAGAACATTCAGTAAAAAACCAATTTATGAAGAAGAGTTTTATATTAAAATAATCCCCAATAAAAAATATATATCTAATTTACCATGTAGTGATACCCCCATGGAATTAGTGGACTTGAAAAAAAAATACATGAGTTGTATAAAAAGGAATTCATACTCCCTTGTGTCATACTATGAGGAACCCATGTTCTTTTTTGTTTAGATTAAATATGATTATATGAGGTTTCATATCAATTATTGGGAAACAAATTTCATTTATATAAAGAAAATTTATCATATACCCTATAATGAATACATATTGGACCAACTATATGGACCTCAACTTTTTCTATGATTGATCACTGTTATGGGTTTTATAATCTATGAGTCAAGAAGGATTATATACACATGATGGCCTTTCAAAACATAAATGGACATTATGAATTTTTAGTACTTACCATTTTATTAAATAAGGATCCCTTATGTTTATAGATAAAATGAATAATGTATTCATGTGTTATCTTAATAACATAGTTATTTTATAAATTCATGACATTTTTATATACTCTATATGCTATAATTACTATAAGAGTGATTTATGAATAATTCCAAAAGAATATAGAGAAAAGGAGTTTAATGGAAAATTTATCAATTTTAAAATCGGTAATCATAACAATTCTGTTCTAAACTATTCTATTTCTAGGGATACAATAATGATTAATCATTAAATTTTAAGGTAGTGATAATATTGAAAATTCTAATCGATATAACTGAGGAATGCATTTTACTTAAATGGGATTGTTACAATAAAAATACTAAAAATTTTACTCACATATCCAACTCATAATCTATGTTAATATGAAATGGGTTTATGCTCATATGTTCCAAAGAATTAAAAAAATGTTTTGAATAATTTTTTAGATGATTTTATAATATAGTAATTTACATTGATAATGGATGGATTTGATAAATATATTAATGAATTGGAAATGAAACATTTATTTTTCCTCATGTATAACAATATAGTCATTTATTATCAATTAATGTTGTCATATATCCCTAAAATTCCTTATTGTACACATCATATTGATTTCGATGCAATAATATTTTCATTTTAAATATTTAGGCATTAATTTTATGACGAAAATGGTTTATATATATGGATTATAAAACTCTAGAATATATCTTCTAAAATAAATAGATAAAAATGATAAAAATTTTATGGTTAATTTTAAGGAAAGATTTTAATTTCTTACTACACTACCTCCATGGGATGGAAGATAATGTGGATGGTGTGTTCAGTCCGAATGAACATGGTGTTTTGGAAAAAATTAAGATTTTTCAAGATGTTATATTCATTGATTTAGAAATTTTTTATATGTAATTATTATTTAATGGGAAGTATCATATCGATTTTGAAATTATTTCCACATAATCCTTATTTGTGAAAATAAAAATCCCCCAACACGACAATAATATTTTTCAAATGAAAATAAAATATATTAGGGATTAGATGTTTTTAGAAATAATATATAGAGATAGTATATTGAAATATAAAATGGTGTTATCTATTCCATTTGGTTGTGGTATAAAATGAGAATTAATAGAAGAATCATATTGATCAAATATCATTATATGCCAAAACTACAGAACAATTTATTGTGATTTGAGGGAAATATTTTTGGTTCTAATAGATATAGTAAAATAAAAATCTAGGAATCAAGATGCACTGATTTTAAATAAGTAAAAGGTTAGAATCAACACCCTAAAGGAGTCATTAATCTTCTATCTATACCTTTATGGAAATGGGATGCTATTAATGTAGTCTTTTTCACACGATTTATAATGAATATGAAAAATTATAATCCAAAATGGGTTATTTTTTTCACCATGTCATATCTAGTGCATGAAAAACTATAATAGACTATCCACCTATTATGGACTATGATAATATTTATATTAATGAATACGTGATGATTCATGGTGAACATCATATGATTGTATCATATTATAATATATCATTTACAAAAATTACATTGAAAATTATTTATAAGAATTTTAATATCGATCAATGATTGAACACATAATATCATCCTCTTACTGATGGATAGTCTAAAATGGCTATTTAGTACTTAAAATATTTGGTGTGGTCATGCTCACATGATATTCATGGTATTCCAAATCAATATTTACCCCTATTTTAATTTTGATATAATAATATCTACCATGAGAGAATTTAAAAAGAACAATATTATTAAATTTATGTTAATAGAATTTGAAAATCATCATTTTATGGTGAAGTTGATGAAATTATTCATTTAGGACAATAAAATTTTTAGGATTCAGTAGAGAATGTAAGAACTATCTAGGTTCTTATAAAGGAAAATCACTAATAGAAAATATTTTATTAGTATTCGTTATGGAAGGATATAGAAATTTATGTCAGAGATCATGTTTTGGATGTCAACATAATTTAAGAGTTTTATAAGGTTCGATTAGAAAGGGAATCTATGTATCTACTACCTTAGAACTTTTGAAATAATGGAAATAATTGGTGTCATGTCATTCAATTTGGAGATTCATCCTTACCTCTATATTGTTTATTATTTGTTTCCTATCAATTTATTGGGGAAGTAAGTTACATAACCATCACACGTACACTCCTAAAAGGAAATATAATTACTACATGAATTAACATATTGTGTATAACCTTTCCAAATTAGTGATATTAGAGAATAAGTGTTTCCAAATCGGATGATAAGAATAATGAAGGTAATTTAGGGAAACCACAAAATGGCTTATGAATTTTGGGAACCATGAGAAGATAATATGAAGAATTATAAAAATATATTAATGAGTGGACAATCAATAAATTTAGTAGAGGGATTTTTTTTGTGGTATTAATTTAACACTTGATATTCAATTATAGTATGTAATATTTTCTTTTTAAGGAAACAATAGAATAATAAACATGTTTTTTTAAAAATATATATAAATTCAATTTTTTTATAAAATTTTATTTTTAGAAATTAATTTCATTTCTTGTATTTGGAATATCTAAATTAGCTAAGATGAATTTTTTAATTTTTTCCAGAAATTTTGTTTTTTTTAAAAAGTGAAATGTATATATTTTACAAAAATCCAAAATTTATTGCATTATAATGATATAATAATAACATAAATGGTTATATAACAATTTCTAGAGAAAATTTATTTTAATGTTTAATATGAATCATATAAAAATGTATTTTTGAACTATTTAAATACACGCTTAACATTTTTTAAATCAATGTCTCTTTATTTCCAATATAATGTTTTAGTACCTTTATTAATAATCAATACACTCTATATGTTTTGATTATGATATTATTTGATAGGAAAATAAATATACACTTATTTAACAAAATCCAATTAATCAAAATGTTATGAACCTTAATCATTTTTTGTATAATAGTATTTATTATTAAAACAATCATTTTGATAAAAATGGGATTCATTGAATTTTAAAATCAATATTAAATGACATTTATAATAATTTTAGGAGTTCATTATTGTAAATTGGATTCCATATTAATAATTAGTATAAATAATATTATGTATTAAGGTTAAATTATTTTTTCCCATAATTAAAAGTAACCACGGTATTATTGATCACCTCAATTAATGATGAAATGAGTATAAATGGTTAAAAGGGAAGGGATAATGGTTAATTATAATGAGAAACTATTTTTTAAACCTCATTGGTTTGTTTTATTTTTGTATTTCCCTAAATATTTTTGAATATATGAAAACGTGGCTCAACATTCACAAAAAATGGATTTATATTATTACTATCTTTTAAGAAATTCCATGTGTGTCCCACCCCATACATAAGAAATAAAACCTATTATCCTATATTATTCCAAACATTGGGCCATATTTATCAAACAATACATACGCAATAACCTTCCAGAATTCTTTCCCTGCATTCTTGTGTTATTAGTATCCCTTTGTCAAGATCATTCCAAACATGGCCGATATGACTTGAATTTTTTCATGTGTGACACCTCTATCCTCCATCCAATTATAAAGCGTATGGTGACGAGCACCGAGAAGGAATATCTCACACATGGTTCACCTTATACTATAGTAACTATACACAAACATAAAATTCCATACACCATTTTAATTTATAAGGGGTTAACAAAAGATACCAAATATTCATGAATACAACAAATCTCACCTCATAGAAAGAAAAAAGATACAGAATATTACTGGGACAACCCCACGAACAACAAAATGATAGAAGAATATAACTTCATAATGAAAATGGAACTTTATTATGTTTAACATCTGAGAATATTCTACATTCCACCTTAGGAAACTAACCTCCACATTCATTTTCTCTCATAGAACTTCGAGAAAGATCATATTTTCTTCAAATGACAAGAACGATGGTAGAAGATTCCATTTATTGGTGAATATACATTAATAGAATAGGACTCTCTGAAATAAACAATCAAAAATAATAAATAGAGTGAATAATTGAGATCATCCAAGAGGTTATACTCCTTAGGAATTTCTAGGATGATGTTTCTAATAGAACTTATAAAATATTAATACTATTGGACATTTATGTTGTAGTAATTTTCAAAATCACAAATAATATCAATCTAAACATAAAACAATTTCATACCTATATTTTTTGATGTCACTTATTCTAGTAATGTTATGTGTAAGGCAGACACTTCATAAGATTTTTAGAGTAACTGGCACTGATAGTTTGTTCGACACATAGATATTCGACATACTGATGTTCCACACACAGATGTTCTGCACACCGGTGTTCGACACACCGATGTTTGACACACCGTTGTTTGAAAAACTAATGATCGACACACCATTGTTCGAAACACCATTTTTCGACACACTGTTGTTCGACACACCGATGTTTGGCACAACGATGTTCGAAACACCGATGATTGACACAATAATGTTAAACACACCGATGTTCGCCACACTGGTGTTCGACACACTGATGTTCGACAGACTGATGAAGACTGACCGAAGATGACACACCGATAACGACAGACTGATGATGACACACCGATGATGGCAGACCAAAGATAACACAACGATGATGACAAACCAAATATGAAACAACGATGATGACAGATTGAAGATGACACACTGAGGATCATAGATTGATTTTTATCACTCACCAATAGTCATAAATAATGGTTTCAAATTTTTTAATTCAAATTTATTTGTAACTGTTATATTTAGAAAAATTAATGTTTCTAACATTATTTAACGTTGTCTATAGGAATATTCATAGACAGTACGAGTTATATGGACATGTGGAGATCTTCTTTCCTAGTGGACCATGAATTATAAAAGGATTACAAGCTCAACCTTAATGTTTATCTAGAAAGAACAGTACAAAAAAGGTACAGTCTTATAGAAGACGGAAGATTTTTGAAAAGAGAGGAACTTGAAGCTTGAGGTCAGATGAAGCTTTACAAGCAACAGCCTACTAAAGACCACTGAACATACTCACGTAGAAGAGCTGAACCTTTTTACACTTGGAAAATAGATTATATAGACTACGATACTCTGTTTTGGTGCCAACTCCCAGAAGAGAACTCGGATATCATTTTTTATACATCCATTGAGACCTGATCTTTACAGCATAACACAAAAATATTTCAAAACCTTTTTATTCTTTAGTAACTCTATTGTGATCCTATATTTACTATTTGAGATGTGTGTGTATCTGTATGTGTCACACACACTATCTCTTAATCCTAAATTAAGGATACTATAATATCCTCACACTCAATCCCTTTCTGCTTTTGCAACCCACGTTGAACTATGGATGGGATCCTGTGTGATATGTTTAATAGTTTTCCCATGAATAACTATGGTAGGGGTCAAGTGTGACCTGGAAATCCTTGTGTGCAATTGTGAACACTGATAAAAGGTGTGGTTCAAAAATTTATAAACATAAACTTCTTGGTGGCAGGTGATCACTAAGTGGAAAGGACTAAGTCTCACCTTGAGACTAAACCTCTTGTTTTACCCACTTTACATTTTATCTTGTGTTTTAATCTAATCTTTAATTTTCAGATTAAGATAAATTGAAAATATATATTCTTTTTAGCATGTTTTTATACATGTTTGTAATTAGTAGATTAGTTTCCAAAGTTTTACTAATCTTGATATTGGTAAAGCTGAGAACTAATCAACCTTTTGAGAATATAATTGAACGTTCTGGTGTTTAATAAATTCATTAAAAACTAAAATTGATTTTATTTTAATAGGGGAAGTTATTTTAAAGAACTAATTTTAATATAAACTTTTATAGATACTCAATTTACTCCCCTATTGAGTCATCTACTCCAAAAAACATTATTAATAAGAGAAAATCAATAGTTATCGCCAGTTCTCAAATCTTTTCAAATGTTATTGTAATTTTTTTCAAAGATCTCAAAATTTTTGTTATTTATAAATTTTTATCTCTCAAAAAATATTTTATAATCTGTATCACGGAAAATATATTATAAGGGGATGATACCAATATACCACATTTCTTTAATGGAAGTAATAATGCTTAATGGAAACATAAAATTAAAATACACTTAGAGAGTATTGGATTTGAAATTTGGACTTCTATTGAAAGTAAATATACAATTACGAAAATTCTAAGAAACACTAGGGATATATCTTCCAAAACCACCTATAACAATAATTGTAATTCAATAAATGATTTGTACTGTGCACTAAAAGATGAAGAGTTTATATCTCTACTTGTAAAACTGCACATGTGTTTTGGGACACTCTATCTGCTTCTCATGAGGGAAGATCTAAAGTTTTATAAATTAGATTATATAATTTTACTATTTAATATGAAAACTTTAGAATAAATCATGATGAGTATATTTCTGATATGTTTCTCTGGTTTAATGAAATTTTGAATTCCATGATTTCTTCTAAGAGAGAAGTAACATCCAAAGAGAAGGTTATGCAGATTCTGTGATGCTTACCAGAAATATGACCTGGAACATCTGTATCAATCAAAAAATCATGCGATATCGATAAGATGCAGGTGATGGAATTTATTGAAAAATTGATGATTTATGAAGAGGAATTGAAACTGAATCAAGAAGAGGTTGAACCAAAACAAAATTTTGTAGCTTTCAAGACAACTGATTCTAAAAGTAAAGACAATGAAAAGTTCAAGATGTTTTCGAAATATCATGTTGTGATGAAGTAGCTACATATAGTAATGATGAAATGGACCAGTTTCCTAGAAGATTTAATAAATTTTATAGGAAAAATATGTTTTTTTAAAAAAACCCCCCATTATAAAAGAAGGTATGATAAAAAGGGAAATTGAAAAATTGATTGGAAGAAAAATAATAAATCAGAAAAGATAATTTTATATGAATGTAAAAAAGAAAGGACATGTGAGGGATGACTGTCCAAATTTGAAATACCTAAAAAAGTTTAAAAATAAGGATAGATGGTGTAAGATTGCAATGAAGGCCACCTAGAGTGCCTCTAATGACAGCTCAAGTGAATCCATCTCTTCTCAAAATGAGAACGATGATATGGCTAATATCTGTTATACGACAAACAAAAATGAGGTAACGTTAG
This sequence comes from Viscum album, assembly GCA_963277665.1. Lineage (NCBI taxonomy): Eukaryota > Viridiplantae > Streptophyta > Magnoliopsida > Santalales > Viscaceae > Viscum > Viscum album. The sequence continues at coordinate 155,920,685 of OY728153.1, forward strand.
ACTCTCCTATGTATAATTATTATTATTTTAAAAGTGAGTCTGATGATATTAAAAATAATGAATTATTCGAATATTTCAACATGATTAAAGAAACATGTAATTATTTTAAAGATAAGTATAAATAATTAAAGAAATACATATCTCTTACTATGACATTTAACTCTAAACTAACAACTAAAAAATAGAAAAATGATCAACATTTGAAGGAGAAAAATGAGTTAAAAATTCCTAATGAGCAATTGATTAAAGACATGGAAATGTTCAAAAATGAAAAAATACTATTACACAAATGGTCGGTAAAAAATATCTCTTAAGTATACATCAATAATATGATATAAACCAGGTTAATGAAATTTATCCAAATCACATTTTGTATCCAGATCTGAAAAAATATGCTACCTTTTTCACAAACCATAATTTTACACCAACTTCCAGTTCCATGAATTATTTCACTGCATCTAATTATTTACGACTAAACATAGTTTACTTTTCAAACAATTTTTAATCTACATTTAAAAAACCCATAAGATAGTTGTGGGATCCTAAAACTTATATAAATAATGTATGTGGACCTATAAAAATATGGGTACCAAATTCGTTTCATGGATGAACTATTTTGTAGGTAAAGTGCCTACATAGATCCTATAAAAAGCAGTTGTACTTTAACAGTGGCTGTTCAAGACATATGACAGTTGACTACGTAAGATTTAAAAGTCTTATTAGGATTGATGGAGGAAATGTCACATTAGGTGAAAATGGTAAAGGAAACATCATTGGCCTAGGCCAGATTGGTAACCATAACTCTATTTCAATTTCTAAAGTATTGTATGTTGATGGATTAAAGTATTACTTTCTCAGCATATCTCAATTGTGTGATGATCGATTTAATGTTAAATGTAAAAATGATTCATTCCTTTTTTATTCCAATAATAACATAGTATTTACTACCATTTGAAATGATAATGTATGTGCTATAAATATAGACACACTAGCCTCGCGTACTGTCTCTTGTCTAAATGACATTCACAATGATTAATGGATATGGCCTAGAATAGAAGGACATTGCAACATAAAATCACTTAGGAAGTTAACTAGAAAAGGTTTAGTTAAAAAATTACCCAAATTATAGTTTTCAAACAATAATATATGTTATCCTTGTCAAAAAGAGAAGGAACATAAAATCTCTTTCAAACCATAGAAAAAAGTATGGACTTATCAACCTCTTGAGTTGGTTCACATGGACATGTTTGGACCACATAGAGTTTCAAGTGTCAATGGGAAGCAATATGTTTATATCCTTGTATATGATTTCTCTAGGTACACCTGGACCTGTTTCCTAGCTCACAAAAGTGAATCTTGTTAACACTTTATCAAGAATGCTAGGACTATAGAAAATATCTGTGAAATTAAGATTAAGTATTTAAGAAGTGATCATGGTAGTGAGTTTGAGTATCAATATTTTGATGCTTTTTTGATCACTAAATGGCTATAATCATAATTTTTTTACTCCTAGGAAACCTCAACAAAACTGTGTGGTAGAAAGAAGAAATAGAACTCTATATGAAACTGTCTGAACTATGAGCAATGAATATGACCTACCTATTTACTTCTGGGATGGGCTATTGATATATATTGTTACATAATAAATGGAGTCTTAATCAAACCAATTGTTAAGAAAACTCTTTATGAGTTGTGGAATAATATAAAACCCAAAGTATGTTATTTTAAAGAGTTTGGATGGAAAGTTTAAAGTCCCAATACTAAATATAATTTAGATAAATTTTCCATCAAAAGTAATGACGGAATATTACTTTTATACTGTACATCATGGAAAGCCTATAGAGTCATTAATAAGAAAAACAATTATGTAGAGGAATTAGTACATATCAAGTTTGATGGAGAAGACCCACATGAGCCTAACACATCACTGGAAAATATTGAAGAGGATATGTCAAATATGTACATTAATGATAAAACTTCATATCATCATGTGAAGGAATTTGTGAAAAATTTTAGTTCTAGAAATTAAAGAGATCCTAACCGTAGTGAACCCGATCGACATGAACAACCTGAAATATAAAGTAATTCCTTCTCAATACCAACTTGGAATCTTAAGATTCATCCCCTATGTGATGTTTTCAGAGATTCAGATAAAGGAACTCAAATGAGAGATTCATTGAGAAACCAAGTTGAACATCAATATTTCTTGTCACAACTTGAATCTAAAAATATCAATGATGCTTTCATTGAGGAATTTTGGGTAATGCCCATGTAAGAAGAACATTATCAGTTTGAATGAAATAATGTTTGGAGACTTGTAGATAGACCAAATGATATATTGATCATAGGAACCAAATGGGTGTATAGAAATTACATAGATGAAGCTGGAAATATAGTTAGAAATAAATATAGACTAGTCGCACAAGGATATAATCAAGAATATATAATTGATTATAAAGAGACCTTTGCACCAGTATCTATACATGAGGCAATTAGGATTTTACATGCCTATGGAGAAAAAGTACATTTCAAACTATATCAAACAGATGTAAAAAGTGCATTCTTGAATAGTTATATAATTATAGATGTTTGTTTTTAAAAACCACCTAGTTTTAAAAATCCACATTCTCCAAATATTGTGTTCAAATTATCAAAAGATTTATATGGCTTGAAACAATCTCTAAGAGATAAGTATGAAAGGATGAGTAATTTTCATATTTTTAAAAGCATTAAAAAGGATTAAAGATCATACATTATTTATAAAAAGAATTTCAAAATATTTTTTAAAATCCCTAATATATGTAGATGATATTATTTTTATATATTTGAAAAATTCTGTATGTAATGCTTTTTCAAACATAATGCAAAGAATGTTTGAAATGAGTTTAATGGGTGAACATAAATATTTTTTCGGATTCCAAATATTTTAAAATAAAGAAAGTATTATTTTAAATCAAAGTATGTACTCTAAATATCAATAGAAAAGATATATCTTTGATAGCATTAAGAGTATTGAAACCCCTATGAGCTCGACATGTAAGATAGATCTTGATGAAAATGGAAAATTAGTTGATCGAACTGCTTATAGAGGAATGATTGGGTGTTTCTTGTACTTAACTACTAGTAGGAAAGATATTATGTTCAGTGTTTGTTTGTGTGCGTTATTTTAAGAAAACCCAAAATTGTCACATTTAAATGGTGTTACAATAATTTTTAAATACTTAAAGTATATATCTAATTTAAGATTGTGATATCCTAAAAGAAAACCTTTTGATTTAGTTATCTTTTTAGAAGCTGACTTGGGTGGATGTATGTTAGATAGAAAGAGTACCTCCGGAACAGGTCACTTTTTAGGAATATCTATAATATCATGGTGTTCTAAAAAGAAAAATTCAGTTTCATATCAACTGCTGATGTACAATACATTGCTGTTGAATGTTTTTGTGCACGAATTTTGTGCATGAAACACACCTTAATAGACTGTGGATTTTAATTCATACATATCCCCATAAATTGTGACAACCCAAGTTCTATTAACATTTCTATGAATCCATTTTCTCATTATTGAAAAAATCATATTGATATATGACACAATTTCTGAGAGATCATTATAAAAAAGTTGATATAACACTTGAGTTTATTGGGAATGAGCATTAGTTTGCTGATATATTCACTAAATCTCTAAAATCCGAGAGAATGAATAACATCAGACATGAACTATGAATGATAAATCAATATGATATTCTGAAAGCAACCCTTTAAACTGATCCTATGAAACCCATAATGGAAATCAATCTTGTGAAACTGATCCTTAAAACCGATCTTGTGAAACCAATCTTGAAACCGATCTTATGAAACTGATCCTTAAAACCGATCTTGTGAAACCAATCCTTGAAACAGATCTTCTGAAACCGATCCTTGAAACCATTCTTGTGAATACTATCCTTGAAAATGATCTTGTGAAACTAATCCTTGAAACCAATCTTCTCATACCGATCTATGAAACCGATCTAGTGAAACAGATCCTTGAAACTTATCTTGTAAAACCGATCCTTGAAACCAATCTTGTGAAACCGATCCTTGAAACTGATCTTGTGAAATTGATCCTTGAAACTGATCTTCTGAAACTGATCCTTGAAACCGATCATGTGAAACCTATCCTTGAAACAGATCTTCTAAAACCAATCCTTGAAACCGGTCTTCTGAAACCCATCCCTGAAACTGATCTTGTTAAACTGATCCTTGATACCGATCTTGTGAAACCGATATCTGAAAGTGACCATGTAAAACCCATTAAATAACACCGATTTGATTAAGGATCCTTTCGTAATTCTATCTATTTTAAATAAAACAACACTGTTTTGGTATTCTTTTTTCTGCATTTAAATTTTATTCTTTACTATTTACAATCCCTAAATGATATTCTATGTTCGATCCATCCTTACCATTCAATTTCCAACTACCGTAAAGCCTTCTAACCATTGTCACTCTATATCTCGACCCTCAACCTCTCAACTCCTTTGGAATCTAAAACCTCAAATGGCATGGACCAAGCATGACATGGAATTTCCAATCAAATCCTCATCTACAAAGAATAAGAAAGTTGATTTCAGTTGGACTGCAAAACCATGAATGTTAAGTTGAGTTTTTAGAGTTGGGAAGGAAGTATCTCTAGAGTGGCTTCTATTAAGGAAGTTGTTTTTATTTAGAGTACATGAATCTCAAGGGTAGCTAAGCTGGTTTCATAATAATAAAATTCCTTATTATCCCTAACTAGTACATGAATTTTATCGTCATTTGAAGATATCCCTAGATGATTCTAAGGAATCTATGATGAAGTTAGAGGTAAAGGGATAGGAAACATCTTATTATTCTATGGAATGGGTTGAGTGCATGGACCTGCCTCGTAATGGTGTCTATATTGATTATCCTGGTAGTATTCCACCTTCCATTGATTTATTCTTTTATGATTATTCTATGAAGGAGCTGACTATAAATGGAGAATCTAGGAGGACTGTTGCAAGTGAGTTTCATGGAGAGGTAAGGATACATTCTAAGTTTATACAACTTCGGATCTTCCCAAGGAAGGGATATTTCTCTTCTGTGAAGTATTAGAATGTATTCTTAATCTATATGTTGAGACATGGGATAAAAGTGAACCTTTTTAGTTATCTAATAGTTCATGTATCTGATTTTACAAAGCCACCCATAAGGCAACATGTTTCAACTATCCAAGGACGATATCTTCCATGTTAAAAATGATAGTTAGTGTGGAAGATGAAGATGGTTAAATAAGTGCATGTAGTGGTTTCTGTCTACAAAAAAAGATATTTGTAAACGAATTGAAGATCTTTTGGAACCCATAGATGAAATGTTGGGTAGGTAATGAGGAAAGGTTGTATGAGGTTTTCAGTCCAGTTGAACATCTGACCAGACCAAAGGATCAAGTTAATCCAGGTCTCAAACTATGAGAAGAACCTATTTATTCTAATGAGGAAGTTGAGACTGAAGTTCCATGTGGAGAAGGATCTCCTTTCAATGAATGGAGTTCTCCTGATATTGCTGAATGCACCAAATATATGTCTTATGGGCCTACAAATCTACTATAGGATTTAACCACAAGAAAATATTCATTAGGTGATGAGGATAAGGAAGAAAACCATATTACTGGAGTTGAAGTTTATGTATGTAAATAAATCAAGGACTATAATAATTATGATAATGAATGAGGAAACGATGAGCATGTAAGTGATTCTTTGAATGTGGGGTAACATGAAGTTGACTGATCTAGTGTGGAATATGTACATGGATCTAGTAATGGGGTTGAGCTTGTTGAATAAGAAGACGTTGATCATAGAGATGTTGGTCATGAGGAAAGATCACCCAATCCTAATGCTAGATATCAAGAAATCATTAAATAAATAAATGAAAGTAAAGCTGGTGGCCATGAAAATGAAGATGAGGATCAAGTGCCTCATGTTGATGAAGTTCCTGGAAAAGTTACAGAGGGTGGATCTCAAATAGAACCTCATGATCATTTGAAAACGGAACACATAAATTTCATTATGTCCATGGGACAAGATGAAGAGGCTGATGAAGATGAAGATGTTCCTGTGCCTCAAGGAAGAAGGATCAGGATTGACACTGTTGCGCCAAGAGTCTGGACATGTACTTGAGAATGGAAAAATGATCCAGAATACATTCTTTTTGGGTTTGAATATGACTCAGATGAATAGAGGGTGCCTCCTCCTCTTGCTCCACAAGCCCTAGATGAAGTAGAATCCATTCCACTAGTTGCATCTTCAGTAGTAGAGCCAGTTGTACATACTGTGCCTAGTTACTGTGTCACTAAGGATGATTTGGAGAAATTAAAAAATTCTATATGTGAGTCAGTAGAATCCTTCGTTTGATACATAAGTTAAGCCTCTACTTCGATAGGAATTTTATATGTTGATGCAAAAAATATTTCAAGGATAGTGATCTAGGAGATTCAACCAATTCTCATTACCACACCAAAAACCATTATTACGCTTAATACCTTACTGAGAGAAGAAGTATATAAGTTTAGGAAGGAGTGAAATTTTCTAACCTCTGATTTCAAGACATCCTTATGTGGTTTAGTAGAAGTTATTAGGAACTTGGTGACTAATCTAATAAGTGTAGATCTGATGAAATTGAAAGAGGAGATTGGAAAAATGATTACTAGATCTTCCAGCTCTAGGAGTGGAAATGGGGTTATTGCTGATTTAGAATCTCTCAAGGCTGTGATGAGAGAGGTACTCCTAAATGATCAAAGTGCTTCAGTGAAAGAAATATTGAAAAGGTGAATCGAAATATAGACCTTGTGTACAATATTGTAAGGTAGTGAAAAAATGAAGCCCCATCTACTAAAAAAGGTATTAGTGAGAAAGTGGATAATTACATTATATGATTTATACCACATATGATCTGATAAATTGATTCATGTTTCTAGTAGAAAATATCAGAATACCTTTCATCACATAAGTGTTCATGAAATATGTTACTCAATTGAATGAGTTCACCCATTTCTTGAATAAAATCATAGAGAATGATGATGACTTCAAAAAACCTATGCAATATAGTGGTCAAATCATCAATTATTTCATAATCCTCCTTGAGGAATATATACATGTTCATGATGAAGCAATTTTGGTTCCTCCAACTGCTTCCATTAGAACTTCGTCTTAGCCTCCTAATCCAATTACTGTCTCTCATTCACTTTCCTAGATCTGACCGGTCGTTGTAATGCAATATCCCAGGTGTGTGTTGTCAAAAAGAAGGCCTAGTCTTGTAGCCAATGTCCCTATAGGTGTTTCCATGCCCGGTGTTATCTTCAGACTGCCTCTTCCCTCTGCCATTCCCAAACCATCTCATCCTTCTCCGGATTTCTCAAAAAGAGGCAAAGCCCCTAAAAAGCCAAATCCATAGGGATAGATTGTATCTTTGATAGGGATTTTTCACTTCTTATTCATTGAAAACTTTTTATTCTTAATAGAGCCCTATTTATGAATCTTATATATATATATATATATTTCTTATTTATGTTATTTTTTTGATAATCCCAAAAGCGGGTGAAAGAAGAGGCATACATTATTACTCTAAGTGGAAGAAATTTTTTTATAGGACACATGGAATGTCCTCATCATATTCCATTTATTGAGGGGTATCTTTGTTTTAAAAACTCACACAAGGGAATGATTTTTTTATTTTGAATTATCAAATTTAGTGAAGATTATACTAATCCCAGTTATTATTGTTCTTTATATTTACATGTAGGACATAATTTTTGATTATCAAATTGGGGGAGATTGTTGGACCCTCTATGTTGTAGTCATTTTAATAATCACAAATAATGTCAATCTACATATACTATTATTTCATACCTATATTTATGGATTTCACATAATCTAGAAATGTTAAGTGTAAGAAAGTCACTTCATAAGATTTTCAGAATCATTGACACCGAAATTTTGTTCAACACACCGATGTTGGACACACCGATGATTGACACACCGATGTTCGACACACTACTGTTCGACACACGGATGTTCGACACACCAATGTTTGACACACCAATGGTCGACACACCGATGTTGCGCACACTAATGTTTGACACACTGATGTTCGACACACTGATGTTCGACGCACCGATGATCGGCACATAGTTGTTCGACACAACGATGTTCGACACACTGATGTTCAACACACCGATGTCTGAAACACCGATGTTTGACACTCTGATGTTCGACACACCGATGATCGACACACCGATGTTTGTAACAGTAATTTCTGACACACCGATGTTCAACACACCAATAAGTAATGACCAAACATGACACATCAATGATGACAGTCCGAAGATGACACACCGATGATGACTGATCGTAGATGAAACACCGATGATGATATACCGATGATGACACACAGATGATGAAAAACTAAAGATGACACATCGATGATGATAGACCAATACATACAACTCACTGAGAGTCATAAATAACCTTTTCTAATTTATTAAATAAAATTTATTTATAATGGTCATATTTGGAAAAATTAATGTATCTAACATTATTTAATGTAGTATGTAAGAATATATGTAGACAGTATGAGGTACATGCATGTGGGAAGATCTTTATGTCTAGTGGAACTTGAAGTATAAAAATAATACTAGCTCAACCTTAATGTCTCTCTCAAGAAAAACACTACAAAAACAAAAAGGACAGACTGTTGGAATACGCATGATTTTGAAAATAGAGGAACTCGATGCTTGACCTCAGAAGAAGGTTTACAAAAAAACCATCTGAATCTCGCTGAACATCCTCACATAGAAGAGCTGAATTATTTCACACCGGGATGATAGATTACAGAGACTACGATACTCTATTTTGGATCCAACTTCTAGAAGTGGACTAGAATATCATTTTATCTACATCTATTGAGTCGAGAGCTTTACTGAACAGTACATAAAGATTTATAAACGTTTTTCTTATTTAATAAATCTTTTGTGATTTTGTGTTTCCTATTTGTGAATTGTGTGTATCTTTTTGTGTCACACACACTGTCTCCTGAGCATAGCTGAAGGATAATAAAATATCCTCACACTCAATCCCTTTATACTATTGTTTCCCACATAGAACTATGGAAGAGATCTTGTGTGATCTGTTTGATACTTTTCCCACAAATATCTATGGTAGATGTCAAGTATGACCAGGACAGCCCTATGTGCTATTTTGAACTCTGATCCAGGGTGTGGATCAATATTTTATTAATATAAAATGGATGGTGGCTAGTGATGACAAAGTGGAGAGAACTAAGTCTCAGCTTGAGGATGAAACTCTTGTTTTACCTACTATATTATTTGTCTTATGTTTAAATCTAATATGTATTTTTCACATTATGATAAAAAAAATTGATAATTAGTTTAGTAGGTGTTTATATTGGTTTTGAATCAGTATTTAGTTTCAAATGTTTGACTAATATTTCGATTGGTGAAGCTATGAACTAATCAATCATCTAAGAATCTAATTTAACATTCAGAGATTTTATAAATTCAATAAAAACTAAATTTGATTTTATTTTAATAGGGGATGTTATTTTAAAGAAATGATTTTCACATAAATATTTATAGTTACTCAATTCACCCACCCTCTTGAGTCATCTACTCCGACCAATAATACACATGTTGTGAATCCCTCTTAAGAAATATAGAGACTATCTACCCTTATATAGAATTACCCAATAGAATGTTGGTGACATACATGGGATGTGGAAAATATGATACCGAGAATATCCAATAGTTGAATTATAAAGGATTTAACTTGGGGAAGACAGATGGAAAACTGAATCTATCAAGTACTACACCATAGAGGATATCTCACATCTTATACTCAGGATGGGATACTGCATCATACCATCATATTAAAGGAAAATATCAATTAATCCTCAATTATACTGATAATTGGATGAGAAAAATAATTTCTACATTATACCATAAAAGGCGTACCATATTTGTATAACAATCACAAGGTTTTTCCACCTATGTATGGTCCTATATTTACTGTGCCTATGTACTAAGTCATGTGAATTTTAACATTTTTCATTCTCTGATACAGTTGTTGTGTCTATACCAATTTACCCAAGGGTACATACTAGGTTACTAGATTCAACTCACATATTGTGTGGTTAGGTCACATGCCCTTGTGATATTTATCTCTATGTAGTTATTTAATAATCCATATAAGGGGTTCATACACTATATGGTTTTTAGAACTAAAATCCATATAATTGATGATTTTAATGAAATCAATGATCATTATTTATATAATTCCACATTTTCACCAAAAATAATCCTTATTATGAATGACACCTAAAAATTATAGTTCTGAGTTGTAATGAGCCCATTCCATTTCTAATGGAATAATATCTTCCACCCATATTCTCAAAAATCATCTCCCATCATACATCATCACCAAATTCATAAACATGGAAAAAAACTCCTTCAACACATCATTGATTTTCATTTATTTTCATCAAACCACTGTCATACCTTAAATATTGAATATAAACCCATGAAAAAAGTTCATTGCCCAAAAACTAATTACACCATTATTAGTTCCCATAAATTGTCGAACCATCTGTCCAAAAAATGACGATGACGAACACATAAAGAACATAAGAGAATATTATAAATCAGAAGTGTGATAAAAGATTGATATATGTTTTTAATCATTCACTTATCATGAAATTTATGATTAAAGGGGAAACAAGAATCCACAATTATGATAATTCAAACAAAAATCCGAAAAATTTCAATTATTTAATACTTATAAGAATTTAATCTCAATTTCTATGAAAATTCACGAGTGGAGATAAATTCTTCAAGATCAAACACCCATCATCGCAATTAGATTAATGAATAATGAATAATGATAATACATAATTTTAGTTAGATGGATCCAAAAATATTGTAGAATTTTTTTTCTCTAAATAGAGATAATTTATATATTTTTTGTTTTTTTTTAATTA